>OY728153.1:272504249-273754249 GCA_963277665.1 Viscum album
AAGAACTTATAGAAAGATTCCACAACAAGACCCTAGATCTAGAAAATCGAAATAGACAAACTGTGAACAAAAAAAATATTGGTTAAAAAAATCATTCACCTTATATTTAGTTAGAGTTTTGAAAATAATTATATACATTTTTGGACTACTTGTACATATAGGGGTTCAATGTTTCATACTCACATAAAGTAATTATTTCATCACTAAATATTTGAAATAATTTACCATGAAATAAAAAAATAATTTATATTTATTTTTAAATATTTTTTTTTATACTATATAAAAATGTAAAATTTATTAAAATAAATATTGTGAATTTTTTTGATTTATATTCACAAAAATATTATAAGGGTCAAGATATTGTCAAATGGAAAAAATCTATATATTCTACTTATTTTTTTTATGGGTGAGATATACTCATAAAATAAAATTAATGGAACGAATAAGGTCATTTTTTTCATTGTCATTTTATTGTTAATCATAATATCTCTACTTACTATGGACCAAGGTGGCCTAAATTTACAAAGGTTACTATACATAATGACTGAAAATAAATAGGGGCATTTTTAATAAATTTTAAATTAATTAATCCATGTAAGGAAATAAAAGTTTTTATTCAAAAAATTAAATTTTTAGAATTTAATTTAATATTAAAATGAAAAACATGATGACAAGTTCTTTTTCATAAAATATACCACTTTTCTATAGAAGTATTTTTTTTTCTAAATTTACCTAAAAAATCATTCTTAAAAGGGCCTAATTTGAATATAAATAATTAAAATTAATTAGTTAAATTATGAAAATAATAAAAAATTATAATTTTAAATTGTTGGTACTTTATTAAAATATAGTTTTCAATAAAAACTAGTATTTTATTTATTCATTTAAGAATAAATATTTTATAAATATTATTAAAAGTTATTCTAAAGTAAATTTTTACAAGCTAAATTCAAAAATATTATTCATTTTTTAAAATTAAAATTCTTTAATATTGAAAAAATATTTTAAATAAAACCATATAATTTCTAAAAATCCAATTTTGTTTAAAAAATAATACATTTTTCCTTTTTGATATAAAAATGACATAAAATGTTTATAATGAATATAAATTTATAAAATAAAATTATTGAGTATAAAAGAGACACGAAAATGATTTATTTTGACATTACCTAGGCTGTTACAATTTTAAATCTCCAATTATAAGGGAAATTAATTTAAAAATAATAATCACATGATGGATATTACCCTATGAAGTAATATCATACACTCAAGAAGAAAAAATAAATTTTTAAAATATATAGTAGTGATATAAAAAAGTATATAAAAGGAAATAAGTCAATGTAAACTAAAATAAATTCTAAATCTTTAAAATTATAGAACAAAAAATGAATAATATAATGGGAGTGGCCCCATGCAACTAAGGTTATGAAAACCTACAATACTCATACTCTCTCAATGTTTTAAAAAAATTCATATCTAATCGCTTATTCATGCTGCTATGGAATACATCCCTTGGCATAGGGCTGTTGTGACACCCCATCCAATGCTCCATAACAATGATTGAAGTTGTTTAGGAGTACAAGACCAAGTCCTTAAAACATGGCTACACCTCTATCAATTCCCCACGACTATATCATCCACCTCCAAGAATGTTTTTGTTAGTATAGCATAGTATAATGATAAGATACTTAATCCTGGTCATCCCTTCCCATGTTTCCAAATATCCCTTGATAAAATACCCATATGTAAGAAAAACAGTTCTGAAAAAAATATTTAAAAAACCAGAAAAGCAATATAATAAAATACGAGACCTCCCCTCCCAGAAAATAATAAAAACCATGTAATTATTGATACAAAAAAACAAAAGAATCATATTAAAAACTCCAAAAATAACCACATATCAACACACGAAACCATAATTTTTAATTATAACTCCCTTTTAAAGATCTAATTGAACCCCTAAGAAAGACTTTAAGAGTTACCAAATAGTAATTTTGTACTTTTAGAGTCAAAACAAAAAAATGACATTTTGAATATCTCTTGAAAATACATTTTAGTTTTATAAATAACACCCTTACAAATTAAACTAAAAAATAATTAAATCCAAACAAGTCATTAAAATAAACCTTAAAAAATACATTAGTAATGTATCCCAATGAATTCATTAATTTACCAATTTTTTTTTAAAATTTCTGATTTTATTTCTTTTGAAATAATTAATAAATATAGACAAACCCCTTTTAAATGGGATTTCAAGTATTAACCCATAATCTATTTTTACCAATTTATGGCTAACTAGAAATATATTTTTCACTCAATATATAATCTTTATTTGTAATTACAAGTAAAATCAATAAATAAATCATTAATTTTAACTGATGGTAACTATATACTCCTTATATTATCGCTTAAAAATTTCAATAATAACATTAAATAACTAAATTAGTCAAATACATTAAATAGAATTGTTATATATATATATACACCTATCAAAAATTATCTATAACACTTTCATAAATCCAATAATAATCATAAAATCATTAACTGTTACTTATTTTTTAAAATTTCACAATGGAATCTATTTATAATAAACTCATTGAGGAAGTGTAAAAAATATAAATCCCATTGGTTCCCTTATCAAGAATGTTTGAAGTGGCTAATTTTTTTCAAAGAGGTGTGATGGGCATAAATTGAGACCTCATCGAACTCCCAAAAAAAATATCCATTTTTTGGGTGTTTCTCTATGACCAGGAAATATATGGATCTGAAAATAAATATAATTACACAAAATAGATAGGATTTAAAAGTTATTTCTTCATATAATAATACTCTTGATCAAAAAAATATTCAATAAAATGAAAATGACTCACTAAGTTCATATTTACATTGAAATAAAAAACCCCAATTCATAATCTTGTTTTATACATGATTTTTAAATATCCCAATCCGAAATCACTAATCTGATAAAGAGAAAAATGGAAATGAAGCTTACCATTAGTTAATGGTTCATAGAATACTTAAATATCCATGAATCAATGAGTGGGTGGAGATTCAGAAGGAAAATGAAGGAGAACACATTAGGGGTCTTCACACCTAACAATGTTTCCATCCTCCATTACTCTTCACTAGGTGGTTTTTTTATTTTTATTGTTATACCTCTCCCCATTACTCATTATAATATTATATTATAATATTAATTATAAAATTATTATTAACATATAAATATTAACATACAATATTAAAAATAATATTTCATTCTTACTACTCATTATAAACATATTTATATATCTAAAATAATATTAATGAAATCCTTATTATGAAGACATAAAGACATATGAGGATTTTATAAAATCATTATTTAAAATAATAATAACTACATAAATAATAACAATACATGGTAAATCATGATATAATAATAAACTAATAATATTATATATATATATATATATATTTATATATTTTTATTTTATAGAAAAATCCCACCATTCATTATTAAAATTAGTAATTCCAATTACATTAATAAAAATTTAAAAAATAATCTTCTGTAATTATTATATTAATAATATCACTTTCTAATGTTATTATCACATGCCATAGTTATTTATTATTTATTTTCTCACACTAAATAATTCTATTGAATCATTATTTAAAACTATTAATTAAAATAAAACATTTTCAAAATTTTTATTCTATAGCACACTCCTAAAATCCTGTTCATTTAACAAATTAATTCATTTAATAAATAATATATTCTTATTTTAATCAATTAAAACATTCCAATCTTGGTTTTCACTATTGAAAATTACTATTTGAATAAAAAATTACACATTAATTTGTATAACTAAAACAGGAATCATGAAATACTCCTCAATATAAGACATCCCCGCAAAAAGAAGGAAAATATATCCCTTCAGAATTTCCAACTTTTATAATCATAAAATTTAAACTAAATCATTAAAACATTATCCTAGATAGTAGTTATTATATTAATGTGTGGTTTTCGGACACATGATACACTACTAATGAATCATGGTTTAAATACAAAAAAGATAACTAATGTTTATTGAAAATCACATGATATGTACAATCTATTTCATTCTGATAACATGATATCCAAATAAAAAGTGCCAACTAGGGGTTGCAATTAACATTATTATATGAAAATTTATTTTTAGTGAAAACATTTTTAATAGATAAAAATTATCAATTAAAACCTTCCTAAAATTACGAACTATTTAAGATAAGAGAACCCATTATTTTTAAAAAAAAATTGAATAATATAATAACTATGTTTTCCATCATTAAAATCACTCAAAATTCATAAAATTAATTCAAGAAATAGGAAATACATTTTATATTTTTAAATATCATTTCCAAACAATTTAATCATTTAAAAATCAAGCACCAAAGATAATCATATAAAAATAAGAAGATAGAAAAGTAATATTTAACAATACCAAAGAAATATTTGGTTAACCCACCAAAAAATTCAAATAGATAATGTCAAATGTATTTTTATACCCTAAAGACATTGTCTATATCAAAAAATAATAAATCGTCAAAACTAAAAAGAATATTATGATATCATTTATTTTGAAAAGGAACAAATAAAAAAATTCTTCTCGGAAACATGGATATTGCACATATTGTGTAGAGGATTTAAACATTCCATGCCGTATATTAGTTACTCATTAAACATCATTCAAATATATAATTGTACCCATATTGTAGGATAAATCAAACTCATAACTGAATCTACACATCCCCAAATTCATCTCGAATCTTTATGTTCGGTACTATGAGTGTTGATCAAGGACTAGATAATACCTACCTCTTAAGATCCAACAATCCTATCTCATTTAAATGTTTACACCCATTTAGCATAAAATATCAGGATATGATTCCATTTTTTTTATGAACCATGAGAGGACTCTCCTATTTGGGAACCCAATTTGGCCCATGGTAATGCCAGAAGTGCATTCTTAATCCTCACATGAAAAAAAAGCTCCAAGAATCATTATATACTCTATTGGTAAGGATAATTATTAGTAAAGAAACTATTAAAATGAAACATAATCTTTAAATACAGACATGTTCAATCCATATGTTTCACGGTCATGAATACAAAATATGTAGTTTAAATAAATAAATGAAAGAAAACAATGAATAATAGAAAAGCAATAAATAACAAAAAAATAAAAAATGCATTGTATCAAAAAATGTAGTGATAGAATATTTTTTTCAAATTAATATTAATCATTAATTAATTACTTATCATCATTATAAATATATTAATTAATTATTAAAATCATAAAGAATTTTTTTTATTAAACACATTTTTTATAAGGTTATATTTAAAAGAATAATTTTTATTTATAGATTTTTAATTTGAAAAAATTAAATACATTTCTACATTTAACATGAAACAATTAACAAAAAATGAAATTTAAAATCATCAAAAAATATTTATTATTCAAGAATAGAATTAATATTAATTTATATAGAAAATTATATTTTATTTCAATTTTTTTATGGTAATGATATTTTCTCGATTACTCTTAAACATTAATTAGTTCAATTTTTTCAATAATTAAATTATAGTATTTGAAATTAATTTTATTCATGAATGTAGTACAAATTATTTTATATTATAAAAGGGAATTTTTTGAAAAACTAATTTTAAATAGGTTATTTCTATTTAATTTTAATATTAAATTATGAAAATTCAACAATTTGAATTTTGAAAATTTTATTTCAAATTTCAATTGAGGAGGAAAAAATAGAAAACAGGTCCCTTTTATTTTAAGACAATATGAATTATAACCTTAATATCTTTTTTTACAATGGTAGATGGTAAATCATGTAATTTTGGTTAAAAGTAAAATGATAGGGACTATTAAATGACACAAACAATTAGATAAATATTATATAATTAGTATATATCAACCGTAATCATATATTTGATGAATTAATGACCTTTTTATTCCATAGGGTTGAGATTAATTCTAATATATTCTTTAATTAAAGACATTTAAAACATATCATGATCTTGTTTTCAATAAGTGCACTTTCTTTAATATGGTGTTATATATAGAATCTTTATGAAATCTGACTTAAAAATTAGACATTATAGTGTTTTTTATCTAGAATTAACATTCAAGGATCCATACAGTATATAGATTTATTGAATGAAGATTTGTTATTAAAAATTGAACCCATAAATTTCAAGTGGCACCTATACTCAATTTCCATTTTTCACAAAATAAATCTATTTAAAATAACAAATGATTGATCTCTATAAAAACTCATCATAATTATCCCCATGATCTCATAATTATCTCTATTCCCCCTTGAACCCTATGAAAGTAATTTTAAAACATTGGATGAGCACATAAATCTTAGTACTGGATAAACAAAGAAAAAAAATAGTCGGTCTTTTGAAAAGATGGGAACCCAAGAAAAAATTATCATAAATAAATACTTGTCACCAATAAAAATTAATAAAAATAATTGTTTTAAAATAAGATCAATTCCTATTTTTTTAATCATGAGATTATATGAATACACTTATCAATCAAATAAAACATGTAAAGTTATCTTGGTAGAAAATATTATGTAACTGGGTTCACCATATCAACAAATTCCCAAAATTTCACTCTTACGAATGGAATAGCCTTATGGTCTAATTCCATACATATCACTCCTATAAATTGAATTACCATATAGTCGACTTCCATACATAATGTCTAGGAAGTAACAATGTAACCACCCATCCTTTGTTTATCACATAACCACCCATCAAATTTTTAATACCATTATCATTTAGACTAATATTTCAACATTTCATGTTATATAAATACTAAATCAATTTTTAAAACCAATTTTCAATAAAAAAAACACCTAGAAAAGGAAATGAGGATTTTCATTAAAAACATGAATACTTTTAGATTAATCCATGAAATTTAATTTATAATTATTTTATATCCATGTATATAAATAAGTAGAATAATATCATTTATATTGAAATGGATGAAACTATATATAGTTTTATATCAAAGTGTCCCATACCACTTTGAAATATTTGAATCATATGACACATGATGGAATAAAAATTTAAAAAACATTAAATAAAATGAGAATAAATAAATTCATAATATGTTATTTTAAAGGGGTTTTATATGCACCACATGAATTAAGGTGGGTATATAACCTAATGATTTGCCTCAAAAAAATTATTGATATGATGTCCCTTACCTTGAGATCGGCACGACACAAACAATATTTTTTTCCAGAATAATAAACGTAGATTAATTATTTACTTTATTGACAACCTTGTAAAATTTTATAATTCCTTTTATATCACTTGTTATCATTTTATTAAAATTACATAATAATTCATGTTCATCAAGGTTGTTTTGATGATATTAGTTATTTGAGTACAAAATGAATTTTCTATGATGTCCACAGTAAAAGTGGTCAAGCTTCTATAATCTAAAAAATAAAATTTAGGAAATAATAATTAGTTTTATATATTATTTATTCATTTAAATCCATTCATAAATATGGATATGAAAAATAAACTACATTTCAGCCATGTATATGGTAATTCATATATACACATGAGTCACATTTCCATTTTTCAATGACCATTATAGAAGGTAGGTTAGTATAATTTTGACATCACAAAATGTTAATAATGTCACTAATATCATTTAAATAATTTAAATCCAATTTTTAATATCATCCATGTCATGTAGTGATTAAAAATGAAGCACATCACTCCTTTTAGGTGACACTTCACAAGTACGCACAAACAACGTTATCATTTTTTCGTTCATGGAAATTTCTGAACATAAATGATATATTATATTTTCATAAGTATAAATTTTTCATGGAAATCTTATATAATCTTTAATTCCATATTTATAACTAGTCTTCGGATTCTATGATGGGTGATGAATTACATAGGTTCCCGAGGCTGTATTTTTTCATACACATAAACAATAATTCGTTTCCCATTTGATGTAAGTGGATATGTATTTAAGTAATGATGTTAACATAATAACATCCCATTATATTTTTATACTCTATTTTTTATTTCATCATGTTTGAAGGTTGTTTTTTATAATCCCCTTCATCTTATCCTTTTCTTTATTCCCCCTTAAACCATGTGAAATACATTTTCAAATATTGGATGAGCACAAAAATATCAGTAAAGGATACACAAAGAGGGAAAACATTTAGTCCTGTGAAAACATTAAATCCTGTGAAAACATTATTGTAAATTTATATTTTTCAACTAAAAAAGTAGAATGTGTTTTCCTTCAAAAATAATATCATTTCTTCTTTTTATAATAATGACATTACCAAAAAAACCCCATATAAAGAATAGATAACACATAAAGGTATCATGGGAAATAGATATACTTAATTGGAATAAAAATGTGTCCATGATCCAAAAATATCACTCTTACAAATGCAATAACCATACAGTCTACATCCATACATTTCACTCTTATATATGGAATAACTGTATTTTCGACTTCCATTCCCAATTCTTTGGAGGTTATAACATAAACACACACCCCCAGTTTATCACAAAACCACCCCTCCTTAGTTGATCATGTCACCACCGATCAAATGTATAGTACCATTATATAATCATATCACATAAAATCTTACAATTTTTAACATTTCACTCTTAAAATTTCATTTACACTCATAAGAAAACATTTGATGTCATAGAAATAATAAATGCATTTTTAGAACCCTCTTTCAATAAAAAAATACCCCAAAAAGGAAAAGTGGGATTTCATTCGAAAAAATAAGAATGATTGTAGGGGAATTTATAAAATTTCATTTATAATATTTTTATATCCATATAAATAAATATGAAAATTTTTATCACTAATATTTATATGGATAAAAAGAAATAAATATTTAAATCATTATGTCTCATACCACTTCGAATTATTTGAATTATAAACCCCACGAAGGAATAACAATTATCAAAACAGTATATTACATATGAATAAATAAATTCATGATATTATATGTTAAGGAGGATTTATATAAATAACATAAGATATGGTGGGTGTATTAAATTTAGATAAGCCTCAATGAAAGGGGATTCCAAAGAAGTCCCTTAACATCAGTCTAAATCATCAAGCAGATTTTGTATGATCTTGAATAAAAATCATTAGTTAATTATTTAATTTATTTAGAACCATATTAAATTTTATTATTACTTTTTTATCAATTATTATCATTTTATAACAATTAAATAATTATTCGATTAGATTTTGTATGTTTTGAAGATATTCAGAACTTGAATCCAGAATGAATTTGATGTGATTTGAATAGTTAAAATGGTCATAAGTTCATCGCCTCTATAATATTATTCATAAAATAATATTAACATTTATATATAAATTAATATTTTAAATCCATTCATTATATATGGATATGAAAAATGAACTTTATTGCAATCTTGGAGATGATAAGATGTGCGTAAGTAGGAGTAACATTTCCATTTTTTAATGATATTTATAGAATGAAGGTTAATATAATTTTAAATTTATATAATGATAATAATAACATATAAATCATTAAAATACCCTTTTTAACACCATAAGTGTGATATGGTTATGATAAAAGAATCACATCGCTTCATTGAGGTGACAGTACACTTGTGCGCATGAACAACACTATCATTTTTCCATGCATTGAATGGTACAAAAATAAATGACATATTATATTTTCATAATTAAAAATATTCAATTAACATAATATATAATCTTTGGTTTTAACATTATAACTAGTCATGATATACAGTGATAGAAAAATAATTATATAGGTTCGCGATGTAGTAGTTCGTCATACACATGAATAGAAATTCTTTTCCCATTTTATGGAGGTGGAGAAGGATTTTGGTGATGATAAAAATAAAATGAAATATCGTTATATTTAGAATAATTTAGTTATTATTTAATCATGTTTTAAGAAGCTTTAAAGATTTTGGAAGAATAAATAAGATCGAAATACTTGACTAAAACAATACTTCTCTTCCAGATAATCTCCTTTTCATAACACTTCAAGACCAGTGAGGGTGGCGTTCTGAAAAAATAATAGATCTGGAATTTGATGATGGCTTCTAGAAAGGTATTTGGGAATATATAATTTAAAACCACATATGTTTTTAATATTTATAAATTTAAAAAATAGGTTTTCTTTTATAAGAGAGAGGGAGGGGCACTTGTGGAATTTCTCAAATGATTAAATTAATATAAATTAATTTTATTTTCCAAATGGATACAAACTGATTTTTTTTAAATATATGATGTTTATGGGTATAAATAACTTCATTAACTATAAATTAGACAAATTTTGAGTATTCGTTAATCATTATTTTTTCTCTTTTACCCTTACTCAGCTTTGTTAATTCGTACTATCATATCATGTAATTTACACATTGATGGTTAATGTAATTACTAAAAAATATAAAAAATGCCAATTAGTGAGTAATCTATATAATTTTGAGACCTATCACAATATTTTGACTGAATTTTATATTTTTATGAATTTTATATAATTTAATAAAATATTATTTACTTTAAAATACCATTAATATCAATGTTAACACTATTCAATACATGGAATTTTGAAAATACAATAAAAACAATATATTTTCCAACCAAATATTTTAAATCATATCTAAAATGTCATTTTAATTCATATAATTTTTTTTCTGAATTTAACTGTGTCAATTTATATTTATCTTCATATTTGTAATATCGTTTATTTGATATTTCCTTTAATTCAAAAATTGCTACATCATCATGCTGTAAGCCTTTGATTTAATTATTTCTTTCCTAAAAATTCAAAATAAAATAATTTATTTATGATAAAAAATTTATCTCCCAAAAAAAATTATAGTCTAGCATATCGCCTATATGACCATATATTAGAAATATTTCACTTGTTAAAAAAAGATTTTAACAATGTTAAATATTCATTAAATAAAATATTATAATGTCTAAAAGTTACCCAAGTGGCTCAAAATTTTATAAAAGAGTTCATAGGATTATTTGTGATGATAATAAATCATAAAATAAATTTATTACAAGTGTTGTGGAAATTTTTTAACATTTATAATATTATTTTTACCTTTATTTACTAGATTTACTATTAACCACGGTAATAAAAAATATTAATAAAGATATTATTCATATTGTACAAAAATAAAATGAAACTATTCAAATAATTTGTAACTTATCATTCCATAAATTGAGTATATTTTCCAAAATTAAAAAATCATAATTGGAATAAATTAATTTAATATTAATCATGTTGATGAAATGAGAAAAAAAGTTTTAAATGTGAAAACATTAAAAATATTGAAATGTTTTTATATCCAGATTCAATGTATAATAGATTACAATTTCCTAAATTAGATTACCTGATAAAATATTGATCTAATTAGCCTTTAAAATTAATCAATAATATAATTTCACAATATAAATTATTTATATTAAAAATATATTTTCAATTAAAATTCACTATGTTTCCATATTTATTGAAAAATGAATCTTATCAGAAAAATAACAAAAATTAAACAAAATTAAATTTTTATATTCATTTTCAAAATAAAAAGTTTTCTATTTAAAATAAAATTAATTAAATTTTCAAAAACAAGATATAAAACTAGGGAACAATCAAAAGGTAGAAAAATTGTCCTCTAAAAAAACTTCATTTATGCTTATAATTGAATTTTTTTTCTTATATCATGTATAGAAAACATATAATATGTATGTTAAAAATTAAATTGTCACATATATATATATATATATATTAAATTAATATAATTAAAAAGTTATATTTTATTTATTGGTATAAAACACAATTACACACATTAAAATTGATCTTATAAAAAACATTTCCTTTTATCATCAAAAGGGATTTATTTTCATTCAACATTAATTTTTCACCAAATAATTAATTACCTATAAATTTTCAAACCATATCTTTATAATTCAGTTAATCATGTTCATACCCACCATTTTAATGGCTATATGATAACTTCCATTTTAAATAATAACATACTTTATTTAAGCTTGATGCGGTGTATTAGGTACTCAATCAAACATAGTGTTTCTTTTTCAAAACATTGGATGTTATAAAATATATTCTAAGAAAAAAAGTTATTTTGAATTATAAAACATTTATCTTAATCAATTTAATTTATTATTAATTTTTAGGGATGAATTTATTTCTTTAAATTACTTCACTAAACTAATAAAAAATTTATTCAACTATTAGAAAAATAAAATAAATGGTATTAACAAATATTAAAATAAATTTAATGTGAAATATTTAATGTTATAAAATAATTTTATAGTTTACCTTTTCATGTTATTGATTTATTAAAATAATTTTTTTGATTTACGTATGATATCTTGATGTTATTAATATCAATGTAATCATGTGTTCTAAAAATTGACTTTATGGATATTTTATATTAAATAATGTTTCATTGAATGATATACAATTTACAACACCACGAGTTTTTACAGATGTGCTTTTTTGAATAAATTTAAATTTTCCTTTATATATTTCAATTCACTAAGTCAAATATTCATTTCACATGAAACAAAAAATGTGTGTACATTAAACGCAACACTGACTTAGCGTATGATGCATGCAACACTAAGTCAGCGTATGATAGACGCAACACTGAGTTTCTATGAAACATAACATGATATAATTTTAATTATTGAAATAAGATAATTATAAATAAGCCATTTACCTTAGTAATATTATTTTAAATATCTACATTTCAAATATTTTTATAATTTTTTATATAAATAAAATATATTGATAATAAAATATACGATTTTTTGTAAGCGTCCTTTTATGTTTAGAACTTTATTTTTTTCGAAGGAATTTATTCTAATAATGAAATTAATTTTAGATAATTTAGGAATTTAATATAATTAAATAAACATCATTTTTATTTTAGAACATCAAAATTAGCATAGGATGAATTTTCGGAATTTTTTCAAGAAACATCAATTTTTGATGAATAGTGAAAAATACAGCTTTTTTGATAAAAACTACCTTCTTCTAATTAATTATTAATTGTAAATGGTATTGTAAAAATATTTTATGGTCACATTATAAAAATATTACATCTATTAATTCAATTTAATTCAATAAAATTAATTTCAATTTATAACTGAATATAAAATCCTAACAATATTTTGAACATTTTTTCCACTTCAAAACCCCGTTATTTCGACCCATCTATTGGACTAAGAATAATCTTAATTTTTCCTCTTCTGTTAATTTAATTTCAGAAATCTGACGTACAACACTTTATTCAGTCTAATATTTAAATTATAATGAGACCATGTTATTGTTTTTTCAAATGATTAGTAAAAGTGGTTAAAATTACTTAGAGTGGTTAAGGCCCAATTAAGCTTAATTAGGGACTAAACCTTAAAATTAAGGGTCCAAATGAGCTAGAAACTAGTAAAACACCCATTTTCTATCAATATATTGGTCATACTCCTTTCATTATTATTTTTGGTTGTGTTTAAGACTTTTTTAGGTAAGAACAAGTGCACACATAATTTGTTTCTAAATAATTTATGTGAGACCTTCTCCTTCTATATAAAAGGCCACCACATCTACCCATTCCTCACACCTCTAAAAAATTTTATGTTCAGATAATACTTGAAAAATACACTTCCCAAAAATCCCAAATTCTATCATGAAGCCTCCCATTGGGTAAAAACCCTTACAAGGAAGCCTTTTGGCTCAAACCAAAAGTAGTTACCCGATTAAGAGGTAATGCCTTCTCTGAAGCTCGTTTCCTTTATGTTCCTTCTCCTCCACCTCCATTCTCTATATTCCATTCTTATGTGACAACACCAATATAATCCATATAGTTGGAATTTTTTATTCAATGGTTATTACCTGAACATACACACACCTCCATCTAATTGATGTTGAACATACCGTTTCTCTGTACGGTGAACTACTACCTCATGAAACGATGACAACTCATTTCCCATTTTCCACCAATCATAATGGACATTAGAATGGACACTATATGTATGTGTGTATGTGTGTAATATGTTATATTTTTTATTTCTTTATTATTATATATTCGTTTTACAACACACATCGTTTTACCTTCCATTTGGTGTAAATACGATAATCTCATTTGAGGAAGTGTGGACAACCACCCCTCAAAGCGATGTATTCATTCACACATCACATGGAATGTATTAAGGATGGGTTTTGTAAATTTATATGATATATATAACATATTAATTCTACTGGAATAATTATATATATATATGTAAATACATATAAAAATTCCATTTACAAACATTCTTTCAATATGATAATAAAAACTGAAAACTGTGTTCATGCGTACGTACAGCTTGCCTTCTCCATAAATGGTGTATTCCATTACATATTTCATTATGATATTTATTATTCCAATATACTTATACCGTATATACCTTATATTTATATCATTCTCTATATTCTAGAATAATTATATAAATATAAGGAACAATGATATAACAAATGTAGAAACATGTAAAGAACGAAGTGAATATTACATTAAGTGAAACCATAGCAAAGGATCATCAAAAAATGGAGAAATATAAATTAATAATTAAATAATATATACTAATAAATATAAAAATATTCATCCATAAAAAATGTGTAATAAAATTAAATTTATTATATAGGAATCTTGTACGAGTACAGAGAGATTCAAGACCTAAGGTATAGGGATTTCCATATCACTATTAATTTCTATGAGATACAAGCTATGCTCAACACTCTATACATTTGTGTGGTTTATTTACTTAACATGATTGTATTATATGAATATTTTAATTAATTTTTTTATTAATATATCCATTATTTGATCCTAATTTCATGGGGTTTAACTTTCAGAAGTTACCAAATTAGTAAAAACAATTCTCTCAATTTCCCTTCTATAAGAGTCGTATTTTGTTGGGCAGCTAAAATATTCTTCGAGGTTTACATACTTACATTTTACATGTTATATCATTAATCTATTTATTTTATTGATATCTTAAGGTTCATGTAATTTCCTGGTCCTTCATGTAGAGTATGATCCCAAGTCACCATATTATATGATTTTATTGAGACAATCTCCTCATTTTTTGGAGATTGTTTATGATTATGCTTCCATTAATTAAATATAATGATCCATATTTCATATATAATGATTAGTTTCTTTCTCCACTATTTTTTCAGGATATCTTAATTTTTAGTACCATTTTCTACTCTTTGGTACTTAAGATATTGTTTTTATTAAAATCTGACCACCTCTCTCTTTGGTCCTAAAAATTTTGTAATCAAACACCATGGTTTAAAAAATTTTGTCAAAATATCCATGAATATAATTCTCAAGAAAAATGTATTTTAAAAATGCTTTATTATTTTAAAATATTCCATTATAATATTTCAATGCTATTTTTAAATGAAAATTTTCTCAAAAGGTTTTATGTAAAGAAAAGTATTCAATGAATAAAGGATATTTTCTTCAAAAATGGTTTTAAAAGATCTTTCAAAATTATTTCTCAACTAAGATAACATCCATTAGTGTTATTCATGCCTTTATGGGGAAATTATTAAATTTTTTCACTCATATTCTTTATGTGAAAGGATTATATATTGATGTCATGAGGTTATGAAATGTGTTTCTTTTTCAAGGGTTATATGATTTTGAAACCAGCTTCTTTTAAGGGGTTATGTTTATGATGAAGTGATTATGAAACATATATCTTTCCACAGGTTATGATATGTTTACATGTTTATGATACCAATTTCATTTCAAGGGTTATGATATTTCTATTTTTGATATTGTGCAAATTGTGTGTATTATTTTATTTTGCGATGGGTGGGACTTATATATCCCTCTAATGTATTAGGTAATGATTTATTTCCCATGAGATAGACTATGATGGTATGAGGAGTGAACTCATGATACTAAGATAGTCATGGGATGGAACTTTAACTAAAAATATGGCCATCGGAGTGAACCCTTACTATTATGATGGTATGAAGAGTGAACTCATGCTAGTATGATGAACATGGAAATAAAACGTGACTAACAATATGTTCATGGAAGAAACGTCTTGTATATTATGTAAATCAATATATTCTTATGTGTTTCCACAATTCTATGTATTATTACTATGTTATTCTTTCTTGTATTATGCTCTTTATTTCATTATGATTCATGTCTTATGAACTACCAATATTTATGAGATGATATATGTTATTATATTTGAAAGCAAGTTATAATCTTCAATCATCATGATCATGTTATCATACCATTATACTCATGATGGTGCTTATATGTATCCCATGTTTACCCTTTCCGAGCATTTGAGCTCACCCATTTTTATGCTTCCTTCCCCAGGTTGTGAAGATAAGTATTATGTTTGAGGTTTTTAAGAAGGGTTCTATTCATGAAGAAACTAATGGGAGATAACATGGCTAACTTATGTATCAGTTTTTAAATTTCCATCTTTTTAAAGGAACTATAATAATATGGGCTTCTTGCCTCTATTTATATAATTATTAAGTATTCATCAAAAGTTATGTAACCTTAATCCTTGAAAATTTAGGGTCACTATAGTTTGTATCAGAGGAAAATTTTAGTTATCCTTTAGAAACTAGAATGAGAATAACATTGTGAGAACCCTGTGGGAAAGTATAAGGATAAGTATAGGGTTGAAGAAAAGTATAATAGAATGTCCTCGAATTTTATTGAAGGATAGAGTGAGTGGTTTCCCAGAAAAAAAAAATCCATTTATAGATAATACTAGTGGATGTGGCACTAAAATATATGTACCTAGGGATAATAACTCTAACAAGATGTTTCAGTCATGACTTGGAGTAATGTGGTACGTGAAAATGGGCATTTCTTCACATCTAGTTTGACACTCTCAAGGGATATGCTTTGGTAATTCACAAACTCTTCAATAACCATTAAAAATTCTTTAATCCTCTTTTGACTATGAAAAACCTAGGATAAACCTAAAATTTCATATATGAAGGAATTTTTCATTATTTAGATGACCTATAAGTGATTTTTCATGATTATTTGGTTCCTCATTATGATAACTATTTCTTACTCTATGATTTTGGTTTTAGTCAATGGTTGGAACACAAAGGAACTGCATTAATAGTGATTGAAATTGAAATTGAAATTATTTTTCTCCTAAGAAACCAAATGCTATGGGATGTGGAATTAAAAATCTTGTGGATATGCACACACAGATTTCCCACTCTATGAATCATGGTTGACTTCTAAATGAGAAAATGGGGGAACAACATTCTGTTGATTCTTTCATGAGGAAAATTCCAAATTATTTCCAAGGGTCTTCTGATCCACTTATTTCTGAACAATGGATTGGTACCACTAAAAAAATATCCTCTGTTATTCAGTGTATGAAGCATGATAATTTCATCTGGTTGTTTATCTGTTAGAAGGAGAAGTAGATCAGTGGTCAACTCTAATAAAAAAATATGAGTCAACATGATGAGATTGAATACATGGTTTGGTATGATTTCAATAACATATCTTTAAATAAATACTTTCTTCTAATTCTTCATACCATGATGGAGAAATATTTTCTTGAGTTGAAGTAAAGTGGATATGAATCTATCATTGCCTTTGAGGCTAATTTCATGAAACTTTTGAAGTACGCTTCAGTAATAATTATCCAACCTAAAATTAAAGTTGGAAGGTTAATTGGTGAATTAAATACATATATCATAAGGGAGTTGTCCATAAGTGAATTTAGTATCTACGAATAGATTATGCACTGTGAAATAATGTTTGAAATAGATTTTTGATTCCCGAATCAATCTCATGGATATAAAAAGATAAGGAAGATACATTTTAAAGGAAACTCTAAGAACCATGGAGAAAAGAAGATGGAATTTCCTTTATTCTTTAAGTGTGGGAAGAATCATGGGGGATATTTCCTTAAGGGGATTAATAAATATTTTATTTGTGGAATGTAAGGTCCCATGGAAATTGATTTTCGAAGTGATATGATGTAGTTAGCTCAGGATTGCAATGGAGAAAAAGATTCACAGAATGAACCTCCCACGGTTCAGTACTACAAGTTTAAGGAGAATGTGAATTATGCAAAAGACTACCCAAAACTAGGGGCTGGTGATGATTATTGATGTCAAAAACATTTTATGACGTGGGAAAAGTTGAAATCTCATGCAATCACTGCTGATGATGAGGGTAGTGATAACTACTTTATGAAAGGCACACTTACCCTCCACTCTAGAATAACTAATGTCATATTTGATTCTGAATCTACCAACACTTTCATATATAAAGAATTTTCTAAGGGTGTTCAGATTCCACCAAAACAATTAGAAATATATTTAGTAGTTCAGACACCTAATGGTATGATGATATCATCTCAAGTCTGTGATTCTTTTCTGGTAAAATTTTGTTGGAATGTGCTTCCTTAAAATTTTTCCATTCCTCCTTTGGTTTAATTTGAGGTCATCCTAGGCATGGATTGGATTTATTGGCATAAATCCCGCATTAAAGTTCAAGGAAGGGATGTTATTTTTTATATGTCAAACCCTCCTGTGATCATCAATCAATGTGACAACAAGTATGAACTTTCTATAGATATTTCAACTAGTGTATGGTTCGTGATTTTCATTCAAAAGGGTTCTTTATCTCAAGTGGTTAGGGAGAAGATTAAAATTGATGATATTTCTATTGTCAAGGAATTTATGGATGTCGTTCTGGATGAGTTTCCTAGTCTTCCACTAAAATGTAATGTTGAGTTCTTAATTGAACTTGTACCTGGTTGCACACCAATTTCAAAGACTCAATATAGAATAGACCCGATTGAGTTGCAGTAATTAAATAAGAAACTCCAAGAAAACCATGATAAGGTATTCATTCATCCATTAATGTCACCTTGGGGTAGAATAGTTATTTTTTTGAAAAAGAAATATGGATATTTTGTGACTCTACATTGATTATTGGGAGTTGAACAAGATAAAAATCAAGAACAGGTATACTTTTCCCTATATTGATGACTTGTTTGATCAAATCTATGGAGATCAATACTTTTTCATTGTTTAACATTGTTCTAGATATCATTAATTGATGGTTATGAAGAAGTATATACCAAAGATGAAATTCCGTACAAGGTATGGTCACTATTAATACATGTTGATGCCTTTTGTTATTACTAATTCCCATGTTATCTTCATGGATTTAATGAATAGAGTCTTCATATATCAGCTCAACCAGTTTGTGGTAGTCTTTATATAAGATAAAATTATCTATTTAAAATAGAAATTAATTGCATGATGATAACTTGTGAATTGTACTCAAGACCCTAAGGAAAAAAAATTAATAAATTTTTTTCAAAGGGTGAATTTTGGATACAAAAGGTTTCATTTTTGGGTCACGTAATCTCAATAGATTGTACATTAGTAGATCCATAAAATAAAAAGGCTATTAAAAGTGGGACTAGGCCAAGCATGGAGATTGAGATCCGTATTTTTACTCATTTAGATGGTTGGTATCAATGGTTTGTGGATACTTTTTCACCACTATCTATTCCCCTGACCAATTTAACTAAGAATGGTGTTAAGTTCCTCTAGATAGATGAATGTGAGGAAAAATCATGGAGCTAAAAAAAAGGTTGGTCAGTGAACCTATGCTTACATTACCCACTAGTGGAAAATGGGTTTTAATTTTTATTTATGCATCCAAGAAGGGAATTGGATATGCTCTTATGAAAAATAACATGGTTATAGACTATGCCTTATGATAGTTGAGGATTCATGAGAAAAATTACCCAACTCGTGATTTGGAGTTATCAGCGGTAATCATTGCATTAATGAAATGGATGCATTATCTTTATAGGGAAAAGTGTGATATATATAATTATCATAAAAGTATAAAATATAAATTCGCAATGAAGGTGTTGAACATCTTCCAGAGAATATGGTTTGAGGTAATAAAAGATTATGATGTCTCAATACATTACCACCCCGAGAAAATGAACAAGGTGACCGATGCTTTGAGTCGAAAAGATCAATTTAGATTTGCTATGATGAGGATCTAAAAGCATCCAATAATTCAGTATTTTAAAATGATGGATCTAGAAATCATAAAGGAAGGGTAAAATCTTATCTTTCTCAAATGAATCTTTATCCCTATAACTAAGTTAGTATTAATGAGGCGCAAAAGGAAGATAATAATTTTTAAAAGAAGGTTAGAAATTTTCCAAAGTTTAAACTTCATTGGGATGGAAGGATAGGGTTTAGGGACCATGTATGTGTTCCTTCAATGCTAGATTTAAAGAAGGGTTTTATAAATTAAGCTCATAGTTCTTCATTATCTATTCATCATATAAGTACTAAGATGTATAGGGACTTCAAATAATACTTCTATTGTGATGGAATGAAGAGAACTATCAAAGATTTTGTATCTCTGTGATTTCTATGCCAATAGGTTATGGATGAGTGAAAGAAGTCTAAAGCGATGTTTCATCTATTATGCATACCAAAATGAAAATGGGAGAACATCACTATAGATTTTTTCATTGTATTACCCAAAAACTCTTATGGGTTTAATGTTATTTAGGTGGCAGTTGATAGCCTTAATAGATCACCAGACTTCATTACTATTAGATAATATTTTCCTATTGATCAGCTTTCCAGAATATAGATTATGGATGTATTAATGTTTCTTAGAGTACCATATTCATTTTTATTATATCTTAATCGAATGTTTACCTCAATTATATAGAAAATTATTAATAAAGCGCTTGATATAGAATTTAATTTCACCACTGATTATCATCCGTAGACATCTGGTTAGTCTAAAAGTATAATTCAATACCTAGAGGATATTTTTGAGATCTTGTTCTCTGGATTTCAAAGGTGGTTGGTATAAATACCTTTCTCTAAATGAGTTTTCTTACAATAATAGATTTCACTCAATCGTTAAGATGGAATTGTATGAAGCCCTGTATGGGAATAAATTTAGAGCTATAAAATTTTGGGAAGAGGTTGGAGAAATAAATGAATTGGGGTTTGATATCACTGAAGAAATGGTCAAGAATATTAGAACCATTCAGCTGCATATTAAGGAAGCTCAAAGTCCACAAAAATGTTGTACTGATAATCACTGGCATGATCAAAAGTTTGAAGTTAATGAACATGTGTTTCTATGAATCTCACCCTAGAAGAAATTTATGATATTCGATAATAAAGGGAAACTAATCCCTATATATATCTACTCATTTGAAATTCTTGATTGTATTGGCCTAGTAGCCTATCACATGGAACTTCCCCCAAATCTCTATCAAGTTCATAATGTGTCCCTTCTGTTAATCCTTATGAATTAAATACCTTACCTTTCATAGTTACTAAACATAGAGGTCATAGTTATGGAGAAGGATCTTTCTTATAAGGAGAAACCAATTGAAATTTTTCACCAATCAGAGAATGTTCTATAGAACAAGACCACTCACTTGGTCAATGTTTAGTTGTGAAATCATCAGTTAGAGGAAGCTATATAGTAACATGAGGATATGATGAAGCAGAATTGTCCACTTTTCTTTTACCAGAGTGTAAAATTTTGAGGGTGAAAATCATTGTAAGGGGGTATAACGTTACACCCTGAGTATTTACAAACTTATTTTTTCAAATAAATTTAAATTTTATTTTTTATCTAGAAATGCACTAAGTCAAAGATTCCATTCATGTAAAACGCGGACTTGGTGTGTGTTACATGTAAGAACTCAGTTTATTCCATGATATACAGATCCTTCCTTTCGATTTTTACTTAATAATATGGAGTAAAAAAAGAAACACACACACCATGTATTTTGAAGTACATGTCGTTTAATGCTGGTTACACATCGTAAGAACCTAGTACATGACCATGTAATGGTCTTTCCAAGAAGTGTATGGACACGGTGTACATTTTCATGTACATGCCATGTACTATTTACAATTTTTTAAATTAGGATGTATCCTCGTGTTACGTCACACAGATAGAGGGCTCATCCCATTTGATGAATAGTCACACCGAGATGATGTTTTGGATCACTATTTTCTATCATAACTCCATTTTGATCGTCGTCGGATGCATTGGAATCTAATCAGTAATCTCTCGATTTCTCTTGAGTCATTATTTGTGATTTAATCTCCCGATTGAGTTATAAAAGGTTGATATGTTTTGTTCATTTTTTAGATCTACTCCATTATAGGTCTAATTAGAGACTGATGCGGGATGAGAAGTGTCGCATGTGTGAAAGGTAGGTGGTCTTATGCCTTTTGAAAATTTTCATGATGTATATATATGTCGGAGTGTCATGCAACCATTTTTCAGGTGTCTCTTGATTTATTATTTACCCTTGTTGTTTCTTATTGGTGTTTAAGTGATTGAATAATTGTTTAAAAGTATGAAGTTGGTTCTTTACCTTGATTAAGGGCCACCTCATGGGCGTTTTGCCCTTAGAATGGCCGTTTTATGGAAGTTTGGCCGATGTTTCCTATAAGGGAAGCCTGGTTTCCATTATTGGGTATTCAAGTATGAATTAAATATATAATGGAATTATAGATTTGATAAATTGTGATTGAATTGATTCAGGGTTTGACATTAGTGATTTCCCCTTTTCAACATGTTATGCTTATGTATGTTTAGGCATGTTTGGAATGTTTTTCCCCAACTATCAAACCTATCCATGTGAGTTAGGATATTTTAAGGCATTGTAATGGTTTAGATTAATAAATAGGTCTTTTATATAAAATTTTCACATGTGACTGATTTATGATTAATGCCATGTGATATTTTAATTACCATCTATTTCGTTGAATATGAATTGTGCCCACATGAGTTATTGATGTTAAACCATGTAATAGTTCAATTCACATGTGTTTCATATTGTATGACTTGTAATCATGTGAGTTAATATTATAAATCTATGTAATAGTTTAATTTACATGTGTCTCCTGGTAGAAAATGTTTAAGACGAGGTAATTAGCGATGGGCGAGCCATAGTCTCAGTTAAAAGATAATTTCGAGCTCATGTGACTAATTTCACCTTATATACCTTGGGTAAACCATTGTATCGGTTAAAATACAATGTATGGGCTAAAGAGGTTAATTATTTAATGTCCATGATTGAGCTATGGATCGGGGGGTTGGGCTCATTAAGTCTTATTTAAAGGTTCAAGAAATTCTAGCATCTATTGAGGGATAATCAGGATGGGATCTTTTGGAAAATGACTAAATGATTATTATGTCATTAGTTGGTGATTACTTTTATACAGGGGGTCATTGGTCCTAGGATGGACCTCAAGACATTTATAAAATACAATGGATTTGAATAATGAAATGGAATTACAAATGATGCATCTACCCTGGCAAAGAAAATTATTGGATTTGGTATTCACTTGTAATTGGTTATAGTTTATTCAGGGACATCTGTTGTGATTACTATTGAGTACCTTCTGGTTACTACTTTCACTTTTGTACACTACCTGTTTCATATCTGCACTGATAGAATCACATAGTTCTTGGTTAGATTCCTATGATGATTTAGTCTCACATCCTATTAGGGTCATGTTTTTTTCAAATAGATTATAATATTGCAGGTGTCGATAAGGGTAAGAACCCTTATACAGGTACACGATATGTTGTTTAGGAGTATGAGATCATAACACCAAGCTGAGGCTTATGATGCTTCTATGTTTTATTTTTTATTTCTATACCTTGGTATTCTACCTTGTAATTGATTATAGTGTGTCCTGTTATTACTACTTTCTTAGAACATGTGACATGAATCATAATCTATTGTATGTTATGAATTCTAGTAATCTATATTATCAGTATTCCATTTTTACTATAGATCTTTGGATTTACTAATTCCGCAATTGTATATTATGGTTCCACTATGTTACAATCTTCCAATGAAGGCATAGTTTCCCCACTATGACACCTAGGCCCTCACTGCTATTCAGTGGCCTTTGGCATTTGGGGAAATGTGCTTGAGGCCATGTGACTAATCGGGTATGGGGAAACATTGTGTGGCATCTAGATCTCGGATTTTACAAAGTTGTTTCAGAGGGTTTCTTTTATGTTTTTCTTTATTTTTTGGTTACAATAGGCATGGATAGAAAGAAAATTGAGTTTGGTACTAAATGGTTCCCAGGAGTAGCTACCCCGCATATAGGGAAATTCCAAATTGCCTCGAATGGACTTTTTAATATTTGAATTTGAGTTGTTATAGAGGATTAGATTTCACTTTTAGGTGACACGCATACTTTTTGTTCTTATTATTGATGTTATTGTGGTTCTATTTTTTTGAAACCAAATTATATGAGGGTATTCCATATCATACATCATATAGGCACTTTTTAAAAACCACATGCCTTGCATTCTTGCCATGCCATTTAGGATCAATACTGATTACATGCTATTGTGATAGATTTCGGGCTAGATATGCATGTTTTTCTGATAGGTACCAGGATAAATATGCCTACTATTTTGAAATTTGTATTGGTATGTTTTATTGTTTAATTAGATAGATTCCAAACTTTGGTCCCTGAGGAGTATGGACAATCTTGGATCAGAATTTGTTGAATTAGGATTCAGCCATGGGATATAGATTGTGTTTTAATGTGATATATGTGGATGTCAATCTTTTATTTGTGGGGAATATGGGCCCCCATGGATTGGAATTTGGTACACCATTGCTTTATTTTTCACAAAAAGTGGTTCTATGGATGTTTTTGAGGCTTACTGTCTGAAAACCCAAACAACATGGCATGTGATTCTATGAACTCACACCATGTGTTCTTTTTTTAGGGAAGAGATAATTTTCATAAGTTTAACCCATGCATTCAGAGTGCATTTCATGTGTTAGTTGACCATGTTTCTAGCCTTGTGAGAGAGAACCTAGGTTTTTAGTTTTTTTACTGCATGCCATGTACAATAGATACACACTGTGTACTTTTACGTAGGAGGGCCCCCTGTGACTCTGGCCATGTGAAAGTACATGGAAAAGTGGTATAACTTGAGTACAAGACATGTTTCGGGTTGACACGTCGTGTACATGGGTTGTTTACATGCCTAGGTTGCTGGGAGTACATTCCCATGTGAGCGAATAAGTGTACACACCGTGTATGGTTTCTACACACAGTGTACACCTTTTTTGGTACCTTTTGAAGGTATTTTCCAATATATTTTCCCTCGGTCTTTTTTGGACAGGTGAGTAGTCCTTTCTCAGTTGTTTTCGACATATATCATAATGGTTAAGCCTTTAGAGTTTTCAAAGGACTTCTAGTGGGTGTTTTGGGTCTTCTATCTAAATGGAGAGGTTTTTACTCCAATTATTGTTTCTAGTCATCACCCGAGAGTGAGGCTGGGTATGAATTATTAGTTGGGTGTTCATACCAACCTAGTTATGATTTTTGACCTAAGATAAGCTGCGAGCTATCTCTCTTGACCTATGATATTCTAGGGAGTCCCTTGTAGGATCCCTCTATTGTTTATTGTTTTTTGAGGATCCAGGCTATAGGATGCCTTCACTCATTTTTATCGGGATGATCCCATGTAGGATTCCCTTGAGTGTTTGTAATGGCCAAACCTGACCTTAGTAGTGGTATTTCGGTAGTATCTCTCGTTGTTTGACACCCAAATCTGACCCATGAGGCATGAAAATGGGTGAGTTCTTAGGGGAATGTTTTGATCTATCCTTTTTTGATATATGTTCTTTTGATCTATGAGTTTTTCTTACATCTAGATGCCTCCATGTTAGGGTAGTTTAACTGTTTGGAGTTATTCCATGGAATGGAGATGTGAGCGATCATATGTAAGATGTTTCTTGTAGTTTTCATTAATTAAAAATTTAATTTTGAGCCTAGTAAATATTTTTTTTAGCAGGACCCAGTGTTGGGAGTCAAATATTATGCTTCATAAGGGTCTAGCCTATAATAGGTAGAATCCTTGAAGCCTATTGTCGTGTTTTCTACTTTGAGAATTATAACGTTGGTTCCAATAAGGTTTCATTTTCCCAAATAGGGCTTTTGGTTTTATTTAGAGAGGATTCACTTGTTCGGATGAGTGATACATGTATCTTAACCAACGATAGGGGAATTAATATTGGGGATGCTCAGTTCAGTAGGGTAAACATGCCTCAAACAAGGGAAACTTCATAGGAGGTCGTGTGAACCTATCTTTCAATAAGTGATGGGTGACTTGGTACATTTTCATCCATGTAAGTGGTTATGTTGATGATTTAATTTTGAGCTAGTATTTAAGTGAGCCATCTTGTACTGGGATGCATAGGGTGGAAACCCTATGAATAGTACCTAGAATGTGTCGTTTGTTCTTGTAAACATAGGGAGTATATGTGGACATATGTGGTAACCATTGAGCGTTAAATGATAAAAATGAGATGTTGAGTTTGGTTAAATCATTGAACTTTGAGTTGTTGTGTATGTCCTCAGTTATCTCAAGAGTAGAGTGACCTGAAAATTTTGAAACTAAGTTCATACCACTACTTAGGAGGAATTTCTATGACACGAGTGTTTTGAAATGATAGTCGGTTTAATTTTCATCCTTCATGCCAAGATACTTAACCAAGTGACTGTGGTTCATGGAATGACACTCATGCATTTATTTTGGTTCTGAACTAATGTGCATGAGAGTGGTTCTTCCTTATTTTTTATATATAGGAAACTCCTAGGTGGGTAGTGTCACATAGGTTTTATTTAAATGTGTTCTTCTAGGTAGAATGATCGTAGTCAATGACCACTCAGAGAAGGTTGTTTCTACATTAATACCTTTGAGGCTTGTGAGTCTGGATTCATGTTATTGCTTACTTGGCAGCATGATGTTGTTGGGGATGGCGGTGTGCATAGCCCTTGTGAGGAATCAATGATCATGGGTTGACCATGATGATTAAGCATGATATTTGATAAAAATTCACTAAAATAAAGGCATTTTATTAGTTAAATAAAGTTGTTTCGGCAGGTGAAGCCAAGTTTTCTTTCAGGAGGTCGACCTGTAGTGGTTAGGCTACTCTTTTAGAGTGATCCTTCAAATCATACTAGTGTGATATTCATTACTAGATGATAATTTCCCCTATCTTGGCATCATCTTGGATGCACTACAAGCACATCAGTTATATGACACGCTAAAGTTGAAAGTCGTTGGGTTAGTAAGAAATATTTTTTTCATTGTTGTGCACTAGATGTGTGATTTAAATGAGGCTCTTTTAATCATGAGTGATACTTGGGTTTATTTGTAGGAATTTTTTGGATAGTCTCTAGATTCCTTCCTCTTTCATTGACATGACCTCTAGGAGGATTCCACTAGGGATTCAGTCAGTGCTCTTATGTGTGCTCTAGCCTTGTACCAAAATCTCACTTGTAACAGGGAGTATGGACTACTTTGGTGATTTCCATGGCTCTAATTTGATGAATGTGAGGTTATCTTGGGCTTATAGTCGGGCTCATTTGTGATGTTTCAAAAGGAGTTAATGATTACAATTGTAGAATTAATAAATTCTTTTTTTTCTTGTTGTGGGTGCATGGTGACTTGGGAGAAGGCATTGTACTTTTTATTACAGTACACCGGCCTCCTAAGCTGTGTGTTTCTAGGAAAATTCATATAGTGATGGTTTGACTTGTTATCTTTCTTATTATTCATGTTTTATTCCATTGGACTAGTTAAAAAACTCCACTAGTATATTTTGGGTGTGGTGTCAAAGTTTTCAATGTCATTTTAGGAAAGATTGGGTGACCAGTTTTGAGCAGGTCGGTCAGGGTTTGACCATTCCATGCTATGAGGTCGTTTTTATGACCTCGTATGTGTTCGGGTTTACCTAGTCAGAGAAAAATCATGCTGGTAGCATTTCCATATCTCTTAAGGTCTTGGTTTGTGGATGTTTCCAATTTTGAAGGTGTTGTGGTAATGATTACATGTGAATTTTTCTTGATATAATCACAAAGCTTGAACTCTTCCAATCAATCAAGGAAACCTTCACTGTTGTTGAGATTTGGAGGTTGTACATATATCAGATTGTATGATTATATGAGGTTTGGCATTATATTGTTTCAGAGAGGGACACCTATTTTACGTCTCATTTCTGGCAAGGGATATAGATATTTTTGGGCATACATGTGTTTCTAAGAACTACTTACCATCGCCAGATGGATATCAAGTCAGAGTGCATGATTCAGGTGATTGAGAAATTCTTTAGGCATGCATCATTCATTTGAAGGGTTCTTTGGAGAGACGCATACCCTTGGTTGAGTTTGCCTATAATAATATCTTTTAGGATACTATATAAATGGTGCCGTATAAGGATTTGTATGGTATACCATGCCAATCACCCCTCTGTTGGATGGAGGTAAGAGGGGCAGCTTTGTTGGGTTCTCATCTTGTTTAGGAGACCACTAAACATGTTCAATTGATTTAAAAGAGGATGGATATTTCACTTTTTCATCATAAATCTTATGTCGATCACCAGAGACATCCTTTGGAGTTCGAGGTCGGGGAACAAGTTTTCATCCCATTTCCACCAAGTTTGGGACACAAGAGAATCAATAGAAAGGTTAATCTGTCACCATGAAATGTTGGGATGTTTATGAATTAATAAATGGTCATCCAGGTTTCCTATCAGTTTTAGTTATGACAGAGGTAACGAACTATGCACAACATCTTTCATGTTTCTCATTTTCGGTGTTACTTTTGAGACCCATACCATACTTTTCAAACTATGGAGGTTGAGTTAGAGGTAGATGCATTCTTTGAGGAGAATTCAATTAAAATTGTGGATAGTAACATGAAGGTTCTTTATGGACAGTTTGTTCCTTTAGAATGGGTGTTATGACAGCACAGTTGAGTTAGGACGATACATGGGAGAGGGAGCCCAACGTATGATTGTAGTGGCCAGAGTTGTTCTCATATTTTTTTTCACCACCCATGGAAGGGAAATTTGGGGAAAATTGCTTTAAGGGGAAATTTTTTAAGAACCCAGTTCATTCTTGATGGTATGGATCTTTCCTTTTCATGTTTTACATAATGAGATGGTGGAAAAAGAAACACACATATCTTGTATTTTCAAGTGAAGGTTGTGTAAGAAGGGTTACACATTGTATGATCCCAGTACAAGAACATATAATGGAATATCCTGGACATGTATTAACATGGCATGTATTTTCAAGTACATGGTGTGTGATTTTCTAAAAAAAGTTTAATTGGTAAGTAGCCTCATGTTTCATCCGATAGACATAGGGCTCGTATTGTTAGACAAATAGTTTTTACAAGTGGATGTTGTGCCTCCTAATTATCTATCTGAACTCCATTTCGATCTCAATCAGATGTGATGGAACCAAATAGGTATGATCTTGATTACTCTAGATCAATTCTTCATGATTTTTCTCTCAATTGAGTTATCAAAGGTTATGTGTTTTTTCTCGTTTTGTATATCTACTCCATTCCAGGTCAAATTAGAGTCTGACGCTAGATAAGGAGTGTCGTACGATTATGAGGTAGGTGGTCTGGTGCCTTTTGAGAATTTTCATGATATTTATATGTGACAGAGTGTTTTGCAACCATTTTTGGGGTGTCAATTGATTTATAATTTACCCTTATTGTTTCCTATTGGTGTTTAGGTGGTTTAATATATGTTTTAAAGTATAAATTAGTTTGTTTAACTTGAATAAGGGCCACCCCATGGGTGTTCTTCCATTGGAATGACTATTTATAGACACATGGACGTGGTTTCCTATGAGGCATGCCTTTTTTCCCTTATTGGGTTATCAACTACAAATTAAATTTATGTTGGAATTGCAGTTGTGATAAATTGGGAATGATTTGACTAAGGGTTTGTGATTAGTGATTGTCCCTTTTCCCATTGTTATTTCTATGCTTGTTTAAGAATGTTTAGAATGTTTGTCTCTAACTGTGAACCTGGCAATGTGAGTTAGGTCATTATAAGGCCTTGTAATGTTTTAGATTACTTAATAGGCTTGTTATGTAAATTGTGCCCATGTGAGTGATTTATGATTAAAGTCATGTGATAGTTTAATTCCCATTTGTTGCTTTGTATATGAATTGTTCCCATATGAGTTATTAATTTTAAACCATGTAATATTTTAATTCACATATATTTCTTATTCTATGATATGTTCCCATGCAAGTTAATATGTTAAATCCATGTAATAGTTTAGTTTACATGTGTATTCTTGAATGAAATGATTAAGAAGGGGTAATTAGCAATGAGTGATCCATAGTCTATGTTAAAAGACTGGGCCGGGATCATGTGACTAATTGAACATTATATACCTTGGTTAACCATTGTCTCAATTCAAATACAATGGACAGGATTAAGAGTTTAATTATGTAAAGGTCATGAGCGAGCAATAGATAGGTTTCTCGGGCCCATAGGGGCTTTTTTAAAATGTCAAGTGGACCTAGGATCCATTGAGGGATACCTAGGATGGGATCTATTGGAAAATTATTAAATGATTATTATATCATGAGATAATGGTTACTTTAAAATAAGGCTTTGTCAGTCAAAAGAAATACCTCAAGACTTTTATATAATCCAATGGAATTAATAATGAAATGGAATGGCTAATGATGCATTTTCCAAGACAAAGCACGTGTTTGAATTCAGCCTTCAAATATACTTATTTAACACATCTTATGGGACATCTGTTGTGGTTACTTTTGAGTACCTTATGAATTACTTCTATCACCTCTATACACTACCTGTTGCATATATTCACTGATAGACTGGAAAAGATATTGGGTGGTTGCCTATTGGGATTTAGTCTCACACCCTATTTGGGTCTTGTTTTTCAGCACAAACATATTATATTGATACAGGTGTTGATAAGGGATATAACCCTTATATAGGTACTTGATATGCTGTTTAGGAGTAGGAAATAATGGGTCCAAGTTGAATGTTGCGATGCATTTGAGTTTTATTTTTTATTTCTATACATTGGAATTGTATCTTGTACTTGATTGCATTGTGTCTTGTTTTGGATTCTTTTCTAGAATATGTGATGTGAAGAATCATCTATTGTATGTTATGAATTCTGGTAATATATATTATTAGTCCTATGTTTTTTACTTTAGATATTAGTATTTACTACTTTTACTATTATATATTATTGTTTTTATGTGTTACACTCTTCTAATGAGGGCATTGTTTCCCTACTATCACACTTTGGCCCTCATTGCTAGTCATCCGCCTTTAGTGTTTGCGGGAATGCACTTGAGGCTATGTGACCAATCAGGTACAGGGCACCTTTGAGTTGAAACCAGATTTAGTATGTTACGTTACACGCAACACGGACTTGGTGTATAATGAAAATGACAATGAGTTGGTGTACGACACCTGGAACAGTGAGTTTCTACGAAACATCAATTTTTATTATTGTAATTATTAAAATATGAAAATTAAAAGTTGTCTATTAAACATAGTAATATGAATTGTAGTAAATCATTTTATAATTTATTTTTTTTATTTTTTATATAAATAAAACATGTTGATAATAAAAGATATGATTTTTTTAAAAGTCATTTTTATGTTTTAAAACATTGTTTCCTCAAATAAACTGCTACTATAAATTAAAGTAATTTTATACACATTTATAAATATCATTTGAAAAAATGAACTTAATTTTTGAATTAATAATTTTGAAATTAGATTAGGGTTAATTGTTTGGATTTTTCTGAGAAATTTTATTTTTTGATGAATAATGGAAAATACTGCTTTTTAGTTATAAATTTCCCTTTTTAAAATTAATTGTTAATGCTAAATGATATTATAAATATTTTTTATGGTAAAAATAGAAAAATATTACATCTATTAATACAATATAATTCAATAGAATCAATTTCAATTTGTAAATAAATATCAAAATCTTAACAAATTTTTGAACTTTTTCCTACTTTAAAACTTCTTTATTTCGTCTTGTCTGTGGGATTAGCACTAATCTTACTTTTCATGCTGTTGTGAATCGAAATTAAAAAATATAACATAAATCATTTTATTCAGTCTAATATTTATATTCTAATGAGACCATGTAAATGTTTTACCAAAATGATTAGTAAAGGTGTTTATAATTAATCAAATCAAATAAGGAAAAATTGCATTTAACTTGGGACTAAACCTTAAAATTAAAGGCCCAAATGACCTAGAAACCTTTCCAAAAACCATTATATGTCTATATTTTGGTCATAAACAAACCATTATTGTGTTTTTTTGGTTTTTCAATACTTTTTCCAGGTAAGAACATGTGAACACCTAATTTGTTTCTAAAAAAATCCATGTGAATCCTTTTCATTCCCTATGAATGGCCACCACCACTACCCATTCCTCACACCCCTATAACCTTTTATACTAAGAAAATAACTACCCAATATAATTCCTAACAATACCCTCTTTGAATTTTAATCCTCCCTTGTGGAATAAACACTCTCAAGGAAGCCTTTTGGAAAAAACCAAAATGAGTTACCCGGTCAAGAGGTAACATCTTCTCTCAAGCTCCTTTCCATTATTTTCCTTCTCCACCCCTAAAATGTATTTATTCCCTTCATGTGTGAAAAAAATATTATCCACCATATACTATGATGTTGTTATGGAAATGGCCGGACCTATAATTACACACACCTCCATCTAATATATGTTTAACATTATGTTTCTATGTACGAAAAACTACTGCCTCACGAAAGGATGATTGCTCATTTCTCCATTACCACTAATCATGGTGGACATTATGATGGAAAAACCATTTATATATTTAACATATTTCATTTATTATTTATTTAATATTTTTTATTCCTTTTACAACACATATTATTTTTACCTTCCATTTAGTGTTAAAACAATAATCTCATATGAGGAAGTGTGGACTACCACCCCCTCAAAGCGATGTGATTCGTTCACACAACACATGGAATGTATTAAGGATGGTTTTAGTTAAATTATATGTTATATATATATATTCATGATAATGGAATAAATATATATATATATACATATATATATGTGTGTCATTTATATACTTTCTTTCAATATGATAATAAAAACTAAAAACAACGTTCATGCGTACGTATGGATTCCCATCTCCATGAATGGTTTATTCCATTATGTAATTCCTTATGATATATATTATTTTAATATAAATATACTGGATATACTTGAAATTAATATCATTTTATACACTCAATAATCATTATATACATTTTAGTATTAGTGATATAACAAATTAAGACACATGTGAAGAACAAAGAGAATATTAACCGAAGTGAAACCATAACATAGGATCATTAACAAGTGGGTAATATAATGTTATTATAAAATAATAAATGGTAATATATATATAATTATATTCTTCAGTAAAATATGTATAATAAACTTATATCTTTTATATAGTAAGCTTGTACGAGTACGAAGAGAGTTAAGAAACAAGGTAAGGGTATTTTAATCTCATGATTAATTTTTGTGAGATATAAGATATGTTTGCCACTCTATCCTTTTGTGTTCAATATGTACTACCCCATATTTTATTTTATTTATCTTGAAATTAAATTTATGGGTATTAACATATCCATTCTATGATCTTTCTTCCATGGTGTTTAACTTTCAAATGTTACCAAATTGGTAAAACAGTTTGTTCACAATTTGCCTTATTTGAGACTCATATTTTGTTATGCACCAAAACGCTTCTCCAAGGTGTATATACTTCCATTTTACATGTTATATCATGAATATACTCCTTTCCATTATATCTTAAGATTCATTTAATTTCATTTTCTTTTATGATTATGAAATCTTATGATCCATCATTTAAGAGTATTCATGAGTATCCTTATCCTCTATTTATTCAAGATATCATTATTTTTTTAGTACCATTTTCCACTCTTTGGTACATAAGATTATGTTTTTAGTAAAATCTGACAACCTCTGTCTTTGGTTGGAAATCTATTTTTTTCAAAACCCATTTTTTCAAAAATGTATTAAAAAGATCATTGAAGGCAATTCTCATGGAAAATGGATTTTAAAAATATTATATTATTTTAAAATATTCTTTTATATGTTTTATAAGATATTTTGAAAGAAAAAGTTTTTCAAAAGGTTTTATGTAATAAAAAGGATTATTCAAAGAAGAAAGGATATTTTATTCAATTATGGTTTAAAAAGATCTTTCAAAATCATTTCCCATCCAATATAACATCCATTGGTGTTACTCGTGACTTTATTGGGATATTATCCAATGTTTCCATTCATATTCATTATATTAATGGATTATGTTTTGTTCGCATAATGTAAGGAAACATATTTCTCTATGTCATGTTATATTCTTTTGAAACCAGATTCTTTTAATAGGTTATGTTTATGATGAAATGATTATGAAACCTATATGTTTCCATAGGCTAGGATATGTTTACCTGTTTATGATACCAATTTCATTTCATGGGTTATGATATTTCTATTTATGATCTTGTGGAACATGTATGTATGATTACATTATATGACGAGTGGGACTTACATCTCCCTCCAATGCATTAGGTAAAGTTTTATATCTAATGAGATAGACTATGATGGTATCAGAAGTGAAATCAGGGTATTAAGATGGTGTTGGTAGTGAACCTTGACTACTAAGATGGCCATGGGAGTGAACCATGACTACTATGATGGTATGAGGAGTGAACTCATGCTACTATGATGGTAATAAAAATGAACCATGACTATTAATATGGTCTTGTCAGTAATGCCTTGGCTACTATGGAAATCATTATATGCTTACTGGTTTCCAAAATTCCATGTCTTATTCTAATATTATGCTTTCATGGATTATGCTCTTTATTTCATTATTATTCATGTCTTTTAAAGTGACAATCTTTATGAGATGATCTATGTTATGATCTTTGATATGTAGTTTATTATCTTATATCTTCATGATCGTGTTCTAATACCCTTATAATCATGGTTATTCTTATATTTCTCCCATGTTAACCCTTACTGAGCATTTGATTTCACACCTTTTTATGATTCCTTCACCATTTTGTGAAAATATGTATTATATTTAAGGTGTATAAGAAGGGTTCTAGTCCTGAAGAACCTAGGGGAGATAATGTAGTTCACTTATGTTTAAGTGTTTATGTATCCATGTTTCTAAATATACTAGACTAGTACAGTCTTCTTACATCTATTTGTATAATATTTAATTATTCTACAAAAGTTATGTAATCTTAATGTTTGAAAAGCTATAGTTTCTATAAAATCCTAAAAATAATATATTTTTCCAAGTGATTTTGGAATGTTTTAAAAAATAAACCATAGTATATTTTTAGTCTTTTTTCATTTTATTGAAACTATATTAACCCTCAACATGGAAAATCCATGTTATCATGGTAAGAGTTAAAGGGTTAAAATAAAGTTTAAAACAATAAAAATAAGGGTATCAATATAGTCAAAATATGTATAATTATTATTTTATAAGGTTTTTTTAACCATAAAAATATTATATTATAAAAAATCACTTGGGCACATTATTATTAAATTATTAAATTATATTAATTTATTATTTTGAGAAAATTCATGAGTGCCCCTCAACACTCTTTAAAAAGTCACCTCTTCTCATTTATTCACACTTAAAAACTCATTTGGATCAGAAAATACTAGGAATGATACATTTATAAAATCCTACATCTCATTATAGAGGACTATATTTTGGAATAATACCCATATTATATGTCTTATGGTGTTGTGAATATGTGTTTCCCAAAGATGAGGTATATTCTTTTTCTGCATGTATTAGTTCTTTTTCTTCCCACATGTCCCTATAAAATTATATTATCATGATAACATAATAAATTAATTATTTTAAATATAAATAGATTATATTCAATTTGTTTAATAACCAATATCAATATCCTATTCTATAAAATTGAAAAAAAAATCCTCATTTCCATGTATGGTAGAATACATCCTCGCGAACTGATATAAATAATTTTTCCTCACCACTTCTCAATACTAGTTATAATGATAGAATTAATGTTTATATATAATACCCCAAAAAATTTACCATTATTAATTTATAATATATAAAATATATTATAACCTTTCAATGTACTGAAAAATAATAATGTCTTCTGTGCGTACGTGTAGACTACCTCCTCCACGAAGCGATGTGAATCATTTTTCTCCACCACCTCACTTGGATGAAACATATAAGTATATTTAAAAAAATTATATGATATATATGATATTGTAATAATTTTTTATGATAAAATAAATCTAACCTTCTTTACATAATGGGCATTGAAAAATGGAAATGTTACTCATTTTTACATATAGTCTACCGTCACAACAATTGTAACATAGTTCATTTTGTATTATCATATTTAATGGCTGGATTTAAAATTTTAATTGTTGTATAAAAATTTAAATTAATATAATTATTATTATACTATATATTTTGTAAGAATGGAATTTTTTACTATAGTCAAATTATCAAATTCATTTTGGACATATGAACCAAATATGATCAAAATATCTGAAGTGAAAATAATTAATTAAGTAATTGTATATAAAATTGAATAGGAGATGTAAAATTAATAATTAAATTGAAAAAGGTTCTTATCTATGTATAAATTAACCAATTATTATTATTTAGGATGATAAAGAGTGTACATGGCATGTCAAACTCAAGGAAATGGTCTATATTTTAAAATCCATCATTTCATGTTTCCCCGAAAACACTCTTTTTATTCTGCCAACATATAATTATTTTACAAAAATGTTTTTATATTTTTTTACTATATTTATAAAAATTATTAATTTCATTATTTTACCTATGTTTTACTTTTCTAAATATTTGTGAGAGGGTTCTTTTAACATTTTCCAAACGAGGTACTTTGTGACATTTATGAAAATTATATGGAAGTAATATTTTTACCTTCAAAAGAAGTAGAAGATTATTATTCATTGATGAGTAAAATTTTATTTGAATCATCCTTTTCAAGGTTACATGGTCATTTTCATAGAAATGTTTTTCCTCTGTATGCGGACATTTTTCTTTGAAAATATATTATTTTCCCCAATGAATGTTTTTATTATAAATGAATTCATATTTTATAATTAGGATATGCTTTTTTGTATTTATTATAATGATTGGTGGTTCCATTATAAAACAATTTTCGGTGGTTTGGTGATATCCCTCTAATACATTGGGTTTGTTGGATGTTGATTGTGACATTTATTCAAAGTGTAACTGTAATTGTTACAACATTTAGTACAGTAAGAGATATTTTAAGTAGAATTGTTAGGGTTATATAATGTGTATCTATGAGGGTTACTACATAAGTAAGTGTGATAACAAATTAACACCCCGATTTACCAATATTACTTATTTATACATTCTATGATTTTACAGAAATATCATGTTTTCCAAAGGTATGTTTTGATGTTTATGTTCAAAGGAAATATATGTTTCATCTTAAGGATAAAAAGTAATTAATTGTGAAAATATATCATGAGATTATCGTGTTTTCAAAGAAACATGTATGAGATTTAATTTTATATTAAAATTTCATATGAAGTATTTTATGGAAGTCATTTGGTAGAGAAGGTGATTTCTTAGTTAAGAAAATGTTTATTTTTTACATAAATTTTGTTTTAAGAAATGAAATTTTATATTTAGATATATATTTATATATATCTGTGTGTGTGTGTGTGTGAAAAATTGTCCATTAATTAATTTTATGTCCCTTGCTAGTATTTTTGTGATCATCATATGTTTTAAAATGTTTTTCATATGGTTTAAGGGTGTATAAAGTAAAATAATATGTCATTTTTAATGTCATATTGTATTTTCATGAAATGAAATCATGTAATGTTTTAGAAGATTAATATTGTGTAAAAGTGGATATTGAGTTGAAGTTTCTAAATTCAATATATAAATAGTAACCTAATTATCTAAAAAATAAAACTCATAATATCCTAAAATGTTTATAAAAGTAAATATGTAATGTTTAAGGATAGGTTATTACAGTTCATTAGTGAGTATGGTCTAGATAACTATAAATTTTATGGTAATGTAATATAATTCCATTAAAAGTATTTTTTTCTTTATGATTAATTTGAAATTATATAATATTTTATGAATACCATGTTCTTTAATCTAAACTATGTCTGTTTAGAATGGTTTATTGAAGTGGTAATAAGAGAGATAATGTGGGAAGGCACCTAGAAGAAAATATCCTTCCATGTCATCAACCTAGAATGGTCAGAATATAAACTAGGTAGTTTTTGAAGAAATAGATCATTTTATGTAAGGTATAAATTCTGGTGGAACCCATGTAATAGATCATCCTACTCTATAATATATTAACTTGATGTTAGAGAAATATTTTATAAGGCAATATAATTTTCCATTTTGTGGATCATCTAACCCAGTAGTATATAAGGGGTGTATTGAATCACTATAAAATATATTTGAAGTCATTGGTTGTACCTATTATAAAAATTTATGACATTAAAATTATCATTTTTATGGTGAATTTGGACGGTGGTGGTCAGTTGTAAAGAATATATATGAAAGATAAGAGATTTATTTTATTGAATGGGATGAATTTAAGAACGTTTTCCATGATAAATATTTCCCTATGAAGTTTTGAATTCAAATAGGAATGTAATTCCTAGAACTTAAACAAATGGTGGATGATTCAGAGTCTATAAGTGAAGAGAAATTCACTCAAAAGGAAAGGTATTCACCAACTTTTATCTGATACTTGGATTAAAAATTCAATAATTTTTAATAATTATTTAATACTATATATCATATCCCATTCACTTATAATTAATTAAAAAGTAATGATAAAATTATTCAATGTTACGAGGGGGTATAAATAAATATTTTTTATGATTAGGTACATCATGATAAAAAGTAGAATAAATGTCTGGATAGTAGGTCATGGGTAAGCATCAATTAGTGAAATATAATGGTGAGAGAATAATTTTTCCTACTTGGGGAATGTGTGGTAAAAACACCTTGGGGAATGAATTATAAAATTTAGGAAGTGCTTCCAATGTTTTATGATTAACAGATTGCTCATGATTGTAATGAAAAATAACTTTTTAGTGGTATGTTTAATTTTGATAAGCATATATTAATTTTTGTTAAATGTATTGAGATGGTGTATTATGGACATACATTCCCAAATAAGAACCTAAATGATGGTAAGAAGATGGACTATAAGTAGAAAATTGTGTTTCATTCCTTTATAACTAATTCATAAGATGTTGGTCCACCCAAATAAGTTATATCAGATACATTTTTTGTTTATTCATATAATTTTGATTTCCATTTTTATTCACTGTCTATACATTCATTCATTTCTAACAAATTTTCTTATAAATTGAAAATTCCACTATAATAAATGGAACAAAAACATAAGGATATGAAATATGGGGGGTTATTGAGTAAAAATTAATTATAAGAATAATCATTTTGTTTTTAGTGTAAGGAATTTACCTCTAATCCTTTCTGTATTTCCCCAAGTATATTTAGATGTTATTCTTAGAATAGATTTTCTTCTTATTTACCCTGTTAAGAAATATTTTATAGATAACAAAATTTATTTTAAGAAGGAGTTTTTATTTACTTGTAATAATGAATAAATACCTTTGATAACATATTGTGAATCCAAGAAATTGAAAAAAGATAGAAACGAATGATTTATTGAACATATTGTTGAAAATAATGGAACTGTCCAGATTAATGATTTACTGGTTGTAAATGAGTACCTAGTTGTTTTTCATGATTAGTTTAGTGTTTTTATACCTTATTATTAAGTATAATTTACTATAGAATTATTTCACGATTCAAATAAAATTTCAAAACCCCCTTATCAAATGGATAAATAAGAACTTCTCGAATTGAAATAGTAGTTGCAGGAGTTTCTAAGTAAATGTTCATTCATCCTAGCACATCCCCTTGGGGTGGATCATTTTATTATTTAAAAATAAATATGGTTATATTAGGCATTTCATTTATTATTTATCTTTGAATAGAATTATTGTTAAGAATTATTATTCATTACCTCTTATCTATCACTTCTTTGATCAGCTCTAACGAGCTATGTATTTTTTTCAGATTGACATGAGATCTGGGTAACATTAGTTGAATTTTAATTGGGATAAAAATATAATAATATAATTCCAAAATAAATATATGACTTGTGTGTTTTTAGTTATTCCCTTTGGTTTATAAAATAACCCCATTGTATTTATGGTTTTTAATAATATAATCTACTATGAATATTTGGATAATTAATTGTTTGTTTCTATTAATGATATTTTTTAGAAAAAAGGCCAATCCCATTTATTAATGAAATATAAAACAATAAAGTATAGAATATGGAGGTGGGGTATACACTCAAATCCTTCCGTTAAGTGGAAAAAATTTAAAAAATGATTTTAAAGATCATATTCCCAACAATTAAAATCTTCAAATTCTTTATCCTAATCACAATAATCTTCCGTTGAAGTAAAACAGGTTTCTTGAGGCCTCTACCCATCTAAAAAATATTTAAATATAGTTCTCATAGTGGGCTTGAGATGGGAGTAATACTTCCATGTCCATGACTTCTTTAATGGGTCCAACAAAAAACATGCATCCCCCTTTTTCTTTCATTTAAAAATAATGTATTTAAATTATCTCTTTAGTGGTTCATCATCTTCTATATCCTACCATTTTCCCTCAATCTTGTTTAGCTTATGTTTCATTTTATGATTTTCCATGCATTGAGAATGTGAAACTCAAATGTTTTTATGAAATAGTTTCTCTAAATAATTTTAATTCATCAATATCTTGCATTATATGCAACTGGGAGTTTAAAAAAATCATGAGATTATCTTTATATAAAATGACCATTATAACCTAGCTGTTAGGTTTGTTGGAATAAATTTAATTAACTTTTGAAAATGTATTTAAAAGATATAAATCAATTATATATTTGTATATTTTTTCACTGAATTTCTATTAGAAAATAAAATTGAATAAATATATATGTTATATAATTAATTTTTTCATATTCATTGAATGTATATTTTTTTCATAGAGTATGAATAAACCCTATTTTATGTATAAAAACCAATATTTTTTTCAAAAGGGTAATTTTTTACCATTTAATGGTGAACCACTTTTAAATTAATATTTTTACACATTATCAATATTTATATGACAATTTAAACATGTTATTTTGAATTCAGATATAAAAATTTAATTTTGATGAATTTTTAATATTTTCCTAATAAATTTTAAATTTTTATGAATAGTAAAAAATACATTAAATTTTGATTTGAAAATAACTTTTTTCATTGAAAATTTTATATGGTTGAATTATAATATTTAATGTTTTTAAAGTATAAATATAATATATTTTTATCATTCATATATAATGTATGACATTATAATTAATTTTACCTTGAATTTATATGTAAAAACATTTAAATGTTTTAAAATGTTATAACTTTTAAAAATAACAAATTCCCTCATTCTAATATAGGGATTTATTTTTAATTTATTACATAATCTTATGTCTTTGGAATTTAAGAAATAGACTCCATATTTGGAATTATAAAGTCAAAATTATATAAATATATTTATTTTATATTTGGGCATTATGAATAGTAACTTCAGTAAATTTTATTAATACAGTAAAAGGGTAAAATGGTTAATTAAGTATATGAATACTATAATATAATTACCCTAATAGATGTATTAATATCATTAGTTGTGTGTGTTTTGACCTAAATCATCCTTGGGTCTAAATGGTGTTATTTGGAACCCACTTGGATGAGACTAGGACATTTAATTTCTTTCATTTAACAAAAAGTTAAATATCTCTCACTCAAATTTTAATAACTAAATAATTTTGAATATAGTGTTATAGTAAAGATAATTTCTATTGAAAATACTCATATTAATACTAAAAGGTTTTTCTTAATCATGGAAATTTATTTTTAATTTTTAGGGAATAAATATTTACCATAATATTTTATACATTGATAATGGATAAATTATTTAATTGACTAAAATCAATAATATTGATTTAATTAAACATATAATACCCATTAAAAGACCCAATAACTTGACCAAATCTTATTAGTAGAGTATATATCGACCATAAGTATCCAAGGGTCGATTTATTGACCATTTGGAGCATTATAGAAGGGATTACGACATTTATATTATTTTATTTAAAGTGATGTTTAAGTTGTCGGCATAATAATTTAATTATTATAACATTTTAAGTGTTGGATTTTAGAGAAGATTAATTATACTACAGGTATTTTATTGAAATAAGTATAATTATATTCATCATTGTAATTTATATTTAATTTTTATTCAAAAAATAAGTTCATTAAATAATCACACAAAATTGATGTAGTAATTATTTTATTAATGGAGATATCAATTAAATGTTAATAAAATAATCAAAAATAAATATAATCTGGGATAATTAATGTGTCCAATGATTTTTTTATGTTACCTTTACCTCTTATGAATATAATAAAGTAGATGGTTTGAAGTTATCCTCTTTATTTTAATATTTTAAAAAAAATAAATGAATCGAGTTGTGTCAAAATTCACATTATTGATTGTTTATCAAAGATAATGTTTTATTAAATAATTTAAACACCAAAAAACATTTTTTTAAAATATATAATTATTATTATATTGACTAAAATTTTATAAGGTATTTATTTATATTCTAATTGGAATCAAATAAGTAAATATGGAACCTTTTTAATATTGAAATATTTGTTACAATAGTTAAAAATTAAATAGAATAACTAAGAGTTAATTAAAATTATATTATTTAAATTGATATAAATACTTGTATAAAATATATTTGTTGAATATATTTTAAAACTATCTCATTTTATCTTCTAATTTGGTACTTTTTGAGGTTCTTGTATGGGGTTTCAGATTATTTTAAATTAATATTTTTTGAGATCCCAAAAGTGCCCCTCACCTCAATTATAAATGGGCACATCCTCCCTCACATATTCACTTGGATTTGAGCCTTTAGGATTGTCCATCCCCTGACCATTTCCATTAAAAATTCCTTATTTACATTCTATAGGTTATGTTCTTCTTCAAATACAGACTTTATTGCTATAAGTGGAGATTTAGAGGAAGCACGTCGAAGAAGAGGTAATCTCCTCTACCGATCCATTCAAACTTCATTCTTCTTATACTTACTATTCATGAGTTGTTTCATTATAAATTAATTACTAAAGTATCAATTATATAATTAGTTTTTATTATAATTATGAAACAACCATATTCTACCTTTTATCCATCCAATGAAAAACAAAATCACCACATATGCGTATGTACGACTTACCATCTCCAGATCATGGTGTAATATGTTTTTTACCCTCACATGACCTGGATTGGTATAATGATGGGAATAATGACTATATATGATTATTATAACAAGTAACATATTTATTAACAACATATATACCATCTAATTCAATACCATTACATAACTAAAGGAATGATATCATCGCTCGTGCGTACATACGGCCTAACGTCTCCACGATGTGATTGATTCATTCTACATGATATCCATTAAATCATGAATATAAATATGTAAATAAAGAATATATAATATAAAAATTATGTTAATAACATTTTTTAATGATATAACTTGGACCTAATAAGGAGAACTGGAACTTATTCGACAAAACATGCAAGAGAAAATGAAGCTGTCAATACATGGATAATGATTAATAATGAAATGTTATTACCAAAATGATGATAATATGATCATATATGATATCATAAAAATGACTATGATTCAATAATAATTAAATAACATTATTTAAATCATTATATAGTTGGTTTGAATACAAAAAATGGATAGTAGATCTATGGTGACAGATAATTTTTTAATCTCAATATTATCTGAGATTGTTTATATTTAAGTATTTACTGGGATATATTTACCGTCCCCATCCTTGTTCCCTAAATATATAATTATATTTATATTGATATAAATTTTTTTAATGTAAATTTTACCCATTCTATAATTTTTACTAAATTTTATGAATATAATCTTTTGTCGTTATTCAATACGAGGAACTTTTTTACTTTTCAAGATAAAGTACGAAGAGAAGGTTTTTTTAATTATATGAAATGATTTCATTTTTTGGTCTTCATAATTCTATATTTACATGAATATTCCACAACATTATTTCAATTTTATTTTCAATTAAACTCATATATTTTAAAATTTTCCTTATTTTGGAGAAAAGTAAATGTTTTTGAAGAAGAAATAATTTTTCCTCAAGAATTAATATCAAGTGTTTTGTAAAAATTATTTTCCATCATATATTACATTCATTAAATTGGGTTATGATTCTATCCCTATTATTACTATGGTTTTTTTTATGATGGAATTCTATTTTTTAAATCCATTTTTTTATATAGATTATGATGGAATGATGTTTAAGAAACCCATTTTATTCCTTAGGTATGATATATTGGTTGTTTAATGTTTTTTTGGAATATGTAAGAATGATTTAATTATGATTTGGATGGGACCTATATCTACCTCCAATGCATTGGGTAAATATTTATATCTCATGAGATTCACATGGATAGAATAGAAAATGATCTCAGTTTAGTAATATAGGGATAGAATGAGGAGTGAACTCGGTTCAGTAATGGAATTTTTTAGCAATAATGTTCTTGGAAATGAGCCTTCACTAATATGAAATTATTTTCCATTCATATGTTTATGCCAAAAAATCTCATGTCTTGTATTATGACATTTGGGATTATATTCAATGATTATTTTAAAAATTCATTATTTATCCCATGGCATGATATCACGATCTTTCATATGCAGGATAAGAGTTTTGAAATGATACATTCCTATGTCTTGTGACTATAATATGATTGATATATCCTTTATTTACCTTTTCTAAGTGTCTGAGATCACCCTTTCTTATGTCTCTTTTACATAGGTGTTGAGGTGGGTTATTATGTATGATATGTAAAAAATGATTCTAGTTGTGATGAAATAAGTGGGAGATGATGAATATGTCTTATGAACCAGTTTTTTATGTTACCTAATTTCTAAGAACACTATACCTATACGATCCTTTCATGGATTTGATAAATTTTTTTAGAAAAATTATTCATTATTGAATTAATTTCAATGTATATAATGTTTGGGTCATTGTAGTGGGTATCAGAGGAATGGTATAGATAACATTTGGAAACTATGATGAGAAAACCTTATTAGGAACCCTAAGGATATGTTGATGTATAGGTTACAATCATAGTGTTTTATAAAGGATCATGAATAGCCAAGGGTAAATAACTAAAGTGTCCAAATATGCAATTTAATTCTTTATTATGTGTTTATTCCATTATTATTAGTGTTACTTACACTATGCAACCTATTTTTAGTCAATGGATTGAACCCAAAGGAACCTTGTTAATGATGAATGCGACGGCCAATGCAATTATGTTCCTCCTGAGAAAACAAATATTATGGGATATGGAATGAAAAAATCTTATAGATATGCTCACAAAACTTTCTCAAGCTACAAATCATGTAGTACATCCAAATGAGAAAAGTAGGGAACAACATTCTATTGATTCCTTCATAAGGAAAAGTCCACTATCTTTCAGCGGGTCTTCTAATCGATTAGTGGGTAAACAATGGATCAGTGCCACTTAAAAGATATTTTCATTTCTATAATGTTTAGAACATGATAAATTCATCTTATTAGTATATCGTTTGGAAGGTGAAGATAATAAATGGTCGAACCATATCAATTATATGAGGAAAAGCGTTGAAAATTAATCCATGTAATAAGATGAGTTCAAGAGCTTATTTTTCGATATGTACATTCCTCCTATTCTTTGAACAAAGACGGAGGAGGTGTTCCTTGAAATTAATAAAAAGGGTGATGAATGTTTTGGTACCTATGAAGAAAATTTTATAATACTTCCATGGAATGCTTTTATAATTATTATCCAACCTCAGAGTAAAATTTATCAATTATTTAGTGGATTAAAACCATGTCTCCAAAGTGAATTATCCGTAAGAAGCTTTAATAGCAATGGAGAAATCATTCGATGTTCTCTCAAGTTTTAGATAGATATTTCAGTAACCAATTAGTCTAATGTGTTTTATAAGAATAAAAAAATGGAATTCAAGAGAAAATTTAATGACCACTCTAATAATAATATGAGTTTTTCCCAAATATCATAGTGTGGAATAAAATATAGAGTAAATTGTATTAAATAGATAAGTAAATATTTTAAATGTCAAAAAGAAGGTCATCGGGAAATTGAATGCTAAATTGATGTGAAAAATATGTCTAAGGATGCAAAAAGAGAAAAGGATACACAAAATGCATCTCTTACACTTTAATATTACAAGTGTAGAAAAGGGGGCATTATTCCAATCAATTCCCTACTCCAAGGGTTATTGATGATGATCTATGTTAGCAAACTCTTAAGGCCAACTACAAAGGTAAGTCACATGAGATCACTATCGGTGATGTAGAGTATGATAATGAAATTGTGAAAGGGACAATTACCATCCACTTTAAAGTATAAAATGTTTTATTTGATTCTAGATCCACCCACTCTTTTATTTGTGATGATTTTCTAAGGGAATCATCGTATTACCTCAATAATTAGATTTTGAGTTAATTGTGACAATTCTTAATGGAACAACGGTCAAATAAAATGTTTATAATTATTCTATAGTTTATGTTTGTGGGAAATTGATTCCTGTAAATATTGTGACACTTTCTATAGTGTAATTTGATGTGATTATTTTCATGGATTTTCTTTCTCTATATGGATCTCATTCCAAATTCCAAGGAAGGGATGTCACATTTCATATTCAAGATCAATCTATGATAATTAATGGATGCAAGGATGAATATATCCTTCCTGTAGAAATTTATACCATCATATGTGTCTTGATTCCAAAAAATGATGGTTATTTATCTAAAATGGTTGGGGAGAAACTCAAAATTAATAATACACCCATTTTACATGAGTTTGATGATTTCTATTCGAAACAATTTCTAGGTTTTCCACCAAATCATGAAGTTGAGTTTTCAATAGAACTCATGTTGGGTGTTATGCCTATTTCAAATAAACCTTATATAATGGACCAAATTGAGTGGAAATGATTGAAGAAGCAACTCCAAGATAATCTTGATAAGATAATAATACAACCAAGTCTGTCACCTGGGAGATATTTTTTTTTTGTTTGTTAAGAAGAAATATTGATCAATGAGACTCCGAATTGATTATTCAGGTCTTAACAAGATCACTATCAATAAAAAAATATCCTCTTCCCCAAATTGATTGCTTATTCAACCAACTACATGGAGCTAAATAAATTTTCAAGATTGATCTATGTTCATGATATCATCAATTAAGGGTCAAGAAGGATGATATTCTAAATACAGCATTCAATAAAAGTTACGAACACTACGAATTTATAGTGGTGCCTTTTAGCCTTATTATTTACCCTTCTATATTCAAGGATAAAATTAATAGAGTCTTCCTATACTATCTTGATTTTTTTTCAATAGCCTTTATAGATGATATTATTTTCTATTAAAATAGAAAAAATTAAAATTAATATCACATGAAAATTGTACTGAATCCCCTGATATAGGAAAATATTTATGAAAAATTTAACATGTATGAATTTTGGCTTCATAATGTTTCATTTTGTGTTGCATAATCCCGAGAGAGGGGATATCTTTCGATCAAGAGAAAAACAAAAGCTATAGAATGTTAGCCAAGACCAAAAATGGTAATTGAGATCTGATGTTTTCTTGGTTTGGATAGATATTGCTGATGTTTTGTGAGATAATTTTCACGATTATCAAATCCAATCACAAAGTCGACTCAGAAAGGAGATAAGTTCATACATATAGAGGAATGTAAAAATAATTTCATATATCTAAAAAGAAGGTTAGCTAGTGCATTTGTGCTCTCACAGCCTTATAGTGGTGAAAGGTTTATAATCAATAGTTACGCATCTAAAAATGGGATTGGTTGTGTACTCATGAAAAATGATATGGTTATAGCTTATGCTTCATGAAAATTGAAAATCAATGAGAAAAATTAACCAACACATGATTTGGAGTTAGCTGTAATAATCTTTTGATTAAAGATATAGAGGCATTATCTTTATGGAGAAAGGTGTGATATCTATACTAATCAAAAAAGTTTAAAGTTTATTTTCATGCAAAATTAGTTGAATGTGCATCAAAGAATATGTTTGGAGGTGATTAATGATTATGACTTCTCAATACATTACCACCCTGGGAATGCGAATAAGGTGGAAAATACTTTGAGTTGAAAGGACCATGTTGGCCTATCCACGATAAGGGTTAAAAAAGATCCAATATTTATGGATTAAAAAATGATGGATCTTGAAATTTGAATGGAAGGGGGAAATATTATCTTTATCAAATGAATTTTCAACCATCTATACATGTTAAGATTAAGTAGGTGCAGAAGGAAGATGTTTAGCTATAAATGAAGTTCAGAAATGATCCTAAATTCCACCAAGATTGTTATGGAAGAAGACAGTTCTGGAATTGGGTTTGTATTCCTACCATTCCAGAATTAATTAATGAGATATTGAAAAATGATTTTAGTTCTTAGATCTCTATTCACCCTAGAAGAAGAAACATGTATATGGACCAGAATGAGTACTTTTGGTGGGATGGTATGAAAAGGGTTGTTGTTAAATATGTCTCCATGTGCTTTTTTTATCATAAAGTTAAGGCTCAGAGACATAATTCTATGGGGTTGTTACAACTATTACCCATACCATATTGGAAATGGAAAATTTTCACTATGGTCTTTGTCATTAGACTTCCCAAAACATCTAAATTCTATAGTTATTTATGGGTTATAGTTGATCTCTTTATGATATCGGAACAATTCATATCTATTGTAGAGGAGTTCTCTCTTTATCATATTTCCATTATATATGTAAAAGATGTTGTAATATTTCATGGATTACAACTTATCATTATATATTATTAGGATCTGTGGTTTAATTCAATGTTCTGGAGAATTCATCAGTAAGATATAGATACAGAGTACAGTTTCAGTGCTTCTTATCATCCTTAGATGGACGGAGAGTCTTAGAGGAAAATATAAACTCTAGAAGTCATTTTGATAGCTTGATCTATGTATTTCAAAGGTAGTTGGGATTAAAACCTACCTTTGGTGGAATTTTATTACAATAATAGCTTTCACTATAGTATTTAGATGGCTCCATATGAAGCCCTCTATGGAAATAAGTGTAAAACTCCAACATGAGGGGATGAAGTTTGGGAATGAAATATTTTAATACCTGAACTTGTTGATGAAATTGTAGAAAAGGTAAGATCTATTCAACAACACATAAGAGAAGCTTATAGTTTACCAAAAAGTTGTGCTAACAACTAGATAAAATAAGTAGAGTTTGAAGTGGGTTAAAATGTATTTCTAAGAATATATCCCTGGGAGAGAGTAATGAGATTACGAATGAAGGGTAAGTTGATCCCTAGGTATATCGTTCCTTTGGAAATTCTGGATCATGTTGGGAAGGCAGCTTACCGATTGGCACTTCCACCGAATATCTTTTATGTTCATGATGTGTTCCATGTATCTCTCCTGATAAATTACATACCTGATCTTTCACATGTACTAAACTCAGAATTCATATCGCCAAAGAAAGATCATTCATATAAAGAACAACCGATAGAAATTATGGATTGTTGTGAAAATCTTTTATGAAACAAGAAAAATATCTTGGTTAATGTTTTATGAAAAAACCACCAATTTTAGGATGCAATGTGGGAACATGATGATATGATTAGGGTGAGTTATCCACATCATTTTGTATCCAAGTGACAAATTTCTAGGTTATAATTCATTTTAAGGGGGTAAAATGAATGACCCAAATGTTTCTATGAAATAATTTATTTAAATGATTTTAATTCATCAATAGCTTACATTGCACACAATTGGGAGTCGAAAAAAATTTAAAGATGCCACTAAAATAAAGTGACCATTAAATACAAGTCATTAGGTTAGCAATAATAAATATAACTAACTTATGAAAATTGATAAAAAAATATAAATCAATTATATATTTATATATTTTTTATGTGACTTAAAATTATTAAATTAAATTAATTAAATATATATGTTATATACTTAATTTTTTATATTCATCCAATGTATATTTTTTTCATAGCGTATGAATAAACCCTATGAGATGTATAAAAACCTATATTTCTTAAATGGTTAAATTTCCTCGTTTTAATTGAGAACCCCTTTTTAATTCAGATTTTGAAAAATTAATAATTTTCATATGAGAAAATAAAAAATTTATTTTAAATCGGGAAAAAAAATTAACTTTGGATTAACTTTTAATATTTTTTAATAGCATTAAAATTTTAATGACTAGTAAAAATACACTAAACTTAAATTGAAAAGAACTGTTTTCATCCAAATAGTCTATATGGATAAATAATTATATTTAATGGATTTATATTATCAATAAAATATATTTTTTTATTCATTATAATTTATGTCATTATCATTAATTTTACAATGAATTTAGATGTAAACCCATTTTTTTTAATGTTTTAACTTTAAAAAATTGTTCTCTTATTCCAACTACGATATTAATTTTAAATTAATAACTGAAAATTATATGTTTCAAATTTTAAAAAATGAACTCTATATTTTGAATTATTAGGTTCAAATTATGTAAATAGATTTGTTTTATTTTTTGGCAATATGAATATTATCTTTTGTAAAATTTTATTAATACGATAAAATGGTAAAATTGGTAATTAAGGGTAAGAATAGTTTTATAAAATTACACTAAATTTTGTATTAATATCATTTTATGAATTTTTTTTAAATAAATCATCCATGGGTATAAATAATGTCCATTTTCAGCCACGTGGATGGGGTTAAGACATTTAATTTTTTTATTTAATGAAAATTTAAATATATCTCACTCATATTTTAACAACTAAATCATTTTTAATTTAAGTTTACACTAAATATAATTTAAATTATAAAAAAAATTTAATGATAAGTTGTTTTTATTTACTATGCTAATCAATTTTTATTTTTTATGAAATAAATAATTGCTTTAATATTTTATAAATTAATGATGTAGAAATTATTTCATTGATGAGAAATCAATAAAATATTATTTACTATAATAATATTACCCCTTAAAAAACCCAAAAACTTGACCAAATCTTATTGGTATAGTATATATCGACCATAATAATCCAAGTATCTAGTTATTGACCATTTGGAGCATTATAGGAGGGATTATTACATTTATATTATTTAATTTAAAGTGATGTTAAAGTTGTGACCTTTGTAATTTAATAAGTATAACATTTTAAATGATGGATTTTCTACAATATAAATTAGGCTAAATGTATTCTTGTTAAATCTAATAGATTTATATTCATCAAAGTATTGTATTTTTAATTTTTATTCAACAAATAAGTATATTAGATAGTTGAAAGAAATTGATGTAGTAATTATATTATTAATCGAGTAATCAACTAAATGCTAATAACAATATTAAAAATAAACATAATATGTTATAATTAATATGTCCAATTAATTTTTAATATTTCCATGATATATTATGAATATAATAAAATATTTTTTCCAAATTTATCTTGTTATATAAATATTTTTAAAAAAATAATGATTTGAATAGTTTTAAAATTGACATTATTGATTGTTTATCAAAATAATATTTTATTAAATTATTTATAAATCATAAAAAAAATAAAAAAAAATATAATAATTATTATATGGTCTAAAATTTTGTAATGTATTTATGTACGATCTAATTGACATCAAAAAAGTAAATATGTAACCCTTTTAATATTTAAATATTTGTTACACTAGTTAAAAATTAAATAGAAAAACTAATTATTAATTAAAATTATAAGATTTAAATTGAAATAAATACACATTTAAAATCTATTGTTTGATGAGATTACTACCCTATATCATCTCATTTTTCAATTGGGGACATTTTGGACGTTTTTGAATGGTTTTTAATTTTATTATAAATTAATATTTTAAGAGATCCAAAAAATGCCCCTCGCCTCAATTATAAAAGGGAACCTCCTCTACCACCTCTTCACATCACATTGAGCCTTCAAGATCGAACATACGCTACCATTTTACCTTATCAACTACCATATTTACATTTTATAGGATCTTGTCTTCTTCAAATTCCAACTCTAGTGCTCTAAGAAGAGGTTTAGAGGAAACGCATCGAACACGATGAAATCTCTCTACCAATTATTTCAATATTTTTTCTTCTTCTACTTCATATTCATGAGTTGATTCATTATAAAGTAATAAATAAAGTGTCACTTATATACTGAGATGTTATTATAATTATGAAACAACCATATTCCACCTTTTAGACATCTAAAAAAATGAATTCACCGCGTGTGCGAACGTACGGGTTACTGTCTCCATGTCGTACTCTAATCTGTTTTCACTGCCACTTGACTTGGAAGGGTATATTGATGGAAATAATAACTGTATATGATTATTATAAGAATTTATTTATTCTGGAACAATATATATACTTTCCACTTCGAAACCATTTCATAATTAAAACCATTATATCATCGCTTGTGCATATGTACTGTCACACCCATCGTTTCTAATTTATTTACTTTATTAATTTTCTAGGTATCGGGTAGTTAGGGTTGAATCATGACTTAAAATTTTCTTGAGTTCTTATTTAAAAACACATGTAATGGTCATGACAGCATACATCCCACTACGGTCGAAGTCGCGCGGCCTCGCTTGGGTCGCCGCGCAACCTCACCCAGTTCGCCGCACGCCCTGCCCGGTGTTTTAAGGAGATAAATTCAATGAAATGAATAATAAAAAGTAAATAAAATAAAAACAAGTGTGGTAAAATTTAATGAATTATTTTAATTATGATAAAAATGATATTATTAGAGAATATTATTATTGTTATTATTGATAGAAGGGGGAATATAAATTTTATTAGGTTATTAATATTATCATTACCATTTTAATTATTATTATTAATATCACCATAAATTAATATTATCATCATTCTTAATTATTATCATTAAAATTGTTAACTTTCTAATTAGCGTTATCATTCTATGTGTTGACCTCACCTGTTTTGATAATCCCAATTATGTGTTCATATATTATGCTACTCTCAATTACTGATGATCTACATTTTAATTCTTTCAAATCGCTGATCATGTTAATAATAATGTTTAAATAATATCTGATTTATGTTAATCTCGATTATCCCTGTTTTGCATTGAAATAATTCTAAGTCACTCTGATTTGGTTTGCATAAGAGCTACCGATAGCCAGAGCTACCGATAGCCAGAGCTACCGATAGCCAGAGCTACCGACAGCCAGAGCTACCGATGCACACAGAGCTACCGATGCACACAGAGCTACCGATGCACACAGAGCTACCGATGCACACAGAGCTACCGATGCACACAGAGCTACCGATGCACAGAGAGCTACCGATGCACACAGAGCTACCGATGCACACAGAGCTACCGATGCACACAGATCTACCGATGCACAACGAGCTACCGATGCACACAGAGCTACCGATGCACACAGAGCTACCGATGCACACAGAGCTACCGATGCACACCGAGCTACCGATGCACACGGAGCTACCGATTTGAAGAGCTATCGATGGAATCCCTACACCGAGTCAACTATACACGTCTAAAAACAAACGGCTACCTATAATGAACTGTGGAGTCAAATCCTATATCCTCGACACTATTTGTTTATTATAAGACACTAATTGTTTATTATACTAACGGTTACATTTGTTACTTTTGATGCATTTAATGTTATTAAATGATTTATGTTTCCATTTCAGGAAACTGTACCAAGTACGAACAAAAATCATAATCACTCATTGTCAGAAAAACAAAAATGATATAAAGAGGACATTATGTATGTGTCAATATGACGACGGGGGGTGTGTGAAAAAGAAAACAATAAGAGATCAAGCAAAAAAGAACACATTGGCGATCAAGCTAAAAACGTTCCAAGATCAACGAGAGAACTTTCACTCACGAGACTACTACTACCAGCCTCCAGAACATAGAGCATACATCGAGCAATCTATGTTAAATAAGAACCACACAAAACTCATCATTCTTTTGAGCCGATAAGCAAGCTAAACCTCGAAGTCAAGGAAGCAGATGGTACTCTGTTTTCAGACAAAAACCAGAAGAAGACTCCGAAGGAATTCTAGTCAACAAAAGAAGTCAAGAGCTACACAAAGATCACTAGAGCTATTTCTAATCTCTAAATCTCTATCTCTGTGGTTTACTTTTTACATTATGAGCAGTGTGTGTTATCTGTTGTATTTTACACACACACTGTCTCCTGAACCATAACTGGAGGATTTGTAAATCCTCACTCATTATCTTTTCATTCCTTTTCCCACTCTGGATAGTGGTAGAGGTCGTCTTTGACCTGGACAGCTGGTTGCTGTTGTTTTGTTTCCCACGACTAACAGTGGTAGAGGTCTTGGACCTGGACAGTTGTAAACTGTTGAACCCTGATCCAGGGTGTGGATCATCCTTATATAAAACTTTTGAGAGGACTAAGTCTCGGCTTCAGACTGAACCTCTTGGTTAACTCCTCTGTGTTTTTAGTTAATGTTTATATCCATACAATGCTTTTATTTCATATTCCGCGGCTATCACTTTGAAATATAATTTATCTTCAAAGCTACTTTGATAGTTAAACTCACAAGTGTTTATATTTATTGTAAACCAGTAAGTTAGTTTCAAAAGTTAAATTAATCATTAGATTAAGTTAACTGAGAACTAATCAATCTTTGAGAAACTAATTGAACCTTTATAATCTGTATAAATTCACTACAGTTTAATCTGTTTTTGAAATTGGTGGATTTTAATAGAAATTGTTTTTAGCAGAAATTTTAATTGGAACTCAATTCACCCCCCTCTTGAGTGTCCACTCCGACCAACATTTGGTATCAGAGGTTGGTTAATATTTTCTAAAAGTAATCTGTTTTTCAACTGTGATTTTAGTTGTATTTTAAAGTTCTTAAAATTTCTGTTATTTCTAAATTTTTATCTCTTTAAAATTATTTTTGTAATATCATGGATAATAGACTTGAGGGTGCTGCTACTAACCGGCCACCTTTCTTTAATGGAAATAACTATGCTCAGTGGAAACTTAAAATGAAAATTCATCTAGAAAGCATGAGTTTTGATATTTGGACTGCTATTGAATCTGAATATAAAGTTCCCACTACTGATAGATCTACTTGGGATGAACCTACAAAGACTGCTTACAATAATAATTGTAAAGATATGAATGCTCTGTACTGTGCTCTAGGAGATGAAGAATTTAATAGAATTTCTTCATGTAAAACTGCTTTTGAAATTTGGGATACCTTGGCTGTTTCTCACGAAGGAACAACCAATGTTAAAGAAATGAGATTAAACACTTATACTATTAAATATGTTAATTTCAAAATGAAGGATGATGAACCTATTTCTGACATGTATCTCAGGTTCAATGAGATAGTGAACACAATGAGCTCACTCGGAAAGATTGTTCCTGCGAAGGAACAAATTATGAGAATACTGAGATGTTTACCAGATAGATGGAGAGGTACATTCGTTTCAATTAGAGAATCCTGTGACATTGGAACACTACCAGTCAAGGAGTTAATTGGTAAGCTGATGATGTATGAAGAAGAGCTTAAAGTAAATAAAGTAGAAGATGAGGAACCCAAAAGGAAATGTGTGGCATTTAAGACTACTGCATCAAAGAGTAAAGACAAGGAGAAAATACATGTGCCTACTGAAAGCTCGTCTAGTGAAGATTCAGATTCTGACTGTGATGAAGAAATGGCTCAAATAGCCAGGAGATTCAAAAAGTTTTATAGGAAAAAGTAATTCGTTAGGAAACCAAATTACAAGGGAAAGTATGATCAACAAGGAAAATGGAAAAAGGATTGGAAGAAGGCTGACAGGACTGATGAAGTTGTCTGCTATGAATGTAAGCGAAAAGGACATATCAAAGCAGACTGTCCAAAGTTAAAATTCAAAAAGAAATATGATTACAAAGATAAGAAGTAAAAGAAATCCATGAAAGCTACCTGGAGTGCTTCAGAAGACAGCACTAGTGAAGCAGAATCTTCGGACTCTGAAAGAAATCGAGCTAACATGTGTTTCATGACAAATACTTCTGAGGTAACATCTAACACTCTTGTTTTAAATTCATATTATTTTGGAGATGATTCTGATTCAGAAAACATGTCACAATCTGAACTATTTGAGTACTGTGATATGTTGGAAGAAACCTGTAATGAGCTTAAAGACAAATACAAAGATTTAAAGAAACAGTATTCTTTAAGTGTTAAGCATAAATCTGATCTTGATATAGAAAAGGAAAAGAATGCTCAACTACTAAAGGAAAATATAGAATTGAAACTGTCAAATGACCAACTTAGAAAGGACTTAGAAAAATTCACAAATGGAAAGGATGCATTAACTCAAATTCTAGGAAAGCAAGTTGCACCTAGATATGCTACTGGTTTGGGATACCAACCTGGACAGAGACAGTTCACTAGAACCCGATTTATTCCTAAGTCTGGAAAGAATTCTGTTAGTTCCAGTTTTGGAAATTCATATGCCTCAATAGGTTGTTCACATGGTTATAGACCAAATAAAGTTTATCTTTCAAAATCTGTTGTTTCTGTTAATTGTATGGGACCCATAAAACAAATTTGGGTACCTAAGGCCCTGATTGCTAACCTATCTGGACCCAAGAAAATCTGGGTACCAAAGTCATTTCCTGTTTAAAACTTGTTTTATAGGAGACCTTCTTGAAGATCTGTCACAGGAAGATATGGTATTTAGACAGTGGGTGCTCAAGACATATGACTGGAGATTATTCTTGCTTCAAGAGCTTAATAAAGGTTGATGGAGGTCATGTCACTTTTGGTGACAACTCTAAAGGAAAAATCATCGGCCTAGGCCAGATTGGTAACACTGACTCAGTATTGATTTCTAATGTTTTATTCGTTGATGGACATAAATATAACTTGCTTAGTATATCTCAATTATGTGACGATGGTTTCAATGTCAAGTTTGAAAATAACTCGTGTGATGTTTTTAACTCTAAAAATTCTTTAGTATTTTCTGCTCTAAGGAATGAAAATGTTTATGCTGTTGATTTAAACTCTTTAGCTAAACAAAATATTTCTTGTTTAAATGCTTTTCATAAAGAGTCTTGGCTATGGAACAGAAGATTAGGACACTATAACATTCACTCACTTAGAAAACTTTCTAGGAAGAACTTAGTTAGAGACTTACCAAAGTTAGAATTCCCAAATGACAAAGTGTGTAATCCCTGTCAAAAGGGAAAACAACACAAAGTTTCTTTTAAATCAAAGAAAGATGTCTCAACTTCTCAACCACTTGAGTTGGTTCACATGGATTTGTTTGGACCATAAAGAGTTTCTAGTTTAAATGGGAAGCACTATGTCTATGTTCTTGTAGATGACTTTTCTAGATATACTTGGGTATACTTTCTAGCTCACAAAAGTGAAGCTTGTTCCTACTTTATTAAATATTCCAAGTCTGTAGAGAACCTTAGTGGACTTAAGATTAAGACCTTGAGAAGTGATCATGGTCGTTATTTTGAATGTAACACCCCGAGCTTCCATGATACGCTTCTCATTCAATAATGCAATGACTTGCATTGTACGCAACTTCGAGTTCTAAAACACCACGACTAATAAAAGTAGTCGTTTTGAATAGTAATAGCCACTTTTTAAAATTATAGAAATTTTATATTTCAAAATGGACTTCATTTTTGGATTCGGAATATCTAAATTAGCCTATGTTTAATTTTTGGTATTTTTCTAAGAACTTCTAATTTTTTATGAATAGTGAAAAATACTTAAAAACAACTTTTTTTAATAAAAATAATTTATAGTGATAAATTATAATATTTAGTGGTTTTAAAGTATAATTAGAATATATTTTTACCATTTTATCCAATGGTGGTCATTAGAATTAATTTAACATTTAAATTGGACATAAACAATTGCCAATCTTTTGAAATAAATTGTTTCTTAAAAACACGCTATTTGTTGTGACAGCGGGAATTAATTATAAAATTAATTAATGAAATTTATATGTTTGGAATTTTGAAAAATAGACATCATTTTTGAATTCGGAATATCAATTATAGCTTAGGGTGAAATTTTGGCATTGTTCTGAAAAACTTCAATTTTTGGTGAATAGTGAAACCACTAAGTGGTAGTTAAATAACTGATTTTTCGTTTAAATGAAATATTACCACTTCTATGATTTGATTTTCAAAAATCCGACATACATGGTTGTCATTAAGAATTAAAATTTGGTTCAATGAGATTAAAATAATTTTTTGGTGAATAGTAACTTTTAAGTTCTTAATCGCGATTAGAGGTAATTAGTGTAGTTTAAGGTAAAAACAATGTTTTAATAATATGATATGAGCTTGACACTTGTGCTACTCCTATTGGATGAGTCATGTACGACCAAGACAACCCATGGGTAAACTTGGGGACCACATGGAGCCACTTTATTTGGAAAATGACATTAATATATATTTATTTAATGTTAAAATTAAATTGACACAAACATGAGTTGTTTTACTAAAACAGTTTTTAAGTGGGGTTACACAAGTCCAAATTTTGAATATAAATATTAATTAGAAAGCTACAAATATTTCCTACATCATAGACTTTTTTTTGTAATTTTTAGACATTAAATAAATTAAATTATTTATGACATCATTATGATGCAGCGATGACCTCATTATTTAACGATTTTAATAAAATGGGAAGATAATGCAAAATACAAGGATTACACTTGTCCAAATCCAATTGGATGAAGATATTGCGAACCCTTATCACCTTATCCTCGAATTATATAAGTGTGGTACCTTTATAATCCGAAAATCATTGCGTAATAATGTAACATTTCAATCTTTCCAACAGAGCCCCTCCTCTCCACTTATAAAAGGCCCCCACCTCTCCCACCTCATTTACACATTCAAGCCATTTGGCTCGGCCAAACTCTGCCCAAATACACTCCCAACTTCCCCTCTTACTCCTAGAAGCCTCACTTTGGGCAGAACTCTTCTCAAGAAATCCTTTGGCTCAAATCAAAAAGAGTTACCCGATTTTGAAGTAATGTCTTCTCTAATGTTGTTTTGTTTTATTTTTCTTCTTCAACCCCCTAAACTCTTTTTATTAATTTCTTTTGTAACAAAACCAGTATCCTCAATATACTAGGATGTTGTTATAAGAAATATTTGTGCTACACTTACACACACCTACATCTAATGGTTAAAGAACATACGGTTTCTGTGGATGGCGAATTCCTGCCTCACGAAACGAGGATTGTTCAACACTCATATAACACCTTCAAAGGTGGCCATTAAGATGTAACTATATTTATATATGATATAAAATATGTTTATGTTTTACTTATGCTTCTGTATTTCTCATTTATGGCATACTTTATGATTTCCATTATGGGTAAAATGCGATAATTTCATTTTAGGAAGTGCGGACTACTGCCCCCTCAAAGTGATTTGAATCGTTAATGCCATATGTGGGATGTATAAAGGATGGAGTAAATGATATTATACACTATATTATACTGGAATTATATTATACATTTATATCATTATGATTTCATTCCATTAAATATGAAATTGAAATGAAAGTAGCGTTCATGCGTACGTACGGCTTACCGTCTCCATGAACGGTGCATTTCATTTCTTACCTCTAAATGTTATGTAATATTATAAATGAATATATATACTGGATATATAAGATATATATGACATCTAAATCGTGAATATAATTCTGGAGATAATGGATATTCTACCACATAAACAACTTGTAATTATAAGAAGTTTATTATTGACTCAAGTACCAAAGATCGACAAAACGACCGTTATTAACTTAAATAATTACATAATGTTCATAACATTGTAATAAGTGATATAAAAAGGATAATGAAATTAAAAATGGCTCTTAATAAGGTATATATTAACTCTAGTTTATTATTCAGGAGGTTAAAGAACGGTTGAGTCAAGTCGGACATGAGGTAAGGGAACTTCTTAACCCAACTTCCATTCTTTGGGTTAATCTCCTACTTTCAAATTATGTCATGATATTATTATGTATTATTTTGTATTTTTACTTTCTTTATGTGTAACTATAGTGAATACACATAATAGATCTATTTTATTTTAAAAATGATCTTTTTAAGGACTTCATCTCAATCCCCTTTCATTGAGGCATATTTGGTTTCATACACAACTTTCTTTTATACGGTGTATAAACCCCTTTGACTTTTATATTTATTCAAAAGGAATCTTTTTTACGAAGCGTTTTGCTAAACGACAAAAGGGAATGTTTTTCTTTCCGTACTTATGCGGAGACAATGACTTCTCCGCCGCCGTGACCATTATTTGAGTTTCGGCTTCCTCTACAAGCCATCTTTTTTTTAATGAAAAATAAATACAAAGTTTTAACTTTCTTCTATTTTGGTATTGAAAATGGTTTTTAAAGAGTTTTTATTATATCAATGTGTTGTATTGATATCTTGTGATTGAAATGTGGAAATGTTATGTTTCCTTTATGCATGTTTTATGTGATACGATTATGTTATGGTTTATGATATGTTTAAACCTATTCATATGAGGAATGTATTGGACATAATAAGTGACGGGTGGAGCCCGCTATAGCTCCTCGATGCATCGGTAGGTCTCATGAGACAACTAGACGTGGAATTGGCCGAGGCCCTTTCCCAATTTGATTCATGGTTTTGGCCGAGGCCTTAATCATTTTAGACGGCTTGGCCAAGGCCTTGACAAAATGTTTCAGAATGTCCGGCATTATACATTCCCTCATTATGAAAGTGGTTATTGATATTGCATGTGATTATTCGACCAGTATAATATCCATGTGAAGAAGTGAATGGCATTATCTCATTTTACTTTTGTAATATTATGTTGAAGTTCAACTTTAAAAGTCTTTTGTTTTAGTTATACATTGCCTTAAATGTTTATGTTTATTGATAAAAGCTTCCGCTATATTGTTATCCTTACTGAGCATCTGAGCTCACCCCTTTCAATGTTTTAATATTTTCCAGGATGTGAAGAAGTATTTTATGAATGACCTGCAGGGATTGTCAGAAGAGGATATGAGAGTGGACTATGGAGACTTTGTTATTGTAGTTTTTCACTTTATGATGTAATGTAACGTTTACGAATGTATCTAGTGTTTCCAAGGCTACTAAACTAATCGATCTTTCGAGACTTGATCTTTTGTGATCATGCCAATGTTACGAAGTAATGCACCGACTCTGGGTAGCTGGGGTCGGGGCGTTACAGTTGGTATCAGAGGCAGTTTAGAACTAACCTTGCAAGCTAGATTTAGATAAACTCTGATTAGAGCACATAGCCCAAAGATAGACTTTGAGGATTAGTATAGAAGAACATCCTAGAATTTTGTTATTGTAGATATTTTGTGAGTTTTCCGAGCAATACGTCCCTGTCTGGATACGAGCAGGTAGAGGCGGCTCTGGCACAGATGTACCTAGGGGTAAAACCCGAAAACACCGCTTTGAGCTAGACTCGAACGGGAACTGGTGCACGACAACGGGCCTTACTGCACTCTTGGTTACGACACTCCCGGGGGATATGCTTAGGATAATTCTCATTTTATTTACAAACCACTATGAAGGGTTATGAGTATATACTTCCTCAAAGAAAACATTTCTTTTTATGATTATGGATTATATCCATAAACCGTTCAATTTACATTAATTATTTTAAAAGTTTGGAATTATTCACTATAATTCATAAACTAACCTAGTTTATGTCATTGTATAGAAATGGCGCCCAGTAGAAGGAATGTGAACTCCAGCAATACGTATGATCCAAAGAATAAGAAGGATCGTATCTTTCACGGTATTAAGCCAACATTTCGAAGGGAAATAGTCTCCCATGTGTTCTCAACATATGAAGAAATAGTATCATGTGTTAATAAGATAAGTAAAGAATTCTCTGATTCCTATGGCTTTGAAGCGAAGCAAGAGACGAAAGGGATGGAAGAGATAATGATGGATAAAGGGATGAGGGGAAAGAAGAATTTTCCAATATGTGGTAATTGTGGGAAGAAACATCATGGAACTTGCCTAAAGGGAATGGGAGTTTGTTATAAGTGTAGAGAAAAAGGACACAAAGTGCGTGACTGTAAGGGTAAGAAAATGGTTTCAAATGTACAATGCTTCTTCTGCAAGGATTGGGGACACTACGCAAACCAATGTCCAAATCATCAGAGTATGCCCCAAATGATGTTATTGGATAATAATCAAGTTATGATACTACCACAGATGAGGAGTAATGATTAGAGTTCTTATGTTGTTATTAAATAATTTTGTAATTTGAGTGTTGTATCAATGATGTACTGGTTATAATAATTATGGAGTATATAAGGATTGTACTGCAGTAATATTTCATCAAGGACTTGAGATTGTGTGGAACCAAGAAAAGTGACTCCACAGTAGGTTAAATTTTTGGAAAATATATGGTTGAGAGAAAGATAAACCATAATATGGTTCTGATACCGAGATAGTGATTTTGGAATAAGACGTGATTGATTTGGATAAATTATATTGGATATTCTTAACTTCCATGAAACTGATTGATGATTTGTATACATTTTTGGATAGAAGGAGTATATCTAGTATTCTATAAGGAATAAGGGATCATGGTAATTCATTATGTTTAAAAATAATACATGATGAAGGTGTTCACATGTTGTTACATGGAAAAAAGGATCTTCATTATGTTTACCTTCCTTATAAAATTTGGACTGTGAGTTGGACAGAAGTATTTTGGATAACTATAAAGGTTGGAATGGATTAAGTTGATCTTTGGATGGTATTGTTTAAGGTTAAAACATTTTTGAATATTATTTATGGAATATTATAATACTATAGTTTTAGTAAAAGGACAACCTGCAGGGTGGGGCATAACCCATCGCGTCGGACAAAGTTGCAGGAGTTGAACCCACAATCATAGTGCGACAGGCCTTTATTTCCTACCACTAGCCTACAGGAAGGCCCCAGTTATTACAAAATAATTTTACTAATCGAAATGGTATGTGTTAACATTTGGAACCTTATACAATTAGGATAAGAATAATATTTTTGAGTTCTATTATCTTTTTGAGTGAAAGATGAGTTGAAGGTTGAAACTCTAATTGTCAAGAATAAAAATATATATACCTATCTCTTATTCAATGAATAAATTAATTCTTAAACTTTAGTAAAGGGATATTAAAACAAAAAAATGTGTTATCTTAATACCTTATGTCTTGTTGAACTGATGATATTTTAAATCAACATAGATTGAAGGCTTTGAGGCCCTCAATTTGACAGTTGATTGTGATTGATGACCTCAATCACTCCCTACAAATATTTACGTTTTTCCTCCAATTATATGTCTCTAATTGCCACCAATGTTCTCCTTATCGAGATCATAATTTGGTGGTGACTTTCTTATTTCCATTTCCCTCTTATTAAGGCTAAATTTTATTAATCTTATTTCCGATGTGGGTTTTCCACAAAGGTATTTTCTCTTTTCAACCTTTTATTTTCAAAGAAAAAAATTTCAAATTGCAAGGACGCAATTTATTGAAGGAGGGGAGAATGTAACACCCCGAGCTTCCATGATACGCTTCTCATTCAATAATGCAATGACTTGCATTGTACGCAACTTCGAGTTCTAAAACACCACGACTAATAAAAGTAGCCGTTATGAATAGTAATAACCACTTTTTAAAATTATAGAAATTTTATATTTCAAAATGGACTTCATTTTTGGATTCGGAATATCGAAATTAGCCTATGTTGAATTTTTGGTATTTTTCTAAGAACTTCTAATTTTTTATGAATAGTGAAAAATACTTAAAAACAAATTTTTTAATAAAAATAATTTATAGTGATAAATTATACTATTTAGTGGTTTTAAAGTATAATTATAATATATTTTTACCATTTTATCCAATGGTGGTCATTAGAATTAATTTAACCTTGAAATTGGACATAAACAATTGCCAATCTTTTGATATAAATTGTTTCTTAAAAACACGCTATTTGTTGTGACAGCGGGAATTAATTATAAAATTAATTAATGAAACTTATATGTTTGTAATTTTGTAAAATAGACATCATTTTTGAATTCGGAATATCAATTATAGCTTAGGGTGAAATTTTGGCATTGTTCTGAAAAACTTCAATTTTTGGTGAATAGTGAAACCACTAAGTGGTAGTTAAATAACTGATTTTTCGTTTAAATGAAATATTACCACTTCTGTGATTTGATTTTCAAAAATCCGACACACATGGTTGTCATTAAGAATTAAAATTTGGTTCAATGAGATTAAAATAATTTTTTGGTGAATAGTAACTTTTAAGTTCTTAATCGCGATTAGAGGTAATTAGTGTAGTTTAAGGTAAAAACAATGTTTTAATAATATGATATGAGCTTGACACTTGTCCTAATCCTATTGGATGAGTCATTTCCGACCAAGAAAACCCATGGGTCAACTTGGGGACCCCATGGATCCACTTTAGTTGGAAAATGACATTAATATATATTTATTTAATGTTAAAATTAAATTGACACAAACTTGAGTTGTTTTACTAAAACAGTTTTTAAGTGGGGTTACACAAGTCCAAATTTTGACTATAAATATTCATTAGAAAGCTACAAGTATTTCCTACATCATATAATTTTTTTTGTAATTTTTAGACATTAAATAAATTAAATTATTTATGACATCATTATGATGCAGCGATGACCTCATTATTTAACGATTTTAATAAAATGGGAAGATAATGCAAAATCCAAGGCTTACACTTGTCCAAATCCAATTGGATGAAGATATTTCGAACCCTTATCACCTTAGCCTAGAATTATATAAGTGTGGGACCTTTATAATCCGAAAAGCATTGTGTAATAATGTAACATTTCAATCTTTCCAAAAGAGCCCCTCCTCTCCACTTATAAAAGGCCCCCACCTCTCCCACCTCATTTACACTTTCAAGCCATTTGGATAGGCCAAACTCTGCCCAAATACTCTCCCAACTTTCCCTATTACTCCTAGAAGCCTCACTTTGGGCAGAACTCTTCTCAAAGAAGCCTTTGGCTCAAATCAAAAAGAGTTACCCGATTTTGAGGTAATGTCTTCTCTAATGTTGTTTTGTTTTATTTTTCTTCTTCAACCCCCTAAACTCTTTTTATTAATTTCTTTTGTAACAACACCAGTATCCTAAATATACTAGGATGTTGTTATAAGAATTATTCGAGCTACACTTACACACACCTACATCTAATGGTTAAAGAACATACGGTTTCTGTGGATGGCGAATTCCTGCCTCACGAAACGATGATTGTTCAACACTCATATAACACCTTCAAAGGTGACCATTAAGATGTAAATATATTTATATATGATATAAAATATGTTTATGTTTTACTTATGCTTCTGTATTTCTCATTTATGGCATACTTTATGATTTCCATTATGGGTAAAATGCGATAATTTCATTTTAGGAAGTGCGGACTAGCGCCCCCTCAAAGTGATTTGAATCGTTAATGCCATATGTGGGATGTATAAAGGATGGAGTAAATGATATTATACACTATATTATACTGGAATTATATTATACATTTATATCATTATGATTTCATTCCATTAAATATGAAATTGAAATGAATGTAGCGTTCATGCGTACGTACGGCTTACCGTCTCCATGAACGGTGCATTTCATTTCTTACCTCTAAATGTTACGTAATATTATAAATGAATGTATATAATGGATATATAAGATATATATGACATCTAAATCGTGAATATAATTCTGGAGATAGTGGATATTCTACCACATAAACAACTTGTAATTATAAGAAGTTTATTATTGACTCAAGTACCAAAGATCGACAAAACGACCGTTATTAACTTAAATAATTACATAATGTTCATAACATTGTAATAAGTGATATAAAAAGGATAATGAAATTAAAAATGGCTCTTAATAAGGTATATATTAACTCTAGTTTATTATTTAGTAGGTTAAAGAACGGTTGAGTCATGTCGGACACGAGGTAAGGGAACTTCTTAACCCAACTTCCATTCTTTGGGTTAATCTCCTACTTTCAAATTATGTCATGATATTATTATGTCTTATTTTGTATTTTTACTTTCTTTATGTGTAAATATAGTGAATACACATAATAGATCTATTTTATTTTAAAAATTATCTTTTTAAGGACTTCGCCTCAATCCCCTTTCATTGAGGCATATTTGGTTTTATACACAACTTTCTTTTATACGGTGTATAAACCCCTTTGACTTTTATATTTATTCAAAAGGAATCTTTTTTACGAAGCATTTTGCTAAACGACAAAAGGGAATGTTTTTCTTTCCATACTTATGCGGCGACAATGACTTCTCCGCCGTCGTGACCATTATTTGAGTTTCGGATTCCTCTACAAGCCATCTTTTTTTTAATGAAAAATAAATACAAAGTTTTAACTTTCTTTTATTTTGGTATTGAAAATGGTTTTTAAAGAGTTTTTATTATATCAATGTGTTGTATTGATATTTTGTGATTGAAATTTGGAAATGTTATGTTTCCTTTATGCATGTTTTATGTGATACGATTATGTTATGTTTTATGATATGTTTAAACCTATTCATATGAGGAATGTATTGGACATAATAAGTGACGGGTGGAGCCCGCTATAGCTCCTCGATGCATCGGTAGGTCTCATGAGACAACTAGACGTGGAATTGGCCGAGGCCCTTTCCCAATTTGATTTATGGTTTTGGCCGAGGCCTTAATCATTTTAGACGTCTTGGCCGAGGCCTTGACAAAATGTTTCAGAATGTCCGGCATTATACATTCCCTCATTATGAAAGTGGTTATTGATATTGCATGTGATTATTCGACCAGTAGAATATCCATGTGAAGAAGTGAATGGCATTATCTCATTTTACTTTTTCCATATTATGTTGAAATTCAAGTTTAAAAGTCTTTTGTTTTAGTTATACATTGCCTTAAATGTTTATGTTTATTGATAAAAGCTTCCGCTATATTGTTATCCTTACTGAGCATCTGAGCTCACCCCTTTCAATGTTTTAATATTTTCCAGGATGTGAATAAGTATTTTATGAATGACCTGCAGGGATTGTCAGAAGAGGATATGAGAGTGGACTATGGAGGCTTTGTTATTGTAGTTTTTCACTTTATGATGTAATGTAACGTTTACGAATATATCTAGTGTTTCCAAGGCTACTAAACTAATAGGTCTTTCGAGACTTGATCTTTTGTGATCATGCCAATGTTACGAAGTAATTCACCGACTCTGGGTAGATGGGGTCGGGGCGTTACATTGAAAATCATGAGTTTGAATCATATTGCTCACACAATGGCTATAGTCACAATTTCTCTGCCCCTAGGACACCCCAACAAAATGGTGTAGTAGAAAGGAGAAACCGAACCCTTCAAGAAATAGCTAGAACTATGCTCAATGAATATGAATTGCCTATTTACTTTTGGGCTGAAGCTGTTAATACAACTTGCTTTGTTATTAATAGAGTCTTGATCAGACCTGTTCTTAAGAAAACCCCATATGAATTATGGAACAATAGAAAGCCTAAGTTTAATTACTTCAGAGTTTTTGGTTGCAAAGTCTTTGTACTTAATACTAAAGATAATCTGGATAAGTTTGCTCCCAAAAGCGATGAAGGAACTTTTCTGGGCTATTCTATTTCAAGTAAAGCTTATAGAGTTTTCAATAAGAGAACCAAATGTGTGGAAGAATCTGTTCACATCAAATTCGATGAAACTGATCCACATGAGCCGAAAACCTCTCTTGAGAATCTTGAAGAAGATTTGTCTATTCTGGACCTTAATGATAAATCTAAAGAACCTGTTATAAAAACATCCAGTTCTGGACTTTCTCCAGAATCTGCTTCTATTGAACCCGAACCTATAGATGAACCTGATGTTTCTAGTCCAACCTTTACCAAATAGACTAAGATTCTAATGAATCAACCTTTGGATACTGTTGTTAGTAATTTTGATAGAGGAACACAAACTAGAGCTTCTCTAAGGAACCAGGTTGAACATCAAGCTTTTCTGTCACAGCTAGAACCCAAAAATATCAATGATGCTATCAATGATGAATTCTGGGTAATAGCCATGAAAGAAGAGTTGAATCAATTTGAAATAAACAAAGTCTGGGAATTAGTTGACAGACCCAAGGACACCTTGACAATAGGCACAAAATGGGTTTTTAGAAATAATGTTGATGAATCAGGAAACATAGTTAGAAACAAAGCTAGACTAGTTGCACAGGGATATAGTCAAGAAGAGGGTATAGACTATGGAGAAACTTTTGCACATGTAGCTCGACTAGAAGCTATTAGGATCTTACTTGCATATGCATCACATTTGAATTTCCGGTTATATCAAATGGATGTCAAAAGTGCATTTCTAAATGGTTTTATAATTGAAGATGTTTTTGTGGAACAACCACCTGGATTTACAAACCCTCATTTTCCATATCATGTTTTTAAACTTTCTAAAGCTTTATATGGTTTAAAACAAGCTCCAAGAGCTTGGTATGATAGACTCATCAATTCTCTTATTTCAAAAGGTTTTACTAAAGGGATCACTGATCCAAATCTTTTTATTAAAAGAATTTCTAAAGATGTTTTAGTTGTACAAATCTATGTTGACGATATTATATTTGGATCTTCTAAACACTCTCTATGTACTGATTTTTCAAAAAGTATGAAAAATGAATTTGAAATGATCTTAATGGGAGAGCTTAAGTATTTTCTTGGTTTTCAAATTTTTCAAACTAGAGATGGAATTATTTTAAATCAAAGTAAATCTACCAAAGATCTTTTAAAACGTTTTGGTCTGGACAGTATTAAGGAAAGTGAAACTCCTATGAGTACAATCTGTAAATTGGATACAGATGAAACTGGGAAACCGGTGGATCAAACCAATTACAGAGGTATGATTGGTAGTTTACTTTATCTTACTGCTAGTCGACCAGACATTATGTTCAGTGTATGTATGTGTGCTAGATTTCAAGCTAATCCTAAAGAATCACACTTACTGGCTGTTAAAAGGATTTTTAAATATCTTAAGCATACTGTAAACATAGGTTTATTTTATCCAAAAGGACAATCATTTGACCTAACTAGCTATTCAGATTCTGACTTTGCTGGATGTAAGTTAGAATGGAAGAGAACATCTGGAACATGTCATTTACTCGGTAAATCCCTAGTGTCATGGTGTAGTAAGAAACAGAACTCAGTTGCATTGTCTACTGCCGAGGCAGAGTATATAGCTGCTGGTAGTTTCTGTGCACAAATTCTGTGGATGAAACACACTTTATTGGACTATGGATTTGAGTTTAAACATGTTTCAATCAACTGTGACAACACTAGTGCAATAAACATATCTAAGAACCCTGTATCTCACTCTAGAACCAAACACATAGATGTAAGACATCATTTTCTGAGAGATCATTATCAAAAAGGTGACATTTCTCTTGAATTTATTGGCACTGACCATCAATTGGCCGATATTTTCACTAAACCTTTATGTTCTGATAGGTTAAGTTACATTAGGCACGAGTTGGGGATGATCAATTCTCACCGATGTTGAAATTCTCACCGATGTTGAAATTCTCACCGATGTTGAAATTCTCACCGATGTTGAAATTCTCACTGATGTGAAATTCTCACCGATGTTGAAATTCTCACCGATGTTGAAATTCTCACTGATGTTGAAATTCTCACCGATGTTGAAATTCTCACCGATGTGAAATTCTCACCGATGTAGAAATTCTCACCAATGTTGAAATTCTCACCGATGTGAAATTCTCACCGATGATCAATTCTCACCGATGCTTTTTTTTAAAACTTCTGTCTGCCGCCAAGAATATGAATCATTTTTTTTTGTTATTTTACTTTATTCGTTTATTTATGATTCCTACGTGATAAAACTAATCCTAAACCACTTCTCACTCCACCGGACCCAAAACATTTCACCTTTGAATCCTAGCTCCCTAATCGACTGAGAACCCTAATTCCGAGATGGCCAAAACCAAGATTCCTGCCAGAAGAGATGACAGTGTAGAGCCTAAAACAAAGAAGCAGAAGGTGCAGCAAGAAGCTCGTGGAAGTAATGTCAGAACTAGGTCAAGAAAGCGACCAGTAAACCCTCATTTGCAGAATAGAGATATTGTGATTGAAAAGGAACTATGCGTAGATTGGTTGCTACAAAGCAAGTCGTTGGTGCTTGCAATTCTGGAAAATTAGAGATGGGTAGATTGTTTTTCAAATAACAATGGTCCATACTACCCGAAGTTAGTGAAACAGTTCTACGAATTCGTAAGCTTCGAGAAGTCTGAAAATGAGAATCGGGTAAGTTCTTTTGTAAATGGAAAAGAAATGTCGTTTTCTTCAGTAGAGTGGGCAGAATGTCTCAAAGTCCCACATGAAGGTGTATCCGGTTATGTTGCAAGAGCAATTCCACCTACCAGTAACATCTTTGACTATGAGACAGCTTTAAAAGAGCTAACGGGTAATGGAAGTCAAAGGCAAGTGGTTGCTACTGAATTGGATGGAGAGAACAGACTGATTTTCAAATTTGTTCAACATGTTTTGATACTGAGGAGAGGAGACTTTTCTAATCTGAGATATCAACATATTTATATTCTACATCTGTTAAGTCATGGTGTGAATGTTAATCTGTCCAGACTGTTGTTGAATCAAATGGAAGATATGATTAGGCCTAAATCAAAGACTAATGCTTTATTCTTTGCCAAAATGATCTCTGTGATGATAAAAGTGAAAGGGATTGCTGAGTCTCAGGATGAGACAGTTGTAGTTAAGAATAACATCTGTATCACTACTACAGTTTGTAAGTACACGACAATCAATTGGAACCCATGGAAAAGAGAATGGGTCAGTGATGACCAGAGGATATATGATAAGTTTAATCCTGTGGATTATCCTTCAAGGCCAAAGGATAAAAGAGATCCAGGTTTGGGATCTGATGAAGAGGAGCCCGAGTACAGTGATGAGTCAGAAGAAGAAGAAGAAGAGGAAGAAACTCCTATGGATATTGGAGGAGATCCAGACTTTCCCCCAAGTCCTGTTACTGAGTTTGTATAATCAAGAAAAGGAAATGTAGAGGAAGTGTTATCTACTCATGAGGAAGACCAGCCAGTTCCTCAGCAAGAAGGAGGAAAAGAGAATGTATCTGAATCATCTGATTCTGCTAGGTTGAGTCTGAGTCCATTGGTTGAAAACTCAGTTGTGCCTACTATTGAAGTAGAAAAAGAAAGAGAAGAAGCTGTACCTGTTTCAGAAAATCTCCTTACTGCTGCTGAGATAGAAGCTATTGTGGAAGACTCTGATGATGAAAGACCAGCAGAAAATGTAATTGTTGTACATAGGAATGCACCCATTGAGGGGGAGCATCATTCCAATCTTGGAAATGTTACAGTGGCTGTTGAGATTGAAGACTGGGTAGAAGACCCAGGTTTCATAGTCTGTGGTTTGGATTATCCTGATTCGGATAATAAAGTATCCTTGAATAGACCAAAGATCAGCTATGACATCAATTCTGAGTTATTTCCTGATGATGTGGTCCGAGTACATGATTTAGATGTGCTAAAAGAAAATCTCAAAGTCAGTTTTGTAGAAGAAGTAAAGAAAATGGAATCTTTTTTAGTCTCCTCAATTCAATCAGTCATGAATGATTCAGTAGTCAGCTTAGCTTCTGCACGAGTATCTACTACAGTTGCACCTACTGATTTTGTTACAAAGTCTGATCTTGAATCTCTGAAGCATGAGCTGAAAGAATCCTTCACTGCCTCAGTTACTGAGATGAAGCACTGTTTTCGTGAAGAAATGAAGTTGTTGGAACAATCTTTTGAGCTTTCTCTTGGTTTCAATCTGTCAACATTTATGGGTGAACTGATGGAAGCAGTTAAAGAGTGCCAGACCCAATCTTCTAGAATAGAAGCAGATCTTGAAGCATTATAGAAGTCTGTTACTGCTTTAGATTCTTACATGAGCTCAAAGCCTCAAGCTGATAAGGATTTAACCTATGTAAAAAGTGTTTTAATCCAAATGGTCTCAGTATTTGAAGATTTCAAATCTTCTATAAAGGATCATGTTAAAATCAGGACTCTCAACTGCAAACTCTGATTAGTGGCTTGACCAAAAGTTTCAAAGAACCTGTATCCTTCTCGGTTGGTCCTCTAGCTTCAAAAACTACACTTGATTTGAATCAAATACGAGCTATGATGAAGGAGGAGCTTGGTTATATTTCAACCAATGGCTCTGGGGACTCATCATATCTAAGCCGGGTAGTGCATTCTACAAGAGATTCAGTAAGGGAAATAATGAAAATTGTCCATGACACTATGAAAGAGGCCTCTGCCTCTTAGGAGGAAATCAAGAACAAGGTAGATTATTATTTCCAAAGGATTTTTACCAAGAAACAACTCACCCATCATTTCAAGCTGATGTTGGAAAACATGAAGTTACCCCCTGTAACTCAAGCCTTCCGAGAACAAGTGAGCAAGCTAAGAGAGCTGACTCCTGCCTTAGAAAAATTTATGGAGAAGAAATATGATTTTATATCTGCTATGGAAAGAGGAGGAGTAATTATTATGGATTTCAGAAAACTGTTGCCACCCTTCTTGCATGTTGATGCCAGACCTGTTATTGTCCCTCCTGCCTTGCCTGCCTCTGCCTCTACCGAGTCTCCACTCCAGATGACTCCTGCTCAGGCCATCCGAAGCCTCACACCTATGATCACTCAACAAACCTCCCAATACAGGCCAGGCACTGTTTCAGTGGCTCAGCCTCCTGTGATCATTTCTGGCATTCCAAAGCCCTCACTCACATCCTCACCACCTACCTCTTCTTCTGATCCAAAGGGAAAATCTCATGTTGAAGATCCAGATTTCTGAAGTGGCCAGGCTGTTTGATAGGAATTTTTTTTCCATTTCTTCTTTCTCTTCTATTTTGTTTATGTAAGTTTTGTCTGGTCTAATACAAATTCTTTTCTTTACACTATCTCTGTCTCTCAATTTTCTCTGTCTGCTTTCCCACTTTTTGATTATCACAAAGGGGGAGAAAATTATAAGGGGCGAAAATATAGAGAGAAAGGGGGTAATATCTAAGGGAAGAAATTTTGAGCCTTTTCTGCTATATCTTATATTTTTTTTCTGTCCTATCATAAGTTGTGATTATCAAAAAGTGGGAGATTGTTGACCTCACCTGTTTTGATAATACCAATTATGTGTTCATATATTATGCTACTCTCAATTACTGATGATCTACATTTTAATTCTTTCAAATCGCTGATCAAGTTAATAATAATGTTTAAATAATCTCTGATTTATGTTAATCTCTATTATCCCTGTTTTTCTTTGAAATAATTCTAAGTCACTCAGATTTGGTTTGCATAAGAGCTACCGATAGCCAGAGCTACTGATAGCCAGAGCTACCGCTAGCCAGAGCTACCGATAGCCAGAGCTACCGATAGCCAGAGCTACCGATAGCCAGAGCTACCGATAGCCAGAGCTACCGATAGCTAGAGCTACCGATGAACACAGAGCTACCGATGCACACAGAGCTACCGATGCACACAGAGCTACCGATGCACACAGAGCTACCGATGCACACAGAGCTACCGATGCACACAGAGCTAGCGATGCACACAGAGCTACCGATGCACACAGAGCTACCGATGCACACAGAGCTACCGATGCACACAGAGCTACCGATGCACACCGAGCTACCGATGCACACGGAGCTACCGATTTGAAGAGCTACCGATGGAATCCCTACACCGATTCAACTATACACGTCTACAAACAAACGGCTACCTATAATGAACTGTGGAGTCAAATCCTATATCCTCGACACTATTTGTTTATTATACGACACTAATTGTTTATTATACTAACGGTTACATTTTTTACTTTTGATGCATTTAATGTTATTAAATGATTTATGTTACCATTTCAGGAAACCGTACCAAGTACGAACAAAAAGCATAATCACACCTTGTCAGAAAAACAAAAAGGATATAATGAGGACATTATGTATGTGTCAATATGACAACGGGGGGTGTGTGAAAAAGAAAACAAGAAGAGATCAAGCAAAAAAGAACACATTGGCGATCAAGCTAAAAACGTGCCAAGATCAACGAGAGAACTTGCACTCACGAGACTACTACTAACAGCCTCCAGAACATAGAGCATACATCGATCAATCTATGTTAAAGAAGAACCACACAAAACTCATCATTCTTTTGAGCCGATAAGCAAGCTGAACCTCGAAGTCAAGGAAGCAGATGGTACTCTGTTTTCAGAAAGAAACCAGAAGAAGAATCAGAAGGAATTCTAGTCAACAAAAGAAGTCAAGAGTTGCACAAAGATCACTAGAGCCATTTCTAATCTCTAAATCTCTATGTCTGTGGTTTACTTTTTACATTATGAGCAGTGTGTGTTATCTGTTGTATTTTACACACACACTGTCTCCTGAACCATAACTGGAGGATTTGTAAATCCTCACTCATTATCTTTTCATTCCCTTTCCCACTGTGGATAGTGGTAGAGGTCGTCTGTGACGTGGATAGCTGGTTGTTGTTGTTTTGTTTCCCACGACTAACAGTGGTAGAGGTCTTGGACCTGGACAGTTGTAAATTGTTGAACCCTGATCCAGGGTGTGGATCATCCTTATATAAAACTTTTGAGAGGACTAAGTCTCGGCTTGAGACTGAACCTCTTGGTTAACTCCTCTGTGTTTTTAGTTAAAGTTTATATCCATACAATACTTTTATTTCATATTCCACTGCTATCACTTTGAAATATAATTTATCTTCAATGCTACTTTGATAGTTAAACTCGCAAGTGTTTATATTTATTGTAAACCAGTAAGTTAGTTTCAAAAGTTAAATTAATCATTAGATTAAGTTAACTGAGAACTAATCAATCTTTGAGAAACTAATTGAACCTTTATAATCTGTATAAATTCACTACAGTTTAATCTGTTTTTGAAATTGGGGGATTTTAATAGAAATTGTTTTTAGCAAAAATTTTAATTGGAACTCAATTCACCCCCCCTCTTGACTGTCCACTCCGACCAACACTAAGGATAATACTTTTTTTCATTCTATTGTTTCTATTGTTATTCTTATTTTTACTATTATTTTCTTTAAGGTTTTATTTTAAGAATTTTATTATTACTAATGTTAATTTTTTTTATTTTTAATTTTATTTTCTTTTTTCTTTTTTTTCTTTTTTTTCTCTTTATTTAGGGTTTCTTTTTTTCTTTTGTTTTCGGCACCCCCATACCCAGGCCGCCTCTCCCCTTTCTCTCCCTCATTTCCATCACGCCTCCTCCCCTAGAAACTCCTTGTCACACCGATGGAATCCTCCTCTCCCTCATGTCGCCGCCCTGTCTCTTCCCCGGACTCGTTCCACCCCAACTGGCTTCCCCTTGCATCGTTGCCCTGGCACCCCGTCCAGCCAGCTCGCATCCCTCTGCCTCACGCCACCCATGCCTCGCTTCGTATGGAGACTGCCATCTGTCGGCCTCCTCATCTCCGGCCTCCTTGACCAGCTGTGCACACCCCTGTGGAACCCCCCCCCCCCCCCCCCATGCCTCCATGCCTGTTCCTGGAAGAAAAATCGCATCGTCGCGCCTAGGTCCAGCCATCGGACCTCTTGCACCCCCCTTCGAATAAGTTTTCCCCCTTATTATTTGAATTTTATTTTATTTAATTTCATTTCTTCTCTTTTCCAACGAGTATATGTTATATTTTAGGGTAGATTATTGATGCTGTTGGTTTAATTGATTGATTTATGGTCAATTGTGGTTTGTTTGAGTTACGGCTGGTGTGCAACGATCCTTGAGCACCATATTTGTGAAGTCCTCTACACTGAGGTAGGTGGTTCCACATATATATTATTGTTTGACGAATTAATTTGCGATTTTGATTAGTTTAACATATTTATTTATTTTTTTTACTGCTGTGAATTGGGTTGTGTTTGAGATCTAATGCATAATTGATTTGGTAGTATCTTGTTTATGCTGTTTGTGGAAAACCCATATTGAACAATTTAATAGTGGTTTATAAATTACGTGGATTATTTTTTAGTATGTGCAAAGGGTGAGAATGTTGTTTTATGCATAGAGTCTATTTGCGTGTTTTCATAAATGAACATTGAACATGTTTGTGGCGTTTAAAGGCATGCGGTGTATTTTAAAATGTGTTGGTAAATTTTTCTGGCAGTCCATTTAGTTATAACAATTGTCTTTTTTTAACGATGCGGGTGATTTCTTTAATTGTGTGTGTGATGTGGATTGTGTTTCTGGGGTGGCGAGGTGTGTGTATCGTCATGTAAGAGGGTTTTTCTCTATCTAGTGTGTAAAGCATTGTTTTTCTCTCAAAAATTTATTTATGAAAGAAATTGAGTTGTTTTATTAAATGAGTATTAATGGTGAAAATTGTTTTTGATTAAATTGTGTGAATATTTTGGTGCTTAAAGTCAGGCGACATGTGCGGAGTTTGTATAACAAATTTTGTTAGTGGCGTGTTTGATAATGAAAGTGTTTTCATTGACCGTGCAGTTGCTTTAATTGGTCGGCTAAGAAATGCATATTGAGTTTAGGAACATTTTAGTGTGCATATTATTTCAAATGGATTCTGTGTGTGCGAATGGTGGTTTTTGGTGTGCGTGTTTTCTTTCTTGGTTTGATTGTATGATTATGACACGTGGCATGAACTTTGAATTTCTTGAGCACAAAAGGGAAGCCTAGGTACTAGGTGGGAGGACTAGACTAGTGTGCTAGTGATATGGGAATGGCCTCAGCCCAGTTTCACTTAGCGGGATTGACGCTTACAACACTAACTAAACATTGGATGATGACTGGAGACCACTGTGGTAGGAGGTGTTTCCCTACCAGTGGCTCGTGCATGGGAATGTGTGATACCGTTCACCGAGACGTGAGGTTCTAGGGTCCCACTTCTCACTAGTATCTTTAGGGTCTCCCATGTAGTGTGCTCTTCCTCAACTTGCTGCTCATCGTCGGCACATGGTGTGACGTTGGGGTTAGGAAGAAAAGTGTGTGTGTGTGTGTGTGTTTGTGTGTGTACGTGTGTGCGTGCGTCTGTGTGTGTGTGTGTGTGTACGTGTGTGTGTGTGTCTGTGTGTGTGCGTGTTTACGTGTGTGCGTGTGTGCATGTATGGGAATGTGTACGTTCGTGGAAGATAATTTAAGGTGTTTTTATTTTATAGAAGTTTCCCCTTAAAAACTATTTTCATTAAAATTCTTTAAGAACTTGTTTATTTTTATTCTGTTAAATTGAAAATGTATGTGTCCTCTAATAATTATTTGTGGAACCTTTTCTCGGTGCCATCCTACTAGGCTTTCATCTCACACCCTACATACACCCTTGAGTGTATGTAGTTTCTATTTCTTCTGCTTTCCAGGTTGTGACTTCGTGCTCAGTGATGGTGGTTCGGGTTGCAGTTGGTCTTTTCACGGAGAGTGGTATCGTGTGGCCTCTCTTTTACTGGGTGGTTTGAGTAAGAGCTTTAGTTTCTGCTTCCATATTTTCTTTTTAGTTCTTAGTTCGAGTTGTAGACTTTAAAAATGTTCATAGTTTAAAGACGTGTTTGGTTGTCCTTTTTTTCCAGTTTCAGTTTATTTATCTAGCTAGTTATTTTTCTATCTTTTTTTTCGGGTAAAATAGTTTCCACTTGTTAGTTATGATACCCGGGCACTTGTGCCAGCCCGTGGGGATTAGGAACTCCCTTCAGGCCATGTCCCGGATCGGGTCGGGTGCTGGGTCGGATGGCGACCCGGCCGGGTTCGTGAAACAATGGTATCAGAGGCAGGTTTTCTCTCTTGGGTCATTTTCTTTTGAGATAGAGTTAGGGTATACTTGAGTTAGGGTTGTCGGGACTCGACGTCCAGGCTATGAGTAAGGTGCCTGGCCAGCACACCTCGTGGCGGGACTCAAGTTACCAAAGTATGTTGAGGTTTGTCTGAGTTTTTGGTCCTTGCGGATAATCTTGTTGAAGGAAATGAAATGGGGTAAGGTCAGCGGTCCTAGTGAGCTCGTAGGGTCTGGAAAGCCATGTGGAGCCGGGGACGATGTCCTAGAATACCCTCTGTAGTGGTGGTGTAACCGGCATATGGCTGCCAACTATACGTTCCAGTCACCAACTGACACAAGTTTTCTCTTGCATCTTTTCTCATCCCATTGTTTTGGATTTGTGGAGATTTGGTTTTTTAGTAAAAATGTTTTGGTCTTGGAAAATGTTTTCAAGTGAAGCGCTTTAAAAATGAAATGGTGTGTGGGGTTTGAAAAGTGTGGGTTGGATGTTTTGGTTTTGAAAAAAAATGGGAAGGTTTGGTTTTGATCCTTGGAGCTCTCATGGGCAACCACATGCATGAGTGCATACGAAAAGGGAAATAGTTAATGGCATGAGCGGATGAGTGCCTGAATGGACATGAGGTGGGTGCTGGTGCGGTACGAGAACATGTAGGTGTGAGGCCCATGAGATGCCATTGGTGTTTGCGCAACCCAATAGCTTCGTTTCTTTTCAAAAAAAATGTTTTGTTAAAAAAAATTGGTGTTTTAATAATTGATGTTCGTGTGATGTGTCCTTTTATTTTGGGAATGGTTGGATGTGAGGTGTTTTGAGATGAGGATCCCTTCTAGCTGGTTTGTGTCTTGAGTTTTAAATCTTTTGGGTAAGATGGTATTCAAGCATTTTGTTAGTGAATTATTTTGAAGAATATATCAGGGATCCCTTGTAGTGGTTCCCCCGCACGTTTAGTGTGCGCTTTTAGTATGTCTTGACCATTGGACCAGTTTTATTTGGGTCCATGGTTTTCTTTCTTGATTAGTGTACGCCCCCCCCCCCCCCATAAAGTGTTGACATGTGATTGAAGTGTGGCCACAGGTAATTCTCCATTGGCCGACCCTCCAGTTGATCAGAGTATTCTCTCCTTGAATTCTAGGATTGAACCCACCTCTCCTTTTTATAAGTAATCGAATCCTCTCGCAGCGGGATGACAGATGTGAGGGGAGATGAAGAGAGTTTTTGTCTCTTTGAGTTGTCTGAGTCATCGGGTATGAAGTTTAACATCGTTGCATCTGAAGGTTCCCCCCTGAAATGGTGAAAGGAATTCTAGCAAGGAATAGTGAAGGAGATTTAGAGTTATCAGTTCTTACAGATGACTTGAATGGATTGTAGTGTTTTCATCGTCTTCAAGGGACATGTTTGATGACCTTTTGCAGTGTGAGTTCTCTTAGAGGTGAAAAGGTGGAAGCAGCCTAGAGTGGTCGGTGCTGACCACTATTCTAAATGACCTTTGGTCCTTCGGTGGTTTCGTTTAAGAAAGGGGTCTACGTTAGGCCACTAGTTTGGCAGACCCAATCGTATGAGGCTGCTATGGTCGTTTGCAGGAATCACGTGGTGTTCAAGATGCAGTTTAAAGTCCTTCTCAGTGTAATGATCCTCTAAATAGAAATGGTCATGTTAGAGTGATGATTTGTGGTGTCGTGTTCTCATCCAGTGTGACAAAGGGTGATGTTCCTTCACAATTTCAGCTCTTGTGTTCATGAATGTTCCGTGTATGATCAGTTGGATTTCATAATGTTCTGTGTTTGCTGGTGTTTCTTCGGTTGTAGTGTGGTTGCATGTGACACAAAAAGGAGAAGCTCCATTCTGAAGTCTTCAATACCTGACTTCAAGGCAGAAAATGCTTCAAAGATCTGGGCTCCAGCCATAGGTCTCTGAGTGAAGCTCGCGCATGGTCAGGAACCCCGAGAGTGTATGGGACCCCAACTTTATTTCTGTCACCAAAGTTAAAATTAGAGGCAGTTTAAATTGTCTCCAAGGTTGTTCCGCTTCGAATGAGCTGTCATGTTGCATAAGGTTTTCGTGACCATGTGGATGTGTGTTCTTCTCATTGCCTTAAAGTATTGGGGATTTCATCCCATTGGATGCAATATTTTTTGTGGTCCTTATGGGAGTTTGTTGAGTAAATCTGTCTCAAATCTGAATAGTCCTCATCCAGGAATGTGGAAATGATGGTTTATCTTGGGTCATGCTTTTGACAGACTGTAGTTGGGCCCCCTCCCTCCCCGCCCCTTGTGGTGGGGTGTTTGGTTACCATCGTGAAATTTTCAAAGTTCTATACCTTTCGTTAGTTCAAATGGTGGGGAGACCCACATTGGGTCTCACACAAATGTCTCTGTAATGAATCAGTGTGGGAATTTTCTTTAATGGCGTGGAGTCCGCTCGAACCTCCCCATGTCGGTTTTCAAGTCTCGTTTCGAGCGTCAGTGAGTTCCTAATGGTTGGGGAGCCCCTCGGGCCCCCCATGTTGATCTTTTGATTCTATTTTAAAATGTTACTTGGTGATAAGTGAAGGGAGTGTTCTATGGACGTTGTTTAACCTTGGTTGTTCATTCTAGCCAAAGGGTGTTGTTTCAGTTTAATAGTGCTTGAGATGTTTCGTCTTGTGAAGTTGGTTTCTGTGGGTGCGAGAGTTCCTTTCCCTGTTTGGTCAACTGGAGGTGTTATAGTTCTTTCGGGCGGGCGACACATATCAAAAAGTCTTTATATGAGTTCCTCGAAGTTGTATTTGTGTCACTTTCTATGAGCACGATACTTATTCCTCTCTTTGTTGGATGCTTGTGGGGATCCCCTTTGAATCTTAAGGGAGCCTGGTTTTATGCTTTTGGGATTGGTTCTAGTGGTGGATTTCCAGGGACGGAAAGCTTTATGTTGGGGAGAATTGTCACACCCATCGTTTCTAATTTATTTACTTTATTAATTTTCTGGGTATCGGGTAGTTCGGGATGAATCCTGACTTAAAATTTTCTTGAGTTCTTATTTAAAAACACATGTAATGGTCCTGACGGCATCCATCCCACTACGGTCAAAGCCGCACGGCCTCACTTGGGTTGCCACAAGACCTCACCCAGTTCTCCGCCTGCCATGCCCGGTGTTTTACAGAGATAAATTCAATGAAATGAATAACAAAATGTAAATAAAATAAAAACATTAATGATGATAAAAATAATATTATTGGAGAATATTATTATTGTTCTTATTGATAGCAGTGGGAATATAAATTTTATTAAGTTATTAATATTATCATTACCATTTTAATTGTTATTATTACTATCACCATAAAATAATATAATCATCATTCTTAATTATTGTCATTAAAATTGTTAACTTTCTAATTAACGTTATCATTATAAGGGTATAATTTTTTTTTATTCTATTGTTGCTATTGTCATTCTTATTTTTACTATTATTTTCTTTAAGGTTTTAGTTTAAGAATGTTATTATTACTAATGTTAATTTTGTTTTTTATTTATTTTATTTTATTTTATCTTTTTTTTTTCTTCTTTTTCTCTTTGTTTTTGGTTTTTTTTGTTTCCTTTGTTTTCGGCACCCCCATACCCAGACCGCCTCTCTCCATTCTCTTCCTTATTTCTATAACGCCTCCTCCCCTAGAAACTCCCTGTCGCGCCGCTGGAATCCTTCTCTCCCTCATGTCGCCGCCCTGTCTCTTCCTCGGACTCGTGCCTCCCCAGCAGGCTTCCCCTTACGTCTTTGCCCCGGCACCCCGTCCAGCCGACTCGCATCCCTCTGCCTCACGCCCCCCATGCCTCGCTCTATCTGGCGACTGCCTTCAGCCAGCCTCCTCCTCTCCGGCCTCCTCGACCAGCTACGCAAACCCCTACAGACCCCCCCCCCCCCAATGCCGCCATGCCTGTTCCCAGAAGACAAATCACAGTGCCGCGCCTATGTCCAACCATTGGACCTCTTTCACCCCCCTTCGGATAAGTTTTCCCCCTTATTATTCGAATTTTATTTTATTTTATTATGTTGTTTCTATTTTCTAGCGAGTATATGTCATATTTTAGGGTAGATTATTGATGATGTTGTTTTAATTGATTGATTTAGGGTCAATTGTGGTTTGTTTGAGTTGCGGTTGGTGTGCAACGATCCTTGCGCACCATATTTGTGAAGTCTGCTACACCGAGGTAGGTGGTTCCACATATATATTATTGTTTGACGAATAAATTTGCAATTTTTATTAGTTCAACATATTTATTTAATATTTTTACTACTGCGAATTGGGTTGTGTTTGTGATCTAATGCATAATTGATTTCGAAGTATCTTTTTTATGCTGTTTGTGGAAAACCCATATTGAACAATTTAATAGTGGTTTATAAATTACGTAGATTATTTGTTAGGATGTGCAAAGGGTGAGAATGTTGTTTTATGCATAGAGTCTACTTGTGTGTTGTCATAAATGAACATTGAACATGTTTTTGGAGTTTAAAGGCATGCAGTGTATTTTAAAAGGGTCGGAAAATTTTTCTAGCAGTCCATTTAGTTATAACAATTGTCTTTTTTTTAACGGTGCGGGTGATTTCTTTAATTTTGTGTGTGATTCAGATTGTGTTTCTGGGGTGGTGAGGTGTGCGTATGGTCATGTAAGAGGGTTTTTCTCTGTCTAGTGTGTAAAGATTTGTTTTTCTCTCAAAAAATTATTTATGAAAGAAATTGGGTTTTTTTATTAAATGAGTATTAAGGGTGAAAATTTGTTTTTGATTAAATTGTGTGAATATTTTGGTGCTTAAAGTCAGGCGACACGTGCAGAGTTTGTTTAAAAAATTTTGTTAGTGGCGTGTTTGATAATGAAAGTGTTTTCATTGACCGTGCAATTGCTTTAATTGGTCGGGTAAGAAATGAAGTTTGAGTTTTGGAACATTTTAGTGTGCGTATTATTTCAAATGGATTCTGTGTGTGAGAATGGTGGTTTTTGGTGTGCGTGATGTCTTTCTTGGTTTGAGTGTATGATTAGGACATGTGGCATGAACTTTGAATTAATTGAGCACAAAAGGGAAGCCTGGGTACTAGGTGGGCGGACTAGACTAGCGTGTTAGTGATACGGGAATGGCCTCAGCCCAGTTTCACTTAGCGGGATTGACGCTTACAACACTAACTAATCATTGGATGATGACTGGAGACCACTATGGAAGGAGGTATTTCCCTACCAGTGGCTCGTGCACGGTAATGTGTGATACGGTTCACCGAGTCATTCGGTTCTAGGGTCCCACTTCTCGCTAGTATCTTTAGGGTCTCCCATGTATTGTGCTCTTCGTCTGCTTGCTGCTCACCGTCGGCACACGGTGTGACGTTGGGGTTACCAAGAAAACTGTGTGTGTGTGTTTGTGTGTGTGTACGTGTGTGCATGCGTCTATGTGTGTGTGTGTGTACGTGTGTGCGTGTGTCTTTGTGTGTGAGTGTGTATGTGTGTGCATGCGTGCATGTGTGGGCGTGCGTATGTGCGTGTACGATAATTTAAGGTGTTTTCCTTTTAGAGAAGTTTCCCCTTAAAAACTGTTTTCATTAAAATTCTTTAAACACTTGTTTACTTTTATTATGTTAAATTTCAAATGTATTTGTCCTTTAATAAGTATGCGTGGAACCTTTTCTTGGTGGCATCCTACTGGGATTTCAGCTCACACCCAACATACACCCTTGGGTGTATGTAGTTTCTGTTTCTTCTGCTTTCCCGGTTGTGACTTCGTGCTCAGTGATGGTGGTTTGGGTTACAGTTGGTCTTTTCACGGAGAGTGGTGTCGTGTGGCCTCTCTTTTTCTGGGTGGTTTTAGTAAGAGATTTAGTTTCCACTATCGTCTTTTTTTTAGTTCTTGGTTCAAGTTGTAGACTTTAAAAATGTTCATAGTTTAAAGACGTGTTTGGTTGTCCTTTTTTCCAGTTTCAGTTTATTTATCTGGCTAGTTGTTTTTCTATCTTTTCTTTGGGTAAAACCATTCCCACTTGTTACTTACGATACCCGAGCACTTGTGCCAGCCCGTGGGGATCGGTAACGCCCTTCGGTCCATGTCCCGGACTGGGTCGGGCACCGGGTCGGATGGCGACCCAGCCTGGTTCGTGACATGTACGGTCTACCGTCTCTATGATGCGATGTGATTCATCCTACATGATATCTATTAAATCATGATTATAAAAATGTATATAATAAATAAATATGATATAGATTATGTAAATATAATTTTTTAATAATATAAATATGACCTGAGAAGGAGAACCTGTACTTTTTCTACAAAACATGCATGAGAAAATGAAGTTGTTAATACTCAAAAAATGAGTAATAATGAAATATTATTACAAAATGGATGATACTATGATCTTATATGATATCCTAAAAATGATTATGATTATATAATAAGTCAATTAAATTAGTTAAATAAATATTTAGGATTTTTGGATACATACAAAAGATATCATACCCATGTTAAGGGTAATTTTTCAATCTCATTATTATCTGAGATTGATTATATGTAAGTATTTACTAGGGTATATTTATCATCCATAACCTTGTAACCTGAAAATATAATAATATTGATATTCTTCGACACTTTTTTAAAGTCAATTTTACCCATTGATAAATTTTTACAAAACTGTGTGAAATCAATCTTTTGTCATTTTTTGATACGAGGTCCTTTTGGACTTTTCCAGAAAAAGTATAGGGAGAATGTTTTCTTATCTTAAATGAAATGAATGGATTTTTTACATCTTCGTAAAAAATTATTTAAATTAACATTCATCTAAAAATTTTCAAGTATATTTTAAAATAAATTCTTTTCATTTAAAATGGTGATTCATTTTGAGAAAACTAATCATTTTTTAAAAAGAAAAGATATTTTACGGAAAAATTAATAGCAAGTGTTTTATCAAAATTATTTTCCATCTAAATGAAATAATTTAAATAGGGTTATTTTACTATTCATATTATTACTATGTTTTTATTTTGTTTATTATGAAATTCTTTTTTGGAAATATATTTTTTTATACAGATTATGATGGAATGATGTTTAAGAAACCCATTTTATTCCTTCAGTTATGCTATGATGAATGATTTATGTTTTATGGAACATATAATAATGATTTAATTATGATATATAAAATACTTATATCTCACTCCATTGCATTGGGTAAATATTTATATCTCATGAGATAGACATGTATGGAATTAGAAATGATTTTGTTCAGTAATATAGGGCTGGAACGAGGAGTGAACTCGGTTCAGTAATGGACTTTGTCTGCTATGATGGTCTTGGAAATGATCCTGGACAAACATGAAATTATTTTCTATGATTATGTGTATTCACCAAAATAATATTTCTTATTTTAGGACTTTTGGAATTACGATCATTTATTCTTGTGAAATGTAATGATTTATCCTATGGCATGATATCATGATCTTTCATATGCTGGATAAGATTTTCAAATGTTATGTTCTTATTTATTATGATTATGATAAGATTTATATCTATATTTTTTACCCTTACTGAGAATTGTATCTCACCCTTTCTTATTTTTCTTTTCTCTAGGTCTTGAGGAAGGGTATTATGTAATATATTTCAAAAAGGAGTCTAGTTATGATGAAATAAGTGGGAGATAATAAAGATGTCTTATTTTTTATGTTTCCCAGTTTCTAAAGACACTATACCTATATGGTATTATTATTTCATTGTCAAATTTTGTAATAAATATTCTTCCTCTTTGAATTAATTTAAATTTATATAAAGTATTGGTCGTTATAGATAAACATCAATAGAATAGTCAATAAGTATACCTCCAGAATGTGAACATTCATCCCATATTGTTAAAGTGGATCAAAATAAGTCCCTGAAACTAGGGAATAACCAGATTCCATCACCTATCCATGTTATATAGTGGTCATAAAGGAACATTGTTTTCCCCATTAAGGAACTTACCCATGTTTGGACCCTATTTTAGGATCTCGTTGATCACAAGGGTTTTAGTGAGTCTCTTTTTATTTCTATAAAGGTTCATCTCCAGCAAATTTCATGGAACCACAAGAAAGTCCTTTGTGTCGTTTCCTTGAATTTATTCCCTATAAGGATTTGGTACATATGTATCAAAAATATGGGCATGATGTGATCATGTTCCCTTTATATGTGATCCAACCTTGATCGAGAATTATTTATTTTTTTCATCTATAGTGATGGTTTATTATAAGGTAATTGGTTGCGTTCTAATATATAATGAACATGTAATATCATATGAATCAAGGAAAACAATTTATGAGTATAATTATCCTACCCATAATTTGGAATTATTTGTTTTTGTTTTTTGAATTGTAAATATGGAAGAATAATTTATATAAATAAATATTTGAAATATATACTGATCATAATGGTTTGTAGAATATATTCACTTAGAAATATTAAGACATGACGCATGGAAGATGGCTATAAATGATTAAGTATTATGATGGAAGAATCCATTACCACCCTAGAATTGAAAAAAAAAATTATTATTTAAGTTAGACAAATAATTCAACATTAACCATGTTTCATTTGTAACTTGTTATTTTTCTTAATGATTTTATTATTTTGGACAAGAAGTTGTGGGTGTAGAAAATTACTCTATTTTTTCAGTGAAATCATCTCTATCAGAATGAATTAAGAAATATAATAGATAAGGCCTTGAGTTATGTAAAATGGTAGAATTTAATAATAAGCTATGCCTCATATATTTAATATTGATATAGAACGTATTTTGATATTTGAAAAGAGATTATGTCTTTCTTGTGATTCCCATTTGAAGAGGGAGTTGTCAAATTAAGCTTATTGTCCCTCATTTTTGTTCATCCTGATTGTATAATGATATATAGATTCCTTTAAGAGAATTATTGGTTTGATAGAATGAAAAGAAGTATTTAAGACTTTACGATTAAATTATTGAACTTTCATTTTTTTAAAGTATAATTGAAATTACCCAAGGGGATGATTTAGCATTTTTCAATTTCATAGTGGAAATAGAAAAATATATCCATGGATTTCATTGTGGGACAAAAAATAATTCCCAGTCTAATAATTCTATTTGGGGTATTGTTGGTCAACTAACTAAATATACATATTTACTTACTATTTTAGATACTATATATTAATGTAACACCCCTAGATTTTGTGAATTATTATTTTTCCAATTAATTTAACCTTTTTGATAATTTTCTTTTCACGCAACACTGAAAATGTTTTATTTTATATTAAATCACTATGTTTTTCGTGATTTATATGAAAAATATATTAATCATGCTTAATGTGAAAAATAAATTTTATCTTTCTCTACAAGGAACTCTGAGGTTAGGTTTCATTACATAAAATAGTTACTTTTCTTGATGGCTTTCATAACACACAGGACCAAGTTTTACCACACTATAATATATTATTAAAATGTTATTATTTAATATAATAAGATATAACCTAGCCATTAAATTATAGGGTATGAATAGTATAGACAAATATATGAAAATATATGGGTTTCATGAATATAAGATGAATTCATAGGTTACCAATTAATTATAAATGAATATGAAAACTTATTGAATATAAAAAGAAATATTTTTATTTTTATGGCCACAAAGTTGTTTTACCACATTAAATTAAATTAAATAAATTAGTTTATTATATTAATTTAATATATATGTTATATTTTCAATCAAATATTTTTGTTATTCCATCAATATATTTTATAGAAATAAGATAAGAACAAACCGAATTTCATGCTTAAAATAAATATTTTTATAAATGTAGTTTTTTCATCTTTTAATGGAAAACCTATTTTAAATCCAATTTTTTGAACTTTTATAGATTTAATATTTCAAAATAAACATAATGTTTTAAAAAGAAACCTAAAATTTAGGTTAGAATAATTTTTTGGTATTTTTCTATAAGGTTTCATTATTTAATGAATAGTTAAGAATACTAAATTTTAATTCAATACTGATTTTTAATCTGATTCATATACAATGTCAAATTATTTTTTAAATTGGATTTTAATTTTAATTAGATAATAAATTTTATATATTTATCCAATTTATGTCTTTGAAATTTGATATAAAAACATAGAAAACACTTGGATGTTTTTACTTTAAAACCTCACAGTGTCATCCTGTCAGCGGGGTTATTTTTAAATTAATATCTACCAATTTTATGATAATAATTTTTAATAGTGGATTCCATATTTGGAATCAGAATAATATATAGTTTTAATAAGGTCAACATTGTTTATTACCAAAACTATTCTTGAATTTGATTAAAATTAGTTACATGATTATGAGAAAAAATAGGTTAACAAATTATTAAACGTTAAATGTAGGACCAAAAACGACCTAGAAACTTTTCCAACAGCCATTTTATGGAAATTATTAAAAAATTATACTTACATTATTGTGTGTTTTTTATTTTTGTTTTACTTTTATAGTTATAAAATTGGGTACCCCTAACTTTTTTTTAAAAATGCCAAGTGTGTCATTTACCTACCCTGTAAAAGGCCACCACCTATACATTTTCTTCACACCACTCGAACAACATAGGTTCATCCAAGATCATCCCAATACACTTCCAAAAATCCATACCTTACCGTACAATCCTCCCCTTGGGAAGAAAGAAATACATGTAATTCTTTTGGGACACACAAAAACAAGTTACCCAATTAAGAGGTAACACCTTATCTCAAGATCCTTTCATTTATTTTCATTCTCCACCCCCCTTCACTGTCATTATTATAGGATTTTATAACCAAACCAGTATCATAAATATATTATTATGTATTTATTCTGATTTTACAGCTAAAATTACACACACTTCCATCTAATGGTTAACAAACATACTGTTTATGTGTACTATGAACTACCGCCTCATGAAACAATGATTGTTCATTTTTCCATTACCAACTCTCATGGTAAATATTATGATGGAAAATATTTTTATATATGTTATATATAATATTTATTATTCATTTTTTCTGATTTTATCCTTTTACAATAATTATATTTATACTTTCCACTTGGTGTAAATACGATAATTTAGTTTGCGGAAGTGTGGACTACCACCCCCTCAAAGAGATGTGATTCATTCACACACTACATGGAATGTATTAAGAATAAATTTAGTGGAATTAAATGAGATATATATGAAATTATAATTATAATTGAGCGATAATATAGATATATATGTGTGTCATTTTATTTCTTTCTTTTAAAATGACAATAAAAACAAAAACATGGTTCATGCATATGTACGGCATACCATCTCCATGAACGGTGTTTTCCATTTCATACATATATTTTCTATAGATTATTATAACTCAAATATATGGAATATACATGATATTTATATCATGTATTACATTATATAAATTTTTATATTAGTATGTGGACCAAATATATATCAAATTAAGACACATGTGAATAATAAAGTGAATATTACCTGAAGTACAACCATAACATATGATTGTTTACAAGTGGGATATATAAGGTCATAATAATACAATATATTGTATAATATATAAGAATACGGTTCTATATAATAAATTTATATTTATTATATAGGTGTTTTTTACAATTATGGACAGAGTTAAGATACAATGTAAGGAAATTTCCCCTCACTTTTTCTTACTGTGAGATACATGCTTTATTCACCACACATTCCTTTTTTGTGGTGTGTATACTTACCATGGATTTATAAAATAATTATTATAAATAAATTTATAGGTATTAAAATAAAAAATATATGATATTTATTTCAAGGGATTATTGTTTCAAAATCTACCAAATCAATAAGACCGTTTTGTCTCAATTAACCTTCTTTGAGACACGTGTTTTATTATACACCTGAATCCTTTTTTGAGGTGTATATACTTCCATTTCACAATTTATATGTTGAATATAATCAATTTAATATTATTTTATTCTTAATTTAATTTCAATTTCCATCATGGGGATTATGGTTAAATTTTAATAAGTGATAAGAGTTTATTGAAATAATCTCATCGCTTTTCGAGATTCTTTATGATTACGCTTCTATTGTTGAAATCTTAAAATCCTTCTATCTAGATAATTCCTAAATTTTATTATCCTATGGTTATTAATAATGTAATTATGTATTGGTACCATTATTATACTCTTTGTTACATAAGATATTTAAGAAATAGTTTTTAATAAATCCTATCTTTACCCTCTTTTCAGTCAAAAATCTATATTCCTTCAAAATCGTGTTTTCTAAAAAGGTTTTCCAAGAATATAGTACTATTCAACAATAATAATGAAAAAAATTCCTTATTTCTTTTACCAATTTTTTAAATATAATCTTCATTTTTCTTTCCAAACAAGGATTTTTTATAACCTTTTATCATGCAAAAGGAATGTTTGTCTTACCTAATAGAGCATGTACAGATTTACCAGCTGTCACTTCTATAATCATTCCTTTTCTTGTTTAAAAGGATAACATTAAAGAAAATGTTTTTAAATTTAATTATAAAATAAATGGTTTTCAAAAATTATTATTTATTTATATGTTTTTAAATTATTTTCATGGAAAGTGTAATTAAAAAGGTTTTTATTATTATTTTATATGTTTTCAAAGAAATTGGTTTTAAAAATGTTTTCAAAGCCACTTTTATAAGTGTTTGATGAAAAAAAATTCAATATTTTGTCAATATTAATTTATAATTTTCCAAGGAAAATTATTTTCAAAATTATTTCAATTCTTATTTATAATTTTGGAAAGTATTTTCAAAGAAATGGTTTTTAAAAAGTTTTCAATCTCCTTTTATATGTTTTCAAGGAAAATGTTTTTCAAAACGTTCTCAAGCTCTCATTTTATTTTTTCAAAGAAAAAAGTTTCTAAAAGGTTTTAAAATATTTATTTATAATATTTAAAATTTATTTTGGAGAAAATGATTTTCAAAAGTTTTTTATGTTTTAATAATCCTTTTTTTCAAAGAAGAATTCATATTTCCGTTAAAAAATATTTTCAAAATATCATTCCAAGTTATTTTCTATATAAGATGACAAATTTTGATAATTCTCATGCCCTTCTAGGAAATCATCCAAAAGTTCCATTCATATTATTTCTGGAATCTTTTATGTTTTGATTGGAATATGATTATGACACATGTTTCTCTTACATGTTTTATATGCTTTTGAAACCCACTTCCTTTCATATATTATGATTTGATGGAATGATTATGAAACTAATATTCTTCCCCAAGTTCCAATCACGTTGGATGAGTTAAAAGGAAAAATCCTAAAAGAGAAGGTATCACTAATTAACACATTCTCCACTTAATTATCTCACCAAACATAGACTTTATATATTCTAGACTTGAATATGTGTGACAAGATGTTCTAAAAATTATCGTAAAAGGTGAAATCATAATTAGAGTTTTATAAACAATAATATATGCCCAAAGGGAATCATCCAATCTCAATCTCCAATCCTCCTATTAGGATTGGTAGTCCTATAATGAATATATTTAATCTTTATATTTAATAACTCATCCATTCCATTTGTTTAGGGGATTTAGGGATAATTATCCTTATGATGAACTCTATATTTCATCAAAATAGCATCCACTGTATTATTGAAAAGGTGGGTTCCCTAATCAATGATGATATATATGGGTATCCAAAACTAATTATTCATGTTGGATATTATAAACAATGAAAATACCGTAGAATTATCAATTTTCCATAGAATATAGACTACCCACTTTGTAGCATATTACATTGATAAAATAATGTAAATGTATCCCAAAGAATTAAACAATGGGACTATGAAATCCCAATACAAAATATCAACCACATTACAAAACAAGAGGGGTTGTTGTAAAATCTCATTAATATTGAAAATATTTTCTTGACACTATAAGGTTGTAAATGTTCTAGGAAACTCAAATTCATTCTTGAAAATGTTGGACCAAAACAATATTCAATCAAATACTTTCATAGTTTTCCATTTTTTTACTAAGTGACTTCCATAACATAAAACATTAATGAATTTCACTACTGATTACATCTCAAAAATTGAAACTCCTTTCCTAAGCATTTATTCACATCAAGGTTCCATAAATAAGGTCTATCCCATATGTTCATCCTAGCATAAATCACTAACATGGAAGCTTTATTCTTTGAAATCTATTGGAGAACTTCATTCGTAGTTAGTTAATTAGAAAGATCAAAAAACATAATCTAAAACTATCAATAATGTGAAATTATTCATCAATTAAGGTTTCCTTAATGAGTGGAAAAATCTATATTTTACACTTAGAATAGTGTGTAGTATAATAAAATGGTCAAAAAGTAATTTACTACAACCCTTCATATCCAGTATCTCTTTGTAAAATTACTGCATAAATAAAATTCATCCAAAAAATTCATTGTTTTTCTTAATGTTTCCTCATATAAATATTATGGAAGGATTGTCAGTAAAGACAATCACATTAAAACATATAAAGTGACACTAAAACTTGTCTAAATAATGTACAATATCTAGATACACCATCTTAGTTTTTGAGTAATAAGCTTTTGTGGAATCTAGTCTTAGAAACATAATTTATAACATGAGACTACCATTGTACCCATTGACTCAAAACCACACCAAGAGAATCTTTTTTATTTAATAATCAATTTTGAAATTTAAATCCCATATTGGTGGATGTTTAATGATTGGGGATACTAAATCAGATTTTAGAACCCTAAAGGACTATTTATCACTATCATTAAAGAAAAATCAAACTCTTTTTTGGAGTAATAGAGATAAAAATATAGGTTTCATGAAAAACTAATTTATAAACCTCCTATAAAACCTATAATTTTGATGAAAATATCTCACATTCTTACCTATTTTAGGTTATAGTAGTATGTAAATAATATCAACATAATAATTATTGATTTTTATTACAACCCTATGCACTATATTCCATAGCACAGTTCCTTTCCCAACATAAAATGGAATTTATCAAAGTTGAGAATATGGGTTTTCTCAATTAAATATTTGAGTCAAATAGTAATACACCTCAAAAAACTCACAAAATATAAAACATATAATATGAAATAATTCATAAACCCTCTATCAATTCATCTAATGACTTGGTATAAATTATCACCACACACATCCTAGCATTACATAATAAAATGTGAATTTTAATATAAGAAAAAGTACTAAAAATATGTAAATGTGGTATTTTCATAATCCTCACGTTTAATGGAAATCTGGAAGTACTCTGAGAAAACATGAAAAAAATAGTAATGGGACTACCATGTAAGTCTCTCCAAAAATTGGTTAAGAAATAGAAGAGGGGAGTAATCTTTTATAGTTACAAGGTTGAGTTTCATATTTTCTATAAACACCTTCCATTTACTTGTAAGATTAATAGGGACAATATCACCAAATTATTTCATTAAAATAGTGAAACAACTCTTTTTTGGAACTATATCAGTTGGACTCGCCCATGAAAATCAAAAATTGGAAAAATAACTCTAGCAGTCATAAAAGTGGTAACTTCTTTCTTAAATACCCAAAATCTATAGGATTTTGACTCATTTAACAAATCCCAAGCAAGTTTGAAGTCATCATATAAAAATATAATATTCATGCATTCCAAGGTAATAATTTTATTAAATTTGGATTGGGTTTATCCTTTGGAATTCATATTATTTATTTGTACTCCTAAGATTTGTTTTTATTGATCTATAGATATCCCTTTAGAAATGATAATACGAAGCTTCTCAATCTCCACTGAAAATAAAAATTTTATATTATGAAGATAAAATTTTACTTTCAAATCAATTTGGTAGTAAAAACAAGAAAAATTGGGTTTTATTAATTCAATATAATCTAACTCAAATACTTAACCACTATCTAAACATGAAGTTTTTATATTCATATCAATAATATACCAGTATACAACAAGCAATGATAATATTTCATATTCATAAAGAATTTTATATTCAATAAATAAATGAATATTTTATTTATGAAATTAATTTTTAACTATTTTGGATAATTCAAACTTGATTATCATATAGATTTATTAGTTTCTTTAAATAAAGTTAGAAAATTCATCACAAGAAAGGTTCTATACATTTTCACTTGAATCAGCTAACAAATCATTATTTCAAAAAGTTATACACATTGAATTTTCATCACTTAAATCATATTCACATTCCAAATTATAAAAATCATTTAAATAAAGTTCAATAGTTGAAAAAACTCATTTACAGTCGCATTAGATTGTAGTTCATTAATAGTGAAATCTAAAAATAATTTATCTGAGAACCAATATATCATATTGACTTTGAGATATGAGTAATATTGTAATGGTTATTTTATAGTTTCAAAAATTTTAAATTGTACCATGTTTTTCCAAATTGAAGCGATAATATTCCTTTGTAATCTTTTATAATTTCTTTTATAGTTTAATGAAAATGACATCTTATAATTAATAATGAATGTGTGGTAAACATGTTATCTTCCATGAAAATAATATAAAAATATGAAGGGAATCCATATCCCTTACTCTCCCCAACACATATCCAATAACACTTGTTGGGTTTAATGTACTTTATTTACATAATTATATCATAATCCCACAAGTTTAAGTTATTTAACCTATAAAGTATTGTAAAGATATTTAGGAATAACATTTATAGAATATCGTAAGTCTAACATAACATATTTAAACTTGAAATCCCCTATAGTTCATGGAATGATGAATGTTCGTGGAACCATACACTTTATAAGGATATAATGTTGGATCATTGATGAAACAATTATCCTATGTTCCACTTTATCTCCTCTCTTTATCATCCTATTATCATAGCTCAAATCATTCCTAAATTTAACATATTTACGAATTTTATTCACTATATCTAGTTAAAAGAATATTAATTGAAATATTTCATAAATGTATCTAAAACCTATTCAATTAATTAACTATTATCATTATTTTTCAATGGGGATTCCCAAAGGATATAGCAGTAGTTTTTGGGGTTTGTATAGATCATATTTACCACTATTCTTTCCACCATAAGACCCTATAATTATCCTCTATCCACTATGGGCTATCTATAAAAGGGTTTCATATTTTGAAATTTTTTCCTCTCTTAGTAGTTTAGGACTTTTTAATAGGTTCAAATTGTGTTAGATTCTCCTCAATAGGCTACAAATCGAGTGAACAAGGTATGTGAATTTCATTAAATGGTTTAGTCTCAAAACTCATAACGTTATGGTTTTTAAAATTATTATCACTTTTGAGTTAGATGGTAATAAAATTATCATTTCTTTTGGGGTTCACTTTATCCTCAAAAGAAATTCCACCACTCATTTGATTTCTTATACTACAAATAATAGTATTAAATTTTCCTTTTTGGGTTGAAAATGTATTGAAAAATGATTTTTGTTGTTTAAAAAAATCATCCATAATGATTTCATGATTATGAGAGGGCTACGCAAGATGGAAATTCTATTTGGGATGAGAATCCACTTGATCCTACAAGTATGTAGGTGTTCAGTATATTTTTTGGAACTATAAAAATCTTCTTCACTATTTATGGAGTCTAAATATATCATTTAACATGTTATTAAAAACATTATAATGTGTTTGATTTTTATATAATTTCTCTAACTGTATATTTTTATAAAATGTGTTACCAAGAATAATTGCATTGAAAGACTCATAGGACTCATAAATATGTGTAAATTGATCACTAAAGTTCTCAATCAAGGAACAAAATCCATATTTCACTTGAGGTTGGAAACTTGTTTCAACTTGGTGTTAGTTTATTCAAGTTTTGGATAACATAATGAACCTCAACATTGTAGTGATATCATTGAGTTGAATCCAATAATGTTAAAGTAGTTACTTACTCGTAATTTTTCACATGAATAAATCCAATAGTTTTGCAAACATTTGGAATGTTTGGGGTATGTTAGAAATTAAATTTTTAGAAATATTTTTAATTTTATTCACCAAATAATTACTTTTGACAACATAAATCATGCTATTATTTGTTTTAATAAGTCCCTTATTAAATTATTTAATCAATAGTTTTTCATTTATTTGATAGTGGTGGAAACTAAATCATGATCTTTTGAATATCTCATTATACTCATACATGATTCACCCTATGATTTTCTATTCCCATAGATCTCTTTCCTAAGGGTAGTTATCTTATAGAAAAGGGAAAAATTAAATGATAAATATCTTTATTACATTCCAATTCACCACTGGAGTATAGTGGGAGTGGTATAACCACTCTTTTTCTACACTAAATAAGTAAAATAGGGAAATATATAAGATTCATTTGGTCCTCAATCATCCCCTATTATTTCATATTTTAAAAGAGATAGTTAATCCAATTCAATTTTTTCATGGATCTTCCGTGGGAAGTATGTAATGAACTATTTAGTTTATACCTAACCCATTATATGAACCCAGTTTCCACAAGGCCAAAAGCACATTTCTGATCACCACTGGTTGGCTACAAGTATTAGGGTATCAAACTTAACCATTTTTAATTGTTTCATCCTATGAATCAAAATAACCAGTGAATAAATTCTTCATAGTGTTAAATAATGACTCATCCATAAATTTTATGTACAGTCCATCAAATGACTAGTTTAAAATATATCTAAATAACCAAGTAATAAAAATTCAGCATTAACTAGAAACAAGTTTTTGGACATTCATAACTTTGTAATTTATCAACAAGACATATATAAAATTACCATAACACAATATAAAAATCCTAATATAGGATCAAGGTTGGTGTGGAAAATTTATAACATCCGAATAGTCCAAAAAATAAATATGATCAACATGAGATGAACTCCATGCAATAATTGTCTAAGACTTCCCAAAACCAAAAAATTACATCATTGATCGAGAGGATTTTTTGAATGGAAATGTTTCCTTACATTAACTTATGTAATAAAAAACAAAGTATGTGTATTTCTAATTACATAAGGAAGATTTAAGTCAAAATACCATTAGGATACCACCATGAATCTACATAAGTTATTTCTCTCTGAAAACTAATATGCTTGTTTGAAAATCAAATTTAAAAACATTTCACTTTGAAAACATTTCTTTGTAAATACCTTTGGTTTTCCTCAAAAAGAAATCATTCTAAAATAATGAGTAGAAAAGGATTAAAAGAATTTAAACCACATGGAACAAATAACATTAATCCATCCATACATGGTATATTAATAATAACAAGCATCAATTAATATCCAAAAAAATATTTAGGAATAAACTTCAAGGAATATAAATCATCCCATTAACAAGAAACATGCATCATAGTATCTAACCAATGGGTTAAAGCATGTATTATTCTAACAAAACTTCACAATCTAGATAAATGAAAAAAGTACTCGGATCTCTCAAGATCTCTCCTTGTCCTTATATTCCTCCGATGAGACCTCTTAATCCCCCTGGGAAGCATTCCTCAACAAGTTCACAACCTCGACTAGAAATTCAATTGCATAATCTGACGATACTCCCAAGGTCTCCCTTATTCCATAGTTTATAATCACATGAATCATTATAAATTCCATTTATATAAATCACAATGTAATAAATAAATAACTTATAAAAACGAAAACCCATTTTCAAAATCCCAATTATAAATTTATTTATAACCATAAAATCACATTTAATCATTTTGGCATGCACCTTGGAATCATTAAAACAAATACCTTTGAAAACCCCATTTAAAACAATCAAATTTCCACAAAAAATCAAGGAATACAATCATTTATGCATAAACCATCATTATAAATACCATTTAAAGGAAATTTAATGAAAACAATACCTAAAAAGATCAATAACTAAAGGTATGGTATGGAAAATAACAACTGTGTAGGAAAATATATCTTAAAACCAAATTGAAACTTATCACCTTGGATTAAAACCACTAGAACTGATAAATAAAGTCTCTCATAAACCTAAATAACCATAAAATAACATTATGTATCCCAAAAAAAAATTAGTTTCATCCCATATATGAATTATTAGGATTGAACATTCCTTTAAAATGGAAAAATAAGGAATAAGAAGAGAGGATATGGGAGTAAATGAAAATAAATCAGTCTTACATCAATAGGAAATACCAAATATCCAAGAAGATTCACTAAAGGTTGAAGTATTAAGATAGTCCAATCCAAGGGTAAAAGTTTTCACATGAATGGGGATGAATATGGGTGTGTTGTTATTACAATCCATCAAGGGAAATAGAGTAAATTCTATGTTTTTTAATGAGATGGACATATCGCATGGCTTGACTACATAGTTAAGAAAACTGTGTTCCAACCCTGAGGGAAACTTTGTACCCTCGAAAAAAGTTTTTATTGTTCATGTATATTACCAATTATTCATATAAAACATATACATAATATACAAAACCACATTTTCCCTCATGTAACCCTCTCACACCATTATTTATAAGATTAGTAAAAATCTTGGACTAATTGTGTGTTAGGATTATTTCTATAATAACATAACATTTATGTCACCCAACTACCATAAACTTCATGAAAAATTAAATACATTACTAAAAAATGAAATAAGACATATCAATAGCCTTGTGAGTGTCATAATTCCCCCATCATTAAACATTATACCCCCAAAAATCCTTAGAATTCTACATCAAAAAATAGATTGGTTCATATCTCCCTCATACAGACTTCTCATACCCATTCCTCATAGATATTTCTATAATACAACCAAAGAACATGGACCAATGAGTTTTATTTTCCAAGGAGAACCTTTTTATGATAATTCATAATGTGAAAAGGATTCTCAAAAATGGTGGTCCCAGTCTCCAACACAAAATCTTTACACTCTATCATATCAGCTAGTAATGGATTCAATTTCTTCAACTAGGAAAAATATTAGAAAATTTGAATCAAGGTTATACATGGGAAAAATTGTAACCAATATATATCCTTCCCAAGATTATCTATAATATGAAATGGTCCAAAATAATGCACAACCAATTTACCATATTTTCATACATGATGATTGAACTGTCAAATAGATAATCAATGAAACACATGATAAACAAACTCAATCTCTAAAAGGAAATGATGATTATTGTAATGTGATTTCTAGTGACACTTATCTATTATTAACCTTCTCTAAGTGTATTAAGTTTTTATCTTAATATATTATATGATGCTCAATCCTAACAAAAAATTATCTCATAACTCATCTCAACATAAAAGGGGACCAAAATGAATACCCATAAAATGCTTTAAAAGGATACATATGGATTGATTATTGATAAATAATACTGTATGAAAACTCTACCGATGATATATTCTTCTCCCATGATATCTCAATGTCAATAACAAAATTTAGAATCATATCCTTGTGAATCTAGATGGTCCACTCACTCTGATCATCCATCTATGGGTGACACTCTTTACTCATCTTAAAATGGGTTCCAATTGAATCATATAAAACCTTCAAAAACAGAAAACTAAAACCTGAATAAAATTTTGAAATTTTGGATGATAGGAACCAATGAATCCTAAAAATATCTGGGATATACATGTAACCAAGAACCATCTCCTTTTTCTACTACTTAATGGGGTGAAAATGGGATTTTTTTAGTTCATGAAGATATAATCACATGAATAGTGTTATCACAACTATAAGCTTAAGTTAGATAGATCAAAAAATCTATAATGATCTCATCCCACTTCCATATCAAAATGGGAAGAGGTTTTAGCAACCCAGCTGGTCTCTGATACTCATTTTTAATTCATTGTAAGATAAAACATTGGGAAAAATCAATAACACACTATCTCATACAAGAACACAAATATATGTCTTTCATATTTTAAAGAATAATGGTATCCCATTGGTGAATAGATCAACTAGAATAATCCCCCTCATGAATTACCTCCTACCGTAAGGTCAAAGGATCCACTAACCACATACTAAGTAAAATATCACCATAAGGATACCGAGACCAATTACTTATGTTCTCCCCACCATTTATGATTCTATTAATATATTGGTAGTAATGGTCGAATACCTGCTAACACTGAATCCCAACATCAATAGAGGATGAGACCTAAAAATGTTCAATAACCCCCAATCTCCATCCTCTTACACTTTAAAACTTGTATTATAAATAAAAATCATCATAATCCATCCATTCATGGAGTCTTTTATTTATAGGACTTGTAATTTCCTACTCAAGGCCCCAGCATAAACATTCCCATTCATTCAGATATAAGTTATATCAAAATAAAATATATGAAGATACAACACCCATAATTTATGAATGTGGTTTAAATCCATCTAGGAGAAGATGTACATAATGACTTAATGAACTGAATAAACTATAAATTGCTCCTTGATGAGGTAATGGTGTCATGTATTAAACACATGAACCACTGCTACAAACTTCATTTCTTGGTTTGGGTAATTTTTTTCATGTAGTTGTAGACGAATAGATTCATAGGCCACCATGTGATCATCCTAAATCAACACATACCTTATCCATGTACCTGAGGGATCACAATAAACATCATAAACCTTATCAGGATCAAGAATGATCAAAACTGGGGTTGATTTCAACTAGACCTTTGTCTCCTCAAAATAACTATGGAACTTCTCACCCCACTGAAACATCACCCCTTTCTAATTAAAAATTATCAACGGTGAATCTATCCTTGAGAAATCCATAAAAATTCATGTAGTTCCTGGATGAACCCAAAAAAAATTTATCTCAAACATATTCTTGGGATACTCTCAACATATGGCTACCTGGATCTTCTCAGGATCCATTAAAACCACTTTCTTTGAAATCAAATTACCCAAACACATCACCTCTTGGATATAGAACTAAAATTTATAATGCTTAAGATATAGTCAATTCTCTATCAAGGTTCTCAAAACAAGATCTTCACTATCCAAATGGTCCTCCTTCATCTTGGAATACATTGAGATATCATCAATGAACACAACCGAAATAGAATCCAAAAAATAATAAAAGATGTAATTCATCAAATCCATTGATATTTCAGGATAATTGGTAATGATTAACGGTATAATAAAATACTCAAAATGTTCTTACCAACTATTAAAGGTATTATTAGTAATAACCTCTTCTGAGACACTCAACTGGTGATATATTAACCAAATTTCAATTTTTTTAAAAAGAACAAGCTCACCAGATCTAGTAAAAAAGATTATAGATTTAAGATAACATATATTTATTTTTAACTGTCACCCGATTACGATTATTATAGTCTATGAAATGTTAGAGACTCTCATATGAATTATTTAAAAAAATAACTATAAATTACCATAGTTACATGATTAGATGAATAAATCCCACAGTTTTAGGATCCCCAAATTGGTAATTATTCTCTCTCAACTATGTATGATCTATCTAATATGATTGTAAGGAAATGGGGCGTGTCTCGAGGAATAGGTTGATGGTGAACTCAACCCTTCACTAAGGAGGTAACCTGGATAGATCATCCTTAAAACCCTAGGGTACAATTCCATTACCAATGGAATATTACCACCTATGATTTTATATAAAGCATTAAAGAACAACCTGGATAACTAACATAAGATAAGTCCCATATCTAGATTAATGGTTCATTCCTTCCTTGTCCTAGGGTCCCACTCTCACTATAATATGTGTGTGTTACCATGAAGAGGTAGAAACTAGACCCTATGGTGATATACTTACATTTTATCTTTATAACTAATCATCTATTCTATTATGATTATAAGAACCAAAACATTTGGGTCCTATAGTAGAAAGTCCTACACAACCACCGAATCAGGAATTATAACATGGAACACCAAACACAAAATTTATTATTCCTTATTCATTTAAAATGGGGAATAATGGTCTATTAGAAATGAAATTTACTCTTCTCACATTCACAAATAATCATGAAAATTTAATGATATAATGGAATTAGAATCACACATATTAATCAAATCCAAATACATTAATGAATCAATAAACACTGTACCTATAATAGTGGCTACCATGGACTTAGAGTCCTCATGTGCCATCTATATTGAATAAATATAAGCTAACATTGGCCGAACCCAAGTCTTCTTAACCATATAAGAATAACCTTTACCCAAATATAGATACCCATGAATATAGATGTTTTGGATCAAACCTATGTACCCATCTAAAATGAATAAAAAACTCCACTCTCTTATAGGGTATTCCTGTAGAAGATTGAAGATGAGTTGAATTCCCACACTAGTGGAATGACCTATGATCCTCCAGGTATTTGGGTATATTTTGGATAGACATCTCACATTGAATATAGGTTAATGTTTTATGCCCTGAAGAAACCATTGGTGAAAAACCTAATGACTAATGAGTATCCATTCCACCACCCAAATGAGATTTATCCCGCATACTCTTCTAGATAGAGGAATAACATTGGCTACCTCATGATACCAAAGGAACACTACTGATTAATGTATTTCTAGCTAAGTCCACCTCCACTATAATAACTTTTCCAACAAATTCAACATAATTAAATAGGAAAATAAGAGTAATAATTGACTTTATATTGTTCTTTAACCCCATTTTAAAGTGTTTATCCTCTATAAAGTAAATTTTTATGACCTAACGAGACAAATTAAATAACCTAAAAAATTATGTAGTATGTAAAATAGTTGATCAATCTCCTTACTATATGGTAACAAATTCATGGTCCTTCACCACCATTATTTTTTTTTGATAGGACTACTGATTGAATACCCTATAGAAAGTAGTCCATGGGAGATCATAATGCAACATTTATTGCACTATGGACCCACACCACTTCCTATTAGGTCCTTCAAACATGTAAGCATAGAATCTAATTTTGTTGGATGTTGGGGTCTTCAAGAAATGAAAGATCCAATTGACCCTTTCAATCTACTCCTTGGAATCCTGGATTCTATTTTCACTATAGAAAACAAGTGGATTATACTTAGTAGACTTTTGATCATGTTCCATTATTCATGACTTATTTCCTCCACTCTTTTGGGACAAGGGTTGGATAGTTTATGTCATCAATTCCATCATAGCATGGTCAACTATAGGGTTTTCATCTATAGTATTATCCATAACCCCATCTAATATACAATAGGAGGACCTTCCATTAGGAATTATCTATATATCAAAAGACATAAAACAAAATTAATACACAATTAAATACCATTCAATAATAATTAAATCATTATTAACACCTTTAAAACCCATTAAACAAATAACATTGACATGAAAATAAATTCCAAACAAAAAAGGAGTGAAAACATTAAAATTTTAAACTTTTTATCATTACGCACAGTTTGAATGCATGGTTTGGGAAACCATGAAAATTGACAAAAAAATATTGAAGAAGAGACCTTACAATTTTCACATGATTTTTATACGATTCACCCTAACCGCATGACTCTATTTTTCCTCCATGAATAACATAGAAACTAAAAAAATTTATAATAACTCATGGCATTACCCGAAAACTCATAAAAAGTATGGAATCTCACAAAATCCCATAATAAGACATCAAAATTGAGCTCAACATGACATGGCACCCTACCATGCATGGAAACTCAAGGTTTAACATGGAATAGAGCTGTCATACACCCTTATATACCTACCTCTTTAGTATTGAAAGCCTTATATCCTTATTACCTCTAACCCCTAAATACAAATAGAGATTTGATACCATTTTTTACTAAACCATCCATGGTAGACCCAACCAATCACCCTACCTAGATGACCATAGGGCCCAATGTGAAATACTGATCTCCATGATTTGGTGACAAGAACCATGTTATCACCCTTAACCATTTGGTAATTGTTTCTCAATAAGTATCCAAATATCAAAAGAACATATTCTTCTCAAAATTCTATCATGATCCATCCATAAGTTGAAATTCCTTTGAATAAAATATGTAATCTCATCAATAGATAAATATCCAAACAAATAAAATGAATAAATAACAACAAATATATATAATGACTAACTTCACTTTACAATTTATCAACATGAAATAAATACAATGAATATAAGTCATCATAATCATAAGCTAAAAACGAGATCAATGGTGGTGAGGCCAATACATAACATCCTAATGATCTAAAAAACCAAAATGAGCTAAAATCTGTGACACCATAATCTCCTACATCATGAACCTATCAAGTATATCATTAATCTGGAGGATCCATCAAACATTATAATGATCTTAAATTTACATGTGTCCTAAAAACTAAATCTTCATGTGCCCAATTACATATGTAGAGAGTGTAGGAAAAGTCCCAATAGGACACCACCATGAATCTACAAAATGTCTTCATACATAAAAATAAATATGTCTAGTTTGAAAGCAACATTGGGAAATATTTTACTTTCATGATTTGTCTTTAAATATCCCTTTGTATTTTTCTCAAAATAACTATCTTTAAAAAATAATTAGTATCAAAGTATTAAAAAAAGAAATTAAATCCATACAGAAAAAACAAATTCAATTTATCCAAACAAATAATAAGAATAATTATAAGAATAACTAAGAAAAAAACATAAAAAGGTTATTTGGTCAAAAAACACAAGTCACGTAAATCGACCATGTCATAAAAACTGGAAAATGGTCTCTAACTAATGGGTTCTAGAATGTATTAGTCTAACACAAGCTCACTAATTTGATAAGTGAGAACAAAATGATGAGGAGATATATCAGACTCCCTTTGGACCTATATTCCCCATATGGGATCTCTCTATACACTAAGGAAATATTCCCTCATAATTTCACAACATAAACTATGGATTAAATTGTTTGATACCCCAACACACCCAAGGTCTCCTATATGACATAGATTTTTAATAATATAAATCATTATAAATCCCTATTCCAAAAACCACTCATTCCCATAGTATATCAATCATAAATAATAAGTTAAAAACATTTTCGAGACCCTCTTTATAAATCTATTTGAAACCATAAAATCTCATCGAGGTAATATTCTAAACACAGTGTAATAATTAAACCCAATTATTTTATAAAATCCACTTAAAACCCTAAAATTATAAATAAATTCAAGGAATTAATTCATGAATGGGAAAACCATCATTATTAATAAAATGTAAAGAAAATTAAATAAAAAACATATATCATGAACTAAAATTAATCCTAAGAAAAGAACCACTATATTGAAAGACCTACCTTGAAATCGAATTTAAACTCATCAATTTCAATGAAAGACACTAGATATGAGAAGGAAATAATCTCAATAACCTAAATCATGATGATACCCCATGATAATCTAAAATAAACCATGGTTTTCTTAATTCATTCTAGGGTATTAACATTCAATGAAAATGGAAAAATAACAAAGGCGAAGAATGGATAATTTAGAAAATGAAGAGAAATCATACTTACCTAATGAAAAACCACCTAGTATCCAAGCATATTTACTGAAGGATGAAGGATGAATAATATCCAAGATAAGTGGAAGACTATAATGTGTATAGTGATGATATGATAACCCTGATCTTTTATTTCACAATTAAACATAATTTATTACATAAAATTCATTTTATACAACATAAAAGATCGAGAGGTATAGTTTCATTGGTGCTTTGGATCATTAAATAACAAATTAATCCAGGAAAAACAACATATTTATTGAAAACTTCCTTTACATGACCACTATATTCCCTCATACTTAGTACTGCAGGGGATAACCTGAGGACATGCATAAAAAAGGGTGAGCTATAACGCCTAGTAAGGGATTAAATATGGAATAATAGGAGGAATACAATACATGTTAGATAATAGGAATATAAATAGAGCACAATAGAATTATAAACATAAGGGCATGATAAATCATGATAATCATAACATGGTAATGTGGCAACAACACTTAACATGGAATTAGCATGAGCCTAGGCTCATTGCACATGGAGCATGAGTAAACCCTCATTGCACATTAAGCATGATTAAACCCTAATTTCACTTGAATTAGCATTAGCAAACATCCATTTCACATGATTAATCCTGATACTATACTTTACCCAATGCATTGGAGCGCTATCAAGGCGCACCCTTCTTAAACATTTCATTTCATGCATAAATGTGCCACATCGATCATAAAACCTTGAATCATTAAACATACTCATTTATTCTATGATAAATGAATGTGGAATACATAAATGAAACCATTTAAACAATAAGTAAATGTGCATAAAGGTAAATACCCTTGATTGAGAAATGGGTGTGGTATTCACTACACAATGACTTTGGCTTAGAAAAGCGCGGTGCAATTTCGGCAGCATAACAGCGTGACATAAGAACTCATAAAAATGATTGATGAGAGTGAAATGGGTGTCTCATCATATTTACATGACATGGAAAGTAGGCGGGTCAAATATATACATGTCCCACCAAATGTAATGGAATTTAAATTCATGAGACAAAAGAATTTCTTGAATGTAAATGAGGAGAGAGAAATTCCTTTCAGAATTTCGGAATAGTAATGGGTGTACATGGAAGGATTTTAATGAGAGAGAAAAGGGTCTCAAATCATTAAAACATAGAGAGGGTAGTATGGGGGGTTTTTGAAACCATACCCCAACATTAATATTTGAAATTCAAATGGCATAACAATTTAACAAATATTGGACAAAAATGAAAAAGGATGAAAAACCCTTACTTGGAAGTGTGCTTCCATAGGCTTGAGAGAGGCTTGAGAGTGGCTTATTGGGAGATTGGAGTGCCTTGTGAGTATTCTATAGAGATTAGGTATGAGTTTGGACTAAATCCACATGAATTTAGTGTGGAAGAAGTGGGATCTTGGATGGGTTTATAGAGGAAAGGTGAGAGAACTCTTTATTATTTAGGTTTGGGACACCTCACATTAAACTAATCCAAACCACAAACCAGCCCATCGTTACTGGAAAAGGGAAGTGGAAAATAATATTTTATTATGCCAAAGTCTTTAATTCTTAAAATAATGGGGTTGCTTTTGTCGAGGTGAGTCACACTCCCACGGAAAACAATTTAAAAAGACAAAATGATTAATTAGTCTTGAAGGGTCCACTAAAGCTTTGTAAAATAAATAAATCAAACCAAAAATCACATTATTTTAATGTTAAAACATATATTTACCAAACATAATGTTTATAGTATTTTATTACATCACTATTGGGTCATTATGATGTCATAAAACATATTATATATTTAAACGATATTTAATTTTTACCCAAAAATTTGATTATCTCATAAAATTATGAAAAATTCATTGTTGGATCATTTTGACATCCTGATTCTAGAAATAATATTCATTTTACCTAAATAATTTTCTAAATATGATGATTTTGACTTTTAAAATAAAAACCGACATTTATTGAAAATTCATAGGTTTTGAAAAAAATGGCTTTAAAACATTAAAAAAAATTACAATTGCATTCATAAAATTATACGATCATCTATATTTAATAAAAACTAATTTAATAATAATAATAATATTTTATTAAAATATTATTTAATTCATAAATCCATTAATTCATCTAAATATATTTCTTAGTCAAACATTAACTAAAAATACTATTTGTGCTTTAAAAAATATTTACAAGGTAACAATAATAAAATGAAAGTACATTCATTATTATATAAAACAATTATGTACATAACCATAGGGCTATGGTCTTGTTACATAACCCCTTATAAAACCTGTATAAGACTGAAGAGTAAGGTTTGTGATGGTGACTGACTCTTGTGGTGGCTCGGATAACATTTCTCGGGTGGTAATCTCTATCAACTTCCACTTCTATCATAGGCGGTCCTGCTTGAGCTTAACATATTCAAGATCAGCTTGGGCTTGGTCAAGATAGAAGCCCAAAGAGGAAACTTCCTTTCCAATATTTTACAAATGGGCTTCATATGGGGAACGTCTACTGGATGAGGCCTTTACTTCCTTTTTCTGAGTAAATTGGATTTGTTAAACCCTTATATTTATACTGATCATGTGATCACTGTTCAAAAGATATATTAGAAACTATCACAATTCATAACAGAATTTTAAAATAAAAAAATAAAAAACCAATGAAGATGACATTTTATATAAACATTTTACATAAAGAGACATTTAATAAGATCAATATGGATTTAAATTAATGAAAGTTTGTTTTGTTACGATATTCCCCCTTTAAGAGATTTCATCCACGAAATTTTCTTTTCCCAGAATGAAACAGATGTGGGTAACTCCACTTCATAATTTCCTTCAATTCCCATGTCGCTTATTCCAACTTGTGGTTTCCCCATGACAACTTCATGAGGGGAATTGTCTTATTTCGTAGAACGTTTTCTCTATGATCTAAGATCTTCACTGGTTTCTCCTTATAAGAAATATCATCCTCTAATGGTACCACCACTAAAGAGAGTACATGTAAAGGGTCTGGTATGTACTTTCTTTAGAGAGATACATGAATGACATCATGTACTTTGGCCATGGTAGGTGTAAGTGCTAGTCGATAGCCCACAACCCAAACATGATCAAGAATATCGAAGGGGCCTATGTATCTTGGACTTAACTTCCCTTTATTTTCAAACATCATGAACCTCTTCCATGTAGATATGCATACAAATACCATGTCTCTAACTTTAAACTCAAGGTCTCATCAACAGTTATCTGCATAATTCTTCTGTCAACTCTGGGCTGCCTTGATATGCTGCTGAATGGTTTTCACCTTCTCCACCATTTCTTCAACCATTTCTGGTCCAAGTAGCTTATTCTCACTGACCTCATCCCAACACACCAGCATTCTACACATTTTCCCATAAAGGGCTTCATATGGTTCCAATTGGATTCTTGAGTGGAAACTATTATTATAAGAGAACTCAACTAGAAGAAGATGTTGACCTCATCCTCCTTTAAAGTCCATTGAGCACGCTCTCAACATGTCCTCAAGTGTTTGGATAGTCCCCTCAGATTGGCCATCATTTTGAGGATAATAGGCCATATTGAGGTCTAGTTTATTATTTAGAAAATGTTAAAGACTCTTCCAAAACATAGAGGTGAATCATGGATCTCGATCGGACATAATAGATCCATGAATCCTTACCACTTCCCTGATATATATCTTTGCAGGTTGATCCAATGTGAAATTATCCAGAATATAAATGAAGTGTGCATCCTTTTTTAGATGTTCCCAACAACCCAGGTTGCATTTTTGCCTTTATATGTCTTCATAAGTCCGGTGACAAAGTCCCTGGTGATGTTCTCCCATTTCCATTCTAGTATAGTAAATGGTTGCATCATCCCCTTATACTTCTGCCGCTCTACCTTCACTTGCTGGCACACCAAGCACATTAATGAATATTCAGTGATCTCCTTATTCATATTATCCCACCAATAATTCTATCAGAGATCTCGATACATCATTGTGTTTCCTGGGTGAATAGAGAAATTTGAACTATGTGCATCATCCAAAAGTTCCTTCTTCAGCTCCATAATTGATGGAACACATAGTATTTTCCCAAATCTCAATATTCCTTCTTCATTAACATTAAAATATGAGGATTTCCCTTTTCTGATAGTTTCCACTTTTTTTGAATTCCATCATCATCCTTTTGAGTATCCTGTAACCTTTCCAAATGTTACATTTGACCAATCATTTGTGAAAGGATTGATGATATTCCATTATTTATGATTCCCATGTCCATCTTCATCAAATCTAAGAAGATTGGATCCTTTTCAATTCTCATCAATGATATAATCACTGGGTCCTTCCTACTTAGGGCATCCGCCACCCTGTTCGCTTTCCTAGGGTGGTAATGGATTGAGTAGTCATGGTCTTTGATCAACTCTAACTATATTCATTGGTACATGTTTAACTCTTTTTGTGTGAATATATACTTGAGGATTTTGTGGTCCATATATATTTCACACTTATCCCCAAAGAGATAATTCGACCAAAATTCCAAAGAGATAATTACTACAGCCAACTCAAGGTCCTGTGTTGGATAGTTCTTTTCATGAAATTTTAATTGCCTTGAAGCATAGGCAATGACTTTGTCATTTTGCATTAACACACATCCCAGACCCTTCTTCAAAGAATCACTGGATACAACAAAAATTTCTCCACTTGTGGGTAAAGTGAGCAGTGGTGCAGTGATAAGCCTCATTTGCAACTCCTTGAAGCTTTTTTTGCATTCATCACTCTAAGAAAGCATTACTCCCTTCTGAGTTAGATTGGTATGCGGGTTGGAAAACCATGAGAAATATCTCTCAAATTTTGGGTAATATACAGCTTACCCCAAGAAGTTACGGATATCCGTTACTGATGTTTGCCTCATCCATCCCATAATTGAATATGTTTTGGAAGGACACATAGATATCCCATTGTTTGTGATGATATGGCCCAATAATGAGACCTCCTTCAACAAGAACACACACTTGTTTTACTTTTCTTATATCTTCACCTTCAACATGGCCTCTAGTACAGTTATTAGATGCTACTCATGATCCTACTTGGTTTTGAATTATATCAGAATATAATCTATAAATACTACCACAAATTTTCTGAGGTAATCTCCAAATACTCTAGTCATCAAGTCCATGAAGATTACTGGAGTATTTGTGAGTCTGAAAGGAATTACTATGAATTCATAGTGCCTGTATCTTGTACAAAAATCAGTCTTGGGGATATCTTTCTTCTTCACTCTTACTTGATAATATCATGACCGCAAATCCACCTTGGAAAAGTATTGTTCTCCACGCAGCTAATCGAACAATTCATCAATTCATCGGAGAGGATACTTGTTATTTATCGTGATTTTGTTAAGCTCACGATAATTGATGAAAAGGAGCATTGACCCATACTTCTTCTTGACGAAGAGGACTAGTGCACCCCACGGTGAAGCACTTGGGTGTATAAACCCTTTATCTAGATTCTCATGTAGTTGTTTATTCATCTCCTAAATCTCCACAAAAAAAAATTCTATAAAAATTCTTGGATATTCGAAACGACCTAGGTATAAGATCAATTTACAATTCAACATCTCTTCTAGGAGGAAGACCAGGCAATTCCTCGGGAAACACTTCAGCGAATTCCATCACTATAGGCATGTATTCTAGGATGGTTTCCTCCTTAGACTCGATCATCTAAGCCAGATACGCATGCTCATTAGGTTTTAATATCTACACTTGAGATGACAGATCTAAATAAGATTCATCTTCCTCCTTGAACTTGTAATGAATCGGGGGTCGATTCTCCACATGGGTAGTGATTTCCCTCTCATGGAAATTTATGTTACCTCTATATAAGGAAAGCAAATCCATGCCAATAATTGCATAAATTTCCACCATAGGTAGTATTAAGATTTTCTATGGGAAGTTCAATCCATAGATTATGACAGGGGAGGAGTTATATTCATGGGATGAAATGATTTCCCCATTTGTCATACTCACCGACATCTTCACTTCCATGATTTCTTGTGGTGCAAGGATTGTTCTACAAAACATTCAAGATATAAAATAATGTGTATAACCTAAATCCAAAATTATGTTTTCTATTCATGAATGAATAACTAGTGTACCTATCACCGCTTCGTTGTCGGGGTTTTCTTCGGAAGTAGTGATGGAAAAAGCTCACCCTTGTTGCCATGGAGGTTGTTGGTTGCCTTCAAAAATACTTGGCTTTGGGCAATGATCTGAAAGATGATCTGGTTCTTTGAAATCCTAGAAATAAACCATTCCTTGAGGTTCAAATGGATCTTTCCTCTCCTCTATCACAGTCACAAGTCTTTCTTGCCGATAGCAAATAGCCAAGTGCATTTCTCTTCCACACCTAAAGCATTTCCCCATCCCCTTCAGGAAATTTCTCGGGTGCTTCTTTCTGCACCTTTGGCAAGTGGGGTGCTGGATCTTCTTAGCACCATTGGATTTATCCATCAGACCTCCAACATTTGAGTCCACCTTACTATTCATATCCCCATGATACCCCTAAGATTATTTGATCTCCATTTCAACCTTGAGGGTATATCGGACAATTTCCTCAAGGCTGTCAAAGTCACGGATCGCCAGCAATTTCCACAGGGTAGGTTTCATCCCACCAAATAAGTGGTCAACCTTGCATTCGGGGGTAACGACAAAGCCATAGGTGTATAGTAAAATCCCTGTGAAGTTTTCCTCATACGATCTGACATATTCTTAGTCTTTTTTCTTGAGGGAAAGTAATTTCCTTTCCATCTTAAATCGAAGGGTGTGCGGAAAATATTTATCAAAAAACATATTTTGGAAATCCTTCCATTCCAACACCTCGATCTCTTCCTCAGGCTTCGTAATTTTGATCAACATCCACCATTGATCAGCTTCACCATCCATAGGATAAGAATCCAGGAGAACCTTCTCTTTTTCATAACATTGAAGGATGGAGAAGATAATTTCAATGGAGTTGATCCATTGTTCAGCAATTGATGGATCATATGATCCATTAAAAGTAGGATGCCTTAGTCTAATGAAACTCTCAATAGTGACTTATTCTTTCTTAGGGGGGGTTGAATGTTCCTCTGGACCCACGTTTCTATTCAAATCATGAGTTATCTGAGATAGAAGTGTGACGAAGTTCACGATTCCCACTCCCATGGGATTGTTCATCTCATTAGTTAGTCATCAAATTGATCTTCACATCAGTTGTTAGCTCGAGTCCTCCAATTATCAGCCATTGGCTGGAATAAAAGGAATCTTAGGTGTAACACATAATATGTAATACAATGACAAATCTTATGACTTATAAATAACTTTTATTTCCTTAAAATATGAATCTATTGGCTTCAGACTATATTATCCATGATCTACTTTCTAACATATATTCATAGGGAATTTTTTAGTCCCTTAATAATGGTTCATACTAAGATTGTGAATTTACCAAAGAATATCCCCTGTGAGTGTCATAACCAAGAGTGCAACAAGGCCCATTTTCATGCACCATTTCCCGTTTGAGTCTAGCTCAAAGCGGTGTTTTCGGTTTTTACCCCTAGGATACGTTTGTGCTAGAGACGCCTCTACCTTCTCGTATCCAGACATGGATGTATTTTCTTAACAAACCACATACTCAATACTCACCAAAACATAGGGATGTTTTTATTACACTTAGTCTTGTCTCTAAGGCTTTAATAGGGTTTTATAATCTTAATCTCAAAAATAACTAAACCTATCCTCTGATACCAACTATGACAACCATGATCTTTTATTTCACAATTAGACATAATTTATTACATACAATTCATTTGATAAAAAATAGAAGATCGATTGGTCTAGTGATTTGGGGCTTAGGATCAATACATAAAACATAAAACATGAAAAAAACATCTTTATTGAAAACTTCCTTTACATGACCACTACATTCCCTCGTACTTAGCATTGCATGGGATAACTTGAGGACATACATAAAAAAGGGTGAGCTATAAAGCCCAGTAAGGGATTCACCATGGAATAACAAGAGGAATATAATACATGTTAGAAAATAGGCATATCAATAGGGAACAAGAGAATCATAAACATAAGGTCATGATAAATCATGATAATCATAACATGGAAATGTGGCAACAACACTTAACATAGAATTAGCATGAGCCAAGACTCATTGCACATGGAGCATGAGCAAACCCTCATTGCACCTGAAGCATGAGTAAACCCCTATTGCACTTGAATTAGAATTAGTAAACACCCATTTCACATGATGTATCATGATAATATACTTTACCCAATGAATTGGATCGCTATCTGGGGTCACCCTTCTAAAACATTTCATTTCATGCATAAGTATACCACATGGATCATAAAACATTGAATCATTAGACATAATAACCTATTACAGATAATGGAATGTGGAGTAAATACATGGAAATATTTAAAAAATAAGTAAATGTGTATAATGGTAAATACCCTTGATAGAGAAATGGGTATGGTATTCACTACACAATGACATTGCATTGGAAAAGCGCGGTGCAATTCCGGCAGCATAACGACGGGACATAAGAAATCATAAAAATGGGTGATGAGAGAGAAAGGGATGTCTCATCATATTTACATGACATGGACTGTAAGGGGGTTATATAGATACAGGTCCCAACAAATGTAATGGAATTTAGATTCATGATACAAAAGAATTGCTTGAATGTAAATGAGGAGAGAGTAATTTCTTTCGGAATTTCGGCATAGTAACAGGTGTACATGGGAGGAATTTAATGAGAGAGAAAGGGTAATCCCATCATTCAAACATAAAAATGGAAGTATTGGGGAGGTGAAACACCATACCCCAAAATTTATAATTGAATTTTATAGGGCATAACAATTTAAAGAATATTTGAGAAATTTGAGAAAGGAAGAAAACCCCTTACTTGGAAGTGTGCTTCCAATGGCTTGAGAGAGGCTTGAGAGAGGCTTATTTAGATCTTAGGGTGCCTTGGGAGGATTATAAAAAGAATAGGTCAATGGTTGGATGATCACTAAAGGCCTTGAGTGAGGATGAATTGGGAGATTGGGTGGGTTTACATAGGAAAGGTGAAAGAATTCTTTATTATTTAGGTTTGGGACACCTCACATTAAAGTAATCCAAACCACAAACCATCCCATGGTTTTTTCCCATGGGTTTTGGAAAAGATAAGTGGAAAATTATAATTTATGAGTCCAAAGACCAAACTTATTAAAATAATGGAGTTTCTTATGTGGAGGTGAGTGACACTCCCAAAGAAAACAATTTAAAATGACAAAAAGTATAATAAGTCTTGAAGGGTCCACTAAAGCTTTGTAAAATAAATAAAAAAACCTAAATAACATTATTTTTATGTTAAAACATATATTGGTGGAACATTAATTTTATATTATTTTATTACATCACTATTGGGTCATTATGATGTCATAAAACACATTATGTATTTATACAGTATTTATTTTTTACCCAAAAATTTAACTGTCTCGGAAAATTATGAAAAATTTACCATTGGATCATTTTGACATCTTGATTCCAGAAATAATATTCATTTTATCTAAATTATTTTATAAATATGTTAATTTTTACTTTTAAAATAAAAACCAACATTTATCAAAAATTAATGGGTTTGATAAAAAATGTCTTTCAATCCATAATAAAAATTACAATTATATTTATAAAATTATACGATCATTTAAATTTAATAAAAATTAATTTAATAATAATAATAATATTTTATTAAAATATTATTTAATTAAAAATCCATTAATTCATAAAAATAGTTTTCTCAGTTAAACATTAACTAAAAAACTATTTCTACTTTAAAAACTATTTACAAGGTAACAATAATAAAATGAAAGTATATTATTTATTATATCCAAAAATAATGTACAAAAACATAGTGTTAAGGTCTTGTTAAATAACCCCTTATAACACCTGCATAATGCTGAAGAGTAAGGTGTGCGATGGTGATCGACTCTTGGGGTGGCTCGGATAACATTGCTCGGGTGGTAATCTCAATCAACTTCCACTTCTCTTGTAGGAAGTCACACTCAAGCATAAAATATTCAAGCTTGAATTTGGCTTGGTCAATGGAAAATCCCAAAGACTCAACCTCCTTTCCGAGCTTTGACAAATGGGATTTGTATGGGGCACATCTACTATATGAGGCCATCGCTTCCTTTGTTTGAGTAAATTGGATTTGTTAAAGACCTATATTTATACAAATCATGTGATCCCTGTTCAATGGCTATATTAGCAATGGTCAAAATTCTTAATAGTATTATAAAAATACAAAAATATAAAACAAAAAATTTTGACATTTTATATAAACATTTTACATAAAGTGACATTTAATTAGATCAAGAGGCATTTCCATTAATAAAAGTGTGCATCATTATAGATGAATATTGGTTTCTTAGGCTTAAAATCAATCTAGGATAAAGAGTAAATTCCATGTTTTTAAATGACCTAGTTAATTTACACAGTTTGGATACATATTAAGAAAGCTATGCACTAATCGTGTGGGATCATCTTTCCTCCCGAAACAATTATTCACGGGTCCTAGAGAGTACTTAATGGTTAGAAAAGTTTTGTAAAGATTATGAAAAACAACATTTTTCCTTAAACACCCATCTCTAACAGTTTATACTAATAGTGTTTTTACAATTTACTATGCATGTTTCTCAAAAAACATAAAAAAAATTATCCTAAACTCTTAGGAACACCAGTTAAATATAAAAATATAAATAAAAATAAAGATAAAATGTATCAATGACCTTATGACTATCACAACATACATGGAATTTAGAAAGATAATGGATGAAACATGGCTTAATTTTAAAACCAATAGGTGACTTAGGGTGTTATAAACCATAATCATTATTTCATATGAGGTAGTTAATTATTTATGAGTTCTATGATTTTCCATGTTTCTTTTTGGTTCAATGGGTTTTTTTATCTCTATTAGTGTGTTTAAACCAAGAGATAAACTTGTCAATATTCATTACTAAATGTTCTGCACTAACAATTTTAATAGAATAGTTATTTTATTCCTTATATCTCTCCTTCTTATCCCTATAGTGATATATTTTTTCTATTATAGGATCTAAAGTTGATCGATCAAATCCTAATGTTCTGGGTATATAAAAATAGGTTTTATAAACATATAAATCCCCCAAGGAAATAATAACCTTTTAGAGGAGTATATTTTTATCATCTTTGTTAATTCATTCCCTTGATAATGTAGTGATTGTAGTCCATTAGGATGTATGATGTGGAGGTTACAAATAATATTTTGTTAGAACTATTTATTATTAGTTTTTTTATGATTTTTTATGAAATTGGTTGGGAATTTTTACATGATAAATATAATGATTCTGAAAATGGAAATTTTAAAGTGATAAAATTGTGTGTTAGTTAGTAAAATAAAAAAATTGGGAACTAGTTTTTATTGACCTCGAATAATATATTTCAACACTTTTTAATATTATTTTGAAAACAACATCACATTTCCTTAAATTTTTATATTTTACTAACATTTATACTTTCCTAGTTCTAAGAATTTTTTTTTGGAAAGACTGTTTTCCAGATGGGAAAATAGAATTTATCATATAGAATTAATTTTTGTAATCATCCATACATGTCTTCAAATGTAGGAATGATGATTACATTTTTCAATATATTAGTAATTAAAAAATTCTAGAAATTCAAAATTATAATGTAGTCTATTGGATAATGATTTATGAATACTATCAAACAAATTTTTTAAAAATTCATGAGATGAATAAATATTATTTTATCAAATACACATTAAAGTAAATATAGATGCTCTAATTGGAAATGTTATGTTTTTTTAAAGAATATTGAAAAAAACATTCTAAGAAAGAGAAAAATAAAAATTGAGTATCATTTTATTCTACTTCAATAACATCTAACAAAGGAAAATTAAAAAAGATATGCATGATAATGTATCTAAACATATAAGACCATAAAACCCAAGATCTACCTTTTCTTGGTGTAATGGAAGATAATTCTTGGTTGTGGCATAGAATGTTATGTCATTATAAAATAAGAACATTAGAAAAAGTTTCCTATAAAGGAATAGTTAGAGATCTACTATAGATTGCGTTTAATTATTCTAATATGTGTGAACCTTGTCAATTTGGAAATAAATATAAGTTTTAAATCTACTAGTGAATCTTCAACTTATGGTGCTCTACAGTTATTACACATGGACTTATTTGGTCCTACAAAATCTATAAGTATTTGTTGAAAATATTATGTATAAGTTTAAGTTGTTGAATACACAATATATTCTTAGGTATATTTTCTATAAAAAAAATGGGAATCATTTTCCTATTTTATAAATTATGTATCCCATGTTAAACATGATAAAAATTTACATTTGTTAATTATTCATATTGATCGTGGGGGTAACTTTAAATTCAAATTATGAAAAATTTCGTGGAAAAAAAGTTATAAAATATTACTTATTAGCTCCTGTAACACCTAAAGAAAATGGTGTATTTGAATGATGAAATAGGTTTCTTTGGGAGATTACAAGAACCATATTCACTGAATACTCAGTTGAAAAAATAAATTGGGCTAAAGTGGTCATTATAGGCTATGAAACTAAAAATTGAGTTTTAATTATACATTTTATTAATAAAACACATTATGAGTTGTGAATAGGAAGAAATCCATACCTTTTTTACTTCAGAGTTTTTGGATGAAAATTATTCATCCCAAATACAAAATATAATTAATTTAAATTTTCTAAAAAATATGATGATGGTATATTTCAATTATATTCTATAACTAGTGAGTATTATAGAGTTTTTAATAAAAAAAAGTATTGTAGAGGTAACATTACTCATAATATTTCCTGAATCTATTCCTTTGGTTTCCAAATAATCTCAAACTAAATCATCAGATATTATATCGAAAACTATTTTTCAACTCATGCTGAAATATTATTCTTATGAGATAACAACTGAAGGAATGATTTATGATTTTTTTACCTCAATTTTAAATTAAAATTCGTATTGAATAATAGTCCTTTTATAAATCCTAGGAATCAGAAATTCTTTAGGAATCATCCTTGATAAAATATCAATTTGATGTGGAAAATCTAGTTAAAACTAAATGTTCCTTAATAAATGAATGTGAACATTGTTAATTTTTATCACAATTTGAACTAAATACTCATAATGAGGATTTATGTGATTAATATTGGATAAAATAAATTCATGATGAACTCAATGTGTTTAATAATATTCAAGTTTGAAATTTGGTTGAAAGTCTTAATGTTTTTCTATAATTGGTAAACATGGGTTTTTTAAAATAAATGCAATGAAAAAGGAATTATACATTGAAATAAAGTTATAATTTTTTAAAGTGTTATAATATATAATAAGTCATATAATATGAATAGACATATACTCAAATAAATAGACTATATTTTATTCATATACCTATAGAATATGTAGTATTTCTAAATTTATTGCTTTTTCAAATGGATGTAAATTTTTCTCTCCTTAATAGATATGTATAGGATGATGTTCATGTAAAAAAACCACATGTTTTTTAAAATAAAATATCTCTTGATCTGGTTTTTATACTTTCTAAGGAACTTTATGGACTAAAGTAATCCCAATAATCCAAGTATTGTAGTTTAAATAGATTTTCAATACAATTTTTTTTAAGGGACCTACAGAAACCACTCTTTTAATAAAGTTTTTTTAAGGATAACATAATTTTTCCGATTTATGTAGATGAATTTATATATGGATCAACTAAAAAATATATTCCTTATTAATTTTCAGATCTTATGAAATCTGAGTTTGAGATGAGGATGATGGGTGAATTAACCTTTTTCTTTTGTTTTGAAATTTCTCAAAAACCAAAATGAACTTTTATATATCAATAAAATTAGAAAAAGTGTCTTCTTAATGAAATTTGATACAAAATTACTAAAATTATTAATACTCCTATTAGTACATAAAAACTATTGATATAATTGATTTTGGTAAACTGGTTGATCAAAAACATTTTATATGAATTATAAATGGTTTACTATATATTATAGATAGTCATCCAGACATAATATTTTCTTTATTCTATTGTGAAAGATAACAGGAAATCGAAGAGAGACACATCTTTAAGCTAAAAAGTGAATTTTTTGTTTTCTTAAGGAAAATATACATATTCGTCTACATTATAGTTTGGGAAATTATTTTGATAAAAAATTAGATAATGATTTTTTTGATTGAAAAATAGATCAAAAATATACATTTGGAACTTGTTATTTCATAAGAGATACTTTAGTATATTTATTTTGTTAGAATAACATTATCTATGAATTTACACTGATAAAGGTGAATATGTTCCTATAACATTCCAAAGCAAGTTCAATCATATGTTACCTAACCCAATGGATCCCATGTCTTCAAGTGAGCCTCCCCTTACTCAAGATGCTACTGACTATTAGCATGGATCCATGATGGTACAGTTGGGAGATTACACCCTCATGATCAAAGTATCACATTAGTATAACAAATGGATAAATTAGAAATGAAATCATAATAAGGAAAATATAAATATAATAAGTAAATAATCCAGATAATAATAATAAATAAGCAAACAATTTCACCATGTTCAAAATGAAGTAATGTTAGGTCTCTAGACAAAAAAATAATAGAAAAATATGGTAGCAGACACACATAAATACAGGTATATAAAAATATATAAAAGTACTTAAAGTCTGTCTTCAGAAAGAATCAAAATCCTTATCCCATCCTATGATCCCCCACTCCCATGATACAATCGAACATGCATTGAAAATTGGGTGATTTCCGAAGTCTCTAATTACATCCGTGAATTCAAAATAGGTGTCGTTCAGTTTCCCAAATAAGCTAAGAAATATACAATGTATGACCAATGATTTCTAAACAAATTTTTCCTATGAATATATATGTAACCATGTGTAGGTATAATAGGCATCAGTGATGTAAAATGTTTAATGTAACAACCATGTATGATTGGTCACCTCATGGGATGTCAGGATGAACATACATTATTTATAAAAAGGTCTAAATGTCTGTGTACCCTTGATATCATGTATATATGTTCATACATAAGGAAATAATATGTGCAGATATACATGCACTGGAAATGACTCATGGATTAGTGCCACAGATTCCAAATAGTATGTCAATATTTCATTTGTCTCAGATCTCTAAAGAGAGCATAACAATGTAGAAAATATAATAAAGGTATTTGAGTTGAGACCAGGCCATCCATGACCTCAGGGGTCAATCTAACTCCTTTTAAAAACACATGTAGTCAAGCTATAAGGGGTTGAGTATAATACAAGGGGTATAACCAAGGAATTCCACTATAAAATAGTGTAACCAAGTCCATTAAGCTAATCCTTAGTAATCCAAGCTGAATAATTATTGGTCTAAATAGGGTGAATCCATGGGGTCGCGTGTTAGTATATGTCAATCTGAATCCATGCAGTGTATCCAATTAATTATAATATCTAGATGTTGAATGAGTGAATCATTGGTACAATGTTGTGGCATTCACATAATAAAACATGTACTGAATTCTGTGGTGGGTATCTCCCATAAGAAATCGTCACAATGAATTAGGGAGGACTCCTTGGAATGCCCATGTCATCCCTTGGAGAAACCAATGTGGTCTCAAGTTTTACCATTCTTATAACTAGAAAAATGTTCATAGTAAAGGCACTAAGTATGTGAATAAAAGTTGTAGCATTTTCCATGTAATTATTGTGTGAATTTACTACTGCAATTTAATTCATATCTTTTCAATTAATACTTTGATAGAAAAATTTATGTTTCATAATTACATGCACAATGTTTGTACAAGAAGTGTAACAGTGTCCATGTTATAATAATTCTAATTTATTACTTCTATTTCATTCATATCTTTACCTTCCATTTTTTGGTGATAAGTATTAGGGTCTCTACTAATAAGAACCACTTATGTACATCAAGTGTAACATTGTCCATGTGATAATCATGCAAACTTACTACTTCAATTTCATTCAAATCATTTCCTTTCATTTAATGATGACTAGGTTTAAGTGTGGGATGGTAACATTATCCTTGTAAAATTTATTCCAATTCATTGAGTTTATTCATAAATTTAATTACTAATTCAATAATACTAGTAAACATGTTAGTAATGTTAAACCAATATAATTTTTCCATTTTGATTAATAAAATCACATATAAGAGGCTGGAAAAAACACATCATTGGGTGTTTTGGTTATAAAACCATGAAGGTCAAACAAAAATATAATAGGAAAACCCAAAGGGGTGGATCATGTCGAGTTCGATTACCTCCCACATCATTAGGGATCTAAAAGAGTTATTAGGTTTCAAAATAGGGATACAAATTCAATGAATATTAATTTTAGGGGTGATTCTCAGTAAAACTAGAGTGAGGAACAATGAATACAAATATAAACATAAAAACATTTGGGAAGAATCCATATACCAATTCCCGTATTCTCTTGGAGTAACACTCATCTCGTGTCTTCCTTTGGTTTAGTCTAGATTAGAATAAAATGGAGAAATAGAAAAACTCTCAAACAATTTGTCATATGAGCTTTCTCCAAAAATAGCATTGATGTTAGAGAGATAAACAAAGAAAGTAATGACATAGAAAAAATCTCATACCAGTGGAAATCATACATGATAGATGCCACTCAAATCAGATGTTGGATGAAGAACATACTTTAATGCCTAGAAAGAGGAGAGGATGGATCTCTTTAGTGGTGTGTTCCACTGAAAGTAAAGGGATGAGGAAAGCATTATCACTTTTTAAAGAAAAAAGGGAAATTTTTTATTCTACCAAATTTTTATGTGGCTCCTGGCTTGGAGTCCTGGTCTTCCAAACCATGTTACAACCATGAAGCTAGCACTATCCAAAGAAAGGTCCCTAAAAACTTTAATGTCCATAGTTTTTCAATCATTCCTACCCCATGCACTTGGATCTATTGTAGTAACTACCCCCTCACATGGGATAGGTTCACAATTAGAAAAACTATGTGCATCCCATGAAAACCCTCTATATTCATTGGCTGCACACGACATGGTTTATCCAAACCAAATGTTCTCAGGGGTACGATTTCGGAAAACTATATTCTTATTCTATTCCCTCCAAAACATGATGTTTCGGGCTCTGAACATACCCCAACCACTTTTAATTCCTTCTTTATTCCATTTTAAACATTTATAAGTTTATAATAAGGGTTTTAAAATAGAAATTAAAATTTTCATACCTCATATGAAAAACGTGGTTGTTACATCCCCCCTCAATTAATAAAACTCATCCCTGAGATTCCCTTCTAAGGGAGGAATATTATCGTCAAAAAAAATTCTTGCCACTTAGTACATATGCTACCCTCCCTTTCCTAGGTCTCATTCTATAATTTACTATGATACCATAGAAACCATGCCAAATTGATTGACCATCCTCATAGATCCTTCATGCTCTATTCCACAATGCATATAACATTCCCTAAAAACATGCATTTACATCCATCTCAAACTCATCAGGATAAAATGTGTGATATGGGTGTTAATAGCAGCGATGTAACTGTGATGCATAGAAAACATCATTCATAGATCTATATCTCTCAAGGTGTATTATATGATAATCTATTGGTCCAACCCTCTCAAAAACCACAAAAGGTCCAACAAAATAAGGTGATAGCTTAAATGCCTCATAACCCATAGATGACCCATTCTAGTTAATATATGCAATAATACCTAATCCACAACCTATAACTCTATATATAATCTATGGTGGATGGCATATGAATTCTTCTTAGACTGGGATATAACCATTATCTTTGGGATCAGCTAAACCAACATTGAAGTCACCTGAACGAGATAAGGTCGATGTTGTGTTGTTCCCCCTACCTCTAACTAGTTGAAAGGTGATTGGCATGGACTACCTTATAATAACTCATAATTATCCATCTATATAGTCACATAGAAAAATAATATTATAGGAAAGTCTATTATTGTTAAATTTTTTCCCATGAACTTCACAATCAAGGTTACAGGTGTAACGCCCCGACGCCAATTACCCAGAGTCGGTGCATTATTACATAACATTGGTATGATCACAAGAAAGATCAAATCTCGAAAGACCGATTAGTTTAGTATCCTTGGACACACTATATATATTCATAAAGTTTTACATTACATCATAAAATGAAAACTACAACAATATAGTCTCCATAGTCCACACACTTATCCCCTCATACTATCCCTGTAGGTCATTCATAATTTACTTCATCACATCCGGGAAAAATAAAACATAGAAAAGGGGTGAGCTCAAATTCTCAGTAAGGATAACAATATAGCGGAAACTTTCATAAATAATAATAAACATTTAAGGCAATGTATAACTAAAACAAAAGCCTTTTAAACTTGAACCTCAACATAGTATGGAAAAAATAAAATGAAATAATTCCATTTACTTATTCACATGGATATTCTACTAATCTAACATTCACATGAAATATCAATAACCACTTTCATAATGATGGAATGCATAATGCCAGACTATCATAACCACATAGCCAAGGCCTCATGCCAAGACTACAAATAAGATTTTTCCAAGGCATTGTGACAAGACACTAGTTTGTCTCATGAGACCTACGGATGCATCGAGAAGCTATAGCGGGCTCCACCCATCACACATTAAGTCCAATGCATTCCTCATATGAACAGGTTTAAACATAACATAAACATTCATATTAAAACTAGCATAAGTAATGTCAATACATTCTCCATAAACCATGAATGGTATAAAAATAACACATCCACAGTCAAACATATCACAAAACCTTCAATACAATATAGACGTTTTGTATCATAATAAATCAACTTCAAATAAGCGTAAAATCCATCAAAGGATGTTGACATAGATGAAATCAAAACTCTTTTTAGAGAAATATCTCTATCTATTTTGAATTCATTTAAAAGTCATATATTTATAAAATAAAACATTTTCTTTCAAAATATTCTTATAATATTTTAAGGGAAGCATCGACAATTTTATAATGGCGGAAAATAGCTGCACCCGCCGTATAAGTTAAAAAACATTCTTACCTTAATTCTGTCGAAAAGGTTAAAAATCACCTTGTTTGGAAAACAACGGAAAGATTCCTTTATAAACCTTTTATAAAAAGCCAAAAAAGGGTATAAATGACTTTAACCCATATTCCTGTAAATATTAAAAATGTTTTGAAACACATTTTTAAGAAACATGGATGTGGACGATAAAGAGATCCCAGTAGATTATTACGTATAAACAGCCTCGGATAATGAAGAGATTGCGAAATAAACCCTTACCTTGTACTTTTCCTTGGTTGGGGTAGGTTAACCTCCTATATAATGTTGAAATAATTTTTATTAATTTATAAAAGAATCAAATACATTAATATGATATCATATATGATCTTTTAACATTTATTTGTTAATAATATCTTAGTTTTATCGTTGTTTCGGGTGTTAACTTACTCGTTTTATTTTATATGTTTTGTTACGTAAGTCATGTTTGTCATGGATAGGTTGTATCTTAATCATATCTAGAATGATATCAAGTCCTTAAATACTATTATTAATCATAAAATGAGAATTATACTTTAATGGATACGATGGAGAATGAATCTCATCGCCTTCGTGGAGACGGTAGTCCGTACGTACGCATGAGCAACAATATCATTCTTTTGATATTAAAATAATATATAATTGGATGGTATATCATATATACAGAATCAGTATCATGTTATATTTATTATTTACATGAATTAAAAATCATTATTATACCCATCCAAATAATAATATATTGAATAACAATTACACCACGACGTGGAGACGATAAGTCGTACGTACGCACGTATGGTGACATGCCATTAAAAGGATGGATAGAATACTGAATAAGGTTATACCATATTTATAATAACATCACAATATATAGAAGATACTAGATTAATTATTTTAGAATAGAAATAACAAAGAAAGAAGAAGTTGAAGAAGAAAGGAACTTGAAAGAGGGTGGTGAAAACATTACCTCTTCTTCGGGTTCTTCCTTTTGATTTGATCAAAAGGGATCCTTAGGATAGCTTTCTGATCACACTAAGGACTCTAGGTTGTAGTGAGAGAAGTTGAGAGAGTATTTGGGCAGGTTTTGGCCGAGCCAAAAGGCTTTGAATGTGTGAATTAGTGAGAAGGTGGAGTGCCATTTTATAAGAGGGGTGAGGGGAACCTTTGGAAAAGATACAAATATTATTTTATAATAAATTTATATTCGGTTTCTAATGGATAAAAAGTTGATTATTTAAAGTTTAAGGTGGGTATGGGTATAAAACCACTCAAAACATAGAATTTAGACAGGTTTGTGTCATTATATTAACCTTATAATTTAGTTTTAACTCTTAGTTAATTAGTTTGACACTTACCGTGTCACTTTGTATTTTTATATTATATAGTTAATAAACATACTATATACCTCCAAGAGACCCCCAAGTGGTCCATTAATGATACACCTATCGTGATATAAGTCTCTTGGATGATACTTAGATTTTTAGGAATTTAATATCAATTAATAATATAATATTTGTTTTAAAAACTCTTTTATTTCAATTTTGTCACTTTTCAATAATAAATTTTTTTAAAACTCATAATGGAATTACTTCGAAAAAAGTTAATTAAATAAATCCTAACAAGTCATATTAACCTATAAAATTATTGGTATTTATAAAAAGTCTCAAATTACATTTATTTGGGTATTTATAATATCAATTATTCTAATTTTTCATTAATTAGGTAATTACTGCATCACCACTGTGTCATAAATAAATTAAATTATTTAATGTCTACAAATTATAAATAAAATATCATTATTTATGAAATATTTTTAGATTTCTATGGAATATTTACAATCGAATTTATCTTATGTATAACCCTATATTAAAATTATTTTAGTAAATAAACTTTGATTTTAACTCTTTTAACTCTTCTTTGAATTAAATAATAATAAATGTCCTAATCTAATACCAGTGGACCTAAATGAAAATATTTTACTCCTAATAGTGTTTTTGATCGAGATACACTTGTCCAATAGAATTAGGACATGTGTTAGGGTAATATTAATACCATTTTTACCTTTAATTACACTATTTACTTTTAACCGTGGTAAATAAAAGTAAAAAGTTACTATTCACCAAAAATTATTTTCATCTCATTGAACCAACATTTTATTCCTTGATATTAACTGTGTCTCTTGGAGTTTTGAAATTCTACTCACAGAAGCAGTAAAATTAATTTTTATGAAAAATTCTGTTTTTTAACTACCACTTAATGGTTTCACTATTCATCAAAAAATGAAAGTTTCCAGAAAATACAAAAAATTAGGCCTAATCTATATTTGATATTATGAATTCAAAAATGATGTTTGTTTTAGAAAATTCAGAACATATCATTTGCATTAATTAATTTAAAAATTAACTCTCGTCGTCAAAAGAAATAGCGTGTTTTTCAGAGATAATAACTATCAAAATATTGACACTTGTTTATGTCTGGTTTAAATGTGAAATTACATCCAATGAACAACATTGTATTAAATGGTAAAAATATTTTCTAAATATAATTTAAACCCACCCAAATTAATAATTTGTCACTATTAATTATTTCGATTAAAAAAGTTGTTTTTAATTAAAATTTAGTAATTTTCACTATTCATCAAAATATGAAAGTTATCCGAAAAGTACCAAAATTTCACCCTAAGCTATTTTAGATATTACGAATCCAAAAATGAAGTCCATTTAGAAAGATAAAATTTATAAAATTTCAAAAAGTAGGTATTACTATTCATAATGGCTAGTTTGACTGGTGGTGATGTGTTAGAATCTCGAAGTTGCGTACAATGCACGTCATTGCATTATTCAAAGGGAAACGTACCGTGGAAGCTTGGGATGTTTCATTGTAAATTTTTTATTTCCCCGTTCTAAAAAGTAAATTTATTTAGTCAAATTGAATATAAAAATTTTTAAAATATTTGATTTAAAAGGGGTCCACTATTAAAAGTTTGTAAAAGTGCAATACTGAAAATGAATTTGTTCTTATATTCAGTCTAAGAAACTCATAATATGGATTCAAAAATTATAAGGATTATATAATGGTTAAATTTTAGTTAATACTATTCATAACCTCTTCTGAAAGGCTTGTTTAGTAATTCATGGTGCGCTTGAACTCGGTGTTGCGTGTAGTGCAAGTTATTGAATTATTTTGAAAAATAACACACTATGAAATCTTAGGCTGTTACAATAGGCATGAATAATTTCCTCTAAGATATATATCATCCACTCGGACAGCTCATTGGTATGAGGGTGGTATGATGTACTCAAAACAACTTATATACTTAGTTACCCTATGAAGCATTATATAACCATGAACTAAATTTTTTTTTCCTATTCAATACAACAATTTTTGGAACGCCCTGATGTCGAATAATCTCATAGAAATAGAGCCTTAAAAGATCATCCACTAAACAGGCATCCTTGATAGGTAAAAGGTGAGATAATTTATGATCCTATTAAAGATCACCCATACTTTATTATTTCATCATGGGGATATTGGTATGGTAGTCACAAAGAGTACAGTTACATCATCCCATTTCCACTCAATAATAACCAACTGATGCAAAATCCCTACTGGTCACTGGTATTCTGACATCACCTACTGACAGGTAAAACACCTAGTAGTAAATTCATATGTCTCATTTTTCATACCAATCCACCAATATTGCTAAATTAAATCATGATAAACATTTATAATCATGGGGTTTAGCCTCAAATATGAGGCATGTGACTCTCACACCAAGTCCTCCTAGATTTCTTCTAGAACACAAACGTGTTTATGGAGACATCGAACCTCATTCTCATCAACGGTCTAATCTGATCATGGATCTATACTTCAAATTTTCTCATATAGGACAAGACATTCATAATTAGAAATATTCCACATCTTTACCCAATCCAAAATTGTATAATTAACCTCTAGATTTATAATATAGTACTTCCCATAACTATTTTAAATCTCCTAATGCATCTCCTAAAATAGTTCCATCAACATCCATTCACCATTGGACTCTTGATTTTCCTATTAATTATTCCTATGAATTTATAATAAAATGAATGAACCACATTATCCAGATTTATATCATCTTGTTTAAAGAAATAAATTAGGCATTGTGATGTGTATACACCAAAAAAGTGATCTCCAAGCATATAATATATCCCAAAATCAAGGCATGAACCAAAAAAACCTGCTCGAGGTCATGCGTTGGGTGATTCCACTCATGTGGCCTAAACTGATGAGACCCTTATAACACAACTCGGTCTTCCTGCATTATAACTCCTCCTAACTCAATTCTTGATGTATCATAATTAATGGTATTGCTTTTGCCTGACTCTAAAAGATTCAAGATCTGTGTTTAATTTAGTCTCCCTTTATACTTCTGAAAGGATTTCCAGTGGGATATTAACCATATGAATTTCACACCATTCTTATTTAAGCCTATAATAAATGATTATTCGCATGAAAAGTCGTAAATAGAGATCATTTAATAACCATCTATACCCATGAAAATATATATTTGAAATATGTTCTTTGGTTATTCTAATAAAACTATAGTGTTCATCTTCTTTAGGTTAGTAGACACTCCTTACTCTGATATGATGTGACCCAAGAAGTTAAATTTTCATATACAAAATTGGAATTTATTGATCTTAGAGAACAATAGGTGATATCTTTGATTATTCAGTATGATCTCAAGATATATTTCATAGTCACATTTGTGAGGGAATTCCCTAAGATTTCTTCCATTATGACAAACACAGTTGAATCCGGATACAGGTTAAAAAAACCCATTCATCAAAACCATGAAGATGGAAGTCATGTTCAGATGACCAAACATCATAAAAAGTTACTGATGAATACCATACCTACTTAAAAATGTTTTTTAAGGTATTTATAAAGGCCTAACTCATACCTGATGATATCCTGACCTCAGATCTATCTTGGAAAAAACTATCTCTCTATAGAGAAGTTCAAAGAGGTCATATATAAGGACATGGATAGTAGTTATTAATCATAATATTATTCAACTAAGGGTAATCTATAGAAATATTGTGGGTACCATAATAATTTTCAGTGAAAATGATAGGTTAACCCCAAGGTGATGTATTGACCGATATAAAATCCTTAACATTAAAATCCTATAGGTTTCTCTTAATCTCCTACTACTCAGTAGTATCCATCCTATAATGAGGAATGGATACAGTTTTTTCTCCTAGAACTATCTTGATAGTAAACTCTGCCTCTATCTCATGAGTAAAACCATAAAATTTTTCGGGGGAGAAATCCCTAAATTGATCTACTATAAGAGTGAAATCATATTAGCTGATTCCTAAGTCTAACAGATAAAGTCTAGTAATTTTGGATGTCACTCTACCTAGCCCACTCAACTCTAGTACGGCTCTACCAACCTAGACATCCAATTCATCCTTTTGTACATAACGGTTACCCTTTAATGGGGTAAAAGTTACAATAACGTGATATCATTGAAAATAATTGATAGGAGACCAACAAGTCTCTCCCAATAATGATATTGGAGAATGTCATTTTGAGAATAAAGTGGTTTCATAAGAATAAATAAAATAATATCTTAAGGGGAACTCCTTACACTGGTGTACACTCTCAAATCAAATTCTCAATAGATTATCAAGTGTCGTCACACCATAGAAATACTAAATATTCAGAAAAATACCTTCCATAATCTTTATATAGATAGATTATTAAAAATCACATATATCAGAAAGGTAAGATAATAAAGTTGTTGCCACCAATATCATACCTCATTATATAGATGGCCCAGCACCTTTCTTCATGTGTATAGGCTACACTGAAAAAAATATGTTGTAATCCACAGGCCTTTACAGAAACCTAACATCCGGGGGGAAGGTCTTTTTTCCTACAACAGCATATCCTATGTCAAACCTCTTGGACCATGTCCACCTCTTCATATTGTATGGTTAGTGGTATTCCAGATTCAACCCTGACACAAAGATATTGATCCTACTCTAGAAGATGGAGTTGGTGTATATCCTCTCCCACTAGAAACTGATGGGAAGGTCTGATAGAATATCAAAGGATTTCCCATCCTACCAAAGTCTTAACATATCACTGGGTACCGATCACCCAAATGTTTTAGTATACCATTCCTACCACACTAATGGAATGTAGTTGAGCTACCTGAATGTGTACTCTGGCTCCCACCGCACTGTTGAGAATCCTCTAGACAACGTTTCCTCTCACTGGATGAGATACTACCCTATCTCATCACTGATCTATCGTGTCCTATACTGTTGGCCGCCCAAAAATTATTCACATTGATATGGTATTGGTTAACAATTCCTGAGATATTATTCAAACAAAAATAATTCACCTGAGATCCGAAGGAATACCTCTTCCCATCCTCAAAACATCACGCTCTTGAAAGCTACTCTACAGATATTGATGTTGTGAAATGATTAATCTCTTTAAATAGATATGAATAATATATAACTTACATGGATACTTTCTCAAGATTCATGAACTCCCATGCCCTGTGATGTCTCATAATTTTCAAAAATAATTAGTCACTGAAAAAATCCTGAAAATATCATTAGACTATTTCTAAATACTGGTTCGTCTAAGTAATAACGTCGCACCAACACTAGGTAGAACCCCAAATCATATAAGAGATGAGATTGACCCTCCTCTCCAGAGTCATATTCAAGTGAGAAAAGATATATAACATGGAATATGGACTTCCATAACCTAAAATATGGTCGGATACTTCTACTGAAACTCTCACATCAACTCTTTCATGGTAGGGGCATGTCACGGTGCTCCCTAAACATTCTGTATTAGTCAAAGGAAACCCTCACCCAACTGGGAATTTTCACCATCATTGGCAATAAAATGAGGTTCCAAAAATGGAATTACTAGAGGGTTAGGTCTCACCCCTAAATATCATGATCATCTACACCCTCCTTGTGCTCGAATCAAGGACTTCATGGTTTAATAGCTATAGAATTTACAAACATAGGCCTCATATGAAATTCAACAATGATAACATCTCAGAGACAAAAATAAGATAAGTACGAGACTTTTGATATAAGATTCACATCCCTCTATCTACTCATAGATCTAGGTTTGTGCATCATATAAGATAGATATGAAACACTATTGATACAATCTACTTAAAACTACTAAAGTAGAGTCTAGTTGATGTTCTATGTTTCATTTTAGGGTTGTGGTATACAGTGTGTCAGTTTAAATTTATAGAGGAAAACACTCTTTATGTTTTAATTTGCATCAATATATAATTAAAATTTCATCCATTTAAACTTAGCACACAATATACCTTAAATATTTCAATACATATATCCAAATTTGTATCTACCAAGGTCGAGTTAGATTCATCTATCATTCCCATGTAATAAATTACTACACATAATAAATTGAAAATGGTACTATAGGTCCCTATAACTAAGATTTTAATATGGAACAATTAGATAGATCTCCATTCATAACTTATAAAGGATTGTGAACTCATTAAATTAAAATTGGCATATATAAAAGTTAAACAAACTAACATTTCATCTCATTTTAGCAATGGATAATGGATCAAACTTGATATAATTAGATAATTCAGGTTCTATCATCACACAATACAGGAAAAAACTCATTTAGGTTGATACAGAAACTTTAATTATTCTGATTATTTACCCCTTCACGAAACATTATCACAATTTCAAATATAACTATCAAGGAACTAGAAATATGCAATAAAAATGTACGTAATAAGTAAACATGGCATGGAATAATTCAGGACATATAAATCATATCATTCCAATAATGATTCATGATACACGACCTCCTTATTTTTTTAAGACAAGGGTAAAAATACATTCCAAAATAATAATAAAACCTCATTTCATGTTCATCACCCAACAGTGAAATTAGTACAAACGTAATAACCATAATCCAGAACATCATATCTCATCCTCTAAAATTTATCTTTTCTCCCATATATGGGTTAGCTACTCACACGCATAGGCTCATTACCAAATCCAAATACATCCTAATATTATTTTTAATAATATAAATAATTATAAAAAGGAAAATAAATATCTGAAACCAATTTATATAATCCCAAACCAGTTTAATTCATAATTAATCAAACCCGGTCAGTCACATGACCTCAAGAGAGAATCCCCAAATGTGAGAGGCTTCTAATTAGTATTGATGTTCCATGATGGTATGGTGGGGAGACTATACCCTCATGATCAGGGTAACATAATGGTGTATAAAAAATAAAAAAAACAATGGAAGTGCAATAATGAAAAATAGGAAAAGTGGAAATAAATTATCCAAATAATAATAATAAATCAGACAATGGTGGCACTATATAAAAAATGATTTAATGTAATGTCTCTAAATAAAAAGGAAAAAAGAAAACATGGAAATAAGAACAAATTAATATAAGTATATCAAAATAAAAAAATATTATCTCCAAAGAGAATCATAATACATAGCTGATCCTATTCTCCCATTCTCCTATAATATAATCAGCCAAACATTGAAAACTAGGAACATTCCCATGTCCCTAAATGTATCCATGAAGTATGTCCAAGTACTAATCGGTGGCCTGAATAGGATGTGAGATATAATTAGTAGGCCACCACCAATGGTGTCTACTTAAATCTATCATGTTTATATAATGTTAATAATGTTTAGGTATAATAATCATATGTGTTGTAAAATGCATAAATTAACAAATATGTCTAAGTAGGCTCTTCATGGGATTCCAGAGTGACCAAACCTACTCCAGAAAAAGTTATAAATGTATATGTACCTCTTCCATAAAGTATATATATATATATTCATATATAATACAATCATATGCATAGATATACATGCTCCAACATGGACCCATGTCTCAGTTCCTTGGTGTCTATGTAGTACATCAATATATCATGTGTCTCAGATCTCCAAACAGAGAATCATAGTGTATAGGGTATGATAAAAGGATATGAGGAGAGACTAGGGAATCCATGACCTAAGGGGTTGTGCCAACTCATAATAAATACTCATGATGTTTGGCTATGAGGTTTTGAGTGTAATCCAAGCAGTAAACCCAAGGAATTCCAATATAAAAGAGTGTAACTAAGTATATGAATATCATCCTTAATAATCCCAAGCTAAGCATGACTAGGTCCATAAGGGTGAATCCATGGTGTCATGTGTCTATATATTTCCAACTAAATAAAAGGATTGTATCAATGTAATTCGAATATATGGATGATAAATGAGTGAATTGTCCATAAAACATTGAGTTATTCGTGTAATTAGACAATGAATGGATTCTATAGTGTTCATCTCCAATGGAAATCTGCTCAATCAATTGGGGTGTAGTTCTTTGAGTGCTCAAGATATTCCATTGAGAATCTAAGGTAATCTCAAGTCCGGCCCCTCTTATAATAGGAAAAAGTTCCATCATAAATGAACCATGTATGTGAATTGAAAGTGTAACATTTTCTTTGTAATAATAAATCCAATTTACTACATCCATTTAATTAATATCATTAATTTTTATTTATTGATGATACGGTAAAAGGTCCATAACTATAGGCACCACTTATATGAATGAAGTGAATCATTGTCCCTATGATATTCATGCTAATTTACTACTTATATTTTATTTATGTTTTTACCTTCGATTTATTTATTTCAAGGTTTAAGGTCCATAATATTATGCACCAAGTATGTACATGAGTTGTAACATTTTCTATGTGATAATCATGCCAATTTAAAAATTCCATTACATTGATATCATTTCCTTTAATTTATTGATGAATAGGTTTAAGGGTGGGATATTAACATTTCCCATGTGAAATTCATGCTAATTAAATAAGTCTATTTATAAATTTAATTACAAATTAAATAAGCGATGTAAGTGTTTCATTCATGCTACATCACTATAATTTATCCATTTTCATTAATGATATTACATTTTTATATTGAACCAAACACATTGATCATTGTTTTGGTTATAAAACCATGAATTTAAAATATTAATCTAATGGAAACACCCCAAGGGGTAGATCATGTTTAGTTTTACAGCCTCCGACATCATTAGGGATATAAAAGAGTCATTAGGTTCCAAAATAGTGAAACCAATTTAAGGTTGATTAATTTTAGGGGTAATCCTCGGTGAAACCTATGTGTGGAAAAATAGAAACAAATATAAACGTCAATAATTTGCGGAAAAAATCATTGACCACCTACCATATGTCTATGGTGGAAAACTCATCCAGTATTGTCCTTTGTTTTGGTCTAAATCAGAAGAAAATAGTAATATTGACAAATGACCTAAAAATAGGGCGTATGAACTCACCCCAAAATAACATAGATGACATTAAGATAAAAAATAATAGAAAAAAAATGATCAAATATCATACTATTTTTTACCCAACCCGATTAAAATAACTCAAATCAGAGTTCAAATGAAGAGGAGGATTCAAATCCAAGTAAGAGGATGGGAGGTCTCTCTCTTTATGTGTAGTCTGCTAGATGTTTAAGATAGAGGAAAGGGTTATCCATTTTATAAATTTGAAGGGAAAATGTAATATTTACCAATTTTAATGATAAATGTGGTTTGGCCACATGGTTTTCCAAACCAATCACTGAACATATAGTTGACACTATCCAAAGACTTACCCCTCGCAACAGTTCATGAACATGGTTTATTAACTGTCTGGACCTCGTGCGCTAGGAAATTCTAGGTGAAACCCCCTCTCATGGTCTAGGAACATGGTTATAAAAAATATTCACAAACCTTTCACACCGTTTTCATCCCTATGCAGTACTGTACATGGTTTTTCCAAACTATTCAACCTTAGGTTCACAGTTTCAGTAAACAGTGTGCCTGGTCTTTTTCCCCCAAAACAAAGAGTTTTGGGCTTCAAATAAGCCATGAACACTCCTAATTACTCCCTTTTATTATAAGAAAAATATATAAGGATAAAAAATGGTATTAACTAAAAATTAAGATGTTCCTGTCTCATATAAAAACTAGTATCTTACAATGGAATATAGAAGATTTCTTGCTCGAGTGTTGTGGATGCAACACACATTAAATTATTTTGGAATTAATTTTAGTAAAAATATAATTTTGTGTGATAAAATAGATGTAATAGATTAATTATAAACCAATAACATTACATGGAGGCTATGAAAATACATATAATATATTATTTGTATCAGTAACACACACAAAAATGATATATAATTTTAAAATTTATCAGATCACAAGAAAATTTTTCTTATATTTTTATAAAACCCCTATATTCTGGTAGATTTGAATATGAGAAAAATAAACTAGGAATGATTAGTATGAAATGTTAATTCATATCTAATTATTTTTTAATTTATCTAGCTATAGTAATGAAAACATAAAAAAAGAAGTATTATATATTTTTTAAATTTTTTTAAAAAAACTAAAAATCTGGAAAAAAAATTCATTTGAATTTTTATTACAAAAAATAAGATAATAAAAGTTCATATTTTCAGATAATATTTAAAAATATATTTATAAATGTATCCCCAAAAGGTAAATTATAAATATTTTTTCCACCTTTCATTTTGCTTGTTTTAATTTTATTCTATCTATGCTCTTTATAAATATTATACAAAATTTAAGTTTTTATCAGGCTGAATGTATGAACGATAAAATATATATCAAATTTATTAAAAATTCAAAAACTCAAAAAAAATATCTTTCACATTTTTATGTGACCTATTTATGTGAATTAGGTTTTATTTATAATCCATCATATTAGAGGAATATGAAACATCTCTCCCCTAAGGACAATGTATTTTACTAGTGGTCATATTTCATTTCTCACCAATTTTCCTTCTAAGAAGGTCTCTCAATAATCTATTTCTTATCCATCTGAATTTTTTTGGTTCATCTGATCCTTTCTTCATCCAATTTAAGTTGAATGGATTTATCTAATGAAATTTCTAGTAGAATATAAATTAATGAATAGCTATTGGAATGTGGTTATTTTGATATGTATATATTTTTTTCTAAAATCAATGATAATTTTCCAAGGTTGGGAATCCTAATGTATAATAAAATAGTTATATTTTAATTATCTTGAGTCTTTATGATATTTATACCTTTCTACATAAAATAATGAATATGATGGTCTTCAATTTTTACCCTTCTAGTGTTGAATTTGGGCACAATGGAAGCATAAGGTGATGGTATATACAATAAAGTTTCTTTTATTTATCCTTTCCCGAGACTGTGAGTGAGGATCATAAATGACAAATTTATAATTAATTTACTTAATATTAACAAAAATTAATATCTAGGATGAGTAAAATTATTCATTATTTAATTTTAATCATCTTAAAATCCCCTTTTGGATTTATTTCTTTACACTGTGAGGATCCAAGGATAGAATACCTGTAGCGATGATCCACACGTGCTCCCATGATCTCTGTGCAACATCAATTGATCTCTGGGTACTAGTGCGGTGAATCAAATTATTTTTTTGATCTCTAAATAGTTTTCCTTGAATAAATATCTTATATGTTTCTCATTATATAGAAATAGAGATAATGAGGATCCGAGCGAGTATTCAGTGTGCACAACTATTTCAATTTCACCTATCGATAATTTCACACCCTAAAAAATAGCCCTAACAATCTATTTATGGAGGTGGGGTTTATGTTAAAATAATTATTCTATTTCATGTCATGCTTTAAATAATATAATATCCTTTAAAAGACATTTATTTATATATAAATATTATTATAATTTTTTGGACTGCACCAACTTATGAGAATGATAAAATAATATTTACCATCATGTAAATAATTATTTGTAATTGGACATGGTCTTGGTCATTTTAAACTCCTCTAAAATTTTTTAAATACATAAACGAAATATTTTTTTATATTAAATAAATATTTTTTTTACTACCCTTTAAATAAATTTTTATTAAATAATAATTAAAATATATATATATATCTTATTCAAAATATGGTGAATAATGTTTTATTTAATTTATGCGGTCAAAAAAACATGAAGGAAATTATTTTTTGGTCATGAGAATAATATGTATTTAATTAATTAAATTCAAATATTATTAAATCGAGCTCAATTGAAACACTTAGTGTGTGACCCTCTAGGATTATTTCTTGATGGCATTTGGTGGGCTTTCCTAATATCCAAGATTAGAATCTTGTAATGGGTCAAGAAACCAAAGAGAAAAAAATTAAAAATGAAAATTATAAAAACGAAATATGAAGGCTCATTTTGTAATATAATTTATTTTTTCACAATATATCACCTAGAATATTTCACATCTACGTCACCAACCTATAATATTTATATATATTTCTTTTACTGTCGGAAATAAAAAGCATTAAACTATGGCCATGGAATTTAATGTTACATTTTTTTCAGATCAAAGTATCAAAATATCAACTTCTACAAAGATATAAGGGAAAATAATAACTCAACATATTCATTAATTACATGTCAATCTTGACACACCCAATGTACCATACATTCCACCAACATATTGCTGGACTATTTTGGTCAGTAAATCTAAGTTCACGAGTCATGACATGCCTCAATGATAATGTTAAAGTCTAAGGACCATTAATCACATTTGTATATAGGAATATCTGAGGACACCAAAACATGTGGAATTTCTACTAGTGGTTAAGTACTCATAATACCACATCTAGTAGATTACCAAGTGTTAACTTCATGATAAGAAGCCACATCCTCTTACTGTCACTCGCAGCTGATGATCTATATACTATGTGCCTTATTATGGTAATTTATTCCAATGCATAACGTTTTTTAGGAATATAATCATAGAACATAAAGGTTATCATCATATAGAGGAACTGGTATGACCATATTAATGAAAAAAACACAAGGACACTATCACATTATTGTTATATATAATAATAATAAGTTTTTATTGTAATTTTATATTAATAGTCACTTATTTGAATGTAAAATTAATCGAAATTACAAAGTAGTTGGTTCAAGGGAACCAAATATAATAAAATTCAACTTTTAATAGATCCAATTATAAATGAAAAGGTTAATCCTCACATATTAAAAATGATTCTACTGAGTATGGCTACAATTTTTAGGGCTATAATTTTTTGTGGCTAGGGTTGGTTAAGCTAGAAGTCTGTTTGAAGATTTTTTTTCAATATAACTATATTGATAAAATACCACAATTAGTCATTTAACTAGGTATCCAATTATTGTTCCCATTTCATAATGGTGAAATATTGACTAAATTTATAGTCAAAATTTATCCTAAAATGATAAACCTATTGATATTGGTATAAACAAAAATCTAAACAAGTCATTGCTAATCCACTTTTGAAGCTGTATTAGAAGCTGAAATATACATGGATATTTTATCTATGGAAACCAATGGCTGTTATAATTTTTTATTTCATATTACTATATAATTATTAGTTATACTAGATCATCTTGAACTAAATAGAGATAATTGTTCAATTCCCATAATCAGTAGTATTCTAACATCACTTGGAATGAATAACTCATCTAGTTTTACATTTCAATGTACTCTTGGATAGTTCTAACGACGTTTATTTTCAATTATATTGAATTTATTTTGTGTTCACCTATTTTTATTATTGAATTAGTAATATCAAATTTCATTATATATCTTGGCACATGAGATTAATTCCTAGAACATAAGCTTGTGAAACTAATATAATCTCTATAATCACTTCCAAATACCTTGTATGTTCTAATTAAAGGATGATATGCCAATAAAAAATTGTTCCTAATCTATTTCAACTTTTATTTTTCAACACTTTTTTAATATATACACTATAACTGTATTTATAAAACACATAGATCCTTTTATATATATATTTTCCCCAAAACTCAGGTTCTACTTTATGTAAAACTTAAAGAAATATCATTACTTAGTCTTAACAATGTTTTAATACATAACAAGTATTTATATGTGTTATTAACATATTTATATTGAAAACTTGTAGCTTTACCACTAACTAGTATGAGATACATGTCACTCATTTATTTCAAAACAAATATCCAATGAACATTATACATGATTTATTCAAAAATGAATTAATTTAATCTATATATCTTATTGAAATTTATTGATATCACTAACCCTTTTAGTTTTTCCTAGTTGAAATATATCATAGGGTATCATTTTTCTATTTTCATAAATACATCCTCCATGAGTATTCCTCTAAATGAGGGGGCCTTGACTATCAACAACCTAATATGTTGATCATAAAAGTATTCTTTGACATGTATAATCCAAAAAGGACTTTAGTCATGATGATAGGTAATAAGTTTTGTCATAGACTAAACTTTTGATAAACAACCACATTTTATTGGTACCACCTTTTACAATCCATTCCCATTTTATCTTATATACCCATAAGTAGTATTAATTCTTAGAGACATTAAAAAAATGAAATCCTAAATCTTGATACAATTTGTCTATTACTGGAATTTATATTTACAAGTTGATCTTAGAATATTTCCATTTACTAATTCTTTGTAGAAATCCTTATTCTAAAACAATAAAAAAATATCACCCACCACAGTAAACATAAACCACCTCTTTCGTAATGAACTCCTTTGTAGTATGTGTGTCTAGAACGACTCCTCCCATAAAGCTTGGTAGAGTGTAATATTCTTATGCCATCTAATGTGAATCTAGACCAGTATCCTATAGAAGGTAATTTTACTCCAACTATCATACAATATTTAATTTTCCATCATTTAAATATATTCAATACTGACTAGATTTTAATATCCGTAGTGGATATATGATTATTAACATTGATTCACCTTAGTGTTTTAATGTTTTTTTAAAATATACCATATTTTTAAAAATGGTTGAAAAAATTATGGCAGTGTCTTAATATATTCTTATCATATAGTAATTTATATGAAATCCGTTAGAAAATACAATTTCCATATGGTTAGTTGTTTCACTTATATTTGAAAAATATGTTTTGGATAGGATAATTGATGATTTCAAAAATATATAAGAATAATCACCATTATTCTTTTTACTATAATAAAAACATTGATGTATATAAGGAAATATTATTTTAGAATAATCATTAATCCACATTCTTGATCAATGATTACTTGGATAATATGTTCTCAGATAAGTCGGATCAAAGATTCCACAATCTTTACCAAGTTTACCCATTCAATTCACTGAGAAGATATAAAATTTCTTAATGGAATCCCAGGAAGTGTATTATGTTACATTTAGCTTTATAATAGTTCAATTTTCTATATTTAAACAACTTTAAAATATTTTTGTCATACCTTCATGTATAAATGCTTCTTTTTCTAAAACCTGATAATTACTTTATTGGTATATCAATTATCATAGCTCTGTTGATACTAAAAACACATTGAATGGATTAAAAAACTAAAATAAATTAATTTTTAATTGAAATATAATTATATTTCTACAATTAGGTATGAGTCATATATATTATATTAATAATTCATTGTAATGGATATAATTGATTAAATAGTTACTGAAATAATAGTTTAGTATTTAATTTATCATGAAATAATTTATTCCAAATGTGAAATAATTCCTCATTGTGTCTATCCTAACACTAATATGAAGGTTTTGGTACCACTTATTAAAAACATGGATCAATCCATTTAGAAATGATAATTATTAATCTCCCCTTTTGATAAAATAATTACCCTTTCTTATATTCTTTTGAGTTAAATTTATAACCATTCAATTATTTCTCATTTATTATATTTAAATACTTGTATGTAGTAAGAATATTTCATTTAATATACAACTGTTAAACAGAAACATGATGAATTTACCTAATGTTGGTGAAACTTATTACTTATTCAATTCATTTAAATTTATTTTCCAGTGACTGAGCCTTCCATGTGGGAATAAAATAGCATCTTACTTATTTTTATTCCATGAAATCATTTATGTCTTTGAAGTACATTACGAAGTATATTTTTAATATATACTATCCATATGATCTTTAGCCTTAAATTTCCGAATTTTCACCATAAGGTTTGGAGAATTATGTTTCAACCAATCCTTATCTACATGGTGATGTATTGAAAAAAGTTTCCTAAGAAACCTATTAATTTTTTCATTTATTCTTAGACAAATAATGATAATCTTGGTGGTAAGGATAATAAAATAAGATATATGGATATTTTCTTATCCAAGTGGAATCCTGATTTTTCTAATCGATCAATATAACCCCATCATTTTGAAATAATGATCATTATCTAGGTTTCATTATTTAAATTTACACTAATATAATGCATTGAAAATTATATTTATTTCTGGTCTTTCCATATCTTTCTCAAGAGAATGGAGACGTTTTGTTATGGTGTAAGAATATATTTATTTATATTTTATCATCAACTCTATTTTAATAGTGGATAATATAATACAAATAATATAAGTATAATCCTTAATATATCTCTAGTAGGCTTCCATTTCACTTTTGATCACCTATTGAGTTGGAAGAATAGGAATAGGGGATTCCAACACATAAATGAAGCTTCTTGAAAATAGTGATTCACAAAAACAATTATACCACATATATAAATTTGTATTTGTAATAACATACCCCAATTTAACTATTGATTTAAATAATTTCTTGGTTTTTCTTTCCATTTTTATACAACAATTAAAATAGAAGATTTTTTACTTTTTTTATGTTCAAATAATATAACAAATAATACTAATTTAATTTTATTAATTATACCACTATTTTCTCAAGTCCCAAATTCCTTCACCACTAAACTAAAAATGTATTGCTTCTAAGATATTCTATTGGAATTGATATATATTATCTTTTAGATAACCCCATCAAGGTTCAGTCAAGCTACTTGAAAGTATTTAGGTAGGCAAGTCTTTGCCAACATTAGTCTTGCAACTCCTTGATCCATTAAGTGGACTCCCCTATCTTGAAATAATAACTTGTATTTCCTCAACACTTTCCTCAACATTACATCAAGTATATAACAAGATAAAAATATTGATGTAAAATGGTTATTTCAACCCAAATCCATCATAATAAGTATCATTATAAAAGTAAGTGTCCCGACAAGGGTTGGTCAAACACATAGTTCTGTTGAGTTTCATTCATAATAGGAAAATGTAAGGCCAAGATTAACATAATATTTAATTTATGGATTTTAGTTTATTTAATATAAATTTTATCGTATTTTATATTTTACATGTCTTGTTGATATTAATGGGATGTTACATAATTAATTACATATGTTGGATAAAACATTTATGCATAGTACATTGATTTAATTTATGTCATTGTAAATTAATTCATTTATTTATATGATCACATTATTTCATATCTAAAATTAATTATTTTATATAAATAAGGAATTAATTAATTAACCAATTCAGAAGATTTATTTAATGGTTTATTTAATGACCAGACATTAAATCAATCTTTTACCTAGGGGAAATAATCTTATTTCTAGTCATGGCATGAATTACATCATTCTGACTATCCAAATGTGTATCACCTAACATGGAATCATAATGGTTCCATATTGACCTTCCTCCAATCACCTTGGGATACTCCATTAATTACATGTGTTTATGTATCACACACAGGTTAGCGGAACCAAAGAATTTGTTAAAAGGGGACGACATAAATATCCTTGGATACACAAGTCCTACATAATATTGGAGGGATGGATGACTCGCATTACATCATATTTAATTTAATAATATATAATTTATAACCCATTAAATAAATTCAATTTAAACATCCACCACAAGAATATGTCTTATACAACCTCATGAATGGTCATACAAGCATCAAATATGAAAAATTAACTAGAAAACATTTATCACTTTATTCATTCTTTATTATAAAGATGAAAATACATGAATTGTAAATTAGTGAATCCACATTCATATAATTTATAATAAAAACATAATTACAGATACCCATAATTTATGTAATTCTTGGAAAATAAGTAGTAGAACCAATAATGACATATTTATTAATATAAATTAATTTGTAATTTAAAATTATTTAAAACAATTATTAAATTCTCAAGCAAACATTCTTATCCAATCAATAAAATATGGTATCAATATTATATTTTTTAAAATTATGTAATTTATAATTCCTTCCAATAATGGGAGATTACATGGTCTATGAATCCATCTACATTATGTGTATCTCAGTTACCATGTATCTTGGGTACATGCCTAAGTCTATAGTATATACCAGAATCATACTACATAGTGTGTAACATCTAGCTATAGTTTGTGTGTTCTACTTTTTGTGCCAATGAAATGCATGCTAGGGTCTTCAGTGAATGTCTTAGAAGACTACAGAGTGTGTATATGCCAGATACATGCCATGTGATCCATATTTCATGTTCCTGAGAAACATGTTGAAAACACGATGTATTCTCATAAGGAGACTACAAGATGTGTACAGACTAGCTACACATCATGTATCACTTTAATCTGTGTTTTATTTTTCTTAATGAGATGCTTGACATGTTCTCTGAATGTGGGATTTGATGATCTAGGTTCTGTGTAATCCTAATACACAACGTGTATGTCATAAATTCTCTAGTTTTTTAGTCTCATGTGGTTTTGACTGTGTAATATTTCCATAAAAATTTCATAATAATCACTACAAACCCATATATACTACACGTCATGTACATAAAGAGATTCCATGAAATTTGAAAATCATGTTCCTAGTTGGTGGGTCAATGAACATCATACATCACAACTAATAACTTCATGGTTTTTTTATATCCCTTGGTACATCCGGATGCAATGTACTGGAGTACATGATGTGTACTTATGAGTGCACACTATGTAACCATGTCTTACCAGTCAAAAAATTTGATGTTCTTGGTGCAATCTTTGATAATTATTCATTTTTTATTATACCATCAAGATAACAATAAACTTAATGAAAATGATTATTATATTGAATCATGTTAATTTAAATCGAATGAAATATGGAATAACATGGAATTTAAATCTAACCACAATTTTGTAGAGATCAATAATAAAATAAATAATTATAAATTTAAATATTACTCCATCGATACTACTGTTTGGTTTTGGTCAGAGATAAATCATTTTTTGGTGGAAAATATATTAAAAATTATTGTAGTTATCGTTTCATGAATCCATGATTGAGGATCTTTCACATCAAATTTATAATTAATTTATTTAATATCAAATGAAATAAATATATGGGAATTGAAAAATCCTTTGTTAATGAATATTGATCATTTAAAAATACCTTTTAGGATTTCCATCATTGTTTTGTGAAGTTAAAAGCATATATTCTCTCTAGTGATTATTCACATGTGCTCAGATGATCTTCGAGAAATGCCACTCAATCTCTTGGTTCTAGAATGAAAAATTGAATGTCTTGATTTTTTCATTCTAGGTTTCTCATTATTTTCCCTTAAAGAAATCTAACTTTAATTTCTTTTTTTTCAGATAGAGATAGAGAGTATTAAGAGTTGAGATAGAATTTTTAGTGTACAATAATTCCCTATTTTGGTTCCACCAATCAATAATTTCACACCATACAAAATAGAAATAACCATCTATTTATAAATATAATATTTAGTTTGAAATATTTATTTAATTCCATGTCATCCATAAAATAATATAATAACATTTAATAAACCTAAATCCCCATAATAATAGTAATAATATTTTGTGGCACACACCTACTTCTGCAAATGATTAAATAATATTTACCGTCTGGTAAATAATTATTTATCATCGATGTAGTCTTTGTCTATTCTAAATCCTTTATAATTTATTGAACACCCTGACAACATATTTTATTTTATAAAATAATTAATTTATTCTTAAACTAGTAAATAAATATTTATTAAATATTCAATAAAAATAAAGGTATTCTATTTTCACTGTCTGTTGAATAAATATTTAATTAATTAATGTGATTAGTAAAAACATCAATATATTTACATCTCATTATTAATAAAAAAAATTACTCCATTAATTAAATTTAAATATAATTTAATCAATATTAACAAAAACACTTAATGTGTTACCCTCTATGATTATTTCTTGTTCAAATTAAAAGGACTTGACTAAACTCAGAGATTAATGTCTTGCAGTGGTTTAAGGAACCAATGAGAAATAACATAATGTCACACTGATGACAACCACATATGAATTTTAATTGTGAAATATATTCCTTCTCCCCAATATATCATCAAGGAGGTTTCACATATGTGTCACCAACCTATATTCTTGATACATCTTTCTTTTACTATCTGAAATAAACATCATTACACCCTTTACAAGGAATTTAATGTGACAGTTCGATTCTAATAAAATGGAAAATATAACATATTTTATAAATATATTAGGGAAATATCCTTCATCAAGTTATTAATTAATAGAATTTCAATCATGACACTCACAACATAACCCAATTCATGCCAATATATTTCTTGACAGTTTTGGTCAGTAAATCTAAGTGTGTGAGTCATTACATACATAAATGATAATTTTTAAAGTAAAAGGACCATAACACACATTTATTGATAGGAATATATAATGACACCAAAACATGAGGAATTCCTACTAGTAGGTATATTCTTATAATCTCCCATATTGGATATTACTATGTGTGAAATTCATGAGAAGAAACATCGTCCTCTTATGAGCACTTGCACCTAGAAATATACATACTATGTTCCCTATCATATTATTTTATCTTATCATAGAACTATATTTTGGAATATCATCATAGAACATCAAGTATCTCATCATTTCAGGAAACTTTTATGACTTTATTAATGTGACATAGATCCTATAACATTATCACATTAATGTTATAATGAATAAAAACAAATATTTGATAAGAAATTTATCTTAATATTCACATCATTGAATATAAAATTAATCTAATGTATAAGTTAGTTGGTTCTAGGGCACCAAATCCTGCATTGTGTTGTTTATAAGAACATACAAGTTAAATATTACGTTGATTGTTGAGTTAGTTTAAATTTATTTGTAAGTATAATTTAACATGAAAACTAATAAATTTACTATGAAATATGGTTCTTTCTAAAAATTTATAATTTTACATCTCTTTTCCCATTTTATTAAATGTTTCAAAAGGTTATTCATCTCAGTCCCACAAATAGGATTGTTGTAAATTGGGTGCAAAATTTTCTCTTCACTCAAAAATGAGATAAGGATGCATTGAAAGTTCAAGAACTATATGTCCAATAATTTTTGGGCAATATTAGAAACTTTAATTTGGTGAAGTATGTGATAAATGTTATTTTGGATATGAAGGCAGCGGTGATAAATGTTAATATTCATATTTATCCAAATTTTAACAATAAGTTGTTAGTAAATATCATTATTGTTGAAAACATAAAGAATGAAGAAACTATTATGAGTGAGAATATTTCTATTATTGGAGGTAATATAATAAATAATATAATGTTTATATATTACACTTCTCCAAATAATTTTGATGAAAATTTTGCAATATCCATGGATAGATATCATGTTATTAAACTCAAAGAGAAAATTGATATTAGAAAACAAGTTGAAAAATCTCCACCTTTACCACAGATGAATACAAAGTAAATGTAAAATCAAACCTTTATTTCTTCTATAAAGAAAAAGGAATACAAGAATCGGGATGATTAAAATTTTATGTTAGAAAATTCATAGGAATATCCCATAAGTATAATTTTTTCCAAGATCTTTGAGAGAATGAATAGAATAAGAGACAAACAAAAAATTAAAAATCAACATAATTATATAAGGATTTCCATAAATGAATAAAGAAAAATAAATCAAGATTTGAAGCTCCTATAAAGGTAAAAGGTTCTATATATGGTCATTTGGAAGAACATTTGTCTTAAAATATAGATGGATAACATTTTCCAATGTTTATTGAAATGATGGCTATTTAAAAAGAAATGAATTTTTAGTTATAGATCATCATCAAGTTGAGAAAGAAATTGAAGGAACTTCTCAATATTATCCTCTAAATTAATTTACAATTCTTCTATTAAATAAGATATCATAGACTAAATTTCAATTATCTAAAGAGATAAAATAGAATTTTGATATTTAAGAGTAATTAGAAAACTCAACAACTTCTTTATCTATGAAATCTATGAAAAGTATTTTGTTGGTCAATCTTAAAATAAAATAATAATCAATAGAAGAAAATGAACAACATAATAAAGATAAGAATTTCTAAAATCCTCCATCCAATGATGGGGATGATGAAAATTATGTTATGGATGTTACATGTGGTAATTTTGTTTTTAAAAATTTTTGATCTTTTAGGCCACTAGGGATTTCAGTGCCAAGTGTTTCATCTAATTCTATAAATCCTCTCTAAGTAGCAGTATAAATTGGATGGAAATGAAGATAAATTAACATAGTGAGTTAATTCATCTATTGGATTGAAAACATATAGACATCCATGAATATTAAAGGTGGGTGAAAGCATTTTAATGGGAAATTTTATATGTTATAAAATTCAAAATCATTGAAATAACTTTTTGAGATTTTCATTCAAATAGAGGATCAACATAAAGATTTAAAAGGAAGTTGAAAATAAAATGGAAGGAATTTAAAGGAACTTATAGATTGGATATGGAACACTGAAGGGGAATTGAAATTTTAGGATCAAAAATTAGAGTTAATTTGAGTATCATCTAAATCATCATTAAATATTTCAAGAAGTATAGGTGGGAAAGTATCTAAAAACTCAAGTGGATAATATTAAATTTCTTTTTATGCATCAAGATATTGAGGTATCAAAAAAAAGATCAATATTGAAGAATTTATATATGACATAACCTAGATAAATAAATAAATGGTTTTTCTAGAAGTCAATAAAAATATAAATAGAAAAGTATGAGATCTAGAAGAAGAAGTATTAAATCTAAAAAAGATCATGGCAATTTTACAAGAAAATCAGAGTTTATGATAAAAAGTTAAAGCAATGGAAGAAGAGATATCAATTATAAAGAATTAAAATAAGAAAATTACACTTCCTGAAGATTATGATACAATGTTTAATTCAATGTTAGAAAAGTAAAAAATATATCTACAATATAGGAAGAAGACAAGTATGACCATAAAACCCTCATAAAGAATGAATGATATTTTAATGAACTCATGAAAAAAATATCTCCAGTATATTTTTGGATGGATTGTTTTCTTTAAATTGGTTATATTTCTTTTATTACTAATGGTTTAATTTATTTCATAAATTTTTGGATGATTTTGTATTGTTTGTTTCATATAGAATTTTTGTCTCTAACATTTCATATAAACTTTCTTCAACCAAAATCCTTATTTTTTAAAATCAAAAAGAGGTTAAAGGTATATATATTTTGGTTAAAAGTGTAAAATTTATGAAACTATGGTTTTAAATTCTAAAAAAAATGGGTCTAAATAATCTATTAACAAATAGATAAAATAGAAATTAAATAATATAGGGGAGTATGTTTTAATTTATTTTAGTTTTTCTCTTTTAAATTTTTTTTATAAAAGGGGGATATTTTTTAGTCCGAATAAGATATTTCATCACTTTGAATCCTTATTCTTAACTTTAATATTTTACTAACTTTTATACTTTCTAAGGATAATAAATCATTTTTTAGAAAAATATTTTTCCAGAGGGACATATATCGTTTATTAGTCGAGATTATTTCCCACAATTGAATGTATATGCTTTGGGACATCAGGTGGATGATAACTTAATTAATTGGATGAAAATTTTTAAACATATAAAATGTAAAATTTTTAAAACTTTCAATTATTTGAAGTTATATCAAGACAATCGGAAAATTTTTTGTTATATTCATCAAATGAAGAAATCTTATTTTACCGAATAAAATTTTTTTATTCCAACCACATGAAATAAAGATACTCTGTAAGAGTGTAGAAACATATTAGCATTAGATGAACATGTTAAGAAGAATAATTTCAACCAAATAATGAGTTTTCATAACATCATTTAGACTAGATTTTATATTTTTGTATATATCCATTGGAAATTTTTTTATAAATAGAAGTAGTGTTTGAGGAGGAGGAAGATTTTTCATACAAGACTGTCTAATGTTATTTTGAATAGTTTTTAACATCTTGTTAATTTGATATCACTTCAATCTAATAATTTTAGATACTTTTTATTAGGTAATTTGTGAGAGGGTATTCTTTAAATTCCTTAGTAGATTCTAGGTTTGTAATTTTCTATCAGATCTTACTAATCGAAGGAATCTAGGGATAAGAAATAGAGGTGTATCTGATATTACTGATCGATGGATTCTAGGCATAATAAAACAGTGCTATGTTATATCATAGTATCGAGAGATTTCTTATTGTAAGAAAGATAGAACTTATAGTTTGGTGAATTACATGGATACCCAATGTTAGGGTTTTTGACTTCCTTTACACTTAAGGTTAAAATATGGAAATATTTTATTAAGAGTTTTTAATTCATCCTTACTTTCTTTATAAGATTTTATATAACTTGTTTTTTGGAGTTTATTTAATCTTTTATTAATGAAATAATAAAAGTTTTCTTATGTGACAAAATTTTATTAATATTGAATTTAAATAATGTATTGGTGCAAAGTATGTCTGATATCTTTACTAATTCGATATAAATTTCATCTAATAACCTATTTTAATAAGATAATTAAATTATTAGTCTTATTTAATCAAATAAAATTCACTTCACCTCTTATTGTATAATTACATACTCTTTTGATTTTATAATGTTGACATTTGGACACCACCTTTTTTTGTCAATATTGGTTTCTTTTATCTGAATTATTTAATTCATACTCTAAAAATACATATAAAATTCATTTTCCAATTATATTCTAGATTCTCTTTATGTATAACAAAATGAATCATGTTCCATTTTATTATTAAAATATTGGGATTAAATAATTGAATTAAATTAAATACAACATAAAATTATAATCACTATCATTGTGTATGTGTGTCATCTCTTCTGTAACCTTCAACTAATTTTAATCTACTGGTTAAGTTACTTATACAATAACTTCTCATTTTAAAGTTGATAAAATATTTTTCATATTTAATTATCATATGAATCATGAATGTGTTAATAAAAAAACATATTCAAGGTGGGAATTAACATTTATAGATCTATAACTAGATGGAAATTATATATATGTATATATATATATTTATATGAAATAAAATAAATAAGGAAAAAACATAAAACATATAATAATTACAAACCTTCAAATCCATTATTATTTTACATAAAATAAAAAAACTTTAAGGATGAGTAGGAACCTCAAACCCCTTCAGGATTCAAATAATAAAATCACAAGAAAAATTAAATTCCACAAAAAATCATTGTTTCACAATAGAAATTTTAAACAAAGAGGTAAAGGTGAGTTGGTCTTCTGTTTGGAACCTAGGAGGAATCATCATCTTAGGTGAATCCTAAAATTTATGAAAAATTTGTGGACTCACCAACACATTCCATCAGGCTTGGAGCAACCATATGTCCACTTCCATATGTAACCTAAAATTTTACACTACCCTCAAGGACCAATATATCACATCACTGAACCTTAAACAAAGAAAAATCATCATCGTGTCAATCATCACTGCAGATTAGATCACCATGAACACCATCAAGAAGGAAATCATATACGTTCTTCTTTGTGAGAATTTATATTCCATCATCCTAATAAATTTATTCAGTGTTTATAAATAAACCATATATGTTAAAATTAATTATATTACCAATCATGATTCATGGTTGGATCAAAAAAGTGTGCTACATTATTTTCATTATTCCCCCTTATTAATTATTGATGAGATCTATAATGTGTTTTGACATATTAAATGTCCATGAAAAATCCATTTTATATATACCACATTGAAAACTTTTTTTCTTTTTCACTTTAATTGTTAATATTTTGACCAATCCCACTATTATAAATTTCTCTTTTCAATTGATTTATTATCATAACCACCTAAATCATTAGATTAATCTTGACTTCTACCACATTTATCAATATTGTGACCTCGGCTATATGTAATCACGTTCTCTTCTAGAATGGAATCCATTCAATGAATTATAATTCATGATTTCCTATTAAGAGTTCATCATTTTTTCATAATAAAAATATAATAAAGAAATTGAAAATAATTATTAAATGATTTTTCAGGATATTGTTTTCTCATAATCACATTTGAGACCTGTAATGTAGGTAATATTTTTAAAAAATATACAAAAATACGATCCACACAATTTATTTATGTGGGAATTTTGAACATGAAAAAACCATGCTCGCTTGCTAACATAAATCATAAAATCATAAACAACACCAATTAAAACATGTATTTGTTAAAATTATAAAAATATCTGGGCATATTTTATTTTCAACTATATGTTCCTCAAAACATCATATAGATAATGATAGTGGACTATTGGGTCTTTCGGTCGACATTGTGTGAAATCATTATTATCCACTTCTGACCATTCTACATAGTCCAGTTGTATCCAAATGCATTTCAGCATTCAAGAACCATGATAGATAGTTCTTTTCTCTAGAGTTGAGAGAATGAAAATGAAACATATGAATGTTAATCATTATAAAAAAAACTTGTTTTATAAAAGGAACTTATTTAGAAATTTTAAATTCATGTCCATAATGTGAAATGAATTTAGATTCTGAACAATAATTGGATATTATAAGATGATATAAAAATACAACATTTATATATGATTAATGATCAAAAATCACAATTTTCACATACAATGTGGAAGGGATAAAAAATATAGTTAAAATAAAATAAAAATATATCATGTAATCATCATATAATTATATATTTATAGGCTAAAGGTATATATAATCAACATTCCACATTATTTCATAAACCTCAATACAATAGAACGACTTAAAGTATGCTTCATGTGTAGAGATTATATGATGCTACAAAATAATTCCCATAATAATTAAAAATATTGGAAGAATTACATGAAAATATAAAACCTTTATGTATCATTATTCTAGTTTAATTATATAATCCATCACAGAACACAACATAAGGAATCAAATTGCAGTAAATTATAGGACTGGGACCTAACCCCACAACCTTCCCCTAACCCCCCAAACCCTTACTGCTAGACCACCAACTATAGGGAACATTCAAGTTTTATTATATATATATATATATATATGAATAAATTATCATAAAGGAATTTGTTTTTAAAAAAATTTCATATATCTCATAATCATAAAAGTTTATTATAAAAAAAATAATCTTAGTGGATTAGATCATAGGAATTGGAAAAAAATTCAAAATTTAAACTTACAAAAAATATCACAATTGGTTTCTCTCTTTGAAAAATAAAAAAATTAAATTTGATTGAATTATTAAATAAAAACCTCTTTCAAAAGCCACTAGTAATGCTAATCATTAATTTCTTGTTGAAATACTATTCAAATCAAAGTGATGCTTGTCACTCTAATGAAAAATGATAAAATTATGGATAAGGATGTTGTCTTAGGGACCCAAATGTTTTAACACCTTCTAGAACCTCACAAACAAAACAATGTTAAAAGATATGAAAAATTTTATCACCCAATTGAAAGGTCCAGATATGGTAACTAAACATAAACACCTTCTACTAAATCACCTTGATCTCCTCTAAACCTTAAAAAACTCACACAAAAGCCGAAGGACAAAATAACTCCCAATAAAAACATGGAACAAAAAAATTTATCTGGTTCAATGTGTAATCCAATTTCATAGGAGACACATTTCCACCCTTTATTACTAACAGAATATATACTTTATATGATTTTAATACAAGACAAAACATTCCACTCACTTATTAATAGAATATTCTAGACGATAGATATGGTGTCCCCTCCATACAACCTATGGGGAAAATATCTATGACCTTCTGATCTATGTGGGTGTCTCTTCATCCACTCAAATATACTAGAAACTCCACCACCTTAACACTCAATCCCCAGTGATCTGTGTAAGATATTTATTAACCCTTACATAGCCTCTTAAAAACACATTGAGTTATGCTTATTTGTCTACAAAAGTTATTCCTATATAAAGCCTATATTTTTTATCACCTCCAATCGTCTAAAATCTAGTAGTAATCTATTTTTTTCACCTAATCCGTATTTTTATTCCACTTATAAACTTCATTGGTTCCTCCTAACATGTCATCATATAGCTCCAATCATAGAAATTCTCGAAACAGTCTTTCAAAAATTTCTATGATTTAGCTAAAAAAACACTCATCATGGATTCAATCTATAATTGTCATAATTTGGAATTATTTGATCAAATATATTATCGTGTCCTTGGATTACTTATTAATTTAAAAAATTATCCCCTTATTATCCCATAAAAAAGTCAATGATTCTCTATCCTTTCTTCTTGATCACACAAGTCCCACTAAGGCACAACTTTTCATCAAATTTCATGGACTAAGACCTTTGTTTTCATATCAGTTGGATGATAACTTCCTTTTATCTTCTATAGATCTAGTACTAAATACACCATAGGTTTATGAATGAATATATATTTAGATGAATGTGTTTTATTCTTTCACTACAACACATAAGTCCTTTAACATAACTATATTAGGGATTTTTTGCGCAAAAACCCACTATCAATTAGAGAACCATTAAAAGACATTGGCCTTTATCAGTGTTTGAAATGCATTGATAAAGGGATAATTTCTTATAAATAAAAATATCACTAATAAATGGGGTCCTTTATTGATTCATGTTTTAAATTGATACATGGTCCAATAATAAAAACTTTTTCTAATGCAAATAAAAAGTTGTTTTATCAGATCTATTAGCAGCGCTGATAAAGGGGCATACTACAGTAGTGTGCTTTTAAAATTACATCACAAAATAGTAAAAATAAAGGTATAAAATATATAAGGAAAATATATAATTTAGTTGAAATATATTTTAAAACAAAAATACATGAAAATACACTATATTACCGACATTTCAAAAATTTGTTTATACAATTACATTAGTGGAAACAATTTGTCACAAACATTAAAAAATGTCAATGTTACTTTGTATTTTCTTCCTAATGCCAATTCATGCTATTAGTTGATGAAACAACCACCCTATCATGAGAAAAATAAAATTCACATTTATAAGAAGACAATTCTTTTGTTTGTAATTCTATAAATAAAAAAATTAAACAAAATGTGTAATTTTTAAACTAAAAACATATACATTGATTCATACCAGCCACACCGTGTATTATATTTAGTTTAAATTCATTGTTACACTTCAAATATTTTATTTTTGTTCTCAAAAGTAATTTCCCTGAAATTAGATCGCATCTATGGTGATAAAAAATCACTATGACTGTGATGCAATTCAAGATCACATACTTTTTGCAAACAAGACTTAAACTATCAGACAATTTTTTGTTCATATTCAAGTTTCAAATATATGAAAATTATCTAAAAAATGATCAGCTAAAAATGATAAGGGAATTAATTATTTAAAAGTATGTAAAATGGGCAGAAAATAATTTTATCTTGTCTTTTTATTTTTTCCTATGTGATGTGCATTTTAAACTAAAATGACACTTATATATCGAACACCCTAACTTTAATTAATAACAATCACATCATGTTTCATATTGAAAAGTCATCAATTTCTACACATCATAAATGAATTATAGATTATTTTTCCAGAAATTTTGAAAACAATCTATTCTCGTTTAATCAATTTCGTCTAATGATGTGTCTTTTAAACTAAAATGTAACCTTTATATAAAAACACACACTATGATTCATATAAATAACATCATGTTTCATATTGATGTGTGGCCAATTATTACACATCCTAAATGAATTATATAATTTTTGAGGTTATTTCCAACATGTAAAAAATAAATCATGGAACTTATTCAAATTATTTGAAAACAATCTAAGATCATTTTCACAATTTTGGTGATGGGACACACATTGTAAACTAAAATGGTACTTTTGAATTGAAAACATGCACTACAAGTCATACTGAACACACTGTGAATTAGATTGATGTGTTGTTAATTATTACTCATCACAAATGAATTATATATTATTTTCAAAATTTTTGAAAAACATCTGATCTTATTTTCTTGGTTTTGGAATTGTGAATTGAGTTCTAATTAAAAATGGAACTTTTATATTGAAAGCATGAACATAGAGTCAAACTAACAACATCAGTTATCATATTGATATGTAGTGGATACATACAAGTTAAAAAATAATTATAGATCATTTTACTAAATTTTAAAAACAATTTGAGTGTGTTTTATTTGTTTTATCTATTTCATATGTGTTTAAAGCTAAAAGGGATATTTTTTTGTTGAAAACAAACACTTAGAGTCATATCGACCACATTGTGTGATGGATTGATGTGTAACTAATTCTTACATTTAAAAACAGAATTATGGGACATTTTTTTAATGTTTAAAAATAATAAAATATCTTTTTAATTGTTTTGGTGATGTGATGTGTTTTTTAAACTAAAATGAAACTTTTATATTGAAAACACACATTTCGATTCATACCAACAATATCTGGTGTTGGATTCATGTGTGGTTTATTACTACACATAAAAATGAATTATGGATCATTTTACAAAATTTTTTAAATAACTCGAGCTCTTTTTCTTAGTTCTGGAATTATGACATGTTTTTTAATCTAAAATCAGACTTCTATATTGAAACACGCAATTCAATTCATACTAACCACATCAATTTTTGGAATGACGTGTGGTCAATTAACACAAGTACCAAATGAATTATGAATCATGTATCTAAGGTTTGAAAACAATTCGTGCTCATTTTATTAGTTTGGGAAAGGTGATGCCTTTTAAACACATATGAATCTTCTATATTGAAGAATCACACTTTGAGTCACACCAACCACATAATGTGTCAGATTTGTGTGTCATTAATTCCTACATGTTAAAAACGAAATGCAGATCATTTTCATAATTTTTAAAACAATAGGATCTTATTTTCTTATTTTTCACTATGTGATGTATGTTATAAACTGAAATGAAACTTTTATATTCAAAACATGTACTTCGAGTCATACCAACCACATCAGGTTTTATATTAACATACGGTCAATTATTACACATAAAATATAAATTATGGGTTTCTGTCCTAAATTTGAAAACAATATGATCTCAATTTCTTCTTGATCTATTTCATGTGTGTTTTAAACAATAATGACACTTGTGTTTTAAAAACATGCACTTTGAGTCATACTACTCACAGCATTTATTAGGTTGATGTGAAGTCTATTCCTATATGTAAAAATTAAATTATGTATATTTTTACTAAATTTTAAAGATAATATGATCTTGATTTCTGATTATTGGTATTGTGACATATGTTTGAAACCAAAATGAATGTTTTATATTCAAAACATGCATTTAGAGTCATACTAACCAAATTGGGTGTCTGATTGACATTTGGTAAATTCATACTCATCAAAAGTGAATTATGGATCATTTTTCAAATGTTTATATTCAATATGATATAGTTTTATCAATTTTTCCAATGTGATGTATTTTAACCTCAAATTACACTTACATTGAAAACATGTACTTCTAGTCATAGAGACCGCATCATTTTCAAATTTTAATGCTGTCAATTAATAGACATTAAAATTAAATTTTGGATAATTTTACAAAAACAATCAATCAATATGAGCTGAATTTTATGTTTTTTTCCATGTTATGTGCATTTTAAACAAAAAATGGAACTTTTAAATTAAAAATGGGTACTAAGACTCATACCAACCACATTTGGTGTTATTTTAATGTGTATTCAATTCCAACACATTAAAAATGAATTATGGATTATTATCCTAAAATTTTAAAACAATTCAAGCTCGTTTTCTTAGTTTTTTCTATGTGATTCAAGTTTTAACCTAAAATGAAACCTTTATATTAAAGACATGCACTTTGAATCATACCAACGACATTGTGTGTCAAATTTATGTGAGGTAAATTCCTATATCTCAAAAATGAATTTTTTATTTTTTTAAGAAAAATTAAAAAATCTGAGATCATTTTCTTTTTTTGAGAAATGGGACATGTGCTTAAAAATAAAATGGAAATTTTGTATAAAAAATAACTTCAAGTCATACTGACCGCATCATGTGTCATATTGATGTGTTCTCAATTCCTACACCTTGAAAATTAATTATTGTTTTTTTCCTAAATTTTTAAATAAAATTGATCTCTTTTTCTTAGTTTTGGTGTTGTGACACATATTTTAAACTAAGATGACACTTTTTTATTAAAAACATGTTATTCTTGTTATACCAACCACATCATTTACTGAATTGCTATGTAGGAAATTCCAACATCTGAGAAATAAATATTAGATTATTTTCATACATTTTGAAAACATTTTGAGTTTGTTTTCACATTTTTTGGTTATGTGGTTAAATTTTTAAACCAAAATTGCATTTTATATTGAAAAATTTCACCCATTCTCAAACTGACCACATCATGTGTAAGATTTATATTCAGTTGATTCCAACACATGAAAAATGAATTATGGATCATTTTTATAAGGTTTGAATGTAATTAGATATTTTTTTCCAGTTTGGATATGTGATACATCTTTTTACTAAAATGATACTTTTGTATTGAAAAAATGCATTCTGAGTAATACTAAACACATCATCTGTCAGATTCATGTGGGTCAATTCCTACACACAAAAAATAACTTATGGATCGATGACCTAAAGTATCAAAAGGATCTATATTTATATTCTTCATTTTGAGCATGTGGTGTTTCTTTTGAAATAATGTGTACATTTTAATAATAATTTTAAGATAATTATGATATGGAAATTAACTAAAAAGTAGAAAAAATGATTAGAAAATTAAATAAATAATTAGTATGAAGTCTCATCTTAATGATATCTGTATACATTATGACACCATGTATTTTTTCCATTCATTTCTAAACAAATATATTTCTTTCATTATACTTCTCCTTGATAAAAAGATAAAAATATAATATGATCCATACGATACTAATGATTCACATCCCAAGTGTATCTCTAAGGTCGTAGCTCATACTAGATCACAATACAATAGGTAATCACCTAAATATAATGTTAGAAAACATTCTAACACCATGTAATCTACCGAGTATTCTCTAAAATCTTTTAATTATTCTCATGAGTATGTAAATTTCTCGAAATCTTGGTTGTACTAGGAAAATATAATCAAAAAAATGATTAAGATATATTTTGACTGATATTTTAATTACCTTTGTAAATTTATTCTTTGCGGATTCTAGTCTTTTTATGGTGTATGATATATTTCATAAATTTTCAAATTTAATATCCATAGTTGTTGTTGTTATCTTTCTTTATAATATGAAAAAAATGACCAAAATGAGTAAACTATTTTTAAATATGTTTTAATAGTTAAATATTTTTATATATACCCTAATCGGGTTCCATTTGACGAAATTAATAGGCTTTTTTTTCAATCACCGACCTCATACCATGACTTACCCTATATTTATTGATCACCCTATCAAAAAAAATTCATATTAAAATACAAACTGAAACATATAAATCAATTTTTATCTAAAATCTGTTCATTAGAGTTCATTAAAATTTTACAATACACATCATTCGGGGTCAGTTTGATATAAATACAAGAATTGGATCCAAAAAATAAATATTTTGGATATCAAAATTGATTTTTATTAGAAAAAAGTACATCCTAAAAAACAAAAAAAAGTTATGAAACATATAAAATTATATTTTATATGATTATATTCCAAAGTTTTACCCCTCCATTATAGGGATGAATAAGATTATATTTCATTTTATTTTATTCTCATACGCCTTACTTAGATCACCTTTTTTTATTAATTTCTTCCAAACCCAATTAAAATACTTTAAGAGAAATGATACATGGATTAATGAATCCAAATCATGTTTTATGGGGTTTTCCGACTATGTATAAGTAATATAAATTCCAGTATAAAATATGAATATGTATTAACTTTAACGAACATAGTAAATATTTTTTGGATATACAGATTATGAAAAGGAACCTCATGTATGTATTCACAAATGAGACTCCTAATCATTCAAATAAAATAATATCATTTTTACTCTTGATATCAACAGAGTCTGTAATGACATTTACAAATATTTATTCTTAATATAAAATGTTGGAAATTTCTACATATTTTAATGTGGTGTTTTTATAAACTTTTAATGTCAGTTTATGCTTTAGTGGAACTAGCAAGGAGAAGGTTCTCTTGGAAGGACCTTGTGTTTTATCAATTGATTCACTAGATTTCATTAATCTGAGATTCATTTTCCCCATCGTTTTATCTTTCTATAAAATAATTCGTAACATCATAACTTTTTTCATAAACTAGTACATGTTTTTTATTTGAATTTTTTATGGATATACCTCTTGTATATTTTTAATATTAGACATCCATTCTATGAAGTGGAATAGGAAACTCTATGATCAGATCTTGTTCTACTTCAATCCCCACTCTCATGTTATCTTTTGGGAGTTATTTGTTGTGTATCATGTCTCCAAGGATATTATACACCATAGACCTAAAAAAATGGTGGTGTGTGGGTGTTGATAAATAGAAATCACATACAACTATAACCTATAGTGTTTTAGTAATATAATATTATCAGAATTTTTTTATTTTCTCTTAGGATAATGATTAATGACCAAATTCATTACCCCAGATAAGGTATGTTATTGAGGGGAATGACTAACCTCAAAGTTAGTGGGTTCATTTTTCTCTTCATGTGATTATATTTTTTCCACAGTCAGTTCCCTTTGATCTTTTCACATATATTGGTCAATCAATCCAAACTAGAAACTAATATCTTACAAATCGTCTATTTGAACCTAAATTCCTTTTATCCCCTAATAAGTTTCTTTATGAGGCATTTATTCTCAAATTATGATTCATGTGAAAAATCGAAATCCTTTACCTCTCACAAAAACATATTTTTCGGCCTCTTCAAATCTACTAAAAGTGGTTTTTCATCAGGTATGATCATAGCTAATTCTTATGAATAAAATTTATAAAAACATATGAGCATAAAAGTGGTTGTATATTTTTATTAATTATTCATAAAATAAATAAATGAAAATATGGTGTTTTATATCACGTAATATTTAGTTATATGTTTAAAATACATGCCATTTTATTCTCTTGTGAAGCATACCTTGTCGTTACTTTGTGATAGGAGTACATTGGTTTTGGTATGCATTGTTTATTTCCATCACTCCTTTTGTGATAAATAAATACACAATTTTGAATCAAATTTGATAAAATAAATAATTTATTATATTATATTATCAACTATAAGGCACCTAAAATGTTTTCTCATGATGACTGATTAAAGAATTCCATGTTTCCAGCTTCATAATGTCTACATACATAACTGAGGGGGTGGAGATTTACTTTCCCCTCAGCATCCCTGAGATGAATTTTGGTAAGAAGTGTTTAGAATCCTATATGGTATTTTCTAGATTCCATTAAGACATATTTCCTATGGAAATCATCTATAATAACCATAATCTACAAGGAATAATGAAAATTAAATAAATTTTTCATTATATAAATTTTTTATAAAATTGATAAATTATATTGAAACATTAACTTAATATCTTCCCAAAGGGTTTCCTTTGTTACATGCTAGACATGTCCCCATAAGCCTATATTAATTTTAACCTTAATTCTCATTATTTTCCCAGCTTAGCTAATGAAAATTGAATTTATTAGGTCAATAGGTTGGCTGTATTGATTTCAAGAAACCTATAATTTTGTACCCTTGATTCTTTCCTTGATAATTGTTTGTTAACATAGTGATGCTACATCATTCTTGTATTTTTATGCAACATGTTTTTGATCCCCTAATAATTCTATAGTTTCAACATCAAATATCTATTCTTCCCCGATATTGGTAACAACATCATATCTATAAGTCATTATCTACATGAGTAGCCACACATTTTATTTATATTACATCAATATAGTAGAGAATATATAATATTATGAGGAAAATAATATTATATTTAAAAACACTTAAACATATCCATTGAACACTATTTCTTTTCTTTAAATTCTAAAGGGATTTGGATTCGTTATGGAGAATATTAATATATTATTTGTGGTCTCCTCTAACATAAAATGCATTGTCTTTATTGGGATCATCATGAAATGATTGTGATCTCCCAATGAAAGGGTCATCCTCAATTGAATTTTCATCCGACCTTATTTTTTTTTAACCACTAGTTGGAAAATTGGCCAAATCTTTATTTTTTCTGGATTTGAGACATAAAATAACTACTCAAATTTTAATTTCATTCTGAGAAACTCATTAGTACACCCTTCCACATTGAAATTCAACTTCATGGAGGCCATTTAATCAACTTTCACTACACCTCTATTTTCAACCAATTTGTAATATAAAATCGACACTTTAAATGATGAATAATCGAACTCAAATATATATTTGATGATTCAGAACTATCAAATATCGACATAAATTGGATTTATTTCATTGGGAAAATATATATACTTTGCTTCTACCATATTTCTAACACTACTATGTTTCATCATATTGTGTTTTTCATGTTCTTTTTTATAGAATTTGTAACCATTAATTACAAAAAACAGTGTAGGATATAACATTTTTTATCTCCCTTGGATATCCATTAAAGTCATTCCACAACTGAATCCGTATTTTAAGATAACTCCTCATAAATGTGATCTTAGAACCATCCTATATACTTTTTATTATTTGTATTTGATATCCATATTTTTTCCCTTGATGTATTAAAATGTTTAAAAATCCATTAAGGGCTTCAATGTATGTATAAAAATATTTACTATTATGTAAAATTGAAAAGTATTCTTACTCCCTATCTATGATGGTAATTTTAAAAACATCTCTTCCGTAAATCACTTCTCCCATAAGGCATCCACTAAAATGAGTCTTTGGGAGATCGATGATATCAACATATGATATTTAATTAGTTTAGAGTTCAATAACTACTTTAACAATATATTTTTTAGCAATACAACCTTCTAGATAACTTCAATTACAAATTCACCCTTTCAATATATTTACATAACATTTTATGGGGTAAATCCATTTGTAATAGACAATATCACATAGATTAACATATTCAACAAGGTAAACCATCTGGTGGACCATTATATCAAGGAATATTGGATAGAAAAACATCTCTAATACACATAATATGACTACTGACTCATTATTCATGATTGGAAACTTCATTGGGTCTATAACATTACTAAAATGTATTTGAGAAACAATGAGAGTTTGATAAATATACATCATAACTTTTTAGGAAGAATGTAACATAAAGCGATGCTCCATAAATATTTCATGAAAATATGCAATCATTTTATTTTAGTCTCTATAACATTGAATTAATCAATTAAATTTCATTCTTGATATTTGATGATTACCCCTCTATATCCTTTAAACCATTATGTAAAATAAATTTTTTCAATTTTTCATCTATGGATAGAGTGTAAGAAGTTGGAGGAAGAAAAAGTCCAACTTTTACCCTTCTTCGATTCCAAATCACCCCTTATCGCTATATCAATCATGTCCATCCTATAAATGATGTCATATTTGTTTCCATGGACATTTTTTAATGTTCCAATAACATAATCACATAATTTTTTTCTACATTCATGACATTAATAAAATGTATGATGTAAAAACAATTCCATTCCTGTAATTCCAAGAAAATTATTCACTTTTCCCAAAATGATTATGTAATGTCTTTAAAAAAATAACTAAAAACATTGTCAATATATTTTAATTATTCAAATAGTTTATCCCTAGTTATTGGGGATGTTGTTGTACCTTGTTTGGTATTTTCATTTAATTTTTACATCCAATATCGTTATTTATGTCATCGAGGTAAAAATTTACAATGTCTTAAAAACATTGTCTTTGAGGAATTTCTCAAACAAATCAAGTGTTTGAATTATTCACAAATGGGAAACCCTATAATTATTGTAGTTCTATAACTTGGAAAATTTCCATAACCATGAAATTAATTTAAAATCCCATACAATATAGCCCACAATGTGAATTCTTTACTTCTATGATAATTAAACATTGTAACACATTTATACAACATGAATTTCATATCTTTGATCAATGGATCCAAATAGAAATCAATATCATTACTAGGTTATTTTGGTCCAAATATATGTAGATACAATATAATGTATTTTCAATTCATATAGAACCATGGAAAAAAGGTATAATTTACCAACATAGTTGGCCATGTACTGTGAGTACTACTATAAACACCAAAAGGGTATATTTCATCTACCGATAATGAAAGATGGATGTTTCTCATCTCATTTACAAATTCAGGATACTCCTAATCAATTTTATTCCACAAAGGAGAGTCTTATGGATGATATTGTCTCCCATGATTAATTCTTGTATCTTTGTTCCATGTCAATTGTCTCACGGTTTCCCGACATCCATATATTTCGCTAAACTATGTAATGATAGGAAAGTACCATACATATTTTAGAGGACTTGATTCATCATTATTACATTTATGTGTAAAATACATAGGTATATTATGAGTGATTAATGGTCTTTATGATGAAATATTCAATAATTTTGACAATAATGTTTTTTAGAGATCATTCCCATTGAATGTATCATCTGTTTAGTGCCATATTTTCAACAAGGAAATTCATTTTCTTTAGGTAATATATCATTCAAGAGACCAAGTATTTCTATAAAGTGGGTTTACCTCCATCCATTACTATCTGTTAAATTATATAACTTCAATACAATAGAAAATGTTTTTTATTTAGTAAAACCAGTATACAATGGTCTCTTATCATAGATATTTAACTTCTCAAAAAGCTTTACAAAATCATGAAGGTCATAATCAATTAGCATTTTTATTTCTTCCATAAAATCATCATAATCATTTACACTGTTAATCATATCATCTGATCCATAGACTATAGTATCTTCCCAATCAGTGTGTACATTCAGTTTTCCCTAGGTTTAGTCTAACATTTATAGATCTAATTTTTTCTAAGAAAAATAAAATGTCCTTCCAACTCTTTTATACTAATTTGTATTTTATAACAACAATGTAAACAAAAAAAATATATAATAAGTGTTGTATTCATTCTCTATTTAAAAATTGAAAAACTCTTTAACTCAATATTCATACACTATTTTCATACGATTATCATGAATCCATTTTCAATTCATATTATTCCTATTAGGTTCATAAAATATTCATTTTGTAAAAAAATAAACATAGGATATTCATAATCAAATGATAAAGTTATAGATAACTCTAATAATGGGATCACAACATTTTAATGTTATTAGTGATGATTCTTGAGAAGTTGTCAATTTATATAATTGTGGCATGAAAATAAACAATCATGGGTAAATAGTTAGTTGTTGGTTTGGGATATCTATTTGATGATGAGTGGGAAAAAACTGTGGTAATTCTAGGATTATTTATGAAACCTTCCTAAGAAGGATTCCAACAATATGGAGTGTTTATCTTTATTCATTTCATCAATTGTTACCTTATGAGACATGTGGTGTTTCAATAATAGTATTATTAGAGATTTAAAGTGGTGGGAATGTTTTGGTGACATTCACATATGAGTTTCCAAATTACATGTATGATTAATTTGAAGTGTTATAAAAAGTATCAATTAATTGAAATCATATAGTACGTTTGTCCACTGACAACTATTGGTTAACCCATGATCCTTATTTTCATTAATGATGATATATTACTAATGATAGTTAGTCACTTCAGGAAACAATTTTTCATCTATCATTTATTCACATTAACCATTTTCTGATAAAATGTATATCATAAATAAAGGTATTTAAATCATTATTTTATGTATAATTATAAAATATCTTACTAAAAATGTTAATAAGATGGATTTCATACTCAACAGAATCACATAAGGGCATATATTAGTCTGATCATCACTAAATAATATATTTGAAAAACAAAATTTATTTGTTATTGGATGGAAATATTCTCTTGGAAATTATAGTTCATTATTTCCATTTAATTGTGAACTTGCTTTCTAAATTTCGGTAAAAATATCTTTCATCAAAATATACAAGGTCATGTAATCACTATATAATGAAATAAGATCATATAATATCAAATTTATTGAATCAAATTGATGAAATTGTTATTTACGATAGAAGTGAAGTTAGATTCCATGTTACTCTTTTTTCTGAAGATTATTCTAGACTATGTATTATAGGGATACTAACAAATATATTTGTAAATCGTTATTCCCTAGGATGCATTATTAAATTTAGGTTATTGTTAAACTCATATCACTCTTTCTTTAATATTTAATATTGTGTATTATATTTTATCTAATAACTCCCTAATATGGTATACCAAAAACAATTTCATATGGATTAGAGATACAAAATTTATGAAGTACATTTTCATGGAAAATAACCAATGACAATGGTATTATAAACTAAGAAAAAAACTGGACAGAAATCATAACTGTGTGTTGAGTCATGATGCTTGTGAAGCATAATTTCCTTTTATTGGCTAATCTACCACTGTACTAGCTTACAAAAAAATACATTTAACAAAAATTTGATATAGTTATGGTAGCAAGGCATTCTGGAAAGGAGAGGTGGAAGGCTTTCTATATCAGTCGATCAAGAGAGTGGAGTACGGGGAAACAACAGTCACTATAGGGCTGCTTCATAACAGTGGGTGGTTGGTCCGAACAGATGATAGCAATGATGGAGAGGTATTTGAAAAAAATAAAGAAATAAAGTACACTAAAGTATAATAGGATTTGGGCCAGGTATGTATGAGAAATGTGATCAACAATACTAATAAATGAGAGACTACACCAAGGACACTAATAAATTGGGGAGTAAAAATAATAACATACCTTAGAATTGAGAGAGTTGATTCATCCAAGAGAAGGTTAGGTGGGTGTGGTGGCATGGATGAAATTTTGTGAGAGGTTGAATGATATGATATAAATTGGTTCGGTTAGAGTTCTTTTTAAGAAACCATAAAGGGTTTTATCATTGTTTTTAAAAAAATAACTGATAAAAAAAGTCATATCAATGCTAAAATAATAAGTGCTAATAAAGATATATATTTTCTAGTGCTAAACAAGTATTGATAAAAGATATATTTATTAGCCCTAAAGTTTTAACACTAATAAAGATCAACATAATTAACTTTATTTATATAATTAACATAATTAATAAAATTAAATTTATATAATAATAAATAAAAAATAGATAATTATATATAATTGTAAATATATCAAAAGAATTTTAAATATATATTTAGAAATATAATTATAGATATATATTTATTAGTAGTTATAAATTAATATATTTTTAAATATATTTATAATTATCTATATATAATTATAAATATTTTCATATATTTATATATATTAATATAATTATAATTATTTATATAATTATTTATATTTAATAAATATATATATATATATATTAAATATAGTAAACCTTTTCATTATTTAAATATTTTTATTATAATATTATATTTATTTAAATATATAATTATTTACTAATAAATATATAAATACTTTTGAATATATATATATTTATATATTTATTCATACTTATAAATATATTATTTTATAAATATAGTAACTATACATTTATAAATATATTTATTTATAAATTTTTATTTTAAAATATATTTTTAACATTATTAATTAATATATAATATTAAATGAATGAATGTTAAAAATTAATGGAATTGAGTAATTAAAAATGAGTAGACATTAAAAATATATAAAAAGAGATATGTATTTTTAAATAGTTTGATGGTTTATCCCTATTTTATTAAGAAAAAATAGATTTAATCCTTTTTAAAAATGGAATGAGAGGGAACTCAATACATCACCTAAAGTCATGGAGACACAATGTTTTGAACATGGCCTAGAGGACCTAGTGACTTGAAGGCCAAAAATATTCCTAAAAAGAAGACAACATGACAAGAACTAGATAATTGTGTCACTGCCCCAGTAGGTGAAACAACGCTTTTGTGGCCAATAAAAAATGAAGTCCCCCCTCTTCAGAGAAGCGTTATGTTAGACTATCATAATGAGGAAAAGCACTATGTTCGACATTACTAATGTGGGATATGATCAGATGATGGATGTAGCAAACCTATCGCTCTATCGAGTCATCCACCAGATGAATCAATCATGGCCACTCCAATGTCAACAAGATCCTCTACAACATCTGATTGTGGAACTATGAATAAAGCCACGAGGACGAGTTCCCATCCATCCATCAAAGGAGAATAAATATGGATGAATGATGGGTATTAAGACACTCATCCCTATTTTGAGGTCTCCCTCCCAGTAGCACTAGAAAAAAGTGTTTTACTGCCTTCTAAATGATGCATGACAAAGACTAAAATCATTATGATACTTGCAAAGAACCCAAATAACCCAAAAAAATCATGCTGTCTTAGTGGTCAGAACACCCTAATCCAACCACCAATTTCGATCTCAAGAAGTCGTCACCAACAACGACATCCTCCTCAGACGAGAAGAAATCGTTGTCACTACCCCACCACTGATGAAACTATTGAGATCATAGGTCACGATGCCCTCTCTAGTGCTACTCCACTATCTACACTAGAGAAGTGTTCTCCTGAGGGCGCCTTCACTAGCACCCTTCTAGAAGTCTTGATCCTTCATCACCTAAGAAATCAAACTCACCACCTCCAGAGACCACAGTCTCTGCCACAACCCTCCCTAATGATGTGTCATCATCATCGCCCAAAGCAACATACTCCACCGCCATCGGACTCCCAACTGATGCCACAACAACACCATATTAATTATATACATTACAACCATATTAAAACCATTAAATGTTAATTAAAAAACATGTATAAATAAATATTATAAAATTGATCAAATTAATAAAATTATTGAAAAATGAAAAAATGAAAATGAAGATATTAAAAAAAATATATATTAATAAAAAATAATGTATAAAAACAATTAAAAAAGAATAAATTTCAGAAAATATTAAATAAATAAATATTTAAAATCTATAAGTTATGAAAATATTAAGGAGAAACCTAAAATTATTAACGAATAAAAAATATTAAATGAATGCATGTTACAAATTAGTCAAATAAAATTATATATATATAATTAAATAATTAATATACAATATTAATTAATTAAAACAAATAAATTTTTTAAATACTTAATATAAAAAATAAATATTAAATATCTTATTTATTACTATATATATGTTAAATTTATTATTTTTTTATAATTCTATCAATTTTTTTAAAATTTATAAAGTATATTAAAATTTTAATTTTATATATAATAAATATACTATTTATTAATTTTTATTTATATATATAAACATATTAAACTTAGTACATTTAATTATAAAATATTTGGGGGTTGTCTCGATCGAGCTTTTGAACCCGCATGAATATTTGTTTAAATAAAAATTAATATATAATAATTATGTAAATTACAACTATATTAAAAACATTAAATGTTAAGAAATTATTTAAAATTTATTAATGAAATGTTTTTAATAAGAATTAAAAAAATTAATATATATATATAGTAATTAATAGTAAATTAATTATTTAATTAGTATATTAAGTATTTAATAATTTTAATCAATTTTATTAATTATAAATTCTTATTAATTATTTAATTATATATATAATTAATATACTATTTATTACTACTTATATGTTAAGTTTTATAAATTTCAATAAAAATGGTATATTAGTTTTTTAATTATATATATAATATATCAAATTTAATATATCAATATATCATAACCAAAAAAATAGTAATTATTTATTTAAAAACTAATAAATTTGATAAATATAAAAAAAATTGTATTAATAAAACATTTATTAATAAAAATGAATAAATTAAATATATATATATATATATATATAAACTAGAATCCTATTTGTATTTAAATTTATTATATCTAAAAAATATATATTAATAAATAAAATATTAATTATATATATAAATAAATAATTCATATACCGGCTCTTCATGTGTGGCCCTTAATTTAAAAAATGGTTCAACTACCTAAAAAATGGAGGGACCTCATGCAAGACACTGCGTAGGTGGGCAGTAAGGTCAACCACCACTAGCAATAGTAGTGGAAGAAGTGGAGGATGATTACAAAAGGGGTGTATGTATAGGATAGATTGTGTGTTAGGCACATATGGGGATGAGAAGGTGGGCGAGTGCGTGTATAAATGGTACATGAGGCCCAAGTGGCGTGCAACTGTAACAGGTTCTGAACCCCATATCTATCTTGAAAGAACAACGACCATGAGATTTCTTATAAATTATATCCAAGTTGTGTGGGATTTATGATGTGGGATTCATGCTGCGGGCAATAACCCTTTATCAGCACTAAGTAAAAGCCCTGATAAAGGTTTCTCTTTATCAGTTCTTGTATTTAGGAGTGATAAAGAACATTGTTTATCAATATTTTTATTTAGTGCTGATAAACACTACTATTTATCAACACTTGTTTTATAACTAACAATGGATTCCTTTTTTAGGAATTTTATTTTGTACTGATAAAGCATACTACTTCTTATTACACGTTCTGCAGTAGTTTTCAGTGAAACACTGGATTCTTCATAGAATTAAATTTACTCTAACTATCACAGAATAATAATCCATTCATTTTCTTCCTTTTGATATCCTCTAATAAACCCTTTGACCTTATAATCTCCTTCCCTACATGCTTTGTCACAACATGTTTAGATTATGTGGTCGATTGTGCAATTACTAATTGAGTTCTCGATATCATACTAATGGAAATTTCTCTATGGGTAAACAAAAAGCCTATGGTACTTCTCTAAGTTTCTGTATCCCCTCTAAATTCCCCCTCAAAATAAATTTGTAATAGGACACCCGTTTTGAAACATAATTCTAATGCTTCTGAACCATTGAGATTCCATAAAATCTACTTGACAACCTCCCAATTCTCAATTCCCATATTTTCCATGATCCTACTAACTACTCCCACTACATTTAAAAAATAGGACCATGTGTAGATCTTATCATACATAAACATTCTATACATTTATGTATAATGAACATTTGAAATGTTCTCAACTACATCATTCATTCATGGTGCATTCTATTTTGATAGTGTGAAATGTTTTTCTAATGGGGAAGAGGCATGTTTGGATCCAAACATTCTGAAATTATCCCTTGTCTTCTAGATGCACTTTGATTATGATGAAATCAAAGTTCCATGCATCCAATCCCACTTGTTTATCATCCCCCAAAATCTATTTGGATTCCTCACGATCCTTTATCTAAAAACCTATTGAATACCTCAACCTTAATATCTTTATTCAATTTTATGTATGGTCCCACCATGTTCAGGTCATCTATATACAATTGAAATATGATGAAGTTACCACTATGGAACATCTTCCATTAGAAGTAATGAGCCATATTGCATTGGATGACCTTCCATTCTTCCATAAAGACATTGAAATTTTGGTTCAACTACATTGGTTCTTACTTCATCCCATATAGTCACTTATTTTTTTTACATCAAGTTACTTCATGATTCTAGGAATCCTTAAAGTTTCTCTATATAACTATACTCCTCCAAATATTCATTAAGGAAATTCATATTCACATCTAACTATTCAGGATGTGAACTATCTTCCATGAACATTCCAAACATTGACCATTTTTTCTTTTGTTTAACAACAATTGGAAAATATACTAATATTTACTCCTGTTTTCTATTAAAATCCTATAAAAATTAGGCATTCCATGTATGACTTCTTAAAACCTACATTATCTTTCAACTAGTAGACCCATTTATTCCTTAGCACATTATTAACCAATAGTTGTTTTGAAAGGTCCCAATTTATAGAATCATATGAGGAGTCTTTATCCTCTTTCATTGCTAACTCTCACTAGTTTTCATCGCTAAGAGTAGTGACCCTTTTTGGACATTCGGGTTCTTCACCATCCGTAAGAAGCTAATAATGTAAGCTAGGAAAAACGTCATTGCACTAGTATTCTAACTTTTCTAAGCCAACTCAACACATAATGTTGTGATAATTTTATTACTAATTATTCAAGGAATCTTCTATAATCTTCAATGGTTATTTATATTTTCATTATATTAATGATTTGGCTGAACAAACAAAAATTTACCTCTATAAAAAACTCCAACTTTAATAGTACCGAAATTTTTTTAAGACATATTACAGAACATGAGTTCTTCATGAATGTTCTAGAACTTCCATGAATCAATTTATATCTACCTTAGCATGATACAGTTATTATTTTTTTATCAGTTTCATCGTTCATTAGGTTTTCACCCTTCCATAAGATCGATTTATTGATGTAAAAAAATTCATCTTATAATGACCTTAGGGAGATCATTATCCCATAACTGAAATCCAATATATTCTTTTTCATAACCTTCAAATAATCAGGATTTTGAGTTTTCTTCAGATTTATCCCTTTAATTGGAATCAATAAGAACATCGTCAATACACCCAAAACTCTATGTTGGGACACATCAAACATTATTTCCCCTACCTTTATTCTAAAATCTCATGCCCCAATGGTGTAGAATGACTTCTATCAATGAGATATTTCATGTGATTTATAACTTATTCTGATAACTCATTGAGATACTCAGAGTGAAATCTCATGATTTTGACTCTCTCACATAGAATATGATTCATTTTCTCCACCACCCCATTTGGTTCCATAGTTCGATATAATGTATTCTAAAAATTTATTCCTCAATTCTAAAAAAACTATGGGAACTATATTTTATGTTGAGTAAAATAAAACACCAAAATCAATGATTCATGATTCCAGTGGGCTTGTAAAACATTAAAATAAATATATTTAATCCTTATTCATGGTATATTTAGAATAAATACTTGAAGAAAACTTTCCATAATTCAACCATTTAGCTATGAAATCATTATTCAAGTGACATTTCTTACTTAAATTCTAGTATATCGGTCAACACCCTTCTGGTTTCCAAAAAATATTATCTGTTTTATCTTTTCCATTCTTCTGACATTAGTTTTCCCTTTAAGTGAATCACCCATGCCTTATACACTAAACTATATTTCAGTAGAACTATAAGTACACTTTTTCTAAATCTTATCATTTGGGACAATATCTTTTATTATCATGTAAACTAATTCACTTTTGGTACTATAGTTACTCACAATTGTGATTATCATATACAATGATTCCAGAAGCTTTGAAGAATATATTAAGTCCTATGCATCATTAGTGAACATCACAAAAATGAAATATAGTTAACTCTAAATCATGTAAATCTCACTCATATGATCATTTACCTACCTTAATTTTCATATCATCAAGATGAAATGTCATTAAAAATGATAAATGTGTTCCTTATGGAAGGATTCTCTTTCATTTTTTCAATCTTCACCATCAATTTGGTAGTTTTCTATTTCTATTATGATGCTTAAGGTTTCATTCTTGGACTACGCCATCCAAATTACCTAGAGTGATTTTTGGTCAAGTATTTCCCATTCATATTTTTTCATTTTTTATGGTTTAATCCCGATAAATGGATTCTTAATCCCCTTATTATATAAATTATATTCAATCTTCATTCTCGAGAATTTGAAATAATAGCCGTAAAACTTTTTAATTCTTAATTTTCCTAGATCTAGTAATATTTTTTATTATTTCATAAACTTATGATGAAATAAAAAAAATATAATGATAACAACACCTTCATAAGTATTTAATTTCTTATCAAAAAATGATAGTGTTATATTTTATTTATAGTCAATATTTTGTAGCAATGTCAATGATAAAACTGAATGAAAAAGGTTTATATGGTTGTTCTGGAATAAATCCACCATAATAATATGCTCTGGAGGAAGGAACCATTATAAGTAGAGACATAATAGATACCTAATCTATCACACCCCTACCCAAACCACAGACTTTGAGTTGAAGAGCCATAATACCTCATATGTGCCTCCGTAAGTGAAAGAGGCTTCCGACTAATAGTGAGGGTATGAATGTTGTTAGTGGGAAGACTATACCCTCAATATCATATAATAAAAAATTAAAATAACATTAAAAAATATAATAAGTATATTAACATTTGAAAAGTAAATATCAAAATGAGATATCAAATGTTACACATGTCAAACAATAAATAAATAAGATCCCAATGTTTAAAGACAAACCAGAGTATATAGAGTAAAAGTTAATAAATAAATAAACTATGGAAACCCTATACAGTATATCTCAGTCCCTCCACCAAGTCCATACTCTCCAACTAAATTTTCCACCATAATCCCCTTTCCCTTTCTTGGGTACCCATAAAATAAATCTTTAAATGCATTGAGATTCCCATTTAAGGTTTTGAATAATAAATACTTGTACGACACCACCAATATGATCATAAAAGTAATAACATATATAGAAGGTATATATCTAGATGACAATAGATGTAAAACAAAGTATAAAATACCATACATCAATAACTTGTGTGTTAACCATGTAACCACAATCCTTAACCATTCCTGCTCTATTTTGGGATGATAAAAGATTTCAAAAGTGATCAAGAACTAACCACAATACTAGAAACATGTTACATGGTATCCCAAATGAAAAATGTCAAATTTATCCCATAAGCAAAACTACTGAACATTTACTCTGTATCCACAAGTAATCAAGATTCATCATGTGTCTTGGTATCGGCAAGGTATCAGGTTTTTTCCGAGCCATAGAGGTATCATGATCCTACCATATGTTTTGGTTCACTATCACCATTATCGCACATCATATGCACACCCCCTCTAAGGGGAAACCATATCATGATGTTTACCTATCATTATTACCACGAAAATACCTCCAAAGGCATGGTAAATACCCACGACATGGAAGGTAATAATGTTTTGATAGATAAATTCATCATGATAATATAGCTACATCATATAATCAACATGGGAGAAACATAAAATCAAGAAAATATATAATCTATAAATACTCATGGAATCATGGATCATATATGGGTATCATGGGATAGACACACACACACACACCCATGAGAAAAACCATAAAACAAGAAAAATGAAATATGATGACACATTATAAATTAAAGAAACAAGAGTATACAAGGATCTCAAAAGTTAAGTAACTTCCTCCCTCGATGTTGTTGAAGAAGGACCATAAATATGTCCATGAATTAACGATCAAATTTTTTAATACACCCATGGATAGAGGTCACATGTGTTAAGGATTCCTATTTCGTTTTTGGTTTATCAAGAAATGGGTATAGAAAGGAGGCTCAAGTATATTCATTTTCAAGAATGTGATTCTTGAATCACATACCTTATGGGGTCCATTAACGTAACTAATTCCATGGTATTTCAAAGGAAAGATCGCTATTTCACTAGATCTATTGTTGTTTGAAGAATAGATCATGAATTCTTAACCAATTCTAGAATTGTTCCTTATTTATAGAAAATGAAAATCAATCCATCGATAAAAAATATATTCATGATTAGATTGTGAATATTTTTTTTCTCAGAATAACTTCTTTGAAACACTCAAAATCCTTGAGAGTTTTATCTCCATTCATGTGGGGGTTGTCATTGACACATCAAACCCTCCACTAATCTATACAATAATCCTCAACAGATTAATGCTTTTCATTTAAATTCCATAAAAAATATTTATAGGAAGAATATTTATAAAAACATACCCATTGATGTTCTTTTCATATAATGGATCGCAATTCAATCAGTAACCATTTTCAATACTATAGACCTATCACAGATCTATAAAGGGAGGAATATTTTCCATTATATTAGCATAAAAACAATATTTCCAGTTTATATCCATGCTCACATACCAAGAAGGAATAATAATTTTTAATATATCTAATGAAAATTAATGGGCTGAGCTTCACGAAATCATCCCAACATTGAAGGGACTAAGGGAGATGAATGGAATTGGAAAAGAAGAAAGGTGATAGATATTTAATTCATAATTAGGCTTTTGGGTTTTGTACTTGGGAAATAAAATGGGTTAAGATGAGTGTCATTAAAAACCCATGGGGTGTATTTAATGCACCCTTTAAATGGAAAAACTGGCTACTCGGAGGGCCTCATTGACAAGATGCTGGAACCGCATGCTAGAAAGTGATTGGACACTACCTAGATACTATGTTAGGTAGAATTTAATTCATTCTTCATTAGCCACTAGCTTGTCAGTCGAGTTTGTATGGCCCTGTATTCTTATAGAAACTCCATCGGTGATCTACTAGCAATTTTAAGCCACTAGATATCCAAGTACCCTCTTAACACTCTAGACCCCGATTCTCTGGTCCTTTATTCAAAAAACCCAACCCCTTTAAATCCTATATGGGAGATGAAAAAAATATAATGGATAAATTATAAACAAAAAATATCTCATAAATAGAAATAAAATGATGATTTTACAATTATCCTCACCTAATGACATCTCATCCTTGAGAAGTACATTTAAAGGTTCTACTCAAAAAACTCATTCTATTATGATTTATCATTAACCTGTCACTCCCATGTCTCATCCTAGATCCATTCATAAAACCATAGAATCTAGAAAAGTTGTATCGTATCCCATTGAAGGACATTTTTTCTCTATTCTATAACCAGCAATGGTGCTCATTGTATGATGTGTTAAGATATAGCTCTATATCCTCAAAAATTAAGAAATTTGTAGGATCGGTAATGTACCTCGATAATATTGGAACATAGTAAAAAATCATACATAACACATTAATGATAAAGAATATCCAAATTATACACCACTATCCCAACCCACTCAGTAATATCAAAGCGTCGAACATAGCTTAGTAAAAGTTATCCTTCCTCTCTAAAACATCAAAGTCCTAACCTAGGAGTTTCTCTCAAAAAAACATGGATAGATGAAAAAACCACCATAGGTATCATCTTGTAGTCAGTTTAAAATCGATACTTACTCTTGGCTATAATCAACCTCTTCTAAATCAACTGCACTCTTTTAGAGGTCTGTTGTACCATACTAGGTCCCACAATTGTTGTCTCGCTACCCTCATACCAATAAAGTGGTGAATGACATAGTCTACTATAAATATCCCCATAAGGTTCCATTTGAACCAATTCTTGGTAAATATTGTTTTTTATAGAATCAAAAAAAATATGTGATCACCCCACACTCTAGAGAAGTATGTGAATAAAGCTCAAATAATATCCTATAGTATTTGGACCATCTCATCTGACTATCTGTTTGTTAGGGGATTTTACATTGTAATGAATATCAATTAAGTCCATAAGGATTTATACAAGACCAGATAAACCCATTATGAAATGCATGAATCTATTTCAGATATTCATTTAAAAGGAACTCCATGCATTATATCATTGATATAAATATTTATTAGCTCATCTACTTGGAAAATCTCATAGATCATAAGAATTTTGAAACATTTGTTAGGTGATATACAATAACCTAGACATAATCACAGCTCCTCATAGTCCTAGGTAACCCCATAAAATTTCATCAGGACATCCTCCCACTTCCACATGGATGGAATAAGCAGCTAGAGAAAACCACCATGACAATAGTTCTTAGCCTTTATTCTCTAAAAGGTAAGGTATTGGAAAAAAATCCAACAATGTCCCTCTTTATCCTTGGACACCAGATCATCCACCTAAAGTTTTGGTACATATTTTTCACTTCTAAATGAATATTCCACATATAGGTGTGGAATTCTGTCATCAACTCTTCTTAAATGGAATCACGAACTACAACTCTCTCATTTACAAGGATCAAATAGCCTCTGCCCAATTACCACATGGGAATCAGATCTCTACATGATAGTAATTCTCACATAACAACACATTCATGGTTAGTATCATGTCCATAATTTAATCATTCTACTAAATAATATGTGACTAAAAATAGAAAACATATCATCAATCCTTATTCCTTAGAATAATCCATCCTCTAATCAGCTAAAAACTCATTAGGTACCACTATTCCTCCAAAGTTTGTTCACTAATATGTTAAGATACGTATATATTATAGAAAATAGAAACTACAATGATGTTACCATTATCGAGATCATCAGACATCTCAAATTCAAACATATTTATTTATTATAACTAGTGCATCTACCTTAAGTTATGGTTCTGTTGTGTGATGAAATTGTGAAGGCTCATATAGTCCATATACAAACATAATTGTCACTGAATATATAGTTTCACTGACACTGCAAGTGTGGAATGTGGATACTAGATCCAAGTCATGTGTAGTTACACTTAGGAGGTCATAATAGACATGACACATAAGCTACAACTTTATCCCTCAACATCAATAATTCTCCCATACAAATGGATGGTGCCTCCTAATATACAATATAACCAATCCCTATTTTAAAAAAATTATGTACTAGAGTTGTAGTCATCCTCTTCTTAATCTTAATAAAAACCTATTCACACTGTTCTGAACACTAAATCTTCACTCCCTTATTCATCATCAATGTCATAGTGTTGATAAATGAGAGAAGACTTGGATAAAACTTCTACAATATCATACTAAACCTATAAATAACATGATCTTAAACATGTTATGAGAAATTTTTCAATGCATTACTGCCTCAAAATTCTCCAGGTACATGGATATACATGTATTAAAGACCAAATTCCCCAATAAATTCACCATAGGAATCCAAAAGCTACACATTGATAAATTATTATAAAGTAGATGTTCTATAATTGTAATCAACACTATCTCGATCTATTTTGAATATTGCACTATCATCGATGACTAGATGATGATTTAATTAATAAACACCCTAGTGAATGCGTCAAAATATGGGTGGAAGATCTTGTTCATGAGATCTAAGAACACTTTCATCACATTATTCAATCCTAACAACATCACTATGTACTCATATAAACAATATCTACTCTGGAATTCCATCTTCAGAATGCCCTCTCCTCAAACTTGAAACTGGTGATAACTTGATTGAAGATCAATATTAGATAAATACTGGGATCCCCATAACCAATTGAAGTGATTATCAATCTTGTAAATGGATTTCTATTATTTAACATAACCTAATTTAGATTTCAATAATATATAAAAAGTTGAAGACTAACCTTTTATTCTTAGTGAACAATACAAGTTCACCCCATGATAAAGAACTCAGCCTATTAAGTCCCTTCTACATCAAGTACTTTATTTATACCTTGAGATCCTTCAACTCCGTCAATGCCATACAATAATGGGTATTGAAATGTTATGTGTGACTCATACAACCTCTTTCTTAAAGTCAACTCCAATATCTATGGGAAGTCCTATGATATTATCTAGAAAACATCCTGATAGAGATCCATGACTAGAGGGGGAAATGAGGAGGATTTCTCTAATCCTACAGAAATAGATAATCCCAAAATATATTACATGATCATCTGAAACTGGCTCATTCCTATACTAACTCAACCTTCTACCAAATCACACTAACCGATCATTACAAACACTTCTCCCATTTTGAATTGTAAAAGATACCAATATCTGATAGCAACCAATGTGAGCTCAAAAACTAGTCTTCCAATATATTCCAATAATTACATCAAAGATCATCATCTTCATATTCATAATTTCCCACATATGTATTAAACAAGAAATTACTATAAAATACTCTGTGCATTGCTGATGAAAGTCCACTTTCATTCTCAGTGTTATATTGAGAGAAAGTAACTTGGAAGATAAATTGACATGTATGTTATTTCTGACATCAATTTTCTCTGATATAAAATAATTGGTATCCCTAATACCAAAAAAAGTTATATAAAATTCTAAGGTAATCCATACCGTACCATGAATAGTTGATGATCCATCACCACCATCTATTGGAGCCTGATCTACTGTATAAACTTGTCTTTCCTCAACTCCATCACAATGTCCCTCAGATACATTACCTATATGAGTCACCATTGTTTGTGTATATCTATGAGAACCCAAACCAAATCCTTGGGTCATAGATCATCTCTATCATGAAACCTTACAAATCCCTGGCCTAAATGTCCTTGAAAAAACTAAAAAAGGTTCCCATATTGTCACACTACAGACACTTACTCTTAGGTTAATTCAAAACATGTGATTATATCCAAACATCCCATAGTTTAGGAACTATATAACTCTTACTAAGGATGTTAATGAATGCAAACTTTGGTTAGCCTATATACTACTACCCTTTTTCACATTCTCAGTCTTCCTTTTCCTACTACCTAAGGTGACATTAATTACATTAGTAGCAGGTCTACCCACTTTAGTAATGATGGATGAAAGAAGTTAATGAACTTGATCCTCCTCCAGACCCTTCTCTCTATTCATGGCCTTACACAAAACCACCTAGAATATAATTAGGTAAAAAAATAATCCATTCTTTTAATATCATAGAAAATAATGATCTCAATATTTATGTCCTTTTATACATCAATTACATCCAAGAGATGATAAAAATAATGGAGATCACTGAATAGAAAATAATATATTGATACTAGCATGGATCCCCGATGTAGCTTCATAAACTCAAGTGGTTGGTCTAGCATCATTATATCAAGAAATAACCCCCAAAAAATAGGTCCTTTAGGGATAAACATGTGATAAATTTATATCTTCCTGCATTTCCCATCATGATCCACCATTTCTTGGAAGGTCCCCATAGAATGAATGCTACTAGCTTCACCTTTACATACTCAACTGTCTTCCTAAGGTAAAATTAAACATTGATGATATCAATCTAGTACATAGTATCATGTGTTCTTCCCATTATTTAAAATGCTAGTGTATAATATAGTTGCAAGCCAATGGAATAGTCCAAAATGGAACTCAATTGCCCTCTACCCTGGGTAGGAACAAGAGGAAGGACTCTAAGCTAAGGTGGGACCACATCCTACACCATTGTAGTAGGTAAAGAAGCATTTTCTACTACACCCTTCATCATAGAAAGAAGTGGAATAGGGGTGGTTTCACTTTAAGGAGAACCAAAACCCACATCAGGTAGCAATCCCATAAGTATACTTAAAATATCAATATTCTTCAACACAAATGGGAACATTTATATCATTTAAGATAGATCCTAACTAGCCAATGGGTTCATAAAAAAGTTCTCATGTGAGTCTACCCATAATCCATGGTTTATCCCTACTAGCACTAACCAAGGTATCCACCCCTTCACATTAGTCATACCCACAAATATAAAATTCATAATTGTAAGCTTATGTTCAACTAATTGATGACCATATAAATATATCATAATAGTAAGGAAAAATAGATATATCACAAAATCAAAGCGTACAATTCCATAACAAACAGAAAACAAAAATCATTGAAGTAAATTAAATAACAACTATATAGAAAAATAACATGGATATATGTATATGTTTTTATATCATGTGATAATACATTACAATCCATAATATATGAACACACCTAAAATACCATAAAACTATAATAGAAATCCTATCAATGGTTTCTCTGAGCCTCATTGCTCATGTGCTAGCCAGACACATGGAAACTCCCAACCTGAGTACTACATAGTCTATCCTCTTTCTACCATGAACCAGGTTGGTCATAAATAAATGAAGAAAACTCTTTTGATTCCATCTTTTAATGTCACATCTCAAACCCCCAGTTTTAATTTACACATCCTTATGACCTCATGAAAACCTCCCCATATAAAAGAGGATATGATCTAGAAGTGAGGTTCTAAATTTCAATAGTGAGAATAATGTACCCCGAATTTTATGTCAGAGAAAAACACATATAACATGAGAAATATAATATTATAATAAGAGTTACATGTTAAAACTAAATAGAAAAATGTGATATCAAATTTCACGCATTTAATAAAATAAATAAATGGTATCCCAATGTGGAAAAAATGAGAGTATATAGTTTATAAATAATTAAATTAATGAACTGAAGAAAAAAAACTCCAGAGATTACCCAGCTCTCTTCACAATCTCCATGCTTCGTAGCTCAACCATCCACCATGGGCCCTTTCCCCTTTCCTATATCCCTATAAATGAAAAATGCATGCACACTAACATTACCATATAGGGTGTGAGTAATAAAACCCAATATAATACCACCAGTGATTCCTTAACATGTGTTCACATGTATAATAGGTGTATTCTATGATAATAATATATTTACAAGAAATAAAAAATAATCATACACAAATAAATTATGTGATAACCAATTCACCAAGATCACCATCTGTAATAACTTCTGATCTATGTCATAAGAATGATTAAATATGTTATAAGTGATTAGGATCTATCCACAAGGCTTGTGATATGTTACTCAGTATCCTCAAGACATCATGTCTTATTCCGACCATTAGAAAAACATGTGAACATTTACATGGTACTTGCAAGGAGTTGATTTTAGAAAATTTCTTGGTATTTTAAAGGCATCAAGCATCATTTAAGCCATAAGGCTATCAGGACCATACCCTGTGTTGGGACTCATCATCGTCATCATCATCACACATTGTGTGTAATCCACGTATAAAGGGTAATCATACCATGATGGTCACCTATCACAAGTACCAAGAAAATACCTCAAACGGTATGGTAAATACATATACTGAGGTAGAGAATAATTTATAAACATATCATGCCATCATGAGAATATAGTAGGATCATATAATAAATATGTTGACAAAATTAATCCTAATAACAAGATAATCTACCAATACTCATGGAACAAATGATTATATATGGGTATCACTGAATAGACACACACACTCCTAGAAAACACCAAAAAAACAAGAATAATAACTTATTCTAACACATTAAGAATCTATTATATAAGAGTATAAAAGGGACTCAAAGATAAAAAAACTTCCAACATCATTGTTGTTGAAAAAGAACTCCAAACTTCATCAATTATCAAAGAAAAAATTACATATCACACCCATAAACAATGAGATTACACCTTAAGGATTTTTAACATAGTTATAGTACATTAGGAAAGTGATTTATAAACGAGATTCAATAAGATTACTTAGTAGGAAGGTGATTCTAGAATCACATACCTTAAGGGGTCTCTCAATGGAACTAATTCCAACTTATGTTGAAGAAAATAATGCCAATTAATAGGACCCATTTTCATTTGAATAATATATCATGAAATCCTCCCAAACAATGGAATAGATCCTTGGATCTATCCAAAAAAAAGTGCATAAACATAAAATATATTAAAGAATAAGAGTTTCTAAAGATGGTCATTCAAATATGAAATACCCAAAAACATCCACCATTCTATAGAGTTCTATCTCCAATAAAAGGGGGGGTTTCATTGACATGTGGAAAACACCAAAAATTTACCTAACAATAATGGATGAGTTAAGAATTTATCATAAAACATTCATTATAAAGAGGTTTAGAAATTATATTAATAAACACATACACATTAATCATTCACTATTGATAGTAGATATTGATTCGATCAAGAACCATTGTCAATACAATTAAACTATGATATACCTATGAAGGAAGGAATAATTCATCATCATACTATTATAGAAACCATAGATCCAATGTAGATCCATTATAATATCTCAAAAAGGAATATGAATTTATAATAAATCTAAATTAAAATATCTGTTAAATCTTCATCGAACTATCCAGACATTTTAGGAACTAGGGGATGTAAATGGGAGTGACCATGAATTGAGATGAGAGATCTCAAATTTGAATACAGCCTTTAGGATTATAATTAGGCAATAAATGGGGCCAAAATGATTTCCTTAGAAAACTCATGGTGTGAATTTATTACAACCATGGACTGGGTGCCCCAGATAATTGGTGGGCCTTATTGGCTAGCTGCTAGCACCACTCATTGGCTAGTAACTAGCCACTGGTTGGCCAATGGCACCCCACCAGCCAGCCATTTGGGGTTGTATTTTCTAAAAGGCATACATAAATTCCACCATATAATTGGTGGTATTTTTTATACAAAGAAAAATTAGGTCTTCTTTCAGCACTCTAGTCCCTGATTCCTAGGTACATTTTTAATGATAACTATCCCCTTTAACTCCCATATCAGAGACAAAAAAAGAGAATGTACAAATTATAAGCTCAAAATATCTCTTACATGGAAAGAAATTCAATATGTTATATGTATATTGAAAATATTAACTAAAGGAAATTAAACTGGATGAAAAATGATTAAAAAAACAATAGTGAAGTTGAAGTAATCCAAGATGATCAGAAAGATGTGGTGCACTGAATATTTCATAATATCAAGTTAGATGATTCTTTACTAATCATTAACATTTTTAACATCATGATTACTAAAAGTTCTCATGGTTCAAGGTTAGTTTCTTCATAACATTGATGAATAGAGAATGTGTTTACAACTTTTAAGTATTAAATGTAAAAAATTTATGTTATAAAGATGATTTGTAAAAAGTACGATTTATAAAGTTGAACTGTGTAAAGTTAGAGTAATAGAGGTAACCTTTAAAAAAATTATATATGAATTATATATAAAAAAATTTTGTGTTATAAATTTGAGTTATAAAATGTTTGAGTTAAAATGTAGAGTTCTGAAAAGTTTGAGTAATAAATTTGAGTAGTAAAAATTTCAAGTTATAATGTTCATTTATAAAAAGTTTGAGTTTTAAAGTTAATATATACAATGTTCAGGTTAAAAATTCATGGATTTTCAGCTAAACTATGATTGATCTATGATGTTATGTTGTTATGATAATGCATTTTGTGGATTATAAATATATAAAAGTTAGTAAATTTGATAGAGACTAGAGGAACTTTACATAAACATTGTAAATTATTACATTATAATGATGTTGTGTTTTTTATTCATCATTCAATATTTATGAAATTAATTTCATGATCTTATACAAGTTTTAATTATGCATTAAAAGGTTAGTTGATGCCCAGATTTTATGGATAAATAATAGATTTTAGAAAATTTATATGTCATAAAATCTTAGAGTCCATAGATTTTATAAAATTCAACGGAGATTTCCAAAATGAGATGTTAAAATAAATTTAATTTGAGGATTTGAATTAACTAAATTTATCAATAAATTTGGGCCTATAAAAAGAGATAATCAAATTTAGATCAACTAGGAAAAAGTTTTGATACTCCTATTATGATGGGATATTTAGATAGATCTTACAAATGTAAAGGAGATGATGAATTAGATCAAATACTTACATTAAAATATTAGAAGCATAATTTTTAAAATACTATAAATTGATGTTATGAAGTAGAGTTAAATTCCTAGATCTAGAGGACCAGAATGAGTAGATCTTGATTGACTGAGAGAATCAAATTAGGGAAGTTAAAATCATTGAAGTTAATGGAATTAAGAGTTCTGAAAAAACATTATACCAGAAGGAAGTCCATGGAAACTAATATGAAGTCATTCCAGAAGAAGATTTTCTAGGTGAAGATTCACATACAATGTTCTGGAAAGATGAGTATTTAGTTGATCTAGGTCATTATTTTAGGTTTTTTGAAGAATATTCAAGATCAATGGACTTTTTTAATGAAGGTGTTGAAGATCTTAATGGTGTACATGAGTAAGACTAATCCTACAATCTCATTGAGGAAGTTTTATATAAGGAAGAAATTTGACATTATATATATTGGACAAAGTTTTTTACACATATTAATACAATATTTTAATCATAAGCATCTTTCAAATATAAACCACGGATCATAAATGCTAGTGTCATTGGAAGATTAGATACATAATTAGAAATCATGAAACCAAAATAAAAACATATTTTACTTAATCTACATAATGATCTTCTAAAACCCATTAATACCTAAAATCAGTATGGGATTACCTGGGGAATACATGGAAAAAGTTATGAGCTAAGAAACCTAACATGGGAATAAACATAAGAATAAATCATAGAACATGGGTCAAAATCCATAACATGATGACACAAAAAGTCATGAATAATGAATAAAGATATCGAATAATGACATATAGAAAATGGGATCATGTAATCATGGAATAATAGTAATGTGGAATAAACATAAAACATGACATATGGCTTTAGTCTTTAGGCTCATTACTGCCATGCTCTAACCTTGAGTTCCACCGTTCTTCTCCAGGTTGGATCTGGAGCGATTGAATATCTAAGGCGTTGGTCTTGAGGCTCGTCGATTTTGGTTCCTCGACGTTTTCTTCTATATCTCTTCTGGTTTCAGTCCCCTTTTTCCCATCCCTTTCTAGGTATGGATTCTTCTTCGTTCGGGGTGTTTTGGGTGTTGGTTTTTCTTCTGTGGTCAGTCACCTGGTGGGGAGTATCAAGGATGGGCTTCAGTGGCCTTCTTTCTTCTCACTTCTCTAATCTGGTTCCAAGAATCCACATCCATTTCTTAGGTGTTTTTACATGGTGGTCTTCTAGGCGCTTTGGGATGTGCGTTCGGGTGGTTGGTGGCAGGTGGTGCCTTCTTCTTCGTTGGCTCAGGGAATTTTCAGTGATGTATTTGTATGGGTTTCAGTGTTTTTCTCTTCGGTTCTAGCGGGTGTTTATGCTTGCAGCTTTTTGGACGATGTTGGTTTTTTCTGAAGTTCCTGGTATGTTTTTGTTCTCTATTGGATTGAATTATTTTCCAGTAACGAGTGTTTGGCAAAAGTCTTGGGGTTCGGTTGTGTTTGGTTTGATGGTTGGCGATGGTGATGACGATGATGGGTTGGTGAAAGTGGTGATGTGATTATGGTGACAATGGAGTGGTTGATGAAGTAGTCTCATCCGGTTGCAGGGTTAGGGGCTTGAGGAATTGATGATGATCAATTAGAATTTGTAACATGGTGCGTGGTACATTTCGAGGTGTAGTGAAGCTGGTGCAGTTTTATTTTTTTGAATTTTGAATTCTATAAGGGGTGATCTTTGATTTTGGAGGGATGTATGATGCTACGGGAGGGAATTCTTTGTATGTTTCCCACTTTTCATTGAAGTGTATTTTTAATAAAATAAAAAATATTATTTGGGCCATAGTGGAGCATGAGTCAAGGCTCACCACCAAGACCGTTGAACATAGGGCACGAGTCAAGGATAACCACCAAGACTGTTCCACATGATGTCACATGGGACTAAACATTACCCAATACATTAGATCACTATTTGGTCACATTAATCATAACATGTTCATGAATATGTGTTCCATATAAATAATCATACATAAGGAATTTAACATAAAAATATGGGTTTCCCATGGAAAGAATTTGGTATCATAAACATGTCAAAAGGCATATTAAAAGGGAATATCATAATGGTGTCCATCAAAGAATGGATTTAAATCATGCATGGAAATTCATAATGGAAAATAGTCATATATCGTGAAATTTTACGTCAAACTGATGTGAAATCATGTTAAAAGTAATTTTTAAGAAACTTTAGATATAAAAAAAATTAGTGAGGTTTAAGGGAAAATTTTCAAGATTCATTAAAATATAAAAGGAATAATTGTTTGTGTAAAACCAGAAATGAACTAATATAGTTATTCATGTTAAAATGAGTAATTCTAGTAAAATAACGACATCTTAGAATAGATTATATAGTGCAATTGAAAATGGGTATGGATTCGGTATGTACCCTTTGATTGGGCTTTCTTGTCGAGAAATTTTTGAGGGGAACCTTTTAAAAAAAGTATAACCCTGATGAATAAGGATGAAATGACCTGGATACATGATTTTGGAACATATAAAACAAATTTATAATAATTATATAAAAATAAATAATATTTTAATTGTGGTAAAGATATAATAAGAATAACCGAAAGGAAAAAATAGAGGTTTGGAAAAAAATCCCTTACCTTTTGTCCAAAAGTGTTCTGCACTTGATATTAATGACCTAGATATTGAAATTAAGTCAATTAATTAATTAATTAATTAATAACATTTTATTCATGTATTTAATATATTATATTTATATTAAGTTCATTTATGTCTTTTTAATGATTTATAAGTTTGAATTTCATCATTCATGAGTGTTCGTTTCCTTGGTTTTCATGATCCGTTCATTTGTATATTTGTATGAAAGATAATGCAGAATGGGAATAGTTATCCAGAGTTGAAACTATTTTTTATTAATGTATTTATAGTTGTTTATTATGTCTTATATATAATTTTATTTAATGGTATGATGATGAATCATTATATAAAACATTAATAATAATCCTTTCTATTAATTTGGCGGTTTCCCAATCATTATGAACTACTTTTGATATATTATTTAATATTATGTATATATACTCATTCTAGAACATTAAATAAGCTATAATAAATATATTAAATTTTATTTTAAATATAAAATTGGTTTTATGACCATCATTGAAGGTGGTAAAGGAAATTCAAAACTCATCCTTCTTGTATGCGATAAATTAACACATTACAGATGAGGTTTTCATTTTTTGGAAAAAATGTAGGGGAAAGAAATGATGATGTATTATTCCATTAACATAATAAAATTATAATATATATTAGATAATAGAGTTTTAATGAAACATGGATAAGGGGAGGCGAGGAGATAATAAGAAAATAAAATAAATTAGAAATAATTTATAAGAAAATTAACGATGTTTTCACCACTTGAATTAAAATCATTGAGAACCTCATTGAGGTACTTGAGTTTGGTATTTTATTGATACCAAAGGATCCTATATGTGGGGTAGAGACTTAGGAAGATATTTTCATATATATTTTTCATGATTCAAGTCTTTATAGGTGTGAGGAAAAGAGGGGGTGAGGGGTGGTATTTATAGTAGATGAGAGGGGTATTTTTTTATTATTTAATTCATTTGTTTTTTATATTAGATAAAAACTATTAATAGTGTGGATAAATGTTACTAAATAAAGTAATTAATGAATTTTATTTCTATACAATGTCCACTTACATCATCCATGACTCAAGTCTAACTCAAAAATACATTTATTAACCTTATATTGTAAATTTTTTTATTTCACTAATCACCAAAAATTCAACTATTTTAGAAAAATCAAACAAAATCACCCAATTTTTTTTCAAAATATAAAAATAAACATTGGACTCCATTTTTTGAAAATAAGTTTCTAAATATGTGACATTTTATTTTTAATTAAAATCATCATTTTCTCAAAAATACTGATTTTAAAATTATAACTGATTTTATAACACTTTGAAAAATTAATAAAGCTCTCCTAAAATTATTTTATAATCATAAGACAAAAAAATATAAATTTAAGAATTTATTATATTAAAATAAAATTTCTTTTAAAAAATTATCTTAATTATAAAATTTTAAATAAAAATTTATGTTTTATAAAAAAACAACACTTAATTTATCATATTCAAAACATTTATTTACTTATACTATGATATAATTATATCATATTTTATTTTATAATATGCATAATTTTTTTTAATAATTTCACTGGTGGTGTTACTATTCTTTTAGCCAGGTTAATATTCTTGAGTGTCACATTACTATTTCATAGGACATGTTACTATTCCATTTGTTTAGGATCATTAATTATTATAAATACTTTTTATTTCATTCATTATTTATTTATAAAGATTGTATTATATTTTATAAGTGATTTTATGTAATTTATACTATATAAAATAATATAATAAGTTAAATTTATTTTATAAAATTTTGGGTCACTACATTCTCCCCTTTAGGAAAATCCACCCTTGAAATTTCATTTGTTTTTGTAAATGATAAAACCCAATATATCACTTTCCAAGATTCATTATTTTGGTTATTAATCACTTAAATAGGGTCCTCGGTATTTCCTATTAGAATTTCCTTAAAGGATAAAGGGTTCATGTGCCACAATGTTACCATAGGATATTTTCAAAATCATCTACATCCTTTATACAAAAACAACTTAGGCATCTAGGATTATATCAATTGAAGAATCGATAAATCATAAAAAAACTGTTTCAAATATATAATTTTGAAACATCTTCTTCAACATGAATTTTATTAAACAATCTTACTAATTCATCTTCAAATATTTCAAAATAGGGTTTTGATAAATCAGTTTTTATATATTCCTGAAGATAGAAATTTAATATTTTATACATATAGGATTCCCAGTAGTCTCCCTATTCTGTAGCATTTAGAAAATCATTTAGTGCTTCAAGTGTTTGAAATAAATAGAGGAATTTGAAAAGACACTTACGGTACTTACCGTGATTCTCATGGTAAGAAAGTTGAGATCATGAGATTATCCAATAAAAAATAGTTGATCCTTTAATGAAGTGGAAAATGTTAGAGGTATTGGATGCATCATAATGTTGTTTTAATATAACATGGATATTGGAAAAAATTTCAAATTCATCAAAGTAAGACATCAGGATAATCATTGAAACTAGTTCATCATGAAGACAGATAAAATTTCATCATGATCTTCCTCCTTCCATATTTTAACTATTAAAAATATAATAAAATTATGGTCTTGAATACTTAGATAATAAGAATATAAAAATGAAACATTGAACATAGAAGGATAAAATTTTAAATTAAAAGTATATCCTAACTTCTGATATCCTAAGTTTCAATATAGGTTATCAGTGAGATATAATTTTCCTTGTGCTTCTTATTAATGTCCTCTAGTCTTAATCACCCACGATAACAACACCATGGTTCGATACAAACTATAACATTCGTATCCTTTTACACATATTATTACTTGATTTTAAGCATAATTATCCTTCAAATAGAAACTATGGATCGTAAATTCTAGTGTATTTGTAAGACTATATACATAATTAAAAAGAATAATCATAAATAAAAACATCTATTATTTAATCCTCACAATTAGCTCCTAACACCCTTTGATCCCTTGAAGCTATATAGGATAACCATGGGAATACTTGAACAAAGGGCTAAGCTAAAAAGCCTAGTAAGGGAATGTAACAACCTAGGTACTTATAAAATTATTTGTTTTCATTCTCTAATTAAATATTTAAATTCATTATAAATTTATAATTAAATAATTAATATTTATAGAAATTATAGAATTTAAACTGATGGAATAGTTACTTGACCTTAGGAATAGTAATATGGCCATTAGGAATAGTAATTTGGCTAATAGAATAGTAACAACACCTATAAGAGTATAAATAAATTTTATTTATATTATAATTGTAATCAGGATATATTAATATTATGGAATAATTACATAAATGTTTTGGAAGTGATAAATTAAGTGTAGGTCTTTTTGTAAGCCGTTAATATTTAATTATAATTTTATAATTAATTTAATTATTTAAAATAAAATTTATTTTAATAACATAGTTTCAAAAATTATTATTATTTGTGTATTATTATTATAAGATATTTTTAGAGACTATAATTAATTTTTTATAGTGTTATAAAGTTAGTTATAATTTTAAAATTGGTATTTTTGGAATAAATTATGATTTTAATTAAAAATTAAATTTTGCATATTTATAAAATTATTTTCAAAAAATAGACTAAATATTTTAATTCTACCGGTTGATAAATCTTGTGGGGGGACTTTTGGGGATTTTTCTGAAAAACTTGAATTTTTTGTGATTAGTAAAATATTGTAATTTACGGTATATATACATTATAAGATAAATAAACTATTCGTTGGGAAATGAAGGATGTAAGAAAAATAATCTAGAAATACCATTAATTATTTTAATATATTGTATGATAATTTTAAAACTATTCATATTATTGATCCAAATTAGTAAACTAATTAATATTATGATGGGAAAACACATGTCTCCTCCACTATAAATACCAACCCTCACCACCTCTTCTACGCACACCTCAAAGCCTTGTATCGGACTTAATTTATATTAAATTACCTTAACATGCCTCTTCTTAACTTCCAAGACTTTCTAGTCTCATCAATAGGCCAAAACAAAGGGCCTCAAGGAGGTTCTCAAGGAGGAAAATTCATGTGGTAAAAATCCTCTTTCATTTTCTTTTATTTTTTATTCAATTATTTTTCTTTTCCTATTTTATCTTCTCTTACCATTATAAAATTGGAATAAAAACTCCAGTATCTTATATATACTATAATTTTGTCATGTTTATGGGAGAATTACTCTTCATACTTCTTCTCATATCCCTTTTATTCTAAAAATAAAAACATCGTCTGTGATGTGTCGATTTACCAACATCATGGATGATGTGTTTTCAATTTCCATTTTCACCTCTAAGTCTGGTGATAAAACCATTAATATGGTTAAATATAATTTTATTATATATATTATATGTTATATTATGTTATGTAGCCAGTGTTTATGAAATACACTGTGTTGCATTTGTTGTCAATGAGGCATGATGTTGTCATAAGATGAATGGATGTCAAGGAGTTTCAATATGTGAATGACAAAGGTTGTGATGGTGATGGTGATGAATGGAGAATGGCCATGGTACTAAGATGCATGTCACTTAGGAGATTCACTAAGTGACATAGGATGTTGTGGTTGAAAAATTCTCTATCAATATCAGACGATTGTAGAACTGATCTTAATGTTTCAATACTTGTATCAAGATGATACTAAGTTACACCACTTGAAGAATGGATGATGATGGAACATCATCATTACATCTGACGATTTTTGAGCTGATCTTTAAGTTTAAAGAACTTGTATCAAGATGATACAAAGTCACAATATGATTAGAAGACCATGCATTGTAGTGACAATGCATGAGGAGTTAGAAGATAATCCATTCACATGTTCTAAGTGGATGAAGTGGCTTTAATGAAGTCCATGCACTAACTCTTAGTTCATGTGAATTGAAAAAGTTCCAATTGATCTCTGATTAGATCAATAAAGAACATTGGATATTATAAGTGATTCAGGAGTTCGGTTGATGAAGATGAACCTTTTGAATTCCATATCCTATGTGAAGATCATATGAAGAGAAGTAAGGGAATTCTAAAGAAGAATAATAGAAGAAGTGGAGAATAAATGGCTTGAATGGCACTTGACATTTGGCTTATACTCATGGGTTACTTTGTTTTTGACAAAGTATTTGTACTTTTCTTTGCCAAAAAAAAAAGGCCACCAAGGAGGCCAGCCGTGGGATCACCCAAGGCACATGTGGGCCTAAGGCGCCACGCCCATGGGGAACCCTCAAGGACAAGGCGACTCCCTAATGCAAGAGGGGCCGTGTATAAGCCCCCAGAGGCTACGCGGTGGTGAAGCCCGCGCAGAGCGCGCGCCCGAGGGCACGCATAGTGGGCAGACAGGGCGCCCGAGTGACAGGAGTGGGTGCAGAGCACGCCCGTAGAGGCACGGTGCGGGGCGGCACCATGGAGGGAGAGAGAGAGATAATTGAACGATGGCCGGCAGTGGCACTTTGATAAGCCGCGTGGAAACAGGAGGCCACTTCGATGTGGGATGCGGAATTTTTCCGCGGAGCGAATCCCAGCGGCACGATTGATCGCGCGGACGATCTAAACCGCACATCTGATCCGCGGCGAGATGATCTAATCCAGGATGTCCGCCATCATTTAAATGAAGATCTGACGGCTCCCAACTCGTCTCCTTCCTCAAGCTCACCCGAAGGCCACCCGCGAGGAGCCGCTGAACCAGAGGCTCCCCGACGACGTATTTCGAGTTACCAGCCACCTCCGGACGAGCTAAAGCCACCCTCGAGCTTTTTTGGACCTACCGAACATGACCATGTATGAAAATGAGTTTGTATGCAACAAATGAAGATTTTAGAGTTTCGGACGAAGGCAAACGAAGTGCCGAGGCTATGTTGGTTCGTATTTTGCATGGAGTGGATTTTAATGAGGCTCTGCATGTTCTTCCATGCACGTGCATGAAGAGGAATAAAAAATAAATAATAAATAAAAGAACCCGCGTGCACCGAAAAGAAAACGCAAAAATTTGGAAAGATTTTGAAGATCCGAAATCTTCGGTGATTCAAGATTTAACACGCGGATGGACAGAGGCATCTCTCGCCTATATAAACAGATGCCTTGCCCTCGTAGTCACTTTTTGAAACTCTACTGAAAATTTTGAGAACCATGAGTCTCTGCCTCGCGAAGAAGAAGCCCCGCGCAAGTAAACTTGAGCGGCTGGAGTCCCTTGCGCGCAACACCTTTGTGCGACAAGAAGAAGAAAGGGGTGACCCCTGCGCGCCTTCCCCTTGCGCGACAGTGGGTACCCAAGCCCCTGTGCGCCTTCCCTTTGTGCGGCAGGAACACGCGAGGCCGCAAGCACCTTGCGCGCCCTCGTGGTTTGTTGAGGCTTGCGCGACCAAGTGTCTCGAGTCCTTGCACGCCGCTTGTGTCTTTGACATCTTGCGCGCCTCAGGAGTTACCACACACTACGCGCCCTTGAACACCAAGTGGCTTGCATGGCAGTTGTGAAGTAAGAGGACCCTACGGGTTATTTTCATTCAAGAGAACCCTAGGTCGTAGCCCTTGTGTGTGCAACAAGTGAAGACCACACTACTTTGTGTGTGTGTGCAAACGCGACCCACGGCTACCCCTTGCACCCTTGACACATGCGTGGCCCGTGCTTGAAGAAGACACCCGTGGGAAGTGTGTGTGCATAAGTGGAGAAGGACACATTCGGGTGTGTGTGCAAGAAGGTAAGGAAAGGTCGTAGCCTTGTGCAAACAAAGAAGACCACGTCTTAGGCGTTTGTGGGTGCAAAGTGAACAAGAAGGCCGAGGGCACACTTTGTGTGAGTGAAAAATTGAAGAACACACTTTGTGTATGCAAGTGAAGTAGGCCGTATCCCTTGTGGGGTGCACACTTTGAAGAACAAAGAATACTTTGTGTGTGTGCAAGAAGAAGTGAAAGGCCAAGCTTAAGTGTGTGCAAAACGAAGAATAAATTGTGTGTGCAAAACAAGTGAAGGCCTAACCTATGTGTGTGCACTAATTGAAGTGTGTACACACTTAGAAGAAGAAAAAGAGGATACTCACACAACGTATAACACAAATTTATGTGTGTAATCAAAAGGAATTAAACGTGTGAAGGAAAAGAAGAAAAGGTGTGTGCTTAAAGTGACTACACCATTTGAGGTTTTATTGCACCAAGAGGAGAAAGAGGGAAGTGCATGCATGCATGCATGCACATGTGCACGTAATCAAAGTTCAAATCAGTGAGTGTGCATCTGAGTAATCCAAGACCAGTGGTTCTTGAAGAATTTGAGAAGGCCATGCAGTCAGTGCATGAAGATGCAGAGTTTCCATGCACTCAGTGCATGAAGTTGAAGTGAAGTGAGACTGGACCAGACCAAAGTTAAAGAAATCAGTTGTCTGAGTATTCAGTAGTTGGAGAGAGAAGCCAGGTCATCCTGAAGAAGGAGATAAAGCCTGAGCTAGACGAGAAGCCCTGATCAACCACAAGTGATCAGAAGAGAAGAGCAAGGCCAGCAGCCTTTATCCCAGGCTGCTGAAGTTACATGAAGAGCTGAACAGAGGAGAAGAGCTACTCGTGTGACTCGAGGAGACAGGAGAAGCCCCCTGTGAGACTCAGGGTGGAAGAAGTCTTCAGTGGGATTCTGGAGCAGGCCAGTGGGATTCTGGTAACACTGTGGGACGCAGTATAAAGACCCTCCTGTGGGACTCAAGAGAGATACAGTGGGACTCTGTATCGACCATTGTAATACAAACCGATTATAATGGAGAAACCATGTTGGGGTGTATAACCAACATGGCAAGGACGTAGGCCTTTGGTGCCGAACCTTGTAAATCCTTGTGTCCTGTGCCTTTACATTTACTGCATCACTCGAGGAAAGGATGAGAGATACAAGAAGAGTGGATCGAGGCTTTAACCAGCCATAGAGTTTTAATTGATAAATAATCAATTAGTAAAAAGTTTTAAAGGATCACTGATTCACCCCCTCCCCCTCTCAGTGCTTCACACTGATCTGGGCACTTCAATTGGTATCAGAGGGAAGGTTACCTCTAAAAGATCCAAGAGAGTCTATATGGAGTGCAGATTTGAGGAAATGAAAGAACAGCCTCAAATAGAGATATCTGCCAAGACTCTGAAAAACAGAATGAAGAAAAAGGCAAAGAAGATGAAGAAGAAGGTTTTTGCAATCAGAGAAACTCCTTCTATGTAAAGAAATGTGAAAGTCACATCAGATGACAATTCCTTTTATCATTCTTCTGATGAAGCCTGCTCTAGCTGTGATGAATATGGAAGGAACAATGATCTTCTAAATGCAATTAAATATCTTCAGAAGACAGTCCCCAAGGAAGTGAAAATGTGTATAGCTACAGGCATACTTGATCTTCAAGAAGAAAAATTACAGCTAGAAGATGAAGCCAATTCTCTGGAATTCCAATTGGCTAAAAGGGTTGGCATAACCAACACTCTCAGAAAGCTGGTGAAGGCTAAAGATGAAACAGTATCGCTTTGCAATGAATGATATGAAGACACTACTGAAGAATTGCAATGAATCCTTTCTGAGAAAGAATTCATTAAAACTGTGGTCAAAGATGTTTTCCATGCACTGGAAAAGAGCCACAAAGTTTCAATGAATGTCAGAGATGCTCAACTTGAAGACAAAGTAAACAGGGTGAAGGAGCTGGACAATTCATTGCTAGAAATAAAAAAGGTGCATGAAGACCAGATAAAGCAGCTGGAAGAGAAATGGGAAGGAAGGCTAAGAACTATTGAGGATTAGAAGAACTCCCTCAATATGAAATGCTTAGAATTGGAGGTGATATTGAACAATCAGCAATCACCCAAAGCCAAAGCCTCCCAGTCAGCTGAAAGGAGAAATGTTGCTACTCAAGTATGCTTTGAGAAGGATGATTCTAAAAGAAATACATCCTCTAATGAAAGGGAAACATCTTCTAAAAAGAAGGTACCATCCATACCATCTTGTACTCATGTTTCTAAATGTGTTTCCACAAAAAGTGCAGGATGGAAGAATAATTCCAAACAAGTATGGATGAAGACAAAGAAGAAAGAGAGCTCTCCTGAAACAACACAGCAAGTCAAGAAAAGTACCCAACAATCAAAAGGACTGAAGAGGTCAAGATTTGTGGGTCAGTGTTGGTGTTGTAATAAGTATGGGCACTGTGCAAAGGATTTTTGGTACAATCCACTGAATGTCAAAGCACAAAGGAAGCCCATGCCAAGGGGGAGAAAGCCAGAGGAAAAGAAGCAGCATCCACAGGTCCAGAGACATCTGTTTACTACAAATAGATTTGGATTACTTGACAACATCTGGGATGATTGCAAAAGTGGTCAAAAAGATACATGTCAATCTCCAACTGTATCCAGAGCTAAAAAGAAGAAAAGATCACAGAACCTGGCTCAGAAAAAATCCTTGGGAAGCAAGCATAAGAAAGTGGAAGATGCTCCCAAGAAGATTATGAAAAAGGGAGAGAAGACCTTGGATTTGAAATCCAAGAAGGGTGATGCATCCAGAAGGACCACCAAGAAGAAAACATGCTTCTACTGTGGAAAGAAAGGGCATATCATGGATCTTTGTAAACAAGCCATGAAATTCAATAGAGGCAGAACGGACTCAAACAGACAATCAATCCAGAAGAAGTAGAAGGGATTGATTGAAAACAAGTTTCCTAAGAAAGGTATCTTGACAGCATCAAAAGAACCATGTGGAACTTCCAGAACTAAGGCCACACTTCCAAACGATTTGTTAGTCATATGGCCAAATCAGTTGCAACTTTCCAAAGATCTACAAAGAGCTGAAGATGATGTTCTGGAAATTGCTAAGGAAAAAGGGAAGAAGAAGATTTCACATGAAGATGTATTGAGATCCACACCAGCACCAACATCATTGAAGATCAAATGTGCAAGTGTGAAGAATGGTGAAAATGGGACATCTCGGTTGAGAGAATCTTCTCAACCTTGTTGTTCACATTGATGAACCAAGGAGGTTCCATCTTATTCCCTAATCACTTGTATTTACCTGTTCTAACATTGCAGGGAATTGAAGATGATGATCATTCTCATCTGGAGAGTGGTTTGGACAGAATGGAGTGCACCCCTTGAGGGGGAGCCAATCTGAAGAAGTTGGGATTCTTAGATTAATACCATCTTGAGAAAAGTGAAGGTATTCCAATCATACTTTCATCCCTTGTTTCTTAATTGTATTTATCATGACAATTAAGGGGGAGTATTGATTGAAGACAAATGAATGAAAGGGGAAGCTTTATCTTTGCACCTGAACTTTCTAATGAGTTTTGTGGAGTATGTGCAGGATTTGGCAATTCATTGATATATCTGAAAAATTTCAAACCCCTGAAGCATGATCTCACATGTACAGTGAATGATGGATAGCATTGAGTTCCTTGGTTACATCACTCTTGTTTTCTACACCAGGTTAGCCCAAGTAGACTTAGAGATGATTTACTAAAGGTTCATTGCTAAAGAGAACATGTGACATCATCCCTCTCTTAGTGCTTTTCAAGAAGATGCTATTCGAAGGGAGGAAGAGATATTTTTGAAGAGAACCACACCACACCATTGCATTTGATTGCCAATAAGGGGAGAAAATATTGGCACACATATTGACCCATTCATATGTGTTGAAGAAGTGTATTGACAACAAATACAAAGGGGGAGATTGAAATGCACTGTGTTGTATTTGTTGTCAATGAGGCATGATGTTGTCATAAGATGAATGGATGTCAAGGAGTTTCAATATGTGAATGACAAAGGTTGTGATGGTGATGGTGATGAATGGATAATGGCCATGGTACTAAGATGCATGTCACTTAGGAGATTCACTAAGTGACATAGGATGTTGTGGTTGAAACATTCTCTATCAATATCAGACGATTGTAGAACAGATCTTAATGTTTCAATACATGTATCAAGATGATACTAAGTTACACCACTTGAAGAATGGATGATGATGGAACATCATCATTACATCTGACGATTGTTGAGATGATCTTTACGTTTAAAGAACTTCTATCAAGATGATACAAAGTCACAATATGATTAGAAGACCATGAATTGTAGTGACAATGCATGAGGAGTTAGAAGATAATCCATTCACATGTTCTAAGTGGATGAAGTGGCTTTAATGAAGTCCATGCACTAACTCTTAGTGCATGTGAATTGAAAAAGTTCCAATTGATCTCTGATTAGATCAATAAAGAACATTGAAGATTATAAGTGATTCAGGAGTTCGGTTGATGAAGATGAACCTTTTGAATTCCATATCCTAAGTGAAGATCATATGAGGAGAAGTAATGGAATTCTTAAGAAGAAGAATAGAAGAAGTGGAGAAGAAATGGCTTGAATGGCACTTGGAATTTGGCTTATACTCATGGGTTACTTTGTTTTTGACAAAGTATTTGTACTTTTCTTTGCCAAAAAAAAAGGCCACCATGGAGGCCAGCCGAGGGATCACCCAAGGCACATGTGGGCCTAAGGGGCCACGCCCATGGGGAACCCTAAAGGCCAAGGAGACTCCCTAAGGCAATAGGGGCCGTGTATAAGCCCCCGGAGGCTACGCGGTGGTGAAGCCCGCGCAGCGCGCGCGCCCGAGGGCACGCATAGTGGGAGCACAGGGCGCCCGAGTGACAGGAGTGGGTGCGGAGCACACCGGCAGAGGCACGGTGCGGGGCGGCACCGTGGAGGGAGAGAGAGAGAGCTAATTGAACGATGGCCGGTAGCGGCACTTTGATAAGCCACGTGAAAACAGGAGGCCACTTCGATGTGGGATGCAGAAGTTTTCCACGGAGCGAATCCCAGCCGCACGATTGATCTCGCGGACGGTCTAAGCTGCACATCTGATCCGCGGCGAGATGATCTAATCCAGGCTGTCCGCCATCATTTAAATGAAGATCTGACGGCTCTCAGCTCGTCTCCTTCCTCGAGCTCGCCTGAAGGCCACCCGCGAGCAGCCGCTGAACCAGAGGCTCCCCGACGACGTATTTCGAGTTACCAGCCACCTCCGAATGAGATAAAGCCGCCCTCGAGCTCGTCTGGACCTACCGAACATGACCATGTATGAAAATGAGTTTGCATGCAACAAATGAAGATTTTCAAGTTTCGGCCGAAGGCAAACAAAGTGTCGAGGCTATGTTGGTTTGTATTTTGCATGGAGTGGATTTTAATGAGGCTCTACATGTTGTTCCATGCACGTGCATGAAGAGGAATAAAAAATAAATAATAAATAAAAGAACCCGCGTGCACCGAAGAGAAAACGCAAAAATCTAGAAAGATTTTGAAGATCCGAAATCTTCGGTGATTCAAGATTTAACACGCGGATGGATAGAGGCATCTCTCTCCTATATAAACAGAGGCCTTGCCCTCGTAGTCGCTTCCTAAAACTCCACTGAAAATTTTGAGAACTGTGAGTCTTTGCCTCGTGAAGAAGAAGCCCCGCGCAAGTAAACTTGCGCGGCTGGAGTCCCTTGCGTGCAACACCTTTGCGCGACAAGAAGAAGAAAGGGGTGACCCTGCGCGCCTTCCCCTTGCGCGACAGTGGGTACCCAAGCCCCTGCGCGCCTTCCCTTTGCGCGGCAGGAAGACGCGAGGCCGCAAGCACCTTGCGCGCCCTCATGGTTTGTTGAGGCTTGCGCGACCAAGTGTCTCGTGGCCTTGCGCGCCGCTTGTGTCTTTGACATCTTGCGCGCCTCAGTAGTTACCACACCCTACGTGCCCTTGAACACCAAGTGGCTTGCGCGGCAGTTGTGAAGTAAGAGGATCCTACGGGTTAATTTCATTCAAGAGAACCCAAGGCCGTAGCCCTTGTGTGTGCAACAAGTGAAGACCACACTACTTTTTGTGTGTGTGAAAACGCGACCCACGGCTACCCCTTGCACCCTTGACACATGCGCGGCCCGTGCTTGAAGAAGACACCCGTGGGCAGTGTGTGTGCATAAGTGGAGAAGGACACATTCGGGTGTCTGTGCAAGAAGGGTAGGAAAGGTCGTAGCCTTGTGCAAACAAAGAAGACCACATCTTAGGCATTTGTGGGTGAAAAGTGAACAAGAAGGCCGAGGGCACACTTTGTGTGAGTGAAAAATTGAAGAACACACTTTTTGTGTGGAAGTGAAGTAGGTCGTATCCCTTGTGGGGTGCACACTTTGAAGAACAAAGAATATTTTGTGTGTGTGCAAGAAGAAGTGAAAGGCCAAGCTTAAGTGTGTGCAAAACTAAGAATAAATTGTGTGTGCAAAACAAGTGAAGGTCGAACCTATGTGTGTGCACTAATTGAAGTGTGTACACACTTAGAAGAAGAAAAAGAGGATACTCACACAACGTATAACACACATTTATGTGTGTAATCAAAAGGAATTAAACGTGTGAAGGAAAATAAGAAAAGGTGTGTGCTTAAAGTGACTACACCCTTTGAGGGTTTATTGCACCAAGAGGAGAAAGAGGGAAGTGCATGCATGCATACATGCACATACGCACGTAATCAAAGTTCAAATCAGTGAGTGTGCATCTGAGTAATCCAAGACCAGTGGTTCTTGAAGAATTTGATGAACCAAAGAGCTTCCATCTTATTCCCTAAATAATTTTTAACTTATTTTTATGATGAAATGATATATAATTTTAATACTACCAAGTTTCCACATCTATGATATATCTGTTCAAAATGGTTTTCCACAGATAAAACTGGGATTCTAAAGTATGAAGGCATTAAGAGGATGATATCTTTCTGAATCTATAGCTGGGAAGGGAAGGAATTGGAACCAAATAGTTCAAGAAAGTAATGGATCAATTCACATGGGATATTAGTGGAGGTGGAATCCATGTAAGATAACTACTATAGCTACCCAAAGGAACAAGATGATAGTGAAACATTTTATAAGGAAACACCCTCCTTCTTTCAATGTATCGTATTATTAAATCCCATCAATTTATATTTGATGTTATAGTGTGTTTAGATAGTCAAAACGTTAGTATTTTTATTTATCATTTTAAAGTTGAAGTTAACTGGTGGTGGTCAATGGTTAATAATATTAGGGATAGTGAGGAGATTTATTCCTTATAATGGGATGAATTTAAAAATATTTTACTTAAATAATATTATCCTAAGGTAGTTCGACTTAGGATGGAAAATAAATTCCTTGAATTTAACCAAAAGGAAAAAGGAGTAAGCAGTTGTTTATGAATAAAACATCACCTGATTGGAATGGTATTCTCCAAATCTTATTTAGGTCCTTGATAGAAAAATAAATTTTTTATACTTAGGATTAAAGCCAATATATTGAATGGAATTAGCCTCCCATGATTTCAAAAGTTATGATAAAATTTTCTGATGTGTTGATTGGGTATAAATGGAGTTTTCTAATAATCATGTGTACTTTTAAAACAAAAAATAATAAGAGTTCTATATATAAATTAATGGGTAAGAATCAATCAAATAAATATGATGGTGAGAATATACATATTCAAGTTTGTGAAAAGTATGGTAAAAATTACATTGGAGAATGCCTTACCAAAACTGGGAAGTATTTTTGATGTGGTAAGTTTGGACATAAGGATAATGATTATAATGAAATTTACCTTAATATTAATTATATTAAGAAAACTAAAACGCTTTTTAAATGTAGTGAGATGATCATTGTGAAAACACCTTCCCGAAGAAAAATCTGAATGATGGAAAGAAACCAGATTGTGAGCAGAAAGGTTTAGTGAGATCATTTGCAACTACGTCAGCAGATATTGGTCCATCCAATGAAGTGGTATTAGGTACTTTTTTTCAGCTTAGATTTTTCTAATTTCATATTTGAAATGGGGTCTATAAATTCTTTTATTTTTGATTAATTTTATATTAAATTAGAAATTTTACCTCAAGAAATTATACCGAAACATATGGTTAAAACACCAGTAGGGAAATATTATTTAAAAAATGTGTTATTAGAATATTCCTATTGTTTTTTTAGAAATATATTACATGCACACCCAGTTGTTTTGTATTTAGTATAGTTTTATTTCATTCTAGGTATGGATAGGATTTATATTGATCATGCTAATATTGATTGGGTAGATAAAGATGTTTTTCTCGAAAGTGTATCATTTTTTACAAAAGAATAAACCAATAAAATTGATAACATATCAGGAATCTGAGAAACTATTAAAATACGGAAATAGAATTTATATTTCTTATATTGTTGAAAATAAGGTAACTATTCATTTTAATGATTTTCTAGTGGTAAATGAATACCTAGATGTTTTTCTAAATTATTTCCATAGTGTTATACTAGATTGAAAAGTTGAATTTGCTATTGATTTAGTTCTTCATGCTAATCCAATTTCAAAACCCCCTTATCGAATTAATAAAGTGAAACTTCATGAAATGAAAATTCAGTTACAAGAGTTTCTTGATAAAGGATTCATTATTCCTAATACTTCACCATGGGGTGATCCTCTTTTTTTGTTAAAAATAAATATGGTCCCATGAGACTTTGCATTGATTATATAGATTTTAAAAACATTACTTTTAAGAATACATATCATTTGCCTCATATCGATGACTTTTTTGATCATCTCCAAGGATCTCAGTATTTTTCCAAGATTGACATGAGATGTGGATACCATCAATTAAATGTGAAGGATGATGAAATCCTGAAAACAGCATTTAGATATGGGCATTATGAGTTTGTTGTTATGCCCTTAGGTTTGAAAACATCCCCTATTATATTCATTAATATTATGAATACAATATTACATGAATATTTGAATAAGTTTTTTTTGTTTTTATTTATTATATATTGTTATTTTCAAAATGTTTTGAGGATCATCAAAATCATTTAAGTATTTCCTTGAAAATAATCAAAGAAAGGTAGTTATACAGAAAATTTAGAAATTCTGATTTTTTTAGTTGCAACTGATTTCTTTTCTTGGGCGCATTATAAATAAGGATGGAATAATAATTGATCCAACCAAAAAAGTGTTTGATGAATGTCCAATACCTAAAAATGTTAAACATATTCATATTTTTATTGGATCATCAGGTTATTACAGATGGTTTGTTAAAAACATTACACGGTTATCTAGACCACTAACTAAGTTAATGTGAAAAGGGGTTAAATTTAATTAGATAGAAGTATGTGGTGATTGTTTTTAGTAACTTAAGAAGATATTGGTAAATGATTCGATTTTTTTCCTGCCTTCTTGAAATGGTGAATTTTTCTCCTAAAATGATGCTTCATTGAAGGGACTTGGTTGTGTTTTGAAGTAGAATGATCAGATAATCTCTTATTCTTCAAAAAAACTGAAACCACATGAGTTAAATTATCCCACACATGATTTCAAATTAGTAGTTGTAGTTTTCTCTTTTAAAATTTTCATGAATCATTTATATAGATACAAATTTGAAACATATACTGACCATAAAATCCTGAATTATATATTCACTCAAAAGGAATTCATCCTAAGGTAGAGAAGATGGATTGAACTGATAAAGGATTGGGATTGAATTATCAATTTCCATCCTGGAAAAGAACACAATGTGGTTGATTCCTTCAGTCAAAAACATCATTTATCATTAACCTTGTTACGTTTGGAGTAGGACACCTTGATTAATGATTGGATTAATTGTTTCTTGGAATTTTATTGTGTGGGAAATTCCTTTGTTTTGTGTAAGGTTTCAGTGTTGTTGTCTCTATCAGACATAATTAAGAATGCATAAAATAAGGACCTTGAGTTATAAAAAACATATAAATGGAAAAAAATTATGTTTCTTGAAGTTAAAATTAATATATATTCTGTTTTCATATTTGAAATGAGATTATATGTTACTTGTATTTCCTATCCAAAGAAACAATTGTTGTGTGAAGCTCATAGTTCTCCACTTTTATTTTATTTTGGTAGTACTAATATGTATAGTTATATTCAAGGGTATTACTGGTGGGATGAAATGAAAAGATATATTGCATATTGTACAGTGAAATTTTGACATGTCAACATGTTAAAGAAGAGTGGAAACTAAAAATGGAGATAATGCAACCTTTTCACTACCCGAGTAGAAATGGGAAAAATATATCCATAGACTACATGGTGGGACTAAAAATAATTCTTTAGGTTACAATTTGATATAGGTTATTGTTTATTGGATGAATAAATCTTCACATTTCATTTCTATTTGAGAAACCATGTCTTTGGATCAGGTTTCTCAAGTGTACCTCAAAAATATTTTCCAGTTACATGGACTTCCTCTTTCCATTATATCTGACCACGATCACAAGTTCACTTATAAGTTTTGTAAAGTCCTTTAAAAGTTTTTGGGAATGGAATTAAATTCAAACACTAATTTTTATTCTTAATCTGATAGACAGGCCAAGAGAATAATTAATACATTGGAGGATATCATTTGAGATTTTTCAATGGAACACTAGGGAATTTGGGATCGAAATCATTCATTAATTGATTATTCTTATTATAACAATTTTCATTCCAGTATAAAAATGGAACCTTTTGAGGAATTATATGTAAAGTGGTGTTGAACTCGAGATTTTTTGGATTAATTTGTGGAAATGAAGTTGATGGGACTATAATTAGTAGAGGAAGTAGATGAGAAAGTGAATATGATCCAGTAACAAATAAGGATAGCTCAGAGAAATCACAAAAGTTGTGTAGATAATAGTAAAAAAGAATTTTCTTTCAAGGTAGGTGATCATGTTTTTATTAGAACCTCATCATGGAAAAGTGTTATGTGTTTTGGTAATAATGGAAAGCTAATTCCACAATTCTTTGGATGTTATAAAATTATAGAGAAAGTTGGATCAGTAACGTATATATTATTTTTTCCTTATATTTTATCTCAGGTACAGAATATTTTTCTTGTTTCGACGTTGAGAAAGTATGTTCCAAATTTATCTAAAGGTTTGAGCTCATAAGTAGCTCAGCTAGAAGATAACATTTCTTATGAAGAGAAACATATTCAAATTCTTCATCATATAGAATAGGCATTTTGGGATAAGGTAATTCACAATGTTAAGGTTTTTTGGATAAACCCTATGGTTGAAGATAAAACATGGTAATCTGAAAATTCTATGAGGGAAAAATATCCTCGCTTATTCAATAAGTAAATAAAAATTTTGAGGATTTAATTTCTAGAAAATGGGGAGAATGTAACAACCTAGATAATTGTAAAATATTTTTTTTCTTTATGGATTTAAATATTTAAATTCATTATAAATTTATAATGAAAAAATTGATATTTATAGAAATTAAGTAATTTATACTAATGGAATAGTAACTTGACCATTGGAATAGTAACATGACCATTAGAAATAGTAATTTGGACAATAGAATAGTAACCAAAACTATTAAAGTATAAATAAAATTTATGCATCTTATGAATGTAATCAGGATATATTTATGTCATGGAATAATTAAATAAATGTTTTGGAAATGATTAATTATGTGTTGGTATTTTTGTAAGTCATAAATATTTTATTAAAATTTTATAATTAATTTAATGATTTAAAATCATATTTACTTTCTTAAAAAATATTCATAAATTATTTTTTTCTTATGATTATATGATAATATTATGAGATTTTAAATAATTTTCCAAAAGTGTTATAAAATAAGTCAAAATTTTTAAATTGGTATTTTTCGAATAAATATTGATTTTAATTAAAATTAAAATTATTATATTTATAAAATTATTTTTAAAACATGGAGTTCATGATTTAGTTTTAATTGTTGAAAAATGGTTTGGGTGAATATTTTAGATTTTCCTCAAATACTAGAATTTTTGTAGAGTAATAAAATACTATAATTTACTATTTATATACATTATAAGATAAAAACACTATTAATTGAGTAATCAATGATGTAAATACTATAATATAGAAATCCTATTCATTATTTAATTATATTTGATTATAATTTAGAAACTATTCATAGTCTTTTTCCAAATTAATAAACTAATGAATGTAATAATGAGAAAACACCCCTCTCCTCCTCTATAAATACCACTCATCACCACCTCTTCTCCTCAAACCTCAATGCCTTGAAGCTAGATTAATTTCTATGAAATTAATTTCCCAAAACTCTTCACTATGTCTGTGACCTTCTGTTCTCAGTAAAATTTCAAAACCAAGGGCCTTAAGGAGGTTCTCAAGGAGAAGAATTCAAGTGGTAAAATCCTCTTTCATTTTCTTTTATTTTCTTTTCAATTATTTTCTTTTTCTTATACTCTATTCAAATACCCTTATATAAGAGTAATGAAAACTCCATTATCTTATATATAATATAATTTTATCATGTTTTTAGAAAAAAAACGTCATCATACTTCTTCTCATCTCCCTTTTATTCTAAAAATAAAAACATCGTATGTGATGTGTCGATTTACCGGCATCATGGATGATGTGTTTTTAATTTCCATTACTTAATTTAAGGCTTGTCATATAATGATTGATATGGTTAAATAATATTTTTTATTCATATTATATATTATATTAGGTTACGGAACCATTTTTTATACATAATATTAATTAATAAAAAAAGTGATTCATAATGATCAAAATTCACCCAAATAAACTAATGTTCATTGCTAATGTTTTATCTAATGATTCAACCTCGTACCATAGAACCAGAATAATATATAAGAACATTTTATATTCTAGAATTTAATTAATAACATGTAATTTCAATTATGTATTTTTTCTCCCTACTAATTAGAAAATTCATAATACACCAACCATAGAAACCATGAAGTAAATGCACTTGAGACAATGAAAATAACAAAATATTATTAATTAATTGGTGGAAATATGTTATGAGAAAATCATATATTTAATTATAAATATGAATATGGTTCTTTAATATAATAATTACACTCTTTAAACCATTAGACAAGAGCCTTTAACATGTTTGAAGTAAAACGAACAAATGTAAGGGAATTCTTAAACAAATTTCCATTCCTTGGGTCAACCTTATACTACATTGATTTTGTGGTACAATGATTATTTTTTAAATAAATTTTGTTTATATTATGATTTATTATGTTTATTTATAGTGTATACACATATTTCATTCTATTTATTAATTGTCCCTTCAACTATATGATATTTATAAGGGGATTTTCATTAAAAATCCCCTTTTAGATTACTATTTTTACAAAATTCTAATGGAATATTTTTTTTGAATGTATTATTAATTAATGACTGTGGTTCTTGAGAATTTTTTATGATGAAGTGTTATACCTACTTATCTCTCAAATTAATTGGTTTTGTTTATGATTGAGGTCATCCTTATAGTTACTCCAAGTGTAACTATGATGGTTAAACCATATGGTAGTTTTGATGGTTACATTTTAAGGTTTTCATGAGGATTAAAAATCATAATATATCCAAGAGGTTCCAAATATTAGGTAATTAATTACCCTAGTTACCTTTATTTTATTATTTATGTTTTCTATGATTTATGGAAGTTTCATGTTTTCAAAAAGTAACTATATGATAATTATTGGATGAGAACTATGTCTTTGTGAAAATGATTTCATATATTTATATGTATTCGTGTACTAATGGAATCACTCCTTATTTTATATCCCTTACTACGATTTTATGTTTATCCCAAGTTTTAAAATGTTTTAAAATGATTTAAGTATGGGTAAGAGAAAAATATAATATATTGTGAGAGTTGTGAAGATATTTCATGAATAGATTTTATGTTTTTTATTAAAAACATTTGTATTATAAAAAAATGGATATTGTTTTAGCATTATCCACATTTTATGCTTGTGTGGGGATATTTATGAATTATTTAAAAACTTCATAAAACACTAAACCAAAAGGATCTTTAGAAATGTAAATAAGTTAATTCTAAATGAATTTACTAGATTGTGTAATGATTAATGTTGGGTCCTTCTAGGGGATAAACATAATAATAAAGAATAGAATTTGGGTTAGAAGGAATAACATTATGGAATAAAAATAAATGGAACAAAAATTAACAAATGGAAGAATAACCTAAAGAAATTGGGATCATGAAATCTTGGAATCATAATAATGTGGGAGAAACATAAAACATGACATAATAATGAGTCGAGGCTCATTACACATTGAGGATAAGGATTTAAGGCTAACCACCAAGACCATTTCACATAGATCCCAAGTCAAGGCCAACCACCAAGATCGCATCACATGACGTCTCATGAAACAAAAAATTTCTGAATTCATTTAATCATTGTATAGTTACACTAATCATAAAAGTTTCATTAATATGTGCTCCATATAAATAATCATACATAAGGAATCATACATAAACATAAGGGTTACCCACGAAAGTAATTGGATATCATATTCATATCAAAAGGCATATCAAAAGGGAATATCAAAATGGTGTCAATGAAAGAAAATATTTAATTCAAACATAGAAATTAATAAGGTAAAATAGTCATGTATCATGATAATTTATATCAAAATAAAGTGAAGTCTTGTAAAAAGTAGTGTTTAAGAACATTTATAAATAGATCATTTTAGTGAGAATTAATGAAAAATTTCAAGATCCTTTAAAATGGAAAAAGTATAATTGTTTTTATAAAACCATAAATGAACCAATAACATTTTTAATGTAAAACTAAGATATTTTATAAAAATAATTTTGGATTAAAACATATTACGGAGTGAAATTTAAAATGGTTAAGGAATCGAGAAGTCACCTTTAATCGGGCTTGATTATCGAGAAGAATTGATAAGGGAGCATTTTAAAACATGTATATCCCTAAAAAATAATGTTTAAATGATCTTGATACTTTATTTTGGAACATATAAAAAGCATTTTTTATATTTATATAAATATAAAGACTATTTTAATTGGGTAAAAGAGAAAAAATGTGCAACCCGAAGGAAAGAATGGAGGTTTCGAAAGAATCCCTTGCCTTATGTCTGAAAGTGTTTTGGAATTGAACATAATGTCTTGAATAATCTAATTAAATCCACTAATTAATAAATTAAGATACTTTTATACATGTAATTTATTTATTATAATTTTATTAGGTTCATTAATGGCCTTTTCGATGAGTTATAAGGTATAATTTCATCATTTGGGAGTGTTTGTTTCCTTGGTTGTCATGATCGGTTCATTTGTATATGTGTATGAAATATCATATAGAATGAGAATAGTTTTATAGAGTTGAAATTATATGTTATTAATGTAATTAAATCAATTTATATATATATATTATTAAATTATATGGTATGAGGATTATTCATTAGATAAAACATTAATGATAATACTTTAGATTAATTTGGCAGTTTCTCCATCATCACGAACATGTTTTGTTAAATAATTCAATATTTTATATATACTAGATCTAGAAAAATAAATAATATATAATTCATATTTAATAATCCATTTTTCCAAAAAATGGTTTTATGACCAACCATTAAGGTAGTAAAGTAAATTGGAAACTCGTCGCCCTTGAATGCAATAACTTAACACAACACGGAAGATGTTTTCATTTTTAGAACAAAAAGGGGAGGGGAAATAAATGATGATGGATTATTCCATTAAATTAATAAAATTCCAGTATATGAGTGATATTTGAGTTACTATACAACTTTTATAAGGTGATGTGATGGGAGAATAATAAAATAAAATAAATTGGAATGAAATTAAAAGAAAAGGGAAGAGGTGTTTTCCTCTTGAATTGTTCTCCTTGGGAACCACAAAGAGGTACTTCGGTTTGGAATTTTTTTGAGACCAAAAGATCCTAGTCATGATGTAGAATCTTGGGATGAGTTTTTACCATAATGTTTTCATGCTTAGAGGCTTTATATGTATGAATAAAAGTAGTGGTGAGGGGTGGTATTTATAGTGGAGGAGAGGGGTGTTTTTTTATTACTTAATTCATTAGTTTATTATTATGGATAAAAACTATGAATCTTGTGGATTATTGTGACTAAATATAGTAAATAATTCATGTGAGTTCTAAACACTATTCACTTACATTATATATAACCAAATCATGACTAAAATGCATTTATTTACCATGTACTATAAATTACCGTATTTCACTGTTCACCAAAAATTCAACTATTTTAGAAAGATCCCAAAAAAATCACCCTAAAAATTTGTAGACATTTACTACTTAAAAATAGACTCCATTTTAAGAAAATAAGTCTCTAAATATGATAAATTTAATTTAAATTTAAAATTATCATTTACTCAAAAATATCGATTTAAAATTTATAACTCATTTTATAAAACATTGAATAATAATTAATGTTTCATTTGATTATGTTATAATAATAAGGAAAAAATATCAATTTATGAATCTATTTTATTAAAATAAATTTTCTTTTAAATCATTATATTTATTATAAAATTTTAAATAAACAATTTTGTTTTATAAAAATACCAACACTTAATTTATCATTTTCAAAACTTTTATTTACTTATACTATCATATGATTAAATAATATTTTCATTTATAATAAGGATAAATTTTATTTATAACTACATAGGGGATGTTACTATTCTATTAGTAGAGTTATTATTCATAAGGGTCACATTAGTATTCCATATGTCATGTTATTATTCCATTGGTTTAGGTTCCTTAATTTTTATAAATAATTATAATCACATTAAATATTCATTTATAAATTATTTATTGTGTTCTATATGTGATTTTATCTGATTTATATTATATAACATAATTATAAAAAGTGAATTTCCATTTATAAAATTTTGGGTTGTTACATTATATTACTCGATCAATATGAAGAAGATGACAAACTTGTAACTATGGGGTATAACTAGTTGTTGAAGAGGATTGAGTATTAGAATATATAACCAATTCATGAAGTGGATGATTTGAAGGAAATTTATAGTGTATAGACAAATATTCAAGAGGACATGATGGTTTCAGTTTATAACCAGGGTCAACTAGAGGATAGAGTAATTTTTTGTATGAAAATTGTTTTCCTATTCATTTGAAATACTAAAGATAAAAGTAGTGAAGAGTCCATGTTAGGGTGTATAACCAAAATGGAAATGAGTAGGATTTAATGTCCAAACTAATCAAAATCCATGTATTCTATTTACTTTACATTAGATTTATTTCATGAGGGAATATTTGGAGAGGGAAAATAATAAAAATATCCATACATCCTAACTAAAAACAAAGGTCTGATAAACTTAACAGTATGATGAATTTATGTTGAACTAAATTGGTAAAAATATAGTGACACCTGATCCCCCCCCCCACTCTTAGAGTGTCTGTATGATACTCTAGGAATCTCAACTGGTATCAAAGGGATGGTTACTGTTTTTTGGATATATGTGTTTATTCTAGGTTGTGTTTAACATTTTTACATGATCTGAAGTTTTTCATAATTTTATAAAATTATTTCTCAAACATTTAATGAATATATATATGATATAAAGAGAATAAAAGTTATTACTAGTCATAGAAACATGGAGGTTTCAAAAAAACCAAATAACCTAAAGAAGAATAAATCTCAGAAGCAATGTAAGTATGCCTCTCCAAATCAGTTAAAGGAGGATCCACCACTTCCAGATGAAAAAGTGTAAGGAAGTAATATTGAAAAATATGGTAGAGTTAATCCTCTAGGATAATATAGCTCTTGTTATGGTGAGTATGAATCCATTGAAATCATTAAGGATTTTTTAATCTAAAATTGAAGATCTCTTGGCACTACTTTCCGTTACAGAGTCTAACAAATGGAAAATGGGAATACCTTATGCACAAAGAGGGTCACCCTTTGAAGAACATAACAAAAATTGATTGAAGAAGGCATGGACTAAGAGCCCATTTGGAGTGAGGTGCTCAACTTACTTGTGCGCCGCGCAAGTCACTTGTGCGCCACCTATGGATCGCACAGCTCACTTGTGCGCCCTATTTGATTTTTCTACCAAGGTTCAAGGTGGCCTATAAGTAGCCCCTGGGGCCCCCATTTTATGGACAGATTTTCAGAAAGTCAAATTCAACCTATGTTCACCCAAGTCTTCAACTCAACTCTTCTGAAAGCTTCTAAGGTAACTTTTTACCTAGAATTGAAGACTTGAAGGAGTAGGATAAGGCCTAAGGGTTTAGAATTTATCAACACTTGTGTTCCTAAGTATCCATAACTCCTTAAAAATGGAAACACTTGTGCGCCTCCCTACCCTATCGAAGAGAATTGTGCACCACCCTTTTGGAAATATCTTATGATAATACTTAAGGCTTGAGTTAAGTCTCTCCCAAGTATTACCCTAAGGATTCTTCATCGCCCAGGTGAACTCGTGCCGCCCAAGTACACTTGATCGTCCAAGACTTTCACGCTAAATTACTTGTGCGACCTACACTCGCACGCTAACTTCATTTGTGTGACTCTCTCCCGTTCACCTCTTCTCTTGATGATATTAGCCCTAGAACCCATTTTCAATGACTTTTATGGCATGGTTCCTTTATTGGCTTCCTTATCTGAAAGGATTTCTGTGAGAACCTCGTCCAAAACCTCAAGACATACAAACTTTATCTCACTAAGATTAGAGTTTTTCTACATATAACATTATCTTTTAAGATTAGAAGACCTTTTGATTTAGAGAATCCTCCTCAGGAGTAAGCCCCAAGCCCCCTTAACCTGGGCCTCCTTCTTAGGAGTAATCCCTTGTCATTATTTCATTTAACATTGGACCTCCTTCTCAGGAATAAGCCCCAATCATAATTCCTTTAATTTGGGACTCCTTCTCAGGAGTAATCCCCAGTCATAATTTCCTCTAACATTGGCCCTCCTTCTCAGGAATAAGCCCCAATCATAATTCCTTTAATTTGGGCCTCCTTCTCAGGAGTAATCCTTAGTCATAATTTCCTTTAACATTAGGACTCCTTCTTAGGAATAAGCCTCGATCATAATTCCATTAATTTGGGCTTTATTCTCAGGAGTAATCTCTAGTCATAATTTCCTTTAACATTGGGCCTCCTTCTCAATAATAAGCCCCAATTATAATTCCTTTAATTTGGGCCTCCTTCTCAAGAGTAATCCCCAGTCATAATTTCCATTAACATTGCGCCTCCTTCTCAGGAATAAGCCCCAATCATAATTCCTTTAATTTGGGCCTCCTTTTCAGGAGTAAGCCCCAAGTTATATGTCCCTTTTAATTTGGGCATCCTCTGTAGGATTAAGCCCTGTATTAAAACTCCAAATATTTATAAAGTAAAAATACCTTTATGGACCTTTCTCCTGGGCTTCTTTCCTGAAGTAAGTCATGGTGTTCATCTACTTGGGTAGTCATCTTTCACGGCACAATCGTCGGGTTTAATGATACCTCTTGTTTCTCACACTGACCATGACTCACGTGATCTTAGAGTGTAAAAGTAATCACGAAATCTTTTTTTGGGTTGTTAACCATGCATAAGCCCCATATTTCTTCACCCGAACTACGTGGACTTTGATCTCTGCCTTAAAATTAGAGTACATAGGAAGCACTTCTAAGGTCTAAGCTCGTCTTTTGTTAATTATTTTCTATCCCATATGAGGTTAAACTATATCCTTCTTATCTAACTATGTGGGTTATAATTCCTTTTTAATGAGGATACGTAGGTAGACCATCTGTAGGTATGATCCCAACTTCGAAATAATCCTTTTCTTTCTAAATGACAATAAAATTCAAGTGCCCCACTGAGTGGCTTCAAATCCATCATGGTCATCATAATGACAAAGATATTTCTATTTAATGTATTGAAGGATACCATTGACTAAGAATCTCTAATACATACGGATGATTCTCCATCAATGAAGAACCTCAAATACATATAAAAGATTCTCTAAATCCCATACATATCAATCATCAAATGCCAAATCTAAAGGAAAACTCATTTTCATGCTTGGTGAATTAATAAGGACTTATGAACATAACTTAAATCTATAAGAGAGTCTTTTAGTAGGCAATAATTCCCCCCAAAAAGGTGTGATGAGCCTAACCTCCCATCCTCTCGACTAATGAAAATTCTTAAGCCTCATCGGTCCGCAACTAATGATCACCTACCTTTGGAAAGTAGGTCCAAATAGATATAGAATCATTGGGTGTTTCTGGTTCTACCAATAAACCCATTATAAACTGATTGAAATTTTGAACCTTAAACAAACAAGGTCATCCCCATTTCCAGACGAAAAAAATGGTGAACCTGATATGAATCCTTAACCAAGTTAAATAATGTTTTACTTATTTCATAGATCCCTATTAAACTCAATATGAGGGCCAACAAAGAAATAAATAACATATGTTCTCATCCAAAAGTTGTAGTCTGGCCAGACTTATCTTGATTATATCTGCTATATCAAACAGGCACTCTTTTCCAAGATCTCTCTACAACACAAAATGGATTCTTTAAGGTTCTCACCTGTGAATGCCTCGGCTGCTACTCCTGCTGGACCCTCTTCTACTCTGAGGATGACATCACCTACTTAGCATCTTAAACGTTGGGTATCAAATGCATTGGTGAGGGAAAACTATCAATACAGTACCATCCCGACTCTAGAGGCCTCTTGATAAGCCCTCCAAGTTAACAACTCACCCTAGTTGTCCAGACAGTGACAACCAGTGGTCAAGAAGTAGGTGGTTCCAACCACCGTCTCCAACCATTTTGGGTCTTTATCCCTGGAACGCAACAACCAGTCCCTCCCATATTATAGGGAGGTGAATCAAGAGGTCACTAAAGGCCTCAGTTCAATAACACAATAGTCCTTCCGGAGGACTCCCACCAACAATCGCCGCCAGACTCGTGTTGTATTTTACCCTTGATATTATGGGGGTATCGCCTCAAGGTGTTCGACTTAGGTTCCTTAGACCCGAGCAAGAAAGAAAAACCGTCAGAGGTGAAATTCGGCTAACAGGGGGTAGTTTTTTACCTCTACCCCCTCTGGAGAAGTCCATCAACCAAACGTGATGGGAAATAATGAGTGGGTATATACACTCGTCCGTTCAAATTTTACTTCCCAACGAACCCGTCTACAAGTAACACACCAATCCCGCCTGGAAATTACAGCGGAGTACTATAGGCAATAACATAAACCTTTTTATAAATTATCAACCAGTCAGTAGGCTCGTCTGACAGTATCCAAAGAAGCCCGTTAACCAAATGTGGTGACCACCTATAAAAACGCACATACATCTGCTTATACTCATCAATTTTTCTAGCAGTCTCATATTCCGGTATTGAAGGAAATTCATCAATCATATTCAGTGGAGAACAATCAGAAGAAACATACACATGCAATTCATCAATCTAACCAAAAGTCTCGTTTGGTAGCACCCGGAGATGTCAATTGGAATGCTCCGATGACAAATAGGAGGCAGGCACAACTTTCTTCCCCCACACATGAGTACTATCAGAATTCCCTAACAGGAAAAGGAAGACAGGATCAGGAACACAAACCTACTCCAAACACGTAATGGATGTATATTCCCGTTCTAGCAGTAGAAGTCACCAAGCACATTCTGACAATGGAGAAAGAGAAGAAGAAAATCCCTGCCCATATTTTGGATACCTGTTAGAATATTATGACAACATTAGTGACATTACAGAGAAAGAAACATAAATCTATCCCTATCAGTGGAGTGACTCATAAACATGTCACCCTGGAGCAAATACACACCTCTGTTCTAGTCCAGGAGGGTCATGGGGCATACTCCCCCATGTCATACGAACAATCAAGTCGAGCACATACACCCGATTTAAATGGAGATAGTCAGCCTAACCTAACCATTTCTATTGAGCATGCACATACACCTGTCCATAATAACCACATTCGTCAACAAGTGGTTTCTAAAGTGAGTAATAAGGCGTCCAAGAAAATGACATGTCCAGCACTGTTAAAAATTCTAGATCCAATCTGCAATAAGGCCTTGCTCAATGTTGGAGTACTTGAAGCCACCAAACAATTATCTGTTGAAACTCAAGATTCTACTCTCTCATTTCCAAATTCCAGAAATAACGACAATAATTCCCAAGGTCATCATCAGAAACTTCCTCATGATGGCTTTCTTCATGAAAATTCGGTCAATCTCGAAGCATCATTTTCGGATGAGAGCCACGATAACCCTCTACGTGGCCAGAAGACCAAGGAGAAAAATGTTTCATCTTTTTCTGTAACCCACCATGGTGGTCCTCCCTATGATGATGAATTTAGCTGCGAAATTCCTCTCTGCAGTATTAATTCGCATTTCATGGAAAATTATTCAATGGAAAATGCAGTAACGAGAAATCCCTCTTATCTTGAGGCACTTGAAAATGTGATGTCATTCATGTCTGATGCCATACCGCAAGCAGGTGAAATACTTTCTCAATAAAAATATTTCCCGGGGTCTAGTTCATTCTTCTAACCACCCCTGGGTCATTCATCTTCTAATTTTACAAATGAATTCTCTACCAATATTGTTGAATCGGATTAAAGAACAGAGAAGCACCATCTTTGGTCCAATCAGGTAGAATAATCTTCATCAAATGACAAAGAGGAAGTTCTGAATATGAGAAAACAATTATCGAAAGGTGAAATACCAGTCATGTTTTGGCCTTTAGATGACTCTTAGTATGATATTCTAGAAACATTGCTAGAATATTGTATTCACGATATTCGTCTCAACATATGGAAAACTTATTGTCACTTAAAAGAGAAAATATTACCTTATGATGAATATCAAAATCATGTTAAGGTAATAGGAGGGTTGCAACGCGAAATTGACTTGGAATCTCTCTCAGTTTCCCGATATCCAAATGTTGAAAAGCAGCAGAGATCCCTTCAGCGTACATGCCTTGGCGCATTAAAAAGGTCGTGCCAGTTAGTTACCAATGCCCCATCTGGTATTCATATCAGGGGATGGGGTTTTCATGGAGCATTGCATTTCATTGTGCTCTCTATTCAACAAAACCTTCCAAAAGTGGTCTTAGGCAATGTTATTGCCAATGGTTGACCAGAGCTAACTGGATTTCTGTGTAATCAAATACTTTCTCAATAATAGGACTCAACTAGTTCTTCCCAAACTAGGGCATATAAAGAACAAGTTGTCGAATTACCCTTGAATCAAGAAAATGAGAATATCGAACAGGCTTCTCGTTTAGAGCATGCGCATCATCAGGTGATAGAGGTGTCAGAAATAATCCAACGGCCATCTAAGCCAGGTGATTTGAGTCGATGTCAAATGATGAATCCGACCAATTTCCAGACTAAAATCCAAAAAATCAGGAGATATTTTAAGAAAGTTTTAGATGTAGCAGCTTAAGAGCAACCTCAGCTTGCCAGGCTGGGGACTCTTTTAATCCAACCCTCGGGATCAACAGATAGGATTCGAGGTGTTCAACAGGAAAAATAAGAATAGCCCCAGTCCATCGGACTAGGAAATTTTTTAAATTCTTAATCTCTTCCTCAGTGAAAGTCAATATTCTCTCGATTAGGGAAGAATCCACAAGAGGAACGCAGAGCCGAATTATCATGAAATTCCCTAAAAATTACAGTTCATCATGAAGTTCCTAAGGGATCAACCAAAAAAAGGCAATGTCTCATAAAGGACATGGAAGAAGACAATATCACAGAAACGCTAACAAAAGGGATACAATGTGTTATGCATCGATAAATGTCATCAATGTCGTTGTCACTGATCCTACAGAACATGAGGCTCACTCATAGGAATCAGATGAATAAGTTCGTATTCAAGAGGCTATATACACAGAGACAAATGAAGGAGGTGTGCATACCAGAAGCATGAGGTTTTCCTATAGGCAAGACATTCCTTCAGGTAATACCCTTCCATACTCTAGAAAGGCACATACCATGGAAATGGTTAAAAGTCAAGTTACATCACACCCTACTACTAAAGAAGGCCAATCACTCTCATTAGAGGAAAGGTTCGCACAGTAAAAAGAATAAATGAAGGAGTTAAGGAGGTTAAATGTAGAACTACGTCAAGGTAGTCTTCCTCTTAATCTTGTTGGAGTTAATCAGTTAAGGGAATTTTTTGTAGCTATTGGCACCAACTTTTGTTCATCCGAGGTAAGAAAATTGTATCAATAATAAAATATCAGATCCAACCATTCATATCGGTATCATGTAGTGCCCAATGTTCAAGTAGAGGTTCTCAATAAGACTCTTTCAAACACACTTCAAAAGATGGTGGATAAATATTTGAAGTCATGAACTGATAAACTTTTTCATGCTCTATGGTCTTATCGGACTACCACCCGTACTGCTACACGATCAACTCCATATTCATTGTTATATGGAATGGAATTAGTATTTCCTATTGAAGTAAAATTACCTTCACATATAGTCACCATTTATGATCAGTTATCTACAAATAAACAATCTAAAAAGTTATTGGATGAATTGGAACGACTAGATGAAAAATTATAGTGCACACTACACCATTTAAAAGTCTAACAGAATTTAATAGCACGAGCTTTCAATAAAAAAGTTTGTCTTCATTCATTTATTCAAGGTTAATTGATATTGGTCCTCCTAACCCCAATGATACTGGGAAAGAAGCCTCCAAAGCTTGATCCAAAGTGGGAAGGACCTTACTCAATACAAAGGGTCTACTCCGATGGAGCTTATTCTTTAATCTCAATGGATGGAGAACTCATTACAACTCCAACCAATGTAAGATTCTTGAAGATGTATTTTGTGTAATAGAAATACACCCATTTTCCTTTCTATAGGACATTAAACTGCATAGCCCCCTCTATCTTCCAACATAATGTTAAACTGTGCATCTTTCAAACTGCAGGACGTTAAACTACCAAGCACCCCATGTCTGTGACATAGGACATTAAACTGTGATCGCCACAAGCGCAATTGTCTTTTAAACTATGTTTATATGCGTGCCCCAGGAAGCTAACCATGCATAAGCCCCACACCATCATTCATGGTCACATCTTTCGCGACACAATTGGCAGGTCTATTGTTGCCTCTTTTTTCTTACACCTATCATGACTCATGTGAGCATAGAGTAAGATTGGACCATGACATATTATCTAGGCCGCTAATCAGGCAAAGTCCCAACATCATCTTCAGGTCATTGTCCTCAAGTACACCCCGATCATTGAATCCCTCTCAATTAAACTACGTGGACTTTGATCCTTGCCTTCTAGGCTGGGTACGTAGGAAACCTCCTGAGTTTCAAGCCTTAAACCACTTTATTCACATCGATTCCCCTCCATCCCATATGATGTTGATATGTGAAGACCCCATCAACCATCTTATTCAGATCGGTTCACTTTCATCCTACATGATGTTAAACTATGTACGTCCCGTCATCCTAGCTATATGACGTTAAACTATAGAGTCCCCCATTGTCCTTACTACAAGACATTAAACTGCATAGCACTGGTCCATGCATATGACCTTAAACTATTTGCACTTTTGTCCAATATGACAAATAAACTGCAAAAATCCCTGATACCCTCACTCGAGAGGAATCATCATTGACATGGTCTCCAACCATGTCATATTTCAAGAACTATGTATGGATTGATTCTCGTCCTTATGAGATACATAGTGACACCCATGTCTTCAATCTTGGGTAGAACCATAATTGCAATAAAGTCCTATTTACCCCTCATATGTACGAACCAAATATGTAAAAAGGGTATTTCAAGAACTACATGCATCTTGATTCCCATCCTCATGGGATATTTAGGAATGCTCGAGCATTCTTCGAGTCCAGCCCTGAGCCTTTGGGCCTAACCCCAAACTCCACTTTCGGTCCCTTGGCTGAAAAGTCCCCCTGGGAGCACATGGTGTTATATGGAACACCCTGGCCATTATTCACATCAGGTTTATAAAAAATTCATGATGTATCTCAATCACTATGGTCCGAGCTCTACGACCCAAAACTAAGATCTTCCATGCTCTCGTCTTGCATGATGTTAAACTGTATTTCAAGAACTAAGTGTGGATTTATTCTCATCCAAATGTGATACATAGTGACATCTAGAATATCAATTCAGGACCCAGACGCAACATTATACAAATAATATTCATGGTCTCTATAACCCTTTTCTTGACTTCTGGTTGAAAATGTCTCATACCTGAGAGTTCTTTTTTCGGACTATACAGCATGTGCCCTTAGGTGGCCTTTCATAAGTTGTATACATAATAGACCTGTCAGCCAAAAGATGTTACTATTTGACTATGCAGCTTATGCCCCAGTTGGCCCTGCATAATTCAACCTCCATAATGGGTTTTTCAAGTAATGGTAACTTTATTCTTAGGAGAAGCCTCTTTTGTCCCTATTGGTCTTAACAGCGATATGTAGGGATCGGCAAAAAAACTGTCATCCTTAACATATTTGTTCCATACTCTTTTTTATGATCTAAACATATTCAAGTCTATGGTTTACATTTTCCTCCTTCTCCATATGTTCAGAGAAACATAAAATAACCTTGGAGCACTTGACCATATGTCGTATAATGTTTCTATCTCCGGTTTTAGTCATATGATTTAAAACCACAAATACTTTTTTCCTACGTTTGGGTCAGACCTTCATAGAAGTCACATTCCTCCAATTCATTGACAATTATGATTGGAAATATCCTCTCCATATTCAAGAACCTTTCTCTATAAAGCTCACTCTATGATTTGGAAAATTTGAATCTCCATAAAACTTTCTTCAGCATTTAGAAATAGAAAGTAAAATTTTTTAGAGTTCTTTTGCCTGACTATGCAGCACGTGCCCTTAGGTGGCCTTGCATAAGTTGTCTACATAACAAACCTGTCATCCAGAAGATACTACTATTTGACTATGCATCATATGCCCTAGTTGGCCCTGCATAATTCATCCCCCATAACGGGGTTGTCAAGTTGTGGTGACTTCATTCTTAGAAAAGACTTCCTCTAATGCCTTTTAGATCTTTTCAAATGTCATTCCTTAGATTCAAAATTTCTCAAGTCAATGTTTACAATTTTCCCCCTCCATACATGAATATGGTAATATGTTTCTAAACAAATTTTCAATAATTGAGTCAATATCATCCATTCGGTCAAAGCTATTCGACCTAAAATATAAGCCTTTTTATAGCCGAACATGCATGAATTTAAACTACCAATAACAAAAGACATGGTACTCATTAAATTGGGATCCTATAAAGGATTCTCTAAACAAAAGTCAAGTCCTAGCTCTCTAAATGTACATTTTGTATGATTTAGGCAACATTGAGAAATTAAAAGATGAGAAGTTTGTGGGGTTTTTCATATAAACCTAGTAAAAATCATACTATGTTTACTAGGCCCATTGGCTTAGGTAAAAATAAGAGCAATTATCAACAAAATGAAGGTACAAATGATTGAAAATGAATTGTTTTCCATTGATGAACAATATTAGAAGAACATCCATAGACTGGAGTCTCTTCTATTTTTTCAGAAATTATAGAAGGATTTCATCATGATTTCTCATCTATTTCACAGCATCCCAAGCTTCATCAGCAGCCACTTGAAGTTCATTTACTCAACCAGCTTAACTCTCGTCAGCTCGACGTAGTGCTTCTTTGGAATATGTGATGGCTTTCATACCATCCGCATAGACTTCTTCCAATGAATTATGAATCTGGTCAAGCACCCCAGTAATAGCATCTAGCTCTTGCTGAAGGTGAAACTACTGGAAAATCTTTTCCTTGATCTTCTACTTCAGTTCCTTCAGCTTTGCAGCATGATCAGCCTCAGCTCGGGAAAATACAGCCTGAAATTCACTAATATTGGTCATAAATCTTGCTCTGATCAGGTCTTGAGGACACATTTTCTCTTTCTCCCTCATTTGAATGACATGTTTCACTGCGAAATAGATTTCTTGATATCCAAAACCACCAAGTCCCAGAATCAACATGCCAAGCTTGCACGCTACAGACCCTTGATTTCTCTAGATATACCTCAGTGCTGGATCCTCTTTCCCTTTCGGATCCAACACTGAGGGGGGACTTTTGTTGACACTCCTTTCCATCACAGATTCCAACGAATGGAAAAGGGGAATATCGTAAGCACAAAGAGGGTCACCCTTTGAAGAACATCAAAAAAATTGATTGACGAAGGCATCGACTAGGATACCATTTGGAGTGAGGCATGCATGTTACTTACGCGCCATGCAAGTCACTTGCACACCACCTATGGGTCATATAGCTCACTTGCATGCCCTATTTGATTTCTCTCCCAAGGTTAAAGGTGGCCTATAAATAGCCACTTTGGGCCCCCATTTCAAGGACAGATTTTCCAAAAGTCAAATTCAAGCTCTGGCCACCCAAGTCCTCAACTCAACTCTTCTGAAAGATTCTAAGGTAACTTCTTTATGTATAATGTAAGACTTGAAGGAGTATGAAAAGGCCTATGTGTTTAGAATTCATCAACACTTGCACGCCAAAGTATCCATACCTCCATAAAAATGGAAACACTTATGTGTCGCCCTAATCTTTCGATGAAACTTGCGCGCTGACCTTTTGGAAATATCATAGGATAATACTAAAGGTTTGAGTTAAGTCTCGCCCAAGTATTACCCTACAAATTCTTTGTCACCCATGTGAACCCATGTTGTAAAAGTACACTTGTGCGACCAAGACTTATGCGCCAAATTATTTGCACGACCTACACTCGCACACCAACTTCATTTCTATTCCTCTCTCCTGTTCACCTCTCCTCTTCAAGATATTAGCCATCAAACCCCTTTTCAAATCCATTTATGGCATGGTTCCTTTTATGGATTCTTTATCTAAAAGAAGTTATGTGAGAACCTCTACCAAAACCTCGTGACTTATAAACTTTGTGCCACTACGATTAAAGGTTTCCTCCATATAACCTCATCCTTTAAGATGATAATATATTTGGATTTAGGTCATCCTCCTCATTAGTAAGCCCAATTCCCCCCTTCACATGGGCCTCCTTCTCAGGTGTAAACCCCAGTTATAATTTCTTTTAACATTAGTCTCCTTCTCCGGAATAACCCCCAATCATAATTCCTTTAATTTTGGCCTCCTTCTCAGGAGTAAGCCCCAGTCATAATTTCCGTTAAAAGTGGTCCTCCTTCTCAGGAATAAGCCCCAATCATAATTGCTTTAATTTGGGCCTTCTTCTCAGGATTAATCCCCATTGATAATTTCATTTAACATTGGGCCTCCTTCTTAAGAATAATCCCCAATAACAATTCCTTTAATTTGGGCCTTCTTCTCAAGGGTAAGCCCCAGTAATAATTTCCTTTAACATTGGGCCTCTTTCTCAGGATTAATCCCCAATCATAATTCCATTAATTTGGGCCTCCTTCTCAAGAGTAAGCCCCAAGTTATAAGTACCCTTTAATTTGGGAATCCTCCTTAGGAGTAAGCCCAGGGTTAAAATTCCAAATCTCCATAAAGTACAAATACCTTTATGGACCTTACTCATGGGCTTCTTTCCTGAAGTAAGTCATGGTCTTCATCTACTTGGGCAGTCATACAAATGTAAGCCCCATATCATTTCTTGTGACTACATCTTTTGTGGAGCAATCGTCAGTTTTACTGATACTTCTTGTTTCTCACACCTAGCATGACTCACGTGAGATGAGAGTGTAAAAGTAATCACGACATCTTTTTTTTTGGTCATTAACCATGCATTAGCCCAATATTTCTTCACCAGAACTATGTGTAATTTGATCTCTGCCTTAAAAGTAGAGTATGTAGGAAGCCTTTCTAAGGTTCAAGCCCATATTTCATTAATTCTTTTCTGTCCCATATGACGTTAAACTATATCCTTATTATCAAACTACATGGGTTCTGATTCCTTTTTAACGAGGATACATAGGTAGACCATCTGAGAGTACTATCCCAACTCTGAAATAATCCATGTCTTTCTGAATGACAACAAACATCAAGTGCCCCACTGAGTGGCTTTAAAACCAGTATTTTCATCATAATGACCAAGATATTTCTATATAATGTTTTTAATGACACCATTGACTAAGAATATCTAATACACATGGATGATCATCCATCGATGAGGAACCTTAAATACATATAAAATATTCTCTAAATCCCATACATATCTATAATCAAATGCCAAATCTAAAGGAAAACTCATTTTCATTCTTGGTGAATTAATAATGATTCGTGAACATAACTTAAATATGTACGAGAGTCCTAGAGTAGGCAATAATTCCCCCCCAAAAAGGTGTGATGAGTCTAACCTCCCATCCTCTCAACCAATGAAAATTCTTAAGCCTCATCAGTCCACAACTAATGAGAACCTATCTTTGGAAAGCATGTCCAAATGGATATAGAATAATTGGGTATTTCCGGTTCTATGAATAAACTCGTTATAAACCGATTGGAAAGTTTAAACCTTATACAAACCAAGTCATCCCCATTTCCAGAAGAAACAAGATCATATGAAAGAAGTTTCTATTGAAGTTTTTATGAACATATTTTCATTCATCAAGGGACTTTATAAAAAAAATAACTACTTGAGAAAGAAGTCAATGAAATAGAGGAAGCGTTGTTTACAAAACTAAGTGAGTATAAAAATATCATAAAACAATTTAAATTCAAGGATTATATGGTGCTAATTTTTTTACAAATGTTAAACCTTACAGAAGATTCATTAAAAATACTTTTTGCTAGATTTTTTTGTTAAGGATGTATTCTTTGCATTAAAAACAATAGTAGAAGTCAATAAATCTCATTTAAAAGTAATTTCAAGAATAATAAAATAACATGATAACTCTCTAAAAAATAATTGGTAGACACATTTAGAAATGTTACTAAAGTATAAATAAGAATGTTAAGAGAAATTTAAGTTCCTTAAAAACTAGAAGAACACATTAAATATAAGTGTCTTGATTTCAAAATAAAATTGAAAAAATAGAATTCTAGTCAAGTAGATTATTCGCATTAATCTGAGAGAAGAAAATATAGAAAAATATAGAAATATAGTCACATTTATAAGAAGAATAAATATAATAGTCGGAAGAATAGAAAATAAACGAAATAAACACCTTCTGATAAGAAAATGGTAGACCCACATTATGATGAATCTGTTGTAACTGACTCCTACATATTTAGTGTATATTATAGTATTAGATTAATATAGGTAAATAAAAATGATAAACCCACATATTCGATGAAGATGGGTGTAAAAAAAAGAAAAAGGAAGGAGTCCCTCCAAATATGTTTGGAATAAAAGAGTAAATATCCGAAAGAAAGAAATTTTAGGAGTCTCCACAAGAAAAAATTCAATAAAATAGAAGAATATAACATTTATTGGCTACTCATGGGGTTGTGGAATGTTTGAACCCATGAATACCGATTATTGGAATAATATAATAGGGTATGAAGAGAAAAAAGGCCACCATTAAGGGGAATAAAGTGAAAGGAAAGGGAAACTCAACTGAGACCACTCAACCATTACAAAGTAAAAAAACATTTGACATCAATTCTATAACAAAAATAGAGTTTAAAGGTGGTTCTATAGTAGTTTTTCCCTACACCTCCACTAAATAAAATAAAAAATATTTATTAGAGGGATCATAAAAACCATGGATAAATATTTCAAAAAAATAGTATTTATTCCCCCCTTCCCCTAACCAACCACCCATAATCCCTCCCATACATCTTATCCCCCAAGATCTGACATCTCCCATACTATAACCCCATTACCCTCATACTCACCCTTATCCGGGCCCCTAAGATTTTCCACCCTCTTAATCGACAACCTCTAAGTTTTCACTCTGGATCCCTCACCCTTGATGTCTTCCTCTCATCTATTACACCTAAGATAAAATCCTATATGTTGTTTCCCCCAGGATCATGATCACCATTGGCCAACAATTTATTCCCAAAATTTACTTCTATCATAGATCTTCACTCATCATTTTCCTTTCATTCACTAGGGATGTAAATATTTTAATTATGTGTATGTTATTTACATTATACTCAATGATAAATATATATTTTAGGTTTTTTGGAGTTTTTTTTCATAATGTTCCCAACCTAGAAGCCACTAAACAGGTGCGCCGAGTTGGGTCATCACATGACCTCAAGTGAGCCTCCTCACACACCAGAGATGGCCGACTAGCGGTGAGGATCTATTGAGTCAAGTGAAGAGACTATACCCTCTTTACTATAGTAAGACATAGAAGATAATAATTTAAAAAATGGAAATAATAGACAACAGTCAACATCATGAAAAAATGACCTATTCCCAAAACTGGTTACAATCATATATAATAGTAAATATGTCATGTCATGCTATAGTGAATGTGAAAGAACCCAAAATAAAACCATGTCCATAATCTCCCAACGGGTCCTGACTCTATATCTAGATCCTTCTCCATAAACATCCCGATCCCAAATCAACATCTTAGTGTAGAGCCCTTTCCCTTGTCCTAACCTGCAACTAAGAAGTCTACTCAGGTACCCAATGGTGGCCCGAGCAGGGTGTGAGTACAGAACTCTGTGGACCACCAACAATGATGTCTAAAAAATATCCAGTCTAATAGATAGAGCATGCAAGTACAAAATGAATGTTAAGTAAACAAGGGACAATTCATGTTTCATTAGTTAACCAGGTTCATTTAGTTCATGACTAGAGTTCATCCCAATTTCATTTCTTATACCATTTTTAGACATAATATATTTCAACTTATTCTCTTTGGGTTAGGCATATATACCATCCATACATGGGTCTAAGGAAATCAGTCACAATGCATAGGGGAAATCAATTCATTCCCAAATTCACTAGGGACACACATATCACATCAATCCATTATCCCCACCTCAAAGCCTAAGTGTGGGTGGAATTCAATCATTAGTGGAATAGATCATATGTCCCCTTCCCTAACCCATGCATTTTGGGGTGAATTTTAGATCCTCAGTCTGTAACTCGACCCATGGGTGTAGAACCCCAATTAAATAACCCACAGTACCAAGCCATGTGTACATGATTATTTATCAACCACAACCTTACTATAACAAAACATAACATAACCAATTCCATTGGAAATCATCATTCACAATTCATAGAAAATAACATGGTAATTAATACTATTCCATAACCCATTAACAAATTTTCTAATTATGATTCATATCTATTTAGCCAAATTCCCATTCATGTACCTTTACTCATTAGGTGTATTCATAACCCATATCCCTTAGCCAAATTCATCAATTTCTATTCATTAACCCATTTATCCCATTTATGATATCACAATAATTTACCCACTCATGCATTTCATGTACAATTCTCATATCACATAACATAATCCCTTTATTGCATGAAACCGTTTAGGTGTACCACTTAATCATCTTGTGTTGAACCATTCAACAAATTCATCGATTCCCTTATTAAATATTAATAACATATCTCCCTTTCTTCATTCCACTATCCAATTACAAGTTTACCATTTAATATTAATTATCCCCATTAGGCATTTTTAAACACAATTAATTAAACAATTGACATAACGCCATTCGACCCAAATTGCCCATTTCCATGTCATGCCAAACAATACCTATTCCTTATCACCCTAGGAATCTATATTTTAATTCCATATACACTTTATCAACCATTAACACATGTTCTACATGGGTTCCACAATATCACTTGACAACCCTTCATTTAACCCTACCTTTTTCTGAGTTCATAAAAGCTGGCGCACCCCATGGGTGGCCCTTAAATGGTCCATCCATCCTCTACGCATCCCATGGGGATCGTGAGGGTTGAAATTGGTAACATAGACACCCATTTTTATCAAACGCCTCAATGGAAAAAAGAACACCAAAACAGGGAAAACAAGAACATAAACATCCATGCACAAACCCAACATAAAACTGTGGGAAAATACTTGTATCCCACCTACCTCGAATCTGATGATGAACACACTCTTAATCATAGCCATAGAACCAGATTCAAACACCCCATGAAACCCCAACCTAGGTTACACTAAAAAAACAAAGGGGTTTAGATATTTGTAAGGGGATGGGAGAAACCACAATCCCTAATCTGAAAAAGAGAAGGGAGGAGAGGATTATAATTATCCAGAGCTTCGATCTGAAACAAACAGCATCTAAAACGGCCATGAATCGAAGGAGGAATAATACATTAAAGCTTGGTTCATCCATTTTCATCTCTAGGGTTGAGAGGGGAGGAATTGAAGAAAATCCCATGTTTGGGTTTAAAACCACGGAGTGAAAATTTTGTTAAAATTCTAACTTTTCTGGGCTGCATGGTTTACCCGCATGGGTTTCAAAACTGTGCGCAAACCATGCAGAAACTACTGCCTGAAATCACCCCGTTCGCATTGTTTCTTAGGAATTATGTATGTTATGTCACTCCATGCACAAACTGTGTTTAATAATTTTCCCATGGCTACACGGTTACCTGGGATGCTCTGCACGGTTTTCCATAAACGTGCGAAAACCATGAAACATGCCCGGGAACCCTCTTTTTCTTCCTCTTTTGTGTCCTGAACCCCCAGAACACCCCAAAGCCTTCACATGAACTATGGGAAACACTTATTTAGCCCAAAAAGTTGATAACAAACCAACACATAAATAAAAACATTCCTTAAGAAGATTCAGGATCTTACAACCTCCCCACCTTATAACGGCTCATCCTAGAGCCACTCTTCCGAGAATCACCAAACTTCTGTAACAGGAGATCATGCCACAGGGTCTTCCTATCACTTACCATCTTACTGTTAATAGTTGAACATCATAAGGGCCACCAAAAATGTATCAAGGGTAGAGACTTATCCCACAATTCCTCATCAAAAAATGAACTGACAACTCCTCAAGGATGCTTCCAGTCCAACCACACCCAACCACAAGAACATCATAGAGAAAACTTATACAACAGTTCCTTACTCCTAATTCATGGAAACTTGTCACACAACATCACATCATCGTGGAGGAAACCAACCAGTACCTCATCAGCCTGATCCTCTACAAAAATCATGACTCAAATCACTTGGCATCAGTTTTCTATTCAACAAACTCAAATAGTGACCAACCTAGTATCACCCAGATGAAAACACAAAATCCTTCCAACCACATTTCATGATGATTTCACTCCATAATTGTACAACTAAACTCCACCCAAATCTCCTAGGTACTCATCCAACTACAATAATGTCAGGGGTCTCCATCAGGGTTAACTTACCCGAACGGTAATAACTCAAGTCCTCCCAACCCAAAACTCTGATCACATCATCAACTAACTATTTATCCAGTATGGTTCTATCCACCATTTTGGGTTACTTGTGACCTCCTCCATCGATGAAGGACCACCATATCTCAACCCAAACTTCCCATCACCTATCATGTTCCAACTCACCGTGCCCAGGAATCCATAGGGAATTACCCTACATTGGCATCCATATGCACCATCTAAACCGTACAAGAGGACAGTTATACAATATTCATATGAGGACTAAGATCAACTTGACCTCACTAACTTACAACTTCATTTCAGGAGTCACTTTCCACTACATCCTAAACCCAGAGCTGAGTCACTCTCACCACACCCATTCAAGTTTACCATCTCAGGTCAGGACACCTTCGAGTGGCTTTCCCTAGGAAACCCACCTTTCACTGATGGTTATCAACCCTTTTTCTCACCTTCCCAAGGTGCTTAATGACTTCAGTTCAATAATTATCATCCCACACACAAACTGAGGTCATTTCCTAAATTCTAGTAGAACTCCCTCATCACGGCACTACCGACCTCCAGACCGTCACCAGGCTTCACCCTTGGCATGTCACCACATCCAAGTCTTGTATTACCTCTCTTAGGGACCTAACGTACACCTTACAAGTTTCTCATTGGATTCCTGGTGCCACCACATCAGCTGTATGTTCCCCTATCTACATCTAGGACTGAATCATCACTCCCCACCTTAGGTGTGTTGTTACCATTACTCTCAAGAGGGATTCCAACGACCATATATTATATCGATCACAAACCAAACCCCAAACTTAGACATGGATATCCATATTTACCCCAAAACAAGAAAAAAATGTCATCCAGTGCCCATTCCCAGCTTCCGCGAATGGAACCCATGACGTTTGTCGACATTCGGTCCATAGCGAGTACCTCACCCAAAACCATAGAGGGAGCGCATTCCATCATCAAGCGCCACATATACTGCTACCATGAACATAAACTCCATTATGTCCCTCATCCAACCAAACACCATCATATATCTACAACTTCTCAACATACATGGTATAATTTCAAGATGTTGGGAATGCTCGTCACTAGCTGAGGTATGCTAAGAAGTTATCGAAGAACACCACCACCAATTTATCCATTCTAATGTCGAACTATGGGACACCATGACCTTATAAGGATTTCAGGAATCCCTACAGAATGCATCTTGTTAACACTTAACCACCACCACTCAGGTGTGATTTCCAACAGTGTTTAACCATCTCTCCATGACTGAACCTCCATGAAACCATGAGCCAATGTTTTATGTGGAACTACTTCCACCACACTGCTCGAGTTTCTCTGATGTGTCCCTACCAGCTTCAACAAAAACACATGGTCTATTACACCAATCAAACCATAACTACAACAAGTTCAGCTACACGACCACCCTCACCTTGGGTCTCACCATTGTGCAAAAGAATATAATCCCCCTTCAGTCACCCTGGTCTTATCCGCTCAAAAAATGTCAATACCTCCATCAATCATCTTCCAAAAGGGCGAGTTAGGCACCCACATGATACTACCCTTGGAAACAAACCTTACCTCCAATCACAAACACTGGGATTCCATTATGATAATCCAGGTACAACTATAACATTTAATATTACATGGTGGTACTTAGTACGCATTGACACCTCATCTGAAGCTTCTCCCCTTCTTCGTATTCCAAAGTACCTTCATCGTTGGGATAACCTCCCAGGAGGCCACCTATTCTTTTTCGAAACCATCAATGCATAGCCACAACTCAAGTACCACCACCAACCATCAAACTTCCCACTTATCCCTTTAGGCCAAACCTACACCATGGGACACTCAGTGTCCCATTTCCCAATCCCAAAACCTCTACATGTACGACACACACCCAAAACAACTAGAATCCCTACCCAACCTCTCTCATAGGTCCCATTGGAGGTTGAATGATACCAAATCTCAATAATGGAGTCACAACTAGGAAAAATCAGGGATCGTTTCCCCAAACCATACTTATAATGACACGAAAAAATGCAATGTGCATGAATGGAACTCTCACTTCCATTCCAATGCACACTATGCTTAGCGTACCAAAAATCCATCTACTCTAGGTTCCACACTAAAGGTGTACACATTCATCAGCACTACAGAAAAACATACTATTTGAGATTCGAGATGCAACCTGAAAGGTCTCTACTCACAAGGTCACCAAGACCCAGGAACCATCCTTAGGGTCCATTGTGTACTCCGTACGGTCACAGATCACAAGAGTTACCTAAACACACACCCAGACCACATCATAACCAAAAAGACCTCGCCAACCAAATCCAAAATCTAAAACTAGGGCACTCTCACTTCCCAACTTACGCATACAAGGGTCAAATTGACAACAAAAAGTATACCCACCTTTGAACTCAACCATTCTCATTTTTTGAACTTATCATTAACCCAATGCTTTGATGAATGGATAATAAGATTTAAACACATATGAAAAAGGTCTCACGTTATCCACATTGAACACCCCACTATTCATACTATATCTCAACGGTCATCATCACACATAGAACACCACCCTCTATCATACCTACTATGGGTCATAATCAACATGGCGGTAACAAATTTACTTAATCGTAAGTCTTTCCTCAACACCCCTTCAACCCATTATTCTTTTACAACATTATAATTTCCCATTAGACACATTTCCCATTTTAAAACTTGTTAAAATCATCCTTTTAAACCATTTACGCATTTTATTAGCAAAAAATCATTAACAATTTTACTGTCATTATGAAATTATTTTTCTTTTAGACACCAAAATAGTCTTTACAATTTATCACAACCCAAACTTCTAACCTGGTCACAACATTTCATTATACATGATATTCCATAACTATTCATTTCTGTTCTTTTCATTCACCCACTTTCATTAACATTATTTGGCATCATTTCTTGCATATTAATCCTAGGAGTAAAATTGAATTCCACTCTCTATTTCCCGGCACATCCATCTTGTTTGTGTGCCTATAATGATGCATGCTAGCTATATACTTTGGTGCCTAAAATGATTCTTGAATTCACAACCGAATGTCTTTTCAACAATGAGCATAATATCATAAATTAGTCAAATTACCAAACATGTGCATCACCCAATAGTGAAATATCATTCAACTATAACAACACACATCAAGAACAACAATTCCCACCCAGGGTGAATTGGTTTTTTCGTCATACATGGGTTACCTACTCCCCAGAACAAGATCATTATCAAGGCCCAACACATCCTAATCTCATGTCTACCATCCCCAAACAGTAATAAAGGGAAATGAAATCCTATGATAAAACATTCTAACATCCTCGACCAGAAAACCACTAAATCGGTGCTTCGAGTCAGGTTATCACATGACCTCAAGCACACCTCCCTGTATTCCAGAGGTTGTCAACAAACGATGAGGGTTTAATGACTCACATGGGGAGACTATACCCACTTTACTAAATTAAGCCATATAAGATAAAAATTTAAACAACGAAAACAATGGACAACAATCAACAACATTCATAAATAACCCATTCCCAAAATAGGGTACAATCATATACAATAGTAAATATGTAATGTCATTCTACAATGTAAGTGAAAGAACACAAAATAAAAAAATGGCCAAAAACTTTCAAAATTTCATGACTCTGTGTCTGAATCCTTCTCCATGAACATCCCAGCCCAACTCAACATCTTAGTGTAGGGCCCTTGCCCTTGTCCTCACCTGCAACCAAGAAGTCTTCTTAAGTACCAAATGACGGCCAGAGCATGGTGTCAGTACGAAACTCAGTAGGCCACCACCAATAGTGTCTACAAAATATTCAGTCTAATAGATAGAGCATGCAAGTACCAAATGAAAGTTAAATAATTTTGGTATAGTTCAGGTTCCATTAGTTAGAAAGTTTCATTTAGTTCGGGACAAGAGTTTATCACAAATTTCATTTCTTATACCATTTTCACACATAACACACATCAAATTATTATCTTTGGGTTAGGCTTATATATCATCCGTACATGGGTCTAAGGAAATCAACCACAATGCATAGGGGAAATCAATCTAGTCCATCTCTCACTAGGGACACACATATCACATCAAACCATTATCCTCGCCTAGAATCCCCAGTCTAGGTGGAATGCAACTATTAGGGGAATAGATCGTCATCCCCTTCCCAAACCTATGCATTTTGGGGTGGATTTTAGAGCATCGGTTAATAACTCGACCCATGGGCATAGAACATCAAGACAATACCCCACACTACCAAGCTATGTAAAAATGCTTATTTATCAATAACAACCATACCATAACACAACATAACATAACCATTCCCTTAGAAATCATCATTCACAATGTATAGCAAACAACATGGGAATTAATACTATTACATAACCCATTAACACATTTTCTAATTATGATTCATATCCATTTATCCAAATTCCCATTCACGTGCCTTAACCCATTAGGTTTATTTACAACCCCTATGCCTTATCCAAATCCATAATTTACTATTCATTAACCCATTTATCCCATTTATCATTTCACAATCATATACCCACTTATGTATTTCATGTATAATTATCACATCACATAATACAATCCCTTTATTGTATTCAACCATTTAGGTGTACCACCTAATCATAATGTATTGAACCATTCAACAAATTCATTCATTCCCTTTTTACATCTCATTAACATATCTCTTCTTCTTCATTTAATTTTCCAATTATAGGTTTACCATTTAATATGTACAAACCCCTTTTGGAATTTCTAACCACAATTCGTTGAACAATTGACATAATCCCATTCGAACCAAATTTCTTGTTTCCATGTCATGAAAAACAACCCCTTATGCCTTATCACCCTAGGCATCTCTATTATCAATCCATTCACAATTAATAGACCATTGAAACACGTTCTACATGGGTTCCACATTATCACTCGACAACTATTCATTTAACCCTTCCACTTTCCTAGCCCTGAACAGCCAGCGCACCCCATGGGTGGCCTTTAAATGGTCAAGGCATCATCCTCCATACTTCCCATGGGTATTGTGAGGGTTGAAATTGGTCACATAGACACCAATTTTTATCAAACACCTCAATGGAACCAAGGACAACAAAAAGGGGGAAACAAGAACACAAACTTCCATGAAAATCCAAACATAAAACTATAGAACAATACATATAGACCACCTAACTAGTATCTAACGATGAACGCACTATTCACCGAAGCCATAGATCCGGATTCAAACACCCCATGATGCCCCAACTTAGGTTACACCAGAAAACAAAGTGGTTTAGAGCTTCAGAAGAAGAAGGGAGAAACCACAAGCCCTAATCTGGAAAATAGAAGGGAGGAGAGGATTAGACTTACCGGGAGCTTCAATCTGCAACCAAGGGTGTCTAAAACTGCAAATAATCAAAGGAGAAACACATATTGGAAGCTTTTGTCATTGGAGTTCGTCACTAGGGTTGAGATAAAGGATTGGAGGAAAATCCAATGTTGGGGTTTATAACCTCAGAGTGGAAATTTTGTAAATTTTTCATCTTTTATGGGCTGCACGGTTTACCCACATAGTTTTCCAAACCATGCGCAAAATGCAAAGATGATTCTTCTTGAAATCACCCCATTCGCACAGTTTCCTTGGAATTCCACACAGTTTGTCACAGCATGAAAAAATTATTCGTAAGCCTCTATCTATGGTTGCACAGTTACCTGGGATACTTCACACGATTTGCACTAATCGTGAGAAAACTGTGAAACATGCCTAGGAACCCTCTTTTTCTTTCTCTTTCATGTCTTGAACCCCCAAAACACCCTTGAGACTTCAAATGAACTTTTTGAAACACTTATTTATCCCAAAAAGGATAGGCTAAACCAGAACATAAACATAAAAATACATTAAGAAGATCTAGGATCTTACATTTTCTATATATAAAAATGTTTTATGTTCTCTTTTTGAAATTTCCTAGCATAAATTTTGTTTCATCATATTTAATGTTTTTATATAAATTCATTGAAATTTTAAAAATAAAATATTATGGGTTTATTTAAACCCATTGTTAAAAATTATAATTATCTTAATAAAATATAAGTTATGTTGATATTTTTTATAAAGGCGCAAATAAATATATTTTGTTAAAAATGTTTAATAAGTAGCATTTTGTTTTGTTATATTATAAAACCACTTTAAAAATTCAAAATTTTATTAAGATACAATAATGATACAATAACATAATTATTGATTATATATTTTGATGCGGTTTTTACTTATTTAAATGACAATAATTCCTTGAAAAAAACTAATTCATTGACCGTAACTATTTTTTCACCAGATATCCCCCATACCATGATAAAATCATCAATATTTCCATATGATCCCGTTGAATCCACATCAATGAAACCATTAATGCCCTTTGGTTCCCTCCCTATAGAATTTAGTACACCCTCTATGTCTCTCTTGACAATGTCTGGAACAATACCTCCTGATTCATTAGGTTTTATATAAGACTATCCTACAATGATGGAACATGTGGTCTCTCTTATTTAATCAAAAAGATATTGGAGGGTAATGGTAATAGGTACAAAATTTAATGTGAAAAAAAAAATTTACTATTTTATAATAATAAATATTTTCCATAATAGATAGAACCAATAATTTTAAAGAAAAAAATTAATAGTTTAGAAGTGTGTAACCAGAAAGGAATAATGATAGTTGTCCCATTTTGTTTTTTTCGATTCCCCTTAGAGGATGTTGTGGGATTTTTTTTTCAAATCCTGATCTAGTTGAGGAATGTTTCACAACACTACCCATCAAGACCCAGACTAGTGATAAGCTGAGTATGACACCTCAATCCCACATCTAATAGGCTAGGGGATGGATTCTATCACCGAGAATGCATATCACTAAAATAGAGGCCTTAGCCTAAGTACATGTATACACAAAAAACTGCAAAAACTAGTGTATATATAAAGTGATAAACTAAAAAATAGTCAGTAAACTATGCATTCAAGAACCTCTATAAAATCAACAAAGTATAGGAGTATAGTAAAAAGTGTAAAGTGTAAAAATACATGACCTTCCAGAATTGAATCCCAAAACTAAAAATAATTGGAAAATGGAAGGTTGAATAGATCCTAGATCACAATATACAATGATGTCCATAGAAGATGATTAAATATACTAGGTAATACTATGATCTTCTTAATCCTGATCCACCGAGGTCACCATGGATCTGTCTTTCATTTGAATAAGACACAACATGTGTGGGATATGAACTTGTAGGGGTGAGAATATACAAACCCATTACGATGCCTCAAAACCTAAAAATTGTGTGATATAAATATACATCATTAAAAAAACTGATAATAAATAGGGAAATAAAAACCCAATACACATATTATCATAAAAACCCTCAAGAGAGAGAGAAAGGGGATCTCCATTTGCAGAGCCCAGCTAAGAATGATGAGTTTGTTTGTAGCTCCAAAGGTCCATCTTTGATACCCAACATCATTTAAAACTATAGAAGAAACCGTGTTGAGGGTGTGAACCACTCCACTATGCTCCATTTCCAAGGGGGGGAATCTAAAATGGAAGACCTACCCCCCATCGGAGCTCGAAGATGTGGGTTCCACCCCATAGATAGAAGACCCATGCACTATGTAGTAAGGTCAGATTAAAATACTACCTATGTCAAAAGTATGTTGACTTGTTCTCAGGTATAAAAGGGTACTTATAACCCCATATGTCTTGCTGATAAACCAAATGAATTACTAACATTAGCCAAGCATCACTAGAAGCATCATCATGCCAAAAAACCTTATTTTGTATCTCTATGGCCAAAATGAATTTTATAACTGTGTTATATGTGGAAAACTACTTAGAATAGGTTACTTGTTGTCCCAAATATATGTCCTTGCGAAATAGATACACAAGGTAGAATACTCTAAAGGAGGTTCATGGCATATACCTATAGTCACATTGCATGTGACCTCACCTAAACTCCTGACAGTGTCCTCACCTAAACCTCGCTCGGCTAGCTATGAGGGACTAAATTGTGTGTAAAGCCAGTATAAAGTGTTTATTAGACACCAAGGGATTTACCATGTCCTTTTGGACCATTTCTAGGTACATTAGCATGTTCCCATGTACACTGATCATGTTTCAGTACCTTTTCCATGTCAGAGTACACGATTGTGCCCATATACTTTGGTAGAGATCATATGTCGGGTTGGTTCTATAACCATGTACCCCTGAGGAATGTACTGAGCCACCATAAGTATTTCACGTGGATTTTACGGATCATCCACAACATGTGATACTTAACATAACCTAGAAACCTAATCATTACTGTTAGGGGACTACATGAGGTGTGTTGTTGGACTACACATCGTGTATGTTGGTATTTTCTCGAATAGTATAAACATAATGAGCATTCATTCAATCCCCCTAACAATTCCACCATGAATTACATTATAGAAAATGAATCTACGGTAGACCAAACCCATTCATCACTAGTGGACGGATTCCAGCCTCCCAAATCCACTCATGAAGCAACCCCACTACATCGCTTATCCAAATGCAAGAATTCAGGAACAAAGAGCTTTTGACCTACCACCCATCAATCTGAGTTATCCTATCATAGAACAATGCACCTCAGTCAATCTCTCAAAACCATATCAATACCTATATAAATAGACCATCATTCCAAACAATAATTATGCGATGATCAGTTTCTAGGTATTCATTGAACCACCAGCCAAATTATTTCCAATGTTGATTGCACGAATAACAAGGGGAGATAAAAAACATAGAAAATATGAATGAAAATATCCATTTTTAGGTTGGATTTTATTTTTAAATGAATAAATCAATGATATCAAGGGATAAATTCAATAAATAAATAATAATTGTTCTCATGTAAAGAACTTTGATCACCAAGAACTAAAATAGAAAAATAATCCATTCATTATCAAATAAATCAAGGGTGTTAAAATAGAAAATAATTATTCCTTCTTTAATTTGGATTGATCATTGGGGATGTTCATTTCTTCTAGTGATGAATAATAATATCTTTCTAAACCCATCATTTATATCACAACTCACCATAATCAAGTCATCATCGATCTTCAATCCCAATTCGCAAATGATAATAAGTCTCACCTCCTCATCTAATTCTCTTAGGTTTATGTGGATAACCTTATAAAAACATTGTAATGGTGTATTTATATATGATAATTAGTTCTCTAGGTTATTAAATGAAATAAAAAAACATCTAATTATTTTTTTCATGCACCCTTAATGGTTTCCCTCAATTGGAAACCTAATGTCATATATGTTTATATCGAACCTAGGTTAAACCCCATTTTCCATAATCAAATATGGTCTTAGATTTCCCATATAAGGTCCCAAATAATTGAAAACCCATTTACATAGAAAATATTTGTGTTCATTGTATAAAATATTTAAGAATTTTTTATATATTAGTTTTCGGGTCCCAAGACACCCAAACACAACACCGAATTCGAGGAAAAATCTAGATACATATATTGAAATATTTAAAGGGATAACTCCAAAAAACAAGAGTCATTACCTTATCTTCTCCTTAAATTATTTTCACCCCATAAATCACAAGACACATTAAATAGGTGGTGGTGTTGAGTACACATATGAGTCTCACACTCTCAGGGGCTCTCCTACGTGCTCTTGTGCTGCCAAATCACTTGAACCAAATGTATAGTCTATCCACATAGGATCCTCTCATGTTGTTCTTTGATCACTAATGGGTACACTATGATGGTGGTTTCATCTTGTATGACCATATCTCCACATTTAATAAATTTAATAGGGTCATGCATGCATCTCATTAACTATGACACATGGAAGAACTCATGTGCCTGGTCTAACAATGGGGTAACTCCAAGTGGTAAGAAACTTAACTATCCCTCTATATGATCTTGAATGGATCGATGAATCCCAAAAAAATCTCATTTCCACTTTTAAACCTAGACAATCCTCATCATGGGGAGAATCTTAAGAAAACATGGTACCTCTTATCAAACTAATAAATCCTATGATTTCAATCTGATTAATATTTTTTTGGATATCTGTTTTTCTTATATTCTTTTGCATCACCTAAACCTTCATAGCATTCACCTTCACCATATATGGCCTAATAAGAGATATCTCACTGATCTCAATTCAGTATAGGGTGACATGAATTGTCTTCTATACATGGCCTCAAAATGTTTCATGATGATAGTAGAGTAATGGATGTAATTAAAAGAAATATCTACCAATGGAAGGTGATCCTCCAAGCTCCAGTTGAATTCTAACACACAGGATCTTAGTACATCCCCCAAAACCGGGATAGTCTGCTCGGTATACCCATCTATCTGGGGGTGAATCATTGTATTCATCTACAAATGGGTCCTAAAAGCCTCCTACATACCCCTCAACAATTGTGATTTGAACTAAGAATCATGTTGATATATTATCATCAAGGGTTCCCCATGAATTTTGATGATCTCTATCACATAAAATATCCTTAGACTCTCAACCATACTCTACTCCTCAATGGTAGGATAGTGTGCCAGCTTTGTGAGTTGGTAAAAAATTACCCAGATCGCATTATGTCCTTTTTTCCAAGAAATAACCATAAAAACTCATCTATATTTTACCCCACATACATTATGGTATCGCATGAGGTTGATTCAAACTTATTAGAACCTGATTTTTGGTCTTCACCTGCAGACCTGTGGGACCCTAAGAGACAGACTTGGTATAATTGTTCCTCATTCCATCCCCCCAAAACTATCATTGAGGGTCCTTGTACATATTATAAAAATGAGTATGTTTGTAAAAGGGAGAAGTATGAATCTCCCTCATCACCTCCCATTGCAATGTGTCAAGACCCATTGTTCATTCCTAAAAATGGATGTCATGATCTCGTCCTTCAGATAAACTATCTAGTGCATCCCTTGAAGATATCTAATTACATAGAACCTCCTAGTTGATGTGTACCATATAATAATATATCATGAACTAAAGAAGTAGTTAATTCAATTCCATTGACTTTATAAAAACCACACACCTCTCCTTCACTAGGGTTAGCTGCATCGAATCCAACTGTTCATATGCCTCCTCCACCTAGAGAGAATGAGACTTCCTGGTAAGGTAATATCCCACCATGTTTCCCTTCATTGTATATAATAATATCTAGAATTCATAATCTAATAGTAACACCAAAGAAAGACTCTATCTTAGGATAATATATCTCTATGTGAAGATGTACTTGAGACTCTGGTGGTCTGAGTAAACAACAAAATGATCACCTAGAAGATAATGTCTCCACATCTTTAGTGTGAAGACTAGTGCTACCAGTTCCATGTCATGGGTCCCGTCATACTACTCATGAAGTATCAACTACCTTGACACATATGTGATCTCTTCTTGACTCTACATCAATACACAAGAGATCCCAACTCCCTTGGAATCTCAAAACACTGCATAGTCAATGTCATCCGTTTGTAGTCTAAAAACATGAGCACTAGTCAACCTCATACTCAAATCCTTGAAGGCTCTACGACACTACTCATTCCAAGTAACTAGCTTCTCGTTCCATGTCAAAGTAATCAAAGGGGATACTACTCTTGAAATATATACCATGAACCACTCTTAGTGCCCTATCAAACCAAAGAAACTCCACACCTCCAAAATGCTCTTAGGTGGATCCCAAGGAAGCACTACATCAATCTTACCTAAGTTTATTGCTAAACTATTCTCATCAATGACACACCCAATAAATAAAATCTCATTGATCTAAAACTGACAATTTGGGAGCTTTTCATATAATTCATTATCCGAGATAATGTTGAGGACCAACCTCAAATGTTCTACAGGATCCTCCTTTGAAATAGGGTAAATGAGTTTGTCATCAATAAAGAAAACTATAAATTGGTCTATGTATTGAAGGAAGACCTGATTCATAAGATCCATGAACACGGTGGGGGTAATTTGTTACACTAAAATGAATCACTATGAACTCATAGTGTTTGTAGAGATATCAGAATTTCATTTTCTGATTATCATCCTCGTGAACCCTCAAATGGTGGTAGTCAGACCAAATATCAATCTTTAAGAACCAATATTTACCTCTAAACTGATATAATAGGTCATTGATCCTCTAGAATGGGTATTTATTCTTTATTTTTACCTGATTTTTTTGAAAATAGTTAACAAAAATTGTCAACCTCACATCCTCATTTTTCAAGGACAAAATACGAGCTTCCTAGGGGGACACACCGGGTCTTATAAAACCATATTCTAAAAGGTCCTCCAATGGTACCCTCTATTCGTAAATCTCAATAGGTTCCATACAATATTCCATAGAATATTTTGGTCTGTTCCTAAGGTGTAGATTGATGTATAATTATGTATCCCTTTTTGGAGGTAGCCCTGTAATATTCCCACATCTAAGGTAGTCCCAAAAAATCTTTGAGGAATATGTCCGTATAGTCTTCCAATACTGATGTAATACATATTCTTAAAGAGACCATTAAACCAATTTCTAATATAACCAACAAATGGGTAATGGGATGATGATTCTATATCATGACCCCTAATCACTCATCCATGAGTTATCTTTCGCCCACAAAGTAGAATCACATACCATATGTATGTAGTTATCTAACTCTATAATGATGATAGCCTATCTAGGCGTGAATGTTGGGAAACTAGTCTTTACCTAGGATGAATCCATAATATTTCATCATGAGTAACAAGAGATCTCACAAGAAACTTTCTCTACTAAATGCTAACTCATATGGAATGAAAATGTGGGATATAGAAGAATCACTCCTATTAGAAACCACTCTCCATACCTATGGGATAATGACTTGATAGTAAGCTTTATCTATCACACAAGGGATATAGAGAGGAATGAATGACTTGAACCTATGTCTATAAATATTGGATAAATAGTATAAACAACACATATCATACCTCATATCATTTCATGAGTGGCCTGGTCATAACCCTCCATAGCATGCAACTCTCTATGGCCATGACCCTGACCTCTCTGAGCATAGAATGGGACAAAAGGTGGTGGTGGTTGAAGTGTCACATAGTTTCACTCTCTACCAGAATCTCCTCCATTCAGATCTCTACTTTCTTCTCTATTATAACCACCACCCTAGGGGATACCTTGACCATTCCTAGGAGATATATGATTAGGGTTCTATCTCTTTTAGGGAGGTCCATACACTTCTTATCTATCCTCCTCGCAATGATGATTTTGGAATTTGATCTATGTAACCTCCCCCATCATAAGAATTGAATCAACCCTCTCTTGTCTGACTGGATCCTCTATGTGAACCCTTCACTGCATATACACATGGTTGGTTCTAACCATTGGGAGGTCTCCCGCACCAAGACACCGTTAATTGACACCTTCTATCCATTGTATATGATTGTACCACATTATTACAACTACTATCTCTAGCTTCCTGAAATCCCTATATTATAAATATCATTATAACTAGATACCCCTTCTACACTCCGGCATAAATAGGGATTCATAATGATACTATGCTATAATTAATGTCTCTATAAAGGTCCTTCTCATATTTTTCACCCAAATGAATCTATCTCATACCATATAGAGGGAGTAACATGTGAATTCAATAAACCTCATGGTGTTCTCATAAATTGATATATCAACATGATTCATCTCTAAATGCTCTTGAATCCACATATAGTGTAATAATGAAGAGAAATACTCATCACAAAATAGCTACTAGAAGTATGTCAATGATAGTGTATCCTCATCATGTACCAAGGTAATCAAACTCCACCAGTACCCTTATTCTCTATAAATATGATTGGTTGTATTCTTATCCATATGATTAGTCAATGTCTGAGCAATCCAAAAAAATATGGATCACATACACAGTATAATCTTTCACTATTGGAGAGTTTGGGGCACTATGAAACCTTAGCGGACTCTATCACTAGAACTTGTGTATCATATTAATACTATAAACATCATAAACCAAACCTTATAGGACTACTCACTCCTCAATGGGAGGTGCCACTAGCCAATTCTCACATGGAGGAGACATCTCATGATAAATACCACGAACAGAACCCTCATCACTCAAATAATTGTCACCACAACCCTGTTTTAGAATCTAATAAGGCAGTCATCATGGAGGCATCATGAATGTTATCAATACGTACCATGGTTAGATGAACATATAAGGTGAGTTGAATCAAGAAGGGAATCAAAGTCTAAAATACCCAGTCATATATGATTCATGTACCTTGTGTTCACTTAAAATTATATCCTGGACTAATGAATCAAAAATATGATACTCAAAGTCCAAGTGAATGGATACATCATCCACCACACTAACATTGGGTTCCCTAGACTGAATGCCACACTCAAGACAGTTTGATACTATTTCACTAGGTTACCAAACCAATCGTTAATATAAGTTCGGACTCTAAAAAAAATAACTACGATAAATACCACTTTTGATACCATTTGGTCATGAACCTACTGATTTTGGCCCACTTGGTTAGTGATATTCCATGTGTGACACCTCAAACACACCTCTCATAGGCTATGGACTTGAAAATAGATCTGAGAAGGCATATCACTAAAATGGGAGGCATTATCCTAAGTAACTATATGGACACACACAATAATCTCCAAGAAACATTGTAGAGATAAAGGGATAAGGTGAACATCTAAAGTGTAAAAAATTCATGCAACAACCATTAGGAAATAATCAAAGTAAAACATTGTAGAATGAAATTTTATATGGGAAAAATAAAAATAAAAACATAAATTAAGTCACAAGATGAAAATAACTTGAAAAGGGTAGGATAAGTAGAACCCATTTTAAAATATCAATGCTTCCCCACTAAACATAGTAATATCTACTAGGTACGACTATGGTCCCACGAATCCTACTTCACCAAGGTCACCACTGATCTGTTTGTTGTCTATATGAGACAGAACACATGCGGTAGAATCCCATTTATGGGAGAGTATATACATACCTATTAGGATTCCAAAAAACCTAATAATATAGATAAATAAATATAAAATAGTCTTATCAACCAATAAGAAAGAGGGAAATGAAAATCAAATACACATATTCTTATAAAGAAACCCAATCGAGAGAGAAATGGGATCTTCATATCCATATCCATGATAAGAATTATGAGTCCATATACATCTCCAAAAGTACATCTATGATTACTAACATCACGCACAACCATACAAGAATATATGTAGAGGTACCTATACTCACCACTATGCTCGAAAGTTGAAGGAAAATAATCTTTAGTGGATGACCTTTTCCTTACCAGAGCTCAAAGACAAGAAGAACCCCATAGATAAAGGATAAATTCCCTATAAAGTAATGGTGTTTTTTAACCCTACATCTATAAAGATTAAAAGGTACTTAATCCTTGGTGTGATAGGTGGTTTCTAACCATGATGTCTCTTGAATAAATTGACCTAATAACTACCATTAGACAAGAATTTCAGGAAGAAGTTTCATGCTCGTAACACTATATGTTATATCTTTGATACCAAAATTAATTCTATAATGTATTTATAAATGAATAAATACACATGATAGAAACCTTTTGGGTGAAAATATAAGTTCTAAATAAATGGATACAAAATTTATATGACTCTGTGGGAGGTACATGGGATGTACATGTTGACTAGACACATGGTTATGCCCTCACCTACACATAGATTGGTTATCCATGTTAGACTACCTAGTGTGTACTACTGCTACAAGGCCTGACATGGTATCCACGGGCTTTCCCATGTCCTTCTATACCAATCCAGTGAACTTTATATCATGCCCTTGTACACTGGATATGTTTGGTACCCTTGTCATGTCGGAGTACATAGTCTTTCCCTGTACTCTAGTTGTTCCCATATGAATGGTCCAGTTCATGCTCATATTTCCCAAGAGTATATTCCAGGACATTAGCACTAGGTTACATAGTGTTTATGGGTCATACATGATGTAAGGTTCTTAAATTTTTCCAAACCACTAGCCTCCACTAGCATGGTACTTCACATTGTGTTTTCATGGACTACACATAATGTATGTTGAGATTTCTTAGAATACCAGAAAATTTAAACATATTCGTTCGGAACTAAAGCCGCCCCTGATTTCACTAATAATCGCTCCTCAGAATGTGTATATATGGTTAACATAAAATTATATTCATTGGTGTCTAAATTTTACCCAACCAAATATTCTCATAAAGAAATACCATTGTGTCACTCCTCTGTATGCCAGTACCCATGAGCAATGAACTCTCAATATCCTACTGATCCATCCAAGTTCAACTATCAGACTATAATGAACCTCAATCATGCTATCAAACCTCTGTAAAAACCCAACAAAAACCATCACACTAAAGAACAGTTTGACAATTATTGGTTCTTAGGAATTTAATGAACTGTTGGCTAAAGCATTGTCGAGAATTATTTCATAAAGAATAGGGAAGAAATGCCCAAAAATGTGAGGAATGAATGTGGCCATTATTTGGGATTAAATATTTAGAAGAATGAATTGAAAAAATAAATGTATAAATTAAATAAACATTTGAATAATTTATTTCATACAAATAATGGAGATCACTAGAAACTGATTCAGATAAAAAATCCATTATTTTTCAAATATATCAAAGGTGGGAAAAAATAGAGAACAAGTCATACCATAAGTTTGATAATTCATTGGTGAATAATAAGTATGACACTGATAAAGATAAATATCACACTATTTTCATCATCCATATCATGATTCACCTTGATCCATCCATTTTCGATCTTCAATATTGATTCACCATTGATGAAAAGTATCACCTCCTCCTCTAATTCTCTTAGGGTTATAAGGTTAACCCTAAAAAAGTCATAATAATGTATTTATTTAGGATAATTATAACTATATGTTATTAAATAAAATAAAATAAATTTCAATTTATTTTATTTAATTCACCACCAATAGTTACTCTCATCTAGAAATCTGATACCGGCTAAGTTTATGTCATTCCTAGGCTAAAAACTGCATTCGAGAATCAATTTTGTTCCCAAATTTCTTATATGATGTCCCAAACATTATGAAAAATTTTATTATGAAAATATGTTCATGTTTCCTTTAATATATATTTATATTTGTAATATACTAATTTTAGGGTCCCAAGACACCCAAGAATGACACCAACTTGGAAGAAATATCCAGATACATATATAAAAAAATGAAAGTAAAAAATCCACAAAATAAGAGTCATTATTGTATGATACAATGACCACTCCAATTACATATTATAATTGGATAAAAATACCTACACCTTGGAAAATGAGGTATTTTATTCGTAAATATGGAAAATGTTAATACATTATTCCACAATTTAGAGTTATTACATAATTAAATTATAAACATCTAAATGAATGTCATACAGAAGAAGTTATTCCACTTTAGTATAGATGATTCTACTTCACATAAGTTTTCATTAAAAAAATTCGGTAATAAATGTAAAAATTTTAAATAGTTATTTTGGAATAAATTCAATGATACATGGTTTACTACTCCACATATGTATGACAATATACTTAAAGGGGTACCATGAGAGTAATTGAATGTTTTTTGTTAACATTCACCACTCTTATAATGATATTGTATTGAATAATATTTTATTTTGTTAATATAATTTTAAATTTATACATGAATATTAAAATAATATTGAATTTTATATATTACTTTTAAATTAAATGGTATTCATTTTAGGATGTTTCATGAAAAACTGTATCAGGATGAGTGAAACAAATCATCCCTAGCACAGCTAGTTTGATGTGTTTTTTGAGAAATATACCCACTATAGTAATATATTCATAAGTTCAAATATTTATATGATAATATTAGGTTTTTAATATATTAAAATTTTGATTTATCTAACTTTAATATAGACAAAGAAGTTTGGATTCCAAGTCTCTTAGATAGAAATTAGGTTTGATTTTTATATGAAATATGATGGGAGTTTTGTAAATGAACCTCCCAATGTCATTAGGGTATGAATTTATTTTTCAATATAATGGTTCACATAAACATATTAATACCCTAAAAAATTATGAATCCAAGTATTCATTATATAATCTGATCAAAACTAATATAAAATCATTTATGCATGAAATATAATTAAATTTGTTACATGATATTATGTATAAGTTGTCAATAAAATGGTATTTCTAAATATCTATGTTTTATTAACATATCATTATAAATATATGTGTTTTATGTAGAAATAATTTCCTACAGTATCAGTATGTATTTTATAATAGGATATGTCACTTGTCACTAGATTTTGATGTTTTATTAGTTTCATGTGGACTATTATTTATTTGGATTCTATGATATATGATGATATGTATAAAAATATTTATTTTCATTTCAGTAATTTCTAAATGGTTGAATTATTATTGAATTATAATTTATGGGTCTAGATTACGGTGTACTATTTTTTATATGTATATTTCAAATATATTTTTTATTAATTTGTATTACTTTAAATTTTATTGATATTGATATATATGTAATAATAAAATAATTATGGGATGTCAATCTCAGGAACTCTTTCTCAATCTCTCAAGATTATCTAATCGGTCAGGTCCTTGGGAAAGAGTATCCTGGTCATGTGAAAGGGATGGGATTTGGCCCAGTTTCATCTGAGGTCTCTAGAAAGTCACCAAGAATTGTGGCAACATCTAAATCAGGCTCCAGTTATTTTATCAATCTGTATGCATAATGAAATTTTCTTATAATTAAAAACAAAATCCATTAACAGGGTAATATAATCCAATAATTTTGGACTCACATAAAAATATGTGAAGTGAATGTTGTAAATATGTAAAAAATAATTAATTGAATTATATCAAAATATGATTGGATGTATCCCCTGTGACATTGCAAAAATGGCTTGTTCGAGTCAGTAGGTAAATAAAACAATTTCATAATCATATAGAAGACAATATTTTATTAGAATAAAGGTGGAATTTAAATATAAATCATTGTTTAATTTTCAATAAAATTTTCATATCAGCACTAGGGGAATGGAGAGAATATGGAGACTGAGTTATAGATGACTATTTTTTTAAAGGTTGGGGAAGAAGCCTAAATTTATTATTTAAAGCAAAGGCCTCTTTAAGACTGAGTAGAGGGAGACCCATTACATATCCTGAAGGCCCAAGGCCAAGTGTCTTGAATACATGGCTTGAAAGCCCATTTCTTGGCCCAAAGGACCCCACGGTGAATAGTACTGATACAGTACTCGTGCGGCTACAGTCACTGCAACAGTACCACCACTACTACATTTCCTTCACCGCTATAGTTCCTCCACTACTACAGTTCCACCGATACTATAGTTCTTCCACTGCTATAGTACTTCTACAGTACCCCAGAAATTCCTCCCTACCTGTATTTGATCCTATGACTTTTGGATGCGAAGCAAGAGCCTTTACCACTTGGGTACAGGATCATTGGTTGAGTTATAGATGACTATGATATGTCAAGAGGTAGTGATGAGGTTTGATTTTGAACTCAATTGAGATGTTGTGTAGTTAAAATCTATTTATAAATTTTGGTATTTAATTAGATATATTTTTTTGATAACATAATTAGTTGTATAGATTGGTAATTGTGTAGTCTTATCAGGTATCTTTTTTTTCTTGTAGAAATGGATTATTTGATTAGTATATAATAAATTTGGAAGGCAATACTATTGTGGTTATTGGTGCGAGATCTTTTTTGTTATTATTGATTCAATCTATTTTATTTGGGGTGGGGATAGCAGGAGTGTTACTATATTGTTTTAAAAAAAATTACATAAATTGGTGATTTAAACCTCCACTAAATATTCACTATTATTCCACCCATTTTTTGATGAAAATCCGCCACAAAAAAACCCTAAAAACAGCCACTAAAAATGATTTATGAAACCAAAAAAACTACTTCAGTATCTAAAAAAATAATAAAAAAATATTTCTTAACACCAGATTCAGTGGAAGGTTTATAAAACCATCTGCAAAAACATTTTTTCATTGTTTAATCCACTACAAGAGTGTGAGTTTGATGTCGTGAAAACAAAATAAAGTACCTTGGAAAAAATAGAAGTTGTAGAAGAAGTGATTATGGTGATGAAAGGTGTGGGGTTACAACTACAAAGTGGAACTCAGAATATAATATTAGAGGGATACCATAGAATATGAAATAGAATAAAATAAAGAGATACTTTAATATTTCCTTTCAATATAGGAAAATAAAATAAATGAATAAGGTTTCACACAAGAATAAAGATTCTATATATGTAATGCCCATGAAAAGATGTTTCTTCTTTTGAATAAAAGGAAACTTCATAGAACATTTTAAACTTTCCTTGAATTTTAAAGACAATTTAATTAAGATTATGAAATAAATAGAATGAATTTGAGAATAGCATAAGTGTATTGGAATGGTGGAATACGTCTCTGAGGGAGAATTTTAATTTCATCAGAATTTACCTTCAAATTATAACTTAACAAGAGATAAGATGGTTTTAATAAGGTGTACGATGGTTGAACATACTCCTGAAAATTTCGTGACAATATTTTATGAATAAAGATATTTTAGGGAATAAAATGAAAAATAAATTATATGGAATAAGGTTTGTTATGAAAGAAAAATGTAAAAGGAATTAGAAAAATTAATATGTTCCAAAGGCTTGGATTGGTGTTTTTCTAGATCAGTTAGAGGAAGAATGAAATCATAAAGAAGAGGAAAATAAGAAATCATACTCCTTTATTTTAAAATTTGAAAGGATACTCCATACAAAGTAAAGAATAAGACAAAGTTAAATAAATCCATTCCACCAATGAAGCTTTCTGTTGGTAAAATTAAGGTTAAGTACATGAAATCAATTGAAGCTAAAGTAAATAGGTTTTTGTGGGGAGAAAACATTATCATACCTATTTCTATAATTTAAGACTAAAAAATCCACCTAAATACCACATATTTTCAAGAGATCCTACATTGTAAATTGTATTTAAAGAAATTGTATTCACAGGTCCCTAAAGTGAATATGAATCTGGTTATTATGGAATATTTATAAGTTGATGTTAATAATTTATACTAGAAAACAAAGATGTTCAAATAGTGGGTGACAAAAAATTTGGGAGATTTTGGACTTAAGAAACTAGATGCAGAATCTAGGGATGATGAATCTAAAGCATTAGATGTTGAAAATTTAGATAATTGAAGTTGTTTCCATATTTAAGTATGTTTTCTACACTCTCCAATCATCATATAAAAACATAAGTTTCAAGGAAAAGGTATAAAATTGATATATTTATGATAATATAAGAATTATAATATATATGGGGAGAAAAAAACATGTTTTTATTCATGAAAATTTCTAATATTTTTGTTATGGTGTATATAAGAAAGTAAATTGAATAAAAATATGATGAACTTCCCCTTAAAGATGATTTTATAAATGTTGACATCACTATGTGTTTTTATGGATAACATTAATGTTTGAGTTAATAATTCTTTTTTTCTATATTGATCAGGGCTCTTATAGCTTATATTTTTTTAATTCCTATATTATTTCATTAAGATAAGCTATGTAATCCTTCTATCAATATGATTAGGGTTTATATTCGGTTCAATAGAATAAGAGTATAATAAAAGTTGTGAAAAAGTTCCTCCTTCTCCCCAAGATTCACTAAAGGGGGATTGAAAATAAAATTATTATGGTGTAGAGAAAAATTTCCACTCACTTAATGTTCTTGGAAGAATAATAATTTGAATTTATTTTGAATAAGGGGTAGATATATTTCATGGTATTTAAATGTAATTTAGTATTAAATACAAATAAATAGGTGAACATTGAAACTATTATAGGATGATGAAAATGATATATTTAAGTTTTTTTTAGAAAATTTAATGATTAAACTATTGAAAACGTTTCCTACATAAGTTATAGAATAAATCCACAATAATAAAATACTCCAAATAAAGAAACTATCAAATAGATAAAATCCATAAATGCTTAAATTTTCATCAGACATACTAATGGAAGATAGATTGATGGAAAAATCGTCAGAATAAAAATAGTGAATTTTATGTAATCTAGGATGATTGGACGGATAAGGAACACTGAATATTTCATAAGATCAATTTGGTCAATGATTTTTTAATCCTTTTAGTTTTTCACTTCATTATTAATAAAAGTTCATATGGTTCAAGTTGAGTTTATTCAAGAAGTTTCTTAATAGATAATGTTTCTTCAAAGTTCAAGTTAAAATTGTAAAAATTTAGAGTTATAAATTTAAACAATATAATTTTCAAGTTATAAATTTGAACTAAGAAAATATTTAGTTAAAAAGTTTATTTGTACAAATTTTGAGTTACAAATTTGACATGTACAATTTTTGAGTAATAAAATTGATTTATAAAAAGTTGAGTTATAAAACATACAATTTGTAAAGTTTATTTCTACAATGTTTTAGTTATAAAATTGAGTTATACAAAGTTTGAGTTATGAAAATAATTTGTTAAATGTTTTTTTTGTGAAGTCATTGAGTTTTTATCTTATTAATTTTTATCTCTATTATTATAATGTTATGAAGATGTAAGATAGTGTTTACAAAAACATTAATGTTTGTACATAACTTAGAGACTTAAGTAACATTAAATAAACTTTAGAAATTCACACATAGTGATGATGTTGAGTTGTTCATTCATCATCCAATAATCATGAAAGGAATTTTGTGATTCTCGTTGATTTTTTAGGATGTTTTGAAATATGTGTTGATGCCTTGTTTTTTGAAAATATATGTAAAATATTGTTGAATAATAACTTATAGAGAATTTTAGGTGGAATTAAACCAAGAATCTAAATGTGATAAAATATTTTAGCTCATAGATTTTATAATATTTATTGAATTTATTCAAATTAAGATACATAGATCATTGGAATTTTGATATTTGAATTCACCAAATTTATTAGGAAAATTGAGCCTATAAAAAGGGCCAAACAAATTCAAAGAAATTAGGAAAAAATTAGTGATATTTCTATTATTGTGTAATGATGAGATACAATTGTTGAATATAAAATATATGAGGTATTCTGACCAAGATCTTCCATCATAATATCAAAAGGTTCAAAGTTGATAAAAATTAACCAAAAGTTACAAAAAAGAATTATTTTCTTATAACTAAATATTTAGAAGTACTAGAACCTAACCAATTCCATGAATATAATTAATAAAGTTCCATAAATCAATGTTCAAGTAGTTTAGAGTTCTATAATAACCCTATACCAAAAGGATCTATGAGTAATATGGAAGGAAAATGTTCCAGAAGAAGTTCTGGAAGAAGATTTAAAGACAATGTTCTAGAAGGATGAGTATTGATTTGATCATAATCATTCCTGATATTCCGTGAAGAAGATTTAAGACCTATATACTTTTTCAAATAATTTGTTGAAGATTTTTAAGGTGTACATGAGTGATCGTGATCCTATATTCTCATGGAGGAAGATCTCTTTAAAGAAGAAAGAGTAATCTCTAATACAAGATTGACACAATAAAGAGAATGATATTATAAAAATGGTGTATAACTATTTACTAAAAAGGATTACTGACTAATGTTTATAAGAATTCGAAGAAGAGGAGGATAAGGATAATTGGGGTGTATAACCAACTGTGGTAGAAGAGTTTGTGGTGGGGGTGTAGAACTAGGTCCAACTAGGGGACTGATTATTGGGATGCATAACTAGTTGTTACTTATGCCATTATAATCCTAAAGATCATAGTAATGGTGAATCCAAATAGGGGAGTATAATTAACAAAGAAAGGAATAGGATATTATTTCAAAACATGTAAAAATCCTTGTGTACAATTTTCTTTATATTATACATGTAGCACAAGGGAAGAGTTGGTGTGGGTGAAATTTTAAAATATCCATACATTCCAGTCAATAATAGAGGTTTGGTCAACATAACATAAGGAGGAATTTATGTTAAACCAAATTAGTAAAAAAATCACACCTGATTCACCCCCACCCCCACCTCATATGGATTGAAAAATATTTTGGGAGTCTCAATTCTATTTCCAATCAAAAATACCACTTGTTTTGTTGAGGGCATAAATTCTAAAACACCTTTTAGAACATTTCTTATGGAATATAGTTGGGAGAACTAGAACTAGTATAAAATGATTTAAATTTCCAAAAAAGTGAACTAATATCCAATTTATCATTCCAAATCACTTTGATCTTCTGCATACCATCTAGAACACACATTCAAGTGGAAGTGTAAAAGAACTCACATACACACAACACAGAACAATAAAGGGTTTATGTGGTCTAGAACTTAGTCCTAATTTATGGTAGAAACATTGATGCTATTTTTTACTAGTAGAAGATAGATTTTTTATGATTTCTATAAAAAATAAATGATCCATATCCATTATTTATAAAAGTGATTGGTTTGTAGATATAGTTACACTGCCATCTTATTTATTTGGACAATATCTATTGGTTTCTAAAATATTTGGGTGGTCCTCTATCTAGTCAAAGCAACTAATAACTCCACCACCATAACACTCAATCCTTGATGATCAGTGAAAACTCTATTTTAACTCTTATATGGACACCTAGAAACACATTGAGTTATTATGAAATTTCTATCATTGTTATTCCTATAAAAATAATCAATTTTTTTACACTTCCCATCATTTTTAATCTGATAGTAATCCCTCATTACCTCCAACTCCAACATCATCTTAGGATCAACTTTCACTTCTAATATTTACTAGTTCGGCTAAACTTGATTTCATTGTTTTCTATCTTGGATCTTCTAGAAACTCCCGTTACATAATTTCCATGGATTAGATAAAAAATACTTATCACTACGTAAACATAATATAGGAAACACTAATGAATCTCTAGAGTTAAGAAACTATAAACATAATAATTTTTTCTTGTAATTGAAGAAATATTTCAACTATCATCTTTATAATTTATAGATTGTGAGAAATATAATATCATTCAATGTAAGAAGAACTCTCATAACACATAATGATATTTTGTAGCGAGTATTTAATGATCCTTTGGAGCATTAGTCGATTTGGGGTGAAACATCTTGGTAGGTGCATTAATGAGTCTCCAAAGATATATTACATGGAAATGAGGTATATTAATGACATTATAGGATATATTTATGAAATTATCAAATATATGGATCCTACTATTTCACTTACAAAAATCATAATCACAAATATTATTTAGGATCTGTTATTTTCTCATTTTATATGACAAAAATATAAATTACACATTATTTATTTTAAAACATGAAATTAATTTTTAATTAAATATTTAAAATTACCTAATCAAATTATGTTTTTATTTGTTATATACTTAAACATTTAAATACATGAAACAATCACATTTTCCAAATTAATCCAAATTGTATTTATCATTCATGATGCCTAATGATCCATTGTAATGTTAGAAATGATTATTAATTTCTATCATAATCATAGGATAATAATGGTACTGAGAAAAACATCTTGGATTTTAAAATTATGAAGTAGTTTTGGATAATATTATCCATCATGTGTTCATTAACAGTGTATTTTTTCATAGAATCAAAATTAAGGTAAATACATGAATAAAACCTGATCACATAACTTATATATTTTTTTACAATTCTCAAACCAGCTAAAACACACAAACAAATATAATTTTTTAGAAAATTTCTTCATTTTATAATTGCTTCTTATCTTGTAAGGGTGTGAAAAAGGATTGGTTTTATTTTTCTTAAAACTAAATATTACCCAACCAATGTTTAGTGGTTGAAAAAAAAATCATTTCACATTCAACATTCCAATGAGTGGTTTTCCAAAAACATAACATGACGGGTTGAGGTGGTTTATAGTGTGGGTTGGTTTGGGATGGAAAAATATCATGATTATTTAATGAAATATATAAACTTTTGAATTATTAAAAATAAATGGTGTTTCAAAATTATTTAAAATAACATATTATAAAAGTAATCCTTTGTTATCAATATAATCTTTAACATTAATTATTCATTAAAAGAAAAAATTTAATTTCTAGGATTAGTTATAATTGATTAAATTTTTTAAAAAGGGTTACAAATTATATTATAAATTCTTTTTGTACATTGAATGGTTGGTTGGTGAACCTAACAAAAATAATTATGTTTTATTGCGCTCTACATCCACTCAATTACTCACCTAATATAGGTGATTCTATTTTACCATTGAGACTTTCTCATTTGTAACAAATGGCATGTGGCACCATCTTCTCTGATCTAGATTTTTTTTGTTTTAAATTGTAATAATTTTATTTATAAAAACACATCATCCACATTGAAAATATTTCAATATAAATTCTATAAATATATGTATTTTATTAAAATAACTAATAAAATTAAATAAAACAAAAAACATTATAACATATTTTTATATATATAATAATAATGTATTTAGTTTTACTTTTAGAATAAAATTTTTAATAATAATTACATATATTTTACACAAATACAAGTTGATCTAATATATGTTATCTAAGTGATATAGAAATTTCAATTTATCACCATTAACATGACCATGGTATTTAGAATAATAATTGTAAATTTATATATGATAGGTTATTATGAATATTATTTTATTTAGAAACAAATCTAGAATTGCACTATAGATTTATAATGTATTTTTTTGAACTCTTTATATGTATTTTTTTTCATTAAAAAAAACTAAAAAACATAAATATGGATAAAAATATTTGAAATTAATTGATTACACACACAGATATATATATATATATATATATAATATTTATATATTTATATTCCCACAATGTAATTTTTTTGTGCAAAATGATACTCAAAATTTTGTGGTACTAGATTATAGTGTATTTTCTATATACACTACATATACTAATCAATTTTTTTAAACATTCTTATAGTTAGATATTCTTAAAAACTAATAAATATACAATATATATATATATCACAACTATAAATTTTGTAATATTAAGAGGTGGTCATTATCATTATTAAAACAGAGAATTAACAAATGGCATGCCATTATCATCACTAAAAAAAGTGATGATAAAAGGTCATCCATTATTTGAAATTTTTAATTCTAAAAAATGTTGACATTTATTGGTTCTTTTTTTACAATGAGAAAAGTGTACCCTTTATCGGTGCTACAAAAGCAATGATAAAGAGTACCCTATGTAATTTAATTTTAATATACATATTTATGTATTATTAAATATGATTTATATAATAATCAATATATTTATATATTTATATAAATAAAACTTATTTATATTTTTATCTTCTATACTTATTTATAATTATATGTATAATTATAATTACATATATATGTATATATAAAAATATTGTGATATGAACTATATAAATAAATATGTAAATGTAATAAATATAGTTCGTACATAAATTTATAATATATTTATATTCATATTATATTATTTATAATATATATATATATATATTTACTATGTACGTATATTTATAATTATGTGTGTGTGTTTACATGTGTGTATGAGAGATAGATTATATATATATTAAAATATATAAATATATATATAAATATTATAAAATATATGTATTCATATAAAATGTATATTTAAATACGTAGTTTATATTAAAATAAAATTTATTTTCAAACTTATTTTCATAATATATATATATATATATTAAATTTATTTTAACCAAATAAAGAATTAATAATTTATTTAAATATATTTAAAATGTGTATGTATATATAATATTTTAAAATTTTATTTAAATAATTTTATATATATATATATATATATATATTAGTATATTAACATAATTATTGGTGTTGTGGTTAGGATCATTGATATGGCATGAAGAGCTCGAAGTGCGACAACAGAAAAAGAAAAGTGAAAAAAATAGTTATTCGATACATGTATGTATATAAAATATGTATGTATGTATATATGTATGAATTAATGTGTGTGATTATATATATGTGTGTATGATTCTGTATTAATATGCATGTATATGTTTATCTATGTGTGTGTGTGTGTTTGTGTATGTGTATGTGTATGTGTATGTGTATGTGCATGTGTGTGTGTGTGTGTGTATGTGTATGTGTATGTGTATGTGTATGTATATGTGTATGTGCATGACTGAATGTATGTATTTTTTTTGTATGTATGTGTATTTGTGTGTGTGTGTGGTAATTTCTATATTATTTCTAAGAGGTTCATTTGTTTTTAATGAGTCAATATGTGTTAAAGATGAAGTGGTGAAGCTTCAAGAATCATTATGGATATATTTAATGTAAATGGATGTCATTCTTTAGAAATTCTCCTTGTATATATAATGATTGATTAGAAGATCACATAAAGAGTCAAATAAATATATTAGTGGATGAAGGATCATAGTGTAAAATATCATAAAGAATTGGTTAATTGTTTGATAATCCATGAAAGTTAGATGAATAAGTTCATCATTAATTTGAGGGTATTTTGGAATTTTCCAAATCCATTTAGCTTATTAGAGCTGTGTAGAGAAATATAAGATGTAGCTAAGTGCATATTCATGTAGGTGAATCAAGTAGGTGAATATTCTATATAAGAATTTTTGGTAGAACCATGTATTAATTTTAGTGATGTAGGTGAAGTTCAATGATCCACATAGTTGATTGTGCGATATAGACAAATTTCATCATAAATGATTGAGAACCACATAGTCAATTTCAACATATTTGATAGTAAAACATAGCCAAATTTCTATGTAGCCATTTGAAACCCCAATATTTTATTGTTATTTATTTAATTGAAATTTGTATTATTACTAAGATATAGTCAATTACCTGAAAACATTGAAATCTCTAATGACTTTAAAGAAGTGATATTTAAGTAATTTGTTGATATCGAGAATATTTATGTATCAAATGGAAGAATGAAAACTAAGTATTTAAGGTATTTAAATGTAGATTTGAAAATTAATTTAGATATGTTTGAATTTTATAAAAATAAAGAATTAGTTTATTGATTTGAATGAGATTATTCTACTACCAAATATCATGGGATTTCAATAATTCAAATAGAGAGACATTGATTGTGATATTTTGAAAATTATATTCATGATGATTTTTTTGTATAAAATATATGTGCTTCATATATCAAAAGAACGTGTATGGAGAATAAATAACTCTTATACTAATAAAAAATTCATCGAAAATACTGATACATCTTTTATTTGGGAGAAGAATAAGGATAGTTTAATCCCAGAGTCCCTTGAATGAGATATTATTGAGTATTTAAATATTGAGAGGATCTGATTATTCAAGACATGATAAGAGTTCCAAGGTCAATAGACTTCTTATATGTAGTTTATAAATAATTTTTAAAATTATACTAGAGAAAACCTAATATGGTAGGCTTGTGGAATAATACTATCATCCTAAAGTTTGAAGATATTTTTATTTTTTTATCAATCCCATATAAGTGAATAATTCTTCCAGATGGTGTTGGAATTAGAAAAAGACTCTAGTGGTCATATAGAGTAGGAGAAGACACATTGGGATTTAGTTTTGATCATTTATCTAGTAGGGATCTTAGTGATCTCTGGTGGGACTCTATAGTGGGAACATTACAGGACACAATATAGATGGGAATGGGATTTTCCTAGGATATAACCATTTGTATATAGTAAACAATTTATGACCTAGGGGAATAACTAGTTGTAGTAAGGAGGATACAATTATTTTGATACTTGTAAATATCATGTGTTTTTATCTCTCATTTTGTTTATGAAAATGAAAAAATACTAGGAGATATATTTTAGTGTACTAATAACCTTAACAAGTTCATGAGAATGAATTGGAAAATTAGATAATTCACAAAAATAAACCACTGATTCACCCACCCCCCTTTTTAGTGGTTCATTCAACCTATGCAACTAAAATTGGTATTATATCAAGTTACCTCAAAATATCCAAGAAGTTTTCAATATTTAATATGGTAAAAGTTTTAATTTGATCATATATATTATTTTATGAAATTTAAAAAAGTGTAAAGTGAAGAAGGATGGAAAAAAATTCCAAAGGAGTGGATTTTTAATGGTAATAGGCACATTTCTCAAGATTTCACCAACAATAATATAATGATTAGTAAATATAATTTTAATTTATCCTTTTCATGCACCCAATTTAGATATGAAATCAACCTTCTGTGTTTTTATCAGAATAATTCATCTCATAAGTTGTATTATCCATCCAAGGTAAAATATAAGCCTAATTTGATATTTTATTCTAAATTTTATGAGGGGAAAGGATCTAAAATTTTATACTCAATCTTAGAGATGAAATGTAGATTTGATTTTGTTCAGTAAGAGGTAACAACATCGTGTCTCTATTGTAATGAGTTCTCTTGAAATGTAAAATAAGACTAATGAAGAATCATACTTGACATTTACTATTCAATTTTAAAATATTTGTACTTGGAAAATAATATTGACAAGGGAAGAATTTCCCTTGAATATTAGTACAAATAAAATGGTAAATGGGATTAAAGAGTAAAGTGATATGATTTAAGATATTACAAAATATATTTTAAATCAAATGGACATGGAGAAGGAGTTGATGTCTCGCATCATGCTTCTTAAAACAAAACTTGAAGAAGAGAGACAACCAGGTGTGGATGTGACTTCAAATATGAATGTAGTAGATTCTATATTGAAAGAAAAATAATCTAAAACAAGGGAACTTCTAGTGAATAATAAAAAATAAAGAGAATATGAAGATCATTCAAAATTTTATCACAACTTGTATAGTAAATAGAGGAATCCATATCATAAATCTATAAATAATGTATTATTCCATACAAAATATGGAATAATGGTTCCCAAACTTTTGAAACAACTAAAGTGATTTTATTATTGGATATTTGGGAACACCATGATTATATGATTTGAATCCAATAATCCCAAAAAAAATTATAAGAACTTTATTAGTGACAACATCTTAACCAAGGAGATACCAAATGATTTATGACTCTTATTATACATGTTTTAGTTTTTCTAACCTCATTCATGTGGAATGGTATTCCAATTATATTAATTCATGGAAGGTTAAATAATAAATATGGATTCACTTGAATCCTATTACTTACAAAGAGATTTATTATCCTAGGGAGTATGAATCTAGAAAATAGTTTTAGTGTTATAGAGGATGAAAATATTCCTAAAAAGGGTATATTAAGAAAACACTTTTATCACTCATAGAAACTCCCTTAGTGGAAAAGGAGATAAATTTTTGAACCCAAAAAATATATTATTATATCTATGGAATATTTGTAATAAAATAAGAATTTGACTCCACAAATAAATATGTCTTCAAATATTAAAATTTTGACTATCAATGAAGTGGTTTTCCAGCGTGGTCCTTTAAAACCCACTGAGAAGAAAAAGGTGGAGATGGAAAGACTGTTAAAGGGAAAAAAATAAAGTGGATTTATAATAAGATGTTAAAAATATAAATAATTCAAAGAAATAATAAAATATTTCAATCATTTCAAATTTTAAAAAATATGATGACTTTTGTTATATGTGTCCTAAATCATGACATTCTCTATAAAACTGTATGAATATTCTCCCTAAATAGTGGGAGTTATTATTAATTAATGAAAAATCACTGATAATTCTATATTCTCAAATATATACTATAGAATATGAGGTTTTACACAATGTAAATGAATAAATAAAAAAATAATGTCTTGGGTTAATTAGAATCTCATAGCCTCAAAATTACTTCTAAGAAATATTCAAGTTCTTCAATATTCCATTATTTTTAGTGTTTTTTATTACATTTAAATCATTAAAGTAGAAGTTTGAGGAATTCACTTTTGAATATAATGAATTGGACGTATTTCATGGAGTCTTGTGACTATAATGAAACGAAAAGGGGGAGTGCATACCTTGGGGGGGAGAAAAGTTGTGAAAGTTGGAAGTGATAGAATTTTCATATAAATCTATGATTTTATGGATAGCCTGTTAATAATGGAGTTTAAGGTATTATAGTAACACTATCATCCCTAATTCTTAATTTTATTAATCATATTAATTAATGTGTAGTGATTAGTTAATGACAAGATGAGACAAAGGGTATTTATTCTTATACACCAGAAATTTCTAATGTGCTTGTTAAAGTGTTTTTTTGATCATGTATTTCTTATCATAAGTGACTCTATCTTGATAATTTAGAATTTATGAGCATGATTTCACACATAAGGTAATTTATAGAATGTATATACAACCTTGCTTATACCTCTCTTTTTTCTACATGGTTTTATCCCACACTGACATAGGGTTGATTAAATAAAGGCTCTTTGATAAGAGAAACATCAAATATCGTAACTCTTTTATAATTACTCAATTAGCAATAATATAAGGGATGAGAACATTTTTTGAGAAGAAATATGAGATGAGAAGACCCCCACTTATCCTTTGAATTTTATTTTCAACATGGTATAAAATATTTGGGCACACATATTGAACTTTATAATTTGTAGATATATTGACAACAAAATATAGTGGTAGTGATTGTTGTGACTAAGTTTTTATTTGATGTCAATGAGTCAACATGTGTTGAAGATAATGTGTTGATTCTTAGAGACTTTTTATGTATTCATTTAAATTAATTGTATGACATGTTTGATAAATTATCCTTAAAAATAAGATTATTGATGGGGTGATATTTAAAATAATCAAATACATGTATTGGTAGATGAAGGATCATAGTCTAAAATATCATTTAGAAGTGATGAGGTGTTTATGGAGGCCATGAAGTCAGCTAAAGAAGTTTGGAATTTAATGTATTGAAGTATATAATTTTATGTATCCACATATCCAATTTTAGTCACATATAAAAATATACAATGTAGTAGAGTTTATATCCACATATCAAAATCACATACATTAATATATTACATTTTCATTTTGGGAAGAACAAAGTAGAAGTTTTAGTTACATTGTTCAATTTCAATGACATCAATGTAGCCAACATTGAAATATATCTAAATTTCTACATATATAATTGAAAACCATATAGTTTATTTTTATGTAGTTGATTTTGGGATGTAAAAAAATTATTTTTATTCAATTTAGAACCACATTGTTGATTGCTTTGTACCTGATTTCTATGAAAATAATTGTGATATAGATGATTGTTTTAATGTTTCATATTGCTCGAATACAAGGAAATATTAGATGAAATTGAAGAAGTAAAATTTGAGGAAATTAGCAAGATAATGAATATTGATATGTCCCATGGAAGACTAGATCAAGAGTCTTTAGGTGATTTAAATAAATATTTGAATCGAAATTTAGATGATTTTAAATGAGAAATAAATTGGAAATAAATTGACCAATTTGAATGAGAACATTCAGCGACCAAAGAACATGGAATTTACATAATTAATATATGAAAACATTTACTGTGATATTTTTATAATTATATTCACAAATATTTTTTTATATTAATATGTGATCCAGGTATCAAAATAATATGATGAGATAATTAATAACTCTTGTGCTAAATGAAAAATTAACTGGGAGATTGAAATATCTCGTATCAAGGAGAAGAATAATGAGAGACACATCTATGGCTCCCTTGAATTAGTGAAACATGGGTATTTAAAGATTTAGAGTCTCATATTATTCAAAATCTAATAAAAGGTTCAAGTCCAAAAAGTATGCTACGTATAAATTTAAAATGCCTTTAAGAATTGTACATGATAGAACTTGGTCTAGTAGGATTTTGGAGGAAGACTCTCATCCAAAAGGATTAAGATCTTTCTAGTTGTGCATCAATACAAAAATAATTGAAGAGGTATTTCATTTGTTGTTGGAAGTAGGAGAGGGCTCCAATGGGTCTATAGAGAATGAGAATTCATAGTGGGATTCTGTATTGATCACTTGTATAGGTGGGAGATTTTTTTATCTCTAGTTGGAATCTTGAGTATGGAACCATGGGAATTAGTTTTCATGGAAATGTGACATTCTTTTGATGTAACCACTATCATGTAGTGAAGAATCTATAACCTAACGTAACAATCGATAATGACAAGGAGTGTGACTTTATTTATATTGTGTGTTGTGATATATCTTTCAATTTATATATAAAAAGTGATAAAGTTAGATATATAAGAGTAGATTGATGATGTTAACAATTTCAAGAGGCTAAATTAGACTGAAAAGAATTAATTAAAAAATCATTGACCCTTAGTAGAAAATACATTTTGGGTCTCCTGTAAATACTATTTTTCCTTACTAGGTAATTACACTAATAAAATAGGGTAAACGACGCATAAAATGTGTGGGATTTCTATTATCTCCTCAGGAACATTCCATACTCCGCATTCCCCAATGTGGGACTCGTCACTTGCTATTATATCACACTCAATGGTAGGGTGGTTATTCCTTTATCCCAAATCTGAGGGGAGTGCTACATAAACATTAGTGCAACAACCAACCCCTCAATTATAGTTGAGGGATTCGAAGTTTCCAATATTCTTTGTTATCATATATGGTATGGGTGGATCTTCCCACATGCACTCTCAAGTATCATGACACTGTCCTCTCTGGGTCTCTCACCCGCACAAGTTTTCTCCCATGGGTAATTACACTCGTAAAATAATTAAAATGCCTTGTAATTGGGGTTGGATCGCTCCTATCTTTATAGGGTGAAATGATCCTCCCCATTACCCAATCTGAGATATGGGACTTCATATCATATCACACCCAATAGTAGAGTGGTTTTTTTATGAATCTAAGGAGGGAGCTACATAATAGTAGGTACAACAGTCTGTGTGTGTGTGTGTGTGTGTGTGTGTTTATGTGTGTGAATTTTTATTTTCATGTGTATGTATGTGCATGTGTTTAAATTTTTATGAATGTGTCTCATTGTGTGTGTGTGTGTGTGTGTGTGTCTGTATGAGTGTGTGTGTGTGTTTTTTTTGTGTGTTTGTTCGTGTGTGTGTGTGTAAGTGCATGTATGTATGTGTATGTACAAATATATATTTTTTTCTCTGAGCACACATGTGTATGCATATGTATGTCATTGTTTGAGAATGTGTATAGATGGATACACATAGTTATGTGTTTAGTTCACCCATATATCACGCACACACAATTTCCATTGGGTTCTTCAAACTTACCCCACCCTCACACTCATAATATTATTATATTTATTACTCTTTATATAAATAATACATTTATCAATACATTTATTTTAATCAAAGACATCCCGAGACCATGAGTTTGGTGACTCAATCCAATGGAATTTATAAATTTATTATAATATTGATACATTTACTAGTGTATTTACTAATACATTTATTGTAATATTAATAGATTTATTAATAATGTTTACTATAACATTAATACATTTACTAATAAATCTATTAATAGAACATTTATTATAATATTAATAAATTTATCATAACATTAATATATTTATTATAATATTTATAATCAATTTATCATAATATTAATAAATATATTAATACATTTAATATAATTATTTTTGTTCATTCCTTTTGAATATTTTTTGTAATTCTTTCATTTTTTAATATTTAATAATTTTATCAAAAAATAAGTTTGAAAATTTTAATTTATTATATTATTAACATATCTATTCATAATACTTATTATAATATTATTATATTTATAGATAAAAACTAACTATAATATGAATAGATTTATTATAATATTAATAAATTGAGTACAATATCTTAATATTAACACATTTATTACAAAATTAATAATAAATTTATTATCATATTAACATATTTATAAATAATTTTAATTTAATTAATACCGTTTTTTTCATTTTTACTATGTTTTTAATTTATTCATTTTTAATATTTAATCATTTTTAGTGTTAGGTAATTTTTTATTTTTTTGATTTATTATAATGTTAATACATCTATTCATAACATTTATTATAATATAAATACATGTAATATGGTATCATAATTTTAATACATTTATTAAAATATTAATAATTCATTTATCTTAATATTAAAACATTTATTATAATGCATTTATTATAACATTAATACTTTTATCATGATTTTAATATTTTTATTTTCACCTACCCCAAAGGCCTTGATTTTTCATTTTATTATTTGGATAATCCCAATTTTTGACAAGGTTGAGAGGGGGCTCTTACATAAGCCAAAGGTCAAGTGGTGCAAAGGCCTTTTAAAACTACATAGCCTGAAGTACTACCACTTAACTCCAACATGTCTACCTGAAGTCGCATTGGTGATCAGCCATCACCACCCCACGTAGGGGTCTTATACTGGTTTGAGCTTAGACACTCCAAAAATAAGCTTCCATGTCAAATTATCTACTTATTTTGTAACATCTCGGTTTCAGAAGCTGCCCAGAGGCACCCCATACCTAGTTGGTCACATGGCCTCAAGCACATTTCCCCGAATTCCAGAGGCTTCCGACTAATAGTGAGGGCCTTGGGTGTGATGGTGGGGAAACTATGCCCTCATTGGAAGAGTAACACAGTGAAAGAGAACAATAACAATAGCAAAAGCAGTAATAATCTATACAAAATTAAATAGCAGAAGATTGAAATATAATAAACAGAAGCACACATATATATATAGAAATGATGCATGATACATATGTCTAAGAAATCATCCAAACAAACAACAATGATAGAATACAAATAGTACTAAACCAAAGTTCAAAAGAAAATAGATAATAGCTCCTCAGCATCGCAAGCCTTAGCTTAGTCCCATGCTCTCTAGCTCCATGGAAGTCAAGTACCAGAAGTAGAAGGGAACGTTCCCTTATCTATACTTGTAGTAATATAATCTGTTTGGGCTTAAAAGCATGGCCCAACTAGGGTGTGAGACTAAATCCCAGTAGGAAACCACCACAAGATCTATTCCTAACAGTCAGTGAGTATATGGTAGGTAATAATTAAAAGAAAGCAGTAAACAAGGAAGTACACTGCAGTAAACAATCCATGGTTTCAATGTATTCAATTTCATATATCAAGAAACTGTTAATCAAAGAAGGTAATTACAAACAGGTAACCATATGGGATGTACTCACAGCATATCCCCTCTGGTCCTACCTATAAACACAAGCAAGCAGCTAAACATAAAAGGTAACCCTCTGGAAAGTACTCAGAGCCTATCCCCTCTGGTCCTACCTAGTAACATAAGCAACCCTCTGGGCAGTACACTCAGTCTAACCCCTCTGGTTCAGCTTAAGCATAGACTCTCTGAGTAAGCAGTCACTGTCAATTCCTCCTATAGTCTCATATTGGTAACTAAAGGTGCTCTAGGGAAGAACTTACATCACATTCCCTATGTGGCATGTGTCGAGGAACTACAGAAACTTTGATAAAGCACTTACATTAATTCCCAAAATGGTCTCTCTTCATAAGTAAAACCGAAACTCTTTAGAATCCCTTCCATCCATTCTCCCTATGTTCTACTACATCAGGTTCCCATGGCCCTGTGTGAGTCAAGCATGTATAGGAATGTGCATCAGCCAATGTAAACCTCAAGAACTACTTGGCTAGTAGTCTACAACAACAACATGTTAGATAAACAAGAACACTTCATCCAACAAAACTAGGAATGGGGGAAAACAAGTAATCCTAATAGGCTATGCAAGACCAAATAGTCATAACAAACATTCATGGGAAAAACCCTTCCAAAGCATATAAATTAACCCTATTCACATTCAATTATCCATTACTCAAGCATACAAGCATTGCAGAAAATTATCAGGGCTAAAACGGTAAACACGCAATACCCTGTTCATGGGTATTGGGTACTTTTTCACATATATCTTAAATAATTTCAATGGAAAGTCACAAACCACCTACCTCGGTGTTGTAGGATCATTATATGTGAACCTCAGGCCTTGAATTTCCCAAGAACGTTGAAGATCTACAAAAATGCTAAAAACGCTCAACAGAAGATTACTTGAGAAAGAGGATGAATTAGAAGAAGGAGTTCAAGAATAAGAGAAAACTCACTAATTCGATTCCAACACAACCTAAAGAGTTCAATTCGGAGAAAGGACGCTCAATCGGGAGTTCGGCGTAGATCTGTGTCATACAGACACTCTCGGTCGAGTTCGGTGGAGAAGAAGACGTTTCTGTCGATTAGACACGACCCCGGTCCATTTAATGAAAAAAAAGTAAAGTACATGGCATAAAATTTTGAGGCAAATGATGTGTACATTCCCTTACTGATCCTTGCTTTAGGCGGCCTCCAGGTCACCACACATGGTCGTGTGCACAACCGTTACAAGGACTGTACTCAAAAAGTACACGGCGTGTACCTCAAAAATTTTCAGAAACTCCTATTTTTTCCCGAAAACACTAGAAAAGGGAAAAAATACCTGAAAATAAGATCCGGGTTCTTACAAACTTCCCCCCTTAAAGAAATTTGTCCCTGAATTTCCCTAGCAAGGTGACATAGAATAAGAAACCCCAAACAGCTCTTTCCACTATGATCGTACATCTGCCTCCCTCTCCCAAGTCTCATATTGTACTCACTCATGCTTCCATAGCACTCATACCAGAGGAACAGATCAGCCATGGAGAACCTTCATACGTTGATCGAAAATCCAAATAGGATGCTTCTAAAAAGATGTATCCACTTCCAACTCAACCTCCTTGGGTTGGAAGGCATGAGACGGGTCTGAGAAGTAACGTCGAAGTTGAGAAACGTGGAAGATATCATGCATATCCCGGTACCTCTGAGGTAACTACAACTGATAGGCAATTGGACCAACTCTCTCCAGCACCCCAAACGGCTCGACGTACTTCTTCGAAAGCTTACCCTGTCTCCTAATGCATCAGTGTCCCAACCTCGGTGTGACATGCAGGAAAACCTAATCCCCGAACTCAAACTCTAGAGGTTGTCTCCACTGATCATCATAAGACTTATGTTGGGACTGTGCAGTATCCATCATCATCTGAATCAACTATATCTACTATGTGGTCTCCTGCACAAGACGAGGTCCCAGCATAGCTGCATCTCCTGCCTCTAGCCAACATAAAGGTGATATGCATTGCCTACCGTACAAATTCTCATACGATGTCATCTGAATAGTTTCTTGAAAAATATTGTTGTAGGAAAAATCCACAAGAGATATGTGCTTCTCCTAAGAACCTCCAAAATCTAGGATGCATGCTCAAAGAATGTCCTCAAGCACCTGAAGCGTACACTCAGACTAGCCATATGTCTCAGGATGGTAAGTTGTACTCAAAAGTAACTGTGTACCCAAAGCCTTCTAAAGCCCCTACCAGGCCCGATAAGTAAAACATTCATCTCTGTCTGAAACAATGTAGAGTGAAACTCCATGTAAGTGCATAATCTCTTGGATGTAAAACAGTCCCAACTCATCAACACTGAAAGTCTCCTTGATCGAAATAAGTGATCTAATTCCGTGAGTGTGTCAATGACAACCCGAACAGTATCATTCCCTCGAGGCAAACTCAGCAAACCTGTCACGAAGTCTATTGTGAAATAATTCCACTTCCACATGGGAATGGGTAACTGCTATAAAATCCATGTTGATTGGTAATGCTCTGCCTTCACTTGCTGACTGGTGGAACACCTCATGAAAAACCCAGCAACATCTCTGTTCATACCTGGCCACCAATACTGACTGTGTAGATCACAATAAATCTTTGTGACCCCATGATGAGCTGCCCAAACTAAGGAATGAAATTCCTGCATCAACTCCTCGCGTATGTCTGTAGACACCCATATGAACCTCTGAAAATGCAAGATATCATCCTTTCCTACCATCGATCCAGGAATAGGGTTCTCTCCTGTCACACATTCCCGTAGGACTAGGCCTTCTAAAACTGATAGTTGCCTCATTCTCACTCGATCAAGAATAGTATAGGTAATAGATTTAGAAGAAAGAAACATTTGTACATGTCTATTATGAACCTCCAAATGCATCTCAGAGAACAGATCCATAAGCTTCTGCTCACTGATGGCCTCCTGAACAGCATGTACCTGAGTCCTCCTACTCAGCGCATCTGCTACAACATTGCCTTTTTTAGGCATGCAGGCAAGATCAAAGTCAAAGGACTGAAGGTACTCAATCGACCTTCGCTGTCTCAAATTCAAGTCACACTAAGTGAAATTATACTTCAGACTTTTTTGGTCGGTGAAAAACACAAAATTCTCTCCCAGAAGATAATGTCTTCAACAGAATAAGGCATGAACAACTACCACAAACTCAAGATCATGTGTCAGGTAATTCCTCTCATATGGCCTCAACTACCAAGTCCCGTACAGAAAGACTCCTTACCCTTGCATAATCACTGCTCCAAGCCCGATACCTGATGCATCACAGTACATATTATAGCTCTTTCCTGGATTTGGAAATACTAGTATCGGTGCTGAAGTCAACCTCCCTTTAAACTCATGAAAGGCTAACTAACAAGAATCTGACTGCAAGAAATTTTCACCCTTCTTAGTCAGACTTGTCAGTGGTACTGCTAAGTGTGAAAATTCTTGTACGAAACGTCTATAGTATCCAGCCATCCCTAGAAAACTCTGCACCTCAAAGAATTTTTTCAGTTGCTCCTAGAAAACTACTGCTCTCACTTTCTCTAGGTCTACGGATACCCCTATCTCTGAGATAACAAGACCCTAGAAGTGAATCTGGTCAATCCAAGAGTGTAATTTTGAGAGCTTAGCATATAACTGATGCTCTCTCAATGTAATCAAAATGATCTCAAGATGGGTTTCATGGTCGTGTCGAGTGTGAGAGTACACCAAGATATCGTCCACATAGACCACCACAAAGGAATCCAAGTATGGATAGAACACTCAGTTCATCAGTGCCATAAAAACTGCAGGAGCATTCATGAGACTGAACGGAATAACTACAGACTTGTATAGACCATACCTATTTCAGAAATCTATAAGGGTTATATTAGATGGTCTAATGTGAAATTGATGGTAACCGAATCTCAATTCAATCTTCGAGAACACCTGGGATCCTCGAATCTGATCAAAGAGATTATCAATCCTTTGCAAAGGATATTGGTTCTCGACTGTCAAATAATTAAACCTCTGATAATCAACCCAATTCCAGAGGGTACCGTCTTCCTTCTTCGCAAATAGAATTGGTGAACCCCAAGGAGAAGTTCTGGGTCAGATGTAACCCTTTTCCTGCAACTCCTCCAACTGTTTCCTGAGCTCATGTAACTCTGGTGTAGCCATCCTATAAAGAAAAATGGACACTTGTGCTTCTCTTGGAACAAGATCAATAGAAAAGTCTACCTCTCACTCTCAAGGAAAACCTGAAAAGTCTTCTAGAAATACGTCCCTGAAATGATCCACTATAGGAGAAAAGTCCATCTGTGAAGTCCCCTGGTCATCCATATAAAGACTAGAAATCTAGGATGTAACTCCTCTCAACCCATGATGCTTGGGTACCACTCTTCTCACCTGTACATCCCATTCTCCCTTATGAAGAAACGATCCACCCTCTGGTGATGTGAAACTCACCCTACGGTGATAGAAATCAACAACTGCCTCGAAGGGAACTAACCAGTCCATTCCGAGAATGACATCATAGCATATCATCTCTAAGACATAGAGGTCCCAAAAAAACTGACACCCACCAACCTCTAGAGGGAACTCCTTACACTGACGCACACTGGCCTTTCTAGTCCTCAACAGATTGTCTATTGATAATATATCAGCATAATAAAATATGTAGACCCCAAGGATCTCCATAACAGCAACAGATATAAAGATATGGGAATCCCCTATATCGAAAAGAGTAGAATCTAAAACTGAGGTAACTAAGATCCTACCTCGAACTGTAGAAGGTCCTGGATCCTACTCCTATTGGGTCTGCTCCACTGCAAAATTCTGGCCTATACCATGGCCCTATGACCCAACCTGACCACTCGGAGCCAGTCCACCCTGTTGTCGCTAAAATCCTGGTGACTGACTACCATGGCCGCGACCTCCACATCGGCCTGAATGTATGGAAGAACTCCAGTTCTCAGACTGATGAGAAACTGGGGGTGCTCCTTCTAAATAAGGAGTCATAGAGGAATACCTGTCACTAGATGCTGGTGAGAAGATCTAACTGAAGCATTGATGATGACCCATATTTCCACAAGAGCGGAACTCCACTAGGTCTCTCAGGCAATGTGGCCTTGTAATCCCACTCTTCCCGCACTGGTAGCACACCACCTGGCTACCATACGAAGTTTCTCCCCTCCTTGTATCACCGCAAGAAGACCCCCTGTGGTGATTCCTTCTATCAATAGGAGAAATACTAACTCCGAATGTCGAACTTCCCTGGATCGCAACTCCAGAATCCCTTAGATTGTGCTCTATGATCATCGTTTGGTTGATGATAGAAGTGATGGAAGTCTGATTGAAGATGTTCACCTGTGATTGGATTTCTTGCCTCATACCATTCTAAAAATTCCTTTCCAGGAATAACTCATCACCTTCTGTAATAGTCATGAAGGGCTACAAATCAGTGAAGCGAGAGGAATACTTCATAACAGAAAGAGTACCTTACTCCAGACTCAAGAACTCTTGGGCTCGATCAGCCCTCAAAGTATTAGGATAGAATTAGTCATAGAAGATTCAATGAAACTCATCCCAAGACATATTATATTGGAGTCCCGCCTATGAGATCACATCCCCCCACCTCTTGGAAGAGTCTCGATGCATGTAGGTAGTGAGCTTAACCATCCTCTCTGTAGGAGTCTCCATATGCTCCAAGATCATCAGTGTGGCTTCTAACCATGACTCTGAAGCCTGAGGTCCTCTTTCGCCTATGAAGGTGAGAGGATGATGCTGCTGAAAAACTTGTGTCAGGTCTTCCATAGACGAGGCGGGATGTGGTACTTCGTGGAAGGTCTACATGAACCTCATGAAGCCCTCTCAGAACTGTGCGTCAACACCGGTGTCTGGAATGATGGTTGGTTCCAAGACTGTCACAACTGGAGGATATTCAGGTAGTGCCTGATCAGCCATTTCAGGTGTTTTATTGTTGGCCTATAACTTGCGTATAACCATAGGACGTCTCAGTTGCATGACTCTGCAACGTCAAGTCCACACCTTAGATCATTATTATCAAGGACTAAAAATTGAAAGTGTAATAAGGGAACAAGATAAGGAAAACATTAATGTTTTATAAACATTGATACATGGCATGTATATCCACTACACGGTGTGTTCCTTTAATCCATTAACATGGGCGTGTACTTCTGCCAGAACTGGTTGTGTAACACCCCAAACACATGGCGTGTAGTTGAATCCTATTCCCCTGCCCAAGTTCCCTTACACGGCTAGGCCACACGGTTCTCATAGAACATGAATACACAGCGAGTTAGTGTCAGGCACAACATGTACTAGACGAGCCTCACCGACCTGTGTTATAAGAGACATGGCCGGATACATGGCTCACACTATACTGCGTGTTTTAGAGGGACACAGCATGTACCAAGGGATTTCCACCGACCCGTGTTGTTAGTTATATGGCCAGATTCCAGGGATTACACTACACAGCGTGTTCAAGACTCACATGACGTGTATTGCTTAATTTTCTATCCATCTGGGTCGTTAGTCAAATGGTAGAAACATGGTCTACTCAAAACGGTGTGTAAAATCAGTACACGGTGTGTTCCCCCAAGGATTTCCCTATCCCGTGTCTCTGCCCACACGTCCTATGACAAATTTAGTTACTACGCGGCGTGTACATTTGGCACACGTTGTGTAGTTAAGAAAAATAGTTTCTTCCTGAACAGAAGAACACATGGCCTGTATTCAAAACTACACAGCGTGTCTTATGGGTTTTTTCAGACAATAAGCCTCAGAAACTAATCTAGAGCTCAGAAAAAACATTGAAACAAACACCAAAGTGCCAAATTCCAATCCGCAAGGGCCCATACACCCCGTGAATCAAAACTTGTCATCTTATACTTGTTATAAAAAGCATAAAAAAGTAAATGAGCCCTCAAATTCTGGTCCATGAGGGCCCATAACACCTCAAGAGCCAAAGTTTGGTGTTCACTCAAGCAAAACCTTACACAATAAATGCTCTAAAAGATAAAGTATTCAATCAAGGCATCTATCACAACAACATTCAATCACTAATGCACCCAAAATGGCATGGAAAGAATGTATGACATGTGATTTCTAGAAAGTGCATATATGATGCATGAGATGGAATACCCTCATCTCATCAGGTTTCAACAGAAATAGACCCTCAATAATGTCAAAAATAACAGCATAATACATGTTAATCACCCAATGGTGAAAATCAAATCAACCATAAATTTGGAAAACAAGAAATTTTTCAATAACGAGGTAGATGGGTTTTTCCCTGTACATAGGTCAGCTACTCTCAGGCACAACTTATTACTATGTACTTATTATATCATATCCCTGGCTATAGGCTCCAAACATTAAGTCAAGAGAAAAGATTTCCTCCCATACCACTTTGTAACATCATGGTTCCAGAAGCCACTCAGAGGTGCCCCATACCTGGTTGGTCACATAGCCTCAAGCACATTTCCCTGAACACCAGAGGCTACCAACTAGAAGCAAGGGCCTTGGGTGTGATGGGGGAAAACTAAGTCCTCATTAGCAGAGTAACACAGTGGAAGAGAACAATAACAATAGTGGAGGCAGTAATAATCCATACAAAATTAAACAGTGGAATATTAAAAAATAATAAACTAGAGCACACATAGATATAGAAATGATGCATGATACATATGTCTAGGAAAGTATCCAAACAAATCATAATGCTGGAATACAAACAGTACTAAACCAGTGTACAAAAGAAAACGGATAACACCTCGTTAGCATCGCAAGCCTTATCTTGGTCCCATGTTGTCCTGCTCCAAATCAGTCAAGTTCCTGAAGTAGAAGGGTGCTTGCCCTTATCTATACTTGCATCAATATAATCAGTTTGGGCCCAAAAGCATGGTTGAAATAGGGTGTGAGACTAAATCCAAGTAGGAAACCACCATAAGATTTGTGCTTGAAAGTCAGTGAGTATATGGAAGGTAATAAGTAAAATAAAGTAGTAAACAAGAAAGTACATAACATTAAACAATCCACAGTTTCAATGCATTCAGATTCATACATCAAGCAATAGTTAATCAAAGCAGGTAATTACAAACAGGTAATCCTCTGGTAAGTACTCACAGCCTATCCCCTCTTGTCCTACCTAGAGACATAAGAAAGTAGTGAAACACAAAAGGTAACCCTCTGGGAAGACTCACAACCTATCTCTTCTGGTCCAACCTAGTAACATAAGGAACCCTCTGGGCAGTACACTCAGTCTAACCCCCCTGGTTCAGCTTAAACATAGACTCTTTGAGGAAGCACTCACTGTAAATTCCTCCTATAGTCTCGTATCGGTAACTAAAGGAACTCTTGGTAAGCACTTACGTCACATTCCCTATGTGGCCCGTGTCGAGGAACTACAAACACTCTGAGGAAGCACTTACATTCATACCCCCGATGGTCCTGCATCGTAAGTAAAACAGACACTCTGGAGAAGCCCTTTAGTCCATTCTTCCTATGGTCTACTACACTAGGTTCTCACTGCCCAGTGTAAGTCAAGAAAGTATAGAAATACACATCAGCCAAAGGAAACCTCAAGAAATACTTAGCTAGCAGTTTATAGCAACAGCATGTCAGATAAACAAGATCACTCAATCCTACAAAACTAGGCATGGGGAAAAACAAGGCATCCTAACATGCTAGCCAGGACCAAACAGTTATAACAAACATGCTTGGGAAAACCCCTTCCAAAGAATATAAATTAACAATATTAACATTCAATTAACCTCTACTCAAGCATAAAATCATAGAAAGAAATTATCAAGGATAAAACAGAAAACACACAATACCACGTTCATGGGTATTTGGAAATTTTGCACATATATCTCAAATACATTCAACAGAAATGCACAAACCACCTACCTCAGCATTATAGGATCTTTATATGTGAACATTATGCCTTGAATCACCCAAGAACACCATAGATATACAAAAACACCAAAAAAGCTCAACCAATGATAACTAGAGAAAGAGGAGGAATCAGAAGAAGGTGTTCATGAAGAAGAGAGAAGTCACCGATGTCATTCTAATGCAACCAACGGAGTTTGATTCGGTGAAAGGATGGTCAATCGGGATCTCGGTGAAGATCAACGCCGTACAGACACTCTCGGTTGAGTTTGGAGAAGAAAGAAGACGTTTCTGTCAATTAGATGAGACCGTGGTCCGTTTAATGAAAAAAAGAAAGTACATGGCGTGTAATTTTGAGGCACACAACGTGTACTTGCCCTTACTGAGCCCCGCTTTTGGTGGCCTCCATATCACCACACAAGGTCATGTGCACAGCCGTTACATGGCCATCACACAACTACCTGTAGTAAATGAGTAAACAACATGTACTCATTAAGTACACGACATGTACTTCAAAAATATTCAGAAATTCCGCTTTTTCCCAAAAACACTAGATAATGGAAAAACATACCTAAAAAGAAGATCTGGGTTCTTACATCTTTGATCGTCTGTGCACCGTCTTGTACTCCACCTGTCTTTTAGCTACTCACATACAACACCTAGAGGTCCACCAAGTATGGTTTGAAGGTCTAGTGGCCCAATGGACTAAATAAATGGCCAGAAAACTCAATTTGAATTTGTAATACCATTTTTATAGTACCCCGCTACAATACATACTATGATATCTGCACTACTATAGTAGTTCTATAGTAGCATATAAATTCTTGCACCACCTAGATTTTAAATCTAGTCTGATGCAGGATTAAGAGTATCCATTACCACTCAAGTAAGCCCCCATTTACATCAATACTTTAAATTTAATTAATATAGTTTATTCTTTTTTAATATTTTTGGATTTGTTAATTTTAAATATATATTCATTTTTATTATAAATTAATTTGTATTTTTAAATTTATTATAATATGAATAAATTAATTCATAATATTTATTATAATATTGATACATTTTTCATAATATTAATTTTATATTTATCATAACATTAATACAGTTATAACAATATATTTTTTATAATAAATTTATTATAATATCAATACATTTATTAATACATGTATCATAATATTAATACTTATATTAATAAATTATCATAATATTAAGATATTTTATATTATTAATATTATTTAATCTTTTTTAATATTTTTCATATTTATTCTTTTTTATTATAAATTAATTTTTTATTTTTTATTTATTGTAATATTAATACATTAATTCATAATATTTATCATAATACCAATACATTTATTAATATATCTATTAATTAATCATTTATTATAATATTAATACATTTATAATAATAATAATACCTTTTTCAAAATATTAATACATTTATTATAATATATTTATTATAAAACATTTATCCTAATATTAATACATTTATTCATCAAGTTATTGACATATTAATACATATGATATAATTAATATTGTTTATTATAGCTTGATCCATGGTCGATTGGTACTCACCATTGGTCTCTACATCCATGTGACTGGGGTTCGAATCCTAGCAGCCCCCTTAAGGGATTTGTGATGCAGGCGATGACGTGGGAGTGATGTGGTCAGGGGCACATATCTATGTAATGGTATTCATGTTGGTGGGCCTTCAGTCAATCAATTTAATCTGCTTGAAATATAGTGGGTCAACCCTTGAAGAGGGGGTGTCCTACCCTTGTGAGTGTAGGGGTGTGTGAATTATTTCCTTTGCTTCTAACGTCTATGGTCTTCTGTGATTAATATTGTGTATCAATTTTTAATTATTTTTTAATTAATTCATTTTTATTAAAAATCAATCCTATAATTATTAATTTATTTATTATGATATTAATACATTTATTATTACATTTATTAATAAAATTTTATTATAGTATTAGTACTTTTATTAAAATATCAGTAAATTTATGATAATATCATAACATTAATACATTTAAAAATAAATTTTTCGTAATATTAATACATTTATTATAATTATTAATAATTTTAACATAATATCAACACATTTATTATCAATTTTTTTATTAATACATTTTTTATAATTAATATTCACTTATCAATTTTAATATTTTTTAAATTTATTCTTTTTTTAGTATTTATTCATTTTTATTATAAATCAAATTTTGATTTTCAATTTTATCTAATATTAATGCATTTATTATAATATCATAATTTTAAAATATTTATCAAAATACACTTATTATAATATTATTAAATTTATTCTAAATATATATTATAATATTAATATATATATTATAATATTTTTTTAATATTAATACATCTTTCATAGTATTAATACAATATTATCAGTGATAAATTAATCATTAACAAATTGAAACATTATCAGTTCTAACTTTATCACTGACAAAATCCTCTTTATCAGGGCTTATTATTTTGTGCTCATAAAGTTTTTGATTTATCATCATTAACATTAGTTGTGATAAAAGATGCCTTTATTAGAGCTTGTCATTTTATCACTGATAAAGAAAATTTTTATTATCAAGTTTTTTTCTAGTGCTGATAAACCCCTCATGTATTTTTAAAGAACTCTAATATATTGTTTTGATCCTTATGTCATTCAGGATCTCATGGAACCCAATCACTAAAGAAACCTCCATCAAAAAAATTCCAAATCAACCCTTAAATAAAAGTTTTTTCATTCATATCTTGTTTCTAAGGATTTCTACTGATCCTTTGTATGTTTTTCCTATGTTTTTTATTATTCTTATCAATTGGGATGTTGTGGCATGCAGTTCCAAAAAATGTTATTTCCTCTAAATGTTTTCATTCCCTTAATTCTTTTTTTTATTTCATTTTCAAATAAACCCACTTTTTAACTGGGTTGAGAGGGAACCCTTATATGACCCAAAATCCATAAAATACATGACCTGAATGACCAAAGGCACAAAGTCCCAGATTTATACAGACCCTCCCACTTTCCTAATGTCTTCCAATGAAATTCCACACCCTGAAGACTCATCTATAAACTTCTATAATAGCCCTGGTTAGAAGTCCATAGGGCTTCTATTTGTGACTAATGAAAGTCCGTTGTTATTACATGTAATAGGTATTCATTCCGGGTGATCATCAAACATCTAGACACTTATTATGTGAATTAACTCACACAATCTTACACTCAATTCATCAGAATATTCTCATATACATTTCTTAAGGCCCAATGTTTTATTGATTAGAGGCCTGATGACCCGAAGGCCCAATTTTATGGTCTAATATCCAATTGGAAATGAATACTGCCCTACATATAGTACCCTATCTACTATATTACCTAAGGAAACTTTTATCACCTAGATTGGAACATTCACTTGATGTAGAATAACAAGGTAACATTACAACTCAAGTAATCGACTTAACTTCCCTCAAATGTAATCCACCTGATGTGAAATCTCTAAACACACTTTAAGGGCCTTCTTTGATTTTATTAGGTATGTTAGTACACCTACTAATAAAATATAATAGAAGGAAAGTTATATTTTTAGGTACATCATGTATCAATGTAGTAACAAATGAGACAATAAACTCATATTTATAGAACCACTTTGGTTTTATAATATTTTAGACTCCTCCAAAAATCATATATTTTTAGGGATTTGAGATGAGTTGATTTATCAGAAAATTCTCATTGATGGTTTTTGGAATGGAATTCATGAAAAATATTTTATAAAAGTGGATAGGTGGACCCACTTTATTTGATATTTTATGTTAATGATGATTAAACTGACCTACGTGTTGTTTTAATTATTACTTTTGTATTATATATTTTTTTTCATTTTATATTAGAGTCATGTTAATTTAAAGAGTATTTGATGAATTAAAATACACTGTATAACCATGTTTTAAATGAGTAATCATGTTGTAATTTAATTTAATACATAATTTACTAGTTAATTGGGTGGGATATTTCATAATAAATTGACCAGGTATGATTTATAGGGTCTATTTAAATGTTTTTTTAGAATTAAAATTAATTAATATGAATTTAAATTTGGGTTAAATGAGTTTTATAATGATAGTTGTATCTTTGAAAGGAATTTTTTATTAATATAATTTTTTAATGGAATGAGGAATTTTTTTAAGGTTTCATGACAATTACTTTGTTTCTAAGAATGGAATAGGGTGTTCTGTGTGAGTTTTTTGGTTTGATTATTTGAGGAAAATGAAACTTGTAATATTTTTATGTTATTACATTGAGTATATATGCGGGTAATCTTTTTTGTGTAGGTTTTAATTTATTAATGGGTTCACCTTCCATGCATTTTAGAGTTCCATGATTTACACGATTAGGTGGAGTGGGTTTTCTTGGCATATTTCATCACTCTAAACAAATTCTGAATATGTTTTATACCATTGTTATTCATTTATGATACAGGGATATGGATATTGGGTAATCAAAATGGTTAGATGGTCTATTTTGTGTAAATTTTTATTTATTATAGAAATAATCCTTGGATTGTTAAAAAAACATGTCAAAGCATATTTTATTGGATTTTAATTCATTTTATTTTAAGAAAATCATCTAAATAAAGTGTATTGTGTTTTTAAAATCTTGCTAAAATAGTTTTAGATAGTCCTCTTGGTGGCCACTACAATACTTGATTTTATCAAAACCTCCACAATATATTTTTCTAAAACATGAAAGATGATTTGTTTGTTTAATTTACAACAAAATAAAATTCATAATTTAATCGTAACCACTTCAATACCTTTAAACAAAGGTTTCACCAATTATTAAATATGACAATCCCCTCAAGACACCAAACACTTTCTTTAGTCATAAAAATAACTGCATTGGATTTTTTCCCATCCAAATGAATATATATCATCCTAAAACATAGTAATAAATCATTACTCAATAATTATAATCTTACAAGAGCTTACATGATTTAAGAAAAATAATAATGAATAATAATCACAATTCTTGTCCAATAGAGTAACTCAAATTCACTTCCAATATTCTATCATTCTTCTCATCTCATAAAAATTCCATTTATATATATTCAAAAATTATTTCTTTCACACATAATCAATAAATATATCACAATATTTTAAAAACAATCTACGCACACACATGTATAAATACCAAATTTTCACACACACAACCACATATATATTGATGTAATTCCCCCAACCCTGGTCAACCCAAGCTAGTGGGTTAGTTATTACATAGTAATCATATTACATGAGATTACATACCAAATATCACGGTTTTGTAGTCCTTGTGAGACTAGATATATAATAGTACATTAAAACATTATATATTATATCATTTAAGTGCCAATCATTAATCCTTAATATTGTACATATGTGATAACCCATTAATTTTTAATAGTATATTAGTTTTATGTGCATACCTTACATGTATTAATTTATTTATTATAAAATATGAATATTAATAAAAAATGATTGATATGAATTTAAAATGGATGGATACCAGTCATATTAAAAAAATAGTATGAGGATGAGATTAAATTTTTCATCAATTTTTTAAAAAATCATTCATATTCCCTTCTCAAATCATTTGTCCATGTTTACCTTGTTTTTATTCAAGAAGAATTTTTCCAAAGTATTTAGAATAAAAATTGATCGATCATGGAATAGATTGAAGTTATAAATGTTATACTAAAAATGGGGAATAATGGAATATATTTAGTTATTATGATAACACTATAGTTTATAGATAATCTAATATGATTACAATTGTAAACAATGATAGAGATCATATTGAAGAAATGAAAATGTTAATTGAAGATATCCTTCATGTTTTTCAAATTTTGTTTAAGAATTTAATTATCTATGAAATTATTCCATTGTAAATTTTTTATAGAAAATATATAACATTTACAATCATTTTGAAGATATGTAATTTGAAAACTGGAAATAGATGGAGTGAGACCCGCTTTACAAAACTACTTTCTATTTTGAATGATATAATACTAGAAGATAATGAGCTTCATTTTCAAACATATAATGTTAAATAAATTCTATGTTCAATGTTTATTATCTATAAATAATAAATTCATATCCAAATTATTTTATATTGTTTCACAATGACCATTAATCAGTTAAAAATGACCTCAGTGTGGTGAATCTCTCTACAAGAATGATAAATCAATTCCTTTAAAAGTTGTATGGTAATTTCATATAATTCCAAGGTTTTGAAACTATATTTAAGTAGGGATTATGTAATTAAATTGACATATCATGTAGATACAATAATTTATCATGGAATGATTTATCACATAGTGGAATCTTTTTAATATATGAAAAATAATCATGAGTATCCTGGATTTGGAAATGATTTGAGAAACCTCCATCTTTATTATATCTGATAATAAAATAAATCCTTTTAGTGTATAAGTTATGAAACATATTGAACCAACCCATTATATTGGTAGGGGATTAAATTCTACTAACATTAACTTATATCCCTACAGAACCAAAGGCTGATAATAAATGTCATGGGCTTTACCACAACACGAGGGATGATTTTACCATAATTGAATAACCTATAAGGAAACTAATATGATGCATGATATAAAATCATAATAACTCTAAAAAGTATAAACAAATGATAATTATGGTGATAGAAACGTTTGAAAATGAAATTAAAGTCTAAAATCTCACGGAAATAAAGAAAAAGGTAAATAGAACTCACGATAAAAAATCACAAGGCACTAGAGTGGAACCACTCAAAACTCCAAGACTAAAAAATAATTCCACTCCAATGGTAAAATATAAAACCTTACCCATATATGTATCATTATAAACAACATATTCATACATATTGTGAAATATATATAGGGGTGGGTACACAACCCAGTAAGAAAACTCCATAACATCCTGTAATGGCCACTAAAACATGTAACATGTTAGAAAAACTTTATTTAATAATAAAGGATTGTAATAATTATGTAAACTAGTGCACAACATATATATATTCACGGAAATTGAAATAAAACACATAAAAAATAAACCCATGGAATTAACCAATGCACCCATTCATAACACCAACTAATAAAACAACTACCTGAATGACACTCCTGAACTATCCAACTTATGAACATTTTTCATCTCTCCAATCCCAAGTCATCACTAACTGGAATAATACAACTCTCCATAAGATTATAATCATAGCCATTTATATCCAACATGGCCCTTCCCATATGTTTAGGAACACACACAGTAAGTTCATTCAATGTTCTCACTTTCAAACCCCTTATTTCGAAAAGAATATTCATTAAAAAAATTAACTAAGAACCTTGTAGGTATCACCGAAAATTATTGTTTTTATGACCAATCAATAAAAATGATTTCCCAAGAAGTTTTAAAAAATTTATTCCTACCAAAATATAGGCAATTTATTATAAAATTAATGAGCCTTCAAATTCTAAATTAAAGTGGAAAACAAAGAGAATCCACATAGCTTCAAATGGTTCACATATAAAGAATTAACTAATAACCTCAAAGATACAGATTTCCAAATTCATTACATCAATGAATCCAAAATAAGAATAATCAAAAAATGATCTAACCAATAGATCCAGAAAAAGAAAGCCTGATCGAAGGTTTTTATTTAGAAAAAATGAGAGAATCAATGAGAGAGAAGAACAATAAGTATCTTACAATTAATTTCCTAAATCTAATGCCCCTAGATACATTGGAATTGAACATTATATGGAATAATATCATATAAATATCATGTGGGGCCTTGTAATTATAGATCAATGGTCATAGGAGGATGAGTGAGGGGTTTTGGGGAAGTTTTAGGCTATTAATTGAATTTTAGGATTTAATTATTCCAACCACATGGTTAGTCTATATGGTTCAAAAAACTCTATTCTAACCATGAAAATCATCTCAATCTAAAAAAATTCATTCTACATAGTTATCACTATGTCTGGAAAACCATGCATTAACCGCGCTTATACCCAGTATACCCTTTTATCTCTTACAAAGTTACCTAGGGAGTTTTCTTGGTTTCCCCTAACCATGTTCACACTATATACCCTCCAAAACCTCTCCAAAACACATCCAAAACATCCAGAACCTTCCTAAGGCATAACACAACCATTTTATTACTTAAAATAAAAAATAAAATAGTGAAATACATCAAATTTGGGGTGTTACAATGTATCACCCATGGTACATGTCCAATTATATTGATAAAATATAACCTTCCACTATTCTTATTCATGAAGTGAAAATAAAATATGTTTCCTTTTCTTATATAAGGACCACAAAATTTGGTAATCATTTTTATTTTTATTTGGCATCATTTATCAAAATATGAAATTAATGTGGGATCCAAGTGTTATTTTGTATGATACTCATAGAAATGAAGATTTCACATTGAGACCTATATTTTATGAGACAATAAATGACATTCCACCTTATAGAAATTTATCAGGATATAAAATTAAATGAATGATAGGGTGTGCCATTTATGAAGAATGTACACACTCCGTTATGTTGAAATATTCATCAAATAATTTTTTCACTATAATATAAATTTTTACTCTAGTAGAATAAATACTAATCATATATGACATCATTATATGGGAATTTAGAAGAAGGTATAACACTGTCTCCACTTACATGTGATTTGTGATTTGGGGAGGTAAAGGAAATTGTCAACATTTTTGTAAAAACATTTTAAAAAAACCTTATCAAACTAAGTTTGAAAAAGATATCAATTTTTCTTGAAATACCTTACTAGAATTTAGTTTACACCAAATATTTTCATGATGTCATACAAATATGAAAAAATATACATGATAGAGTCATTTACACATTTCTAAATTTATATTTCAAAAAAAATATGGAATTAAGGATAGGTTGTACATTATTGTCATGGGAATGAGGGAATAATTAGCACTAGTGAAGATTGAAATATGATGTTTTCTTCCTATAGCGTCTTAAACTATTTTATAGGAAATAAAGGGTTTTTATAAGATCCTAGATGGTGTAAAGGATCCAAAGGGGTATTAAGAAAATATCAGGAATATTGTCTCAATGTTTGAAATGAAGTTAAAGGTCCTAAATCACATGAATATCTTGTTTGTATACAAGATTTAAAATTTGGGGATTTATGATGCATTCTATCTAAACATGTCTAACACATTAACCCAGATTGACTATTTTTCAATGCTATAAGTAGTAAATTTGTAGGCTCGATGGTGTTTTCAACTATGTAAAAGGAAATTTCTATCATATTAATTGAATTGGAGGTTCATTACCACTCTCATTATTTGATTTAATGATTCAGCTAATGGTTTACTTGGTTAGAGATATCCGACTATGTGGCCTTATACATTATAGATGGATGTACCCCATTGAATGTTATATGAAGATTTTTAAAGGGTACAACAAAAATAAAATTTGACCAAAATATTTTATTGCATATCAATATATTTTTTAGGAACCCATTTAATTATATACTAACTATCTATTAGATGTTGATAGCATTGGTCTCCCAAAATCTCATCATAGTGGGTGTCGTGTGGGTGAAAGAATTTCCAATAAAGTAATTTTAGTAATTACATTTTCAGAGAGATAAAAGAATTAACTTTAGGTTTTAAATAACATTATAGTGGTTTCACCATATATTGAAACTCACAAAGTAATTATTAGGAAATTGAATCCACCATATTTTGAAAGGTATAATTTAAATATAGATAATAAAAATTTTATAGGACTATTTTAAGACTATATTTTTATGGGGTTATTTCAAAAATTTATTTCAATTTCAAAATGATTTCAATGGTTGTATAAAGGATCAGGTGTACATTTATTATCTTATAATGTTTATATAATTAATATTTATATATTCTATACAAACGAATAGGATGAACATAGTATGATGAAAAATATTGGAGTCGCTATTATGGTATAAGAAATATGTGTATATCATACTAAGGAAAGAGAAACAATTTTAATTAATTTTTAATACTTTGGAATCATCAGAAAGATATGGTATTTTAATTATATAACATTCCAAGTGAAATTGTTTCTGATGAAAATGGTTTGATAATAGGAATAAAGTTAAAAACAATAAATTTTGATTCATTTAAATGAATTTTAGTAAATAAGGGAATATGGATGAACCACGCATAATGTAAAATTACGTAGTATAAGTATTTTATGCCACATTTCCTAAAAAAATAAATTTTTCTGTTATTCTTTTCAACCCAAACAATTGCATCATCAAATGATAATCACATTGAGGATAAACCTTTTATTGGGATGTCAAGATCATTTTACGTTGGTCCCAAATGTAGATGGTGTGTTGCATATCATATGGGACCAAAAGGAGGGGATTTAGATACTTGATATAGGGTCCAAATCAGTTCAAACATTAAAGAAATAAAATATTGTTCAATGAACAGTTTAATGTTTTTTTAATAAATTTTTTTTCTTTATAATATTATGTGTTCAATAGAAATTTTATATAATATAAATCAAATGTTTAAACAATTTTTCATATAATGTATTTTCCTCATATTGGTTCTATAAATTATAAATATAATCCTATTGATAATGTTGAAATTGTGAATAATTTATAATTTGAAAAAAATATGGTTGAAAAATGATAGAAGTGTCGTATAATTATAGTCTAAACAAAAATATTTTGGTGAGATGTAAATGCCTAAAATTCAAGGATGGATGGAATACATGTGAACAATTATTTGACCCAAACAATTCCATTTTCAATAGTTTCATTAGAGACACTACTTGAATGCACATTTCAATTTATGTTTATATTTTGTACTATGTTGTTCTTTTACTTAATAGAATAATTTGGTAAGACATTAGGGTAAAATTATGTTATACTTTCTCTGTCTTACCAAAAAATAAAATAATGAAGAATTGATTTACTTTTCATTATCCCTTGAATAGTAAATTTATATTATATTATTAACAAATGAAATTCCGATTAATGATCACTAAAAATATCCATAAATATTTTCAAACACTAATTTTGGAGGGCCATCTCAGGGATGATGAGAGGAAGTAAACCCCCACCCACTAGACTAATATGTGCACCTCATAAACTAATAAAAATGGAATGATTTCAATAGAAATCATGAGGATGGATCATTAAAGTATATTTTAATTATTGATATTTTATTTATAATTACGTGTACTAATCAATTTTATTAATAATTGTCAACTTATGAAATAAAAATTTGGTGTTTAAAACAATAATCAAGCATCAAAACTAAGGTTACCATGAAAAAAAGTGAGAATGGGGTTTTCTTTAGTTGAGAAAATGTTATGTATTTTAAATTTAGAGTAAAACATGAAAATGATATGAAATAAAAACATAATTATGTTCCTTTTTTATATAAATATTGATGAATAAATAAAGAGACTTCTATCCCACATTATGAACTATGGAATGGGTATCATGAAAATAAAAAAGGAAAAATAGTAGGTGAAAACTCAATGAATGTTTGGGAATCATGTATATTAATGAAATAATATAAGTTTTTACTTATTTATAAAATTGTTAAATAATAGTGAAAACTTACTTTCTTATATTTTTTACACATTTTAGACAAAAAAATCACTATTGGTTGTACTTATTGAATGGTTACTTTTAGTTTATTGGAACCAAACCTAAGAATACATTCACGATTGATTTGTATGTTTTAGAGTGTCTAATCGATAAAATTTTTATAAATAAAAGACATAAGGGGTTGAAAATTATAAAATGAATGGCATGAATTTTCAAAATATATGCTTTATGATAAAAATTTAGTTAGGGGTTTTTTCTGTTAAAGTGGTTTCTTAGAAGGAATCAATGAGAAGAAAAAACACGCCATCTACCACTATATTTTGAGTCACTCCCCTAGATTTCAGTCTAGTTATTCCCTTATACGGCATACCATACCCAAGTTTATTAATTTTTTCATAACAGTTTCTGTAAAATATAAAAAAAATAAATACATATACAGTTATTATATTAAAATTTTTTAGGATGAAATTGAATGTGATTTATATTAATTATTTACAACCTATTTCCCTTTTGTGAGGGGTATATAGGGGAATAACCGTGAGGATATTATTCACAACAAAAAACATCCAATATATTCCATGGGAGTAAGGATTTACATAGATCATGATCCTGGAAATGAGATACCTATTCCTTTTGATGATTTGGATGTTCACATGATCAAACTTACTATTGTCAATTTTATATAATGATTTTTTGAACTTATAAAGATGTATAAAGATGATGATTTATATCCTTTAAAATTTATTTTATATGATAACTCCTTAATAATTAATGAAAAAACACCTAAATTGAGGTATGTTATTATAGATGGAGAAACATAAAGGTAAATAGAAGGTAGAGTCAATAAAATAATGAGGATCAATCAATAAATAAAAAGGAAATCCTAATTGTACCTTTACCCCATCAATTATACTATCACATTTACTAACATTATAAGTTCATGTGGATAAAACATTTAATGATGAAAACTTATCCTATATTGAATTTAAATAATGGTTTTATAGAGAGTCTATTATAAACCAGATTGGTCTTAAGAATGTAAATAAAATTCTCAAGAATGAATAGTGGGAAGCCTCATTTATAAATTTATTAATGAGGTACATCTTCATAATTTGTTTTTTTTAATAATTTTTCTAGTATGGTAATTATTTTTAAATAGAATTAATATATTCTATATGAGTACATATTACTACTATGTAAAGGGGAAACACTATAATAAAAAATTTGGACTCATTAGTTCTCATATAACTTATGACTAATAATTTTCAATGGAAGAATATAATTTAACAAAATAGATCCAATAGCCAATTTTTTTGAAAATAATATAATTAATGACCACTTATTCCTAATACCTTGGTTTATGATTAAAAAAACACAATCAAATCATATAAAATATATTTTCATTTTTTCATTAGTTGTTTCATTCTATTTTTTTAGAATGAACTAGATGATCATTAGGATCGATTTGGATACTTTAAATATTTATTTTTTGGATCAAAATCATGTATAACCAATAAATCAACCACTTATGACATCCCTTGGGAATTTTTAACACACTACATTTAAAATTTTACAAGAAACCACAAAATTATATGTTTTATATTATTTTTTATTGGTATTTTTTTATAATAGAGAGGTTCTTAATTATCATCAAAATCATAGTATGAAGATGACCATTGCACAAAACAAGGATACTGATTTCTAAATTAGACAAGTATGAGGGTTTATATAATAAGATTTCTCTATCAAAACATATTTAAAAAAAGATTAATTATTTTTTTCAATGTCTCTAAAATGTTTATACAAAAGTATTGAAAATGAATTTGGTTATTAAATTTATATATTTTTGAATGATATTGTATTCCATCAACAAACTATCATCCTTGAATAGGTATTTCCCAATTTAATTACAGTTTCATATAAAATATTTATTAATTTTTTTTATCTGTATATTTTATGTACTACCAAGACTATTGATGATTTATGTATTCAAAAAAAAAATTATATTTGTTTAGAAAAAAGTGGGAAATTTACATAGTTTGTGAATGTTTTAAAATTTCATGAAGAGGTAATATACTATCATTTTTCTAATATTTTTAATAGATATCATGAAGTGTTTGTCTATATTTAACTTATTTAATTAATTTTTTAATCAATTTAAATTAGATCATTGTGGAGTTACTTTATAATTGAATGTTTTCAATCTTAGAAGGAATAAGGAATAATGTATAGAGTGTTGTTTAAAAAAAATATAGTTATGTTATATATGTGATATTGGGACCCGAAATTATTTCAAAAGTTATTAATTTTTTATTTTTATTCTCATTTATACTTTATTATAAATATTGATAATTCATTTGTGATGTTTAAGAATTAAATTCATGTTAATCTGACACACATTGTGGGTGGATTGACTGAAATTGAATGTTTTCAGTTTAAAAGAGACAATTTAGTTCAAAACACATTTCCTATACTCAAAAATAAGATAATGTACTTGGATTACCTTTGTACTTTTAGAAAATAATACATGATTTATTTTTGATGTGTAAGAATCAACTCTATGATAATATGATAGATGGAGTAAATAATTTTACTCAAGTAAACAAACTCGGATTGTCTTACTGATTTAGGTCAATGGTCTGTGGATTATTTTTGAGGTGTAGGGATTCATATCACATCAATCCAACATATTTTGTGGTTTTATTGGTTCAATGTATGTGTTTTAGGTTTAAAAGATACATTTTAATACAAAAAATGCATCACATACTAAAAAATGATCAAACACGCTTTTATTTTCATGATACTATAGGAATATTATCAATAATTCATTTATGGTGTGTAGGAATCATCTGCAATCCAATCAAGTTCATAGTGTGGCCAAATTGACTAAATGTGTGTGTATAATAGATAAAAGTGTCATTTTAGTCTAAAATGTTCATAACATGTAATGGATATTGGGGGATCATCCTATCATCTTATGTATTAGAATAAAACCCAAAACAAAGTCTAATATTACCTGATAGGACCAACCATGCAAGAAAAATGAAAACAAATTAGAAAAATTTCATACTTGTAATGATAGTACAATAGCATATGTCTCCTTCTTTGATGGTGTAGCCTTGATAAGGATCACCATAGATGTAGAACTAAGTTTATTTCCACTATGTGATTACACCATTCAAAGAATCCATTATCATACCTTGAGGACACTGGAACACAAATGGGGTTTTACAAACATTACTATGGAATTATGAATGGGTTTTAAGGAAATAAGGGGTTATATAAAGTGAATATCCTTTGTGATTTTTTAATAATGATTTGTTTTTGTTCAAAACAAAATTTTTGTAAAGGAATGTTTTTATAAATCAAGTGAAAGATGTGTTGATGGATGTTTGTAAAAAAAATTCCACAAAGTTTCTAAAATTTTAGAAAATAAAGTATTTATAAATTTTGGTGATTAGAAGATGTGTCAGGTGTCCCATAAAACTCAGTCCACTGGATTGATTTTTTGGTGAAAATAAGAATTTCTTAAAATAAAGTGAGTTTGGAAGTTGTTGAGGCATGAAAATAAAGAAAGGTGTATAACTTTACAAAATTATTCTAATTATTATTTTCTAATCTTAATGTTCCCAAAAACATGAAAAATTTACTAAAAACGATTTTGAAGAAAATATGATATTTTAGTTCTCCTGTCCCAATTTTCTGAACTCAAGTTTTTGCGGATGAAAATTCATTAGATGAGAATATGATACCAATGCATCAGAGAGATGTAGATATAAATCCATATGATAGATATCAATTATTAAAATTTAAGGATATCAGATGAATAAATATTATGACTAAATAAATAAGTTTTCTAAATATGAGAAAATATAAATTAGGATATGATATTTTATATCACCCAATTATTTGAAGAAGTCTACGGTGGCATCACCACATAATTTGATAGGATGAAAAATTTATTAGAAGAGTTTGAGTTTTCTATCAGATATATCTAATCAGTTATAGGAAGTTTATGTGTTTTCAAATGGATATTTTGATTGAAGGCATCAGGCACCAATTCATCAGATGAGTTGATGAAATTGATTCATCAGATGTGCTGGTTGACACTAATACATATAATGAAATGATGAAATTAATTCATCAGATTTTCTAATTGAATATGATCCATCAGATACAGTGTTCCTTCATATATAGTATTATCATATTGAATAGCAGGTGAAAATATGATTAGAGTGAGAAATTCGAAGAAAAATAAGATACATTTTGAAGTTTTTTTTCAAAAATTCATTGCAACTTTTTAAATTCATTATAAGATTCAACAATGTTGTTAATAATTATTAGTTTTCCTGGATCATCAGAGTAAGAAATAATTTGTTTATTTATTTTCAATGGTTTTATATAAAAAAGTTTATGTACTTTAATTGGGTTAATAGTATTAGAATGGTCAATGGAGTTTTTGACTAGGATGTTCTAGAAAATCAATTTTCAGATAGTTCATTTAAAATTTTTGAGTTCATGGAAAAATATATTTCAAGTGTGTCAAGAGGTTTATACTGATAATGAGTTTTCAACATTATCATTTACAAAATGTAGTTTTATTCATAAAAATAGTTCATAATCTTTTTAAAACAAAGGATATTTGAAAATATTTTTAAAGAATCAAGACGTATCAAGAATATAATATAAGAGATAAAAAGGATTGAAGTGGTCAAAATTAAGCTCAAATGATTTTTAAATTCATAGATTTTTAATCTGGGTGAGTTGAAAAATAATTTAGTTTCTCACCTTCACAATTTCTAAAGCACCTACAAATATAGAATGAAAATAAAATTGTATTTGAAATTATTCACAAATGTGAAAAATATTATACTCTATATAATTATTGTGAGAAGTGACTTTTCAAAACAATGTTATTTCGATTTGATTAATAGTTTCCAAATATAGTATTCTGATCAGAAGATCAGAATTTGGAAAGTCTAGTTTAATGGATTTGGGGAATCAGGATAAGGGTGTCAGTCTATGTTTTGAGTTGTTTTTTGAGAAGTGCAATTTTTATATATATGGGTTGATTAAAATAGTTTTATCATACTTTTTTTCATTAGACTGAGGTCATTAGATATAGGCCCATCAGACGAAGTCTATGGATATCCCTTTTGTGGAACAAAATGTTTTGATGTTCATTTTATTTTTTGGCTCAAATTTTTGTAATAACAAATTTTAAACCTATGGGGGTAATTATAATCATTAATATTAGGAGATACAAGGTGTCTAATGTTAGTCAATTCAAGTTTCATTCACTTATTAATAATTTTAAATTTCCATAGACCCACAAGGGTGACTATGGAAAGGATATACATTCTCACATTAAGTACTAACATTATAAATTGTGCATACCTTATTACTTTTATATTTCTTCATGCACTTGGGTTTTCTATAGGTTTATATCGAATAAAATTTAAAAAGTAATAGGTGTTAATTTTTCTAAAGTTTAAGTTTATAAAAAGATAACAAATGATTCAACCCCCCCCCCCCATCTTAGTTGGTCTATGATCCTTTATAACTTTAATTGGTTTCATACATAGGTTCCTTGATAAATCCTCATCATTGAAAATGTAAATTCCATCAATATTATAGGGATTTATATATTTAATATTAATGTTATAATGTTTAAGAAACATGATGATTCTATATTTTCTATCTCTTGGGATGAAATTTTTTGATTCTACTACAATTGGTTTTCCCCCCATTAAGAAATATTCACCTAAGACTTTTTCTGATAATAGCAACATTGATGTTAAAGTAAAATATATAAGTTATATTCTTATGTCACTAACAAAGGAACGTTTATATGGAGGTGATGGTTCTAGAAATAGTAAAGAGTATGTGGGAAAAACTAAAAAGTATTTTCAAATGGAATACTAAAGTGAAGCAAGAAAATATATTAATATGGAATAGAAAAAATAAATACATAATAATAATAGATGAAGAAACTACTGATTAGAAATTCACAAAAGTAAATGAAGTTGTTTGCAACATCAACGGTTTTGAATATGTCATAGAAGATTCTATAATTGTGAATAAACTCATGAGAAACTATCTAGAATGGTTTGATTCTATTATTTCTGATCTAGAAGATAAAGATGATTTATCTCTTAATGAAGTGCATAATTTTATTATTAATTAAGAAATGAGAAAATATTTATATTTCAAAAGGAAGATAAAGATGAAATTAATTATGAGGCTATGAGAAAGAAGAAAATTCAAGGTGTTTAATTTTTTTATCTTTGTGATCCCAAGGTAAAGTGGATGATGAGTTTAATGAAATAAAAACATGTCTCCTACCTAGAAGAATTATTGAATAGGAAGAGGATGGTATGGAGTAAATCTTCCTCTAAATTTTTTTGAGTGTTGTGGAATCAGGAACATTTTTATGAATTTCCCCAAGAATAAATTTATAGAATATCGAGATGAATACAATGAAAAACATAGATGGAAGAAGTGGAGAAGAAGTTCTAAAAAATAAAATTCATCCAACAAATATAATAAGAAATCCACTATAAAAGAGTGAAGTATGATAAGTATTAAAGATAAATAATACTCAAATTACAACAATTTCTTAGAAGATTAACATTATTAGGAGTTCATAACATTCATTGTAAAAGTGGATGAAAAAAATATTACACAGATAGTGAAAAATAAGGAGGTAAATAATATTAAAAATACTATTATCATTGATTAAAACTTATTTCATGTCTTCAAAAAAATAACTCTTAAGAAATAACATATAATGATGAAGAAATTTAGTGGACAATTTGTTGAAGGAAAAAAATATGTTTTTAATAAAGAAGAAGAATACATCCAAGATATATTAAGTTACAAACTAATAATTTTTTAACATGGGAAGATAGTTGAATATATCTATAAGAAGTTGGTAGATTAGGAAGATAATGTAAACATATATCAATTAAAACATTATGCCGCAGAAATTAATTTAATAAATATGAATAAAAATTTTATTGAGGATTTAAAAATAAAAGCTGAATCGTCAAAATTTTTATAAAAACCACATTCTAAGAATTAGCTGAATTCTCCACCTTCTATAAATAATGGTTTATCTAATTTTTATAACATTTCAGGTGTGAATAAAAGTTTTTCAAAATATTTGGTTTAGAATGGATGTGGAAAAGCTATCACATCTACAAAAAGTTTAAAATTACTCCAAGAGGAAAATTTTCACATTCCAAGAGATAACTAAAGTAAAAAAAAGATGTTATAAACCTTGTTGATCTTATTTTAGGGAAAGATCATCCTACTATAGAAACCCAATATTTTGTGGGTTCTTTTGGTGTTGTGAAATTTATGGGCATGAATCTTAAAAAATCATAACATGTCTCTACTAAGAAAGAGTTTTTGAAAGAGAGAAATAAATGGTGGAAGAAAAATGAGTAACTTTCCTAAGAAATATGAAGTAAGAAAAGTAAAATTTCAAGATGTTATAAACCTTCTATCCAAAAATTAGTTTGATTTTCTGGAGGAATTCTATGTAATATTTGATCAACCAAGACACCTTTCTAAAAAAATGTGTATCAATTCTTCTATAAAAAGTTTCTTATAATAGAAAATTAATGGAATTTGGAAATAGAAAATTTGAGGAAAGAAATTTTGTTGTTGATAAAACTTTGAAAGCTTGAAAAAAATAAAAACCAAGGACATATGATGGTGTTATTTCATCACATGTGATAAATGATTTGAAAATCATAAAAGATGATGATAATTTTTACAGAGAAGTAGTTACCATTTAGAATGATAGTTCATTAAAAATTATTGGAATATGGAGAGCTAATATAGAACCAAAAAATATAATGTTTATAAAAGTTATTTCTTAATGAGATTAAACAAAAATTAATTATTGTGATTCAACATTTTAATGATGAAAATAAGTGATATTTATAAACTATACTTGTATAATCATAATTATGTAATATTTCATTTTTGTAACTAGGGGAGAAAGAACTAGTGTAAATCTCTTTCAAATAGGATAACATTAGAAATTATATTTATTTAGTGATTAAGATAAAAACAACTTGGGACATCACTAACATTGGAATAATGGTAAAAAAATATGAACAAATTTTTTAAAGTTTATTCTATTCTAAATTTAGTATACTTTAAAATAAGTGAATAAAATGCTTTTATAACTTGTTGGAAATTGAAAATGACTAATTAAAGTCATAAGAACATTGAGATTCAATCTACTAAACCTCTTAAATGTATTCATTCTAATATTTGTGGGTTTATGAGACATAAATCCAAATAATGAGATTTTTACATTATCAATTTTCATAATTATTTCACTTTTATGACTAATATTATGTTTATTAAGCATAAGTCATAGGTAGTAGAAATTTTTATACATTTCATAAGATCTGTGGAGAGGTAAATGGGAGTTTATATAATGAATTTTAGAAATTATAATGGAAAGGAATATAATTATAAGGATTTCGAATCATATTTGAAGAAACATGGAATTAAACACCAGTATAATGATCTATACACCCCTTAAAAATGGAGTTATTGGAAGGAAAAAATAGGTGTATAGAGGAATTGGGAAGGAACATGTTAGAATAATACAAACATTCAATGTTCTGATAGTGATAAAGTTGGATTATTGTTTTTCTTGTGTAAAATAGATGTTTTCTAAGGTGGGAATCCAAAAATACTTCCTATGAGATTTTTTATAATAAAAAACCTTCACTGAAATATTTAAATGTTTTTGGAAGTCTATGTTTTTTGAAAATAAAATATCCAGATATTGGGAAGTTTTATGAGAAAGTAGAAGAAGAAATCTACATAGAATAGTCACCTAATGGAATATGTTACAAATGTTGGAATAGACATTTAAAACATATGGTGGACTCAAATAATATGAAAGTTATTAAAAATATGAATTATACAAAAAATAATTTTGAAAATGTTGAGGAAGAAAAACTAATAATATCCAATGAAATTGAAAGTGATTCAAGACAGACTTATCAAGATTTAGAAGAATCATGCGATGAGGAAAGTTAAGTTGGAAGATAAATTTTGAAATTTCCTGATTTAGAAAAACATGTTGAAACTGAGAATATTCTTGGGTATTAGAAAGATCCAATTTTGACAAGAATAAGTTCATATTAGGAAATCCAACATGACTTATTTCAAAAATTAAACTAGAATCAGTTTCCAAATAAATTTAACACAAATAATGGGTTGATTATATGAGTGAATTATTTGATCTATTTGAGAAAAACCACACTTTGGAAATCTTTCCACATCCAAAAAATAAAAAAATTGAAAGAAAATGGTTGTGAAGAAAATTTTAAATAAATATGTTGAAGTTTCAAGAAATAAATAAATAATTTTCTTGAATGTATATGCATATGTGGAAATTGTGGGTCTATAAGAAACTTTTTCCCTAGTTACAAGATTAGAAACTTTCATAATTTTGCTACTACTGGATGCACGTAAAAATTACAATGTTTATCAAATGGATTTAAAGTCGTCTTAACATAATTGTGATATTTAAGAAGAAGTTTAGATTGAAAAACCATGTGGCTTTATTCTTGATAATTATGGAAGAAAATTCTGTAAATTGAATAAATCCTTGTATGGGTTTAAGCAATATTCACATTCCTGGTATTCCAAACATGATGTTTTTTTGAAAACAAAAAATTATTCCTAGGTAAAGGTTGATTGAAACTTGTATATGAAATAACTCAACTCCATCACTCTAATTTTAACTTTTTATTTTAATGATATAATTTTTTTATTCAGATGAAGAAATTTTTTAATGAATTTTAAGAGAAAATGAAGAAGAACTTTGAGATGTCAGTTTTGGGAGAACTAACATTATTCATTGTATTACAAGTTCACCAAAACAAAAAATTCCTTTTTCTATGTTAAGAAAAATATTCCAAGGAATCGTTATAAATTTTTAGTATGGTATAATCCAATGAAGTTTGCACTCCTATTACAGTTGGGATAAAGAAGAGCAATGATGAAGATGGAAAAAGTGTGAATCAAAATAAAATTAAAAAATTGATAAGAATTTTTATTACCTAATAGCTTCAAGACCTTATATTATTAATGTTGTAACTTTTTGTGTCAGATATCATAGTGATCTGAAAGAATATTATATGTTGGTAGCAAAGAGAATTATGTGATATGTTAATGGAACGACGTCAGATAGGATACAATACAAAATAAGTTATGAAATGAACATTCTATATTATAATTATGTTGATTAGATTGGAGATTATAATGAAAAAAAATCAAATTTTGTACAATATTTTTTCTTGGGAGAATATTATATGAGTTGGTATAGTAAGAAATGGAGTTCAATAATCTTAAGCACAATGGAATTAGAATATGTTGCAGCAACCAAGGTATGTAATCAATTTTTTTGGATAAAAGATTAGGTATAAGATTTTAATTTCTATGTTTTCAAACAATTGAAGATAATTTTTGATAATCATAGTGAAATCGAACTTTCTAAAAATACTATCAAACTATATCGATCAAAATACATTAATATTAATATTCACTTTATAGTAGAGAATGTTTCTATTGGAGATATTTTTCTGGAATATATTTCAATGAAATATCCAATTGTTGATATCTTCACAAATGAAATTCCCAACGTAATATTTTTTTGAATTGAGGCTAAAAATTTATTTTCACCCTCCATTAAAAACTTCCTAAACTAATTAAATAATTACCCTACCATGCTTTGGATTATGATGAAAATGGAGGATAAATTTTAGAACTTAATCCAATTATGGAGAAATAATTATTTTTCCAATGTAAATGAATCTAAAGTTTTGGTTATCATAAAATGGGGGAGAAGAATAAAAGTGATAAGAAAAGATTAAATTTAGGGGGAGTTAATATTTACAGGGTTGAAAATATTATTTTCACTGAGGGATAGATTTCCTTCAAAAAATTACATTATCTAGTAGTGTGGTGTTAGGACATTCTCTTTTCAGAAATTCTATATTTTGGTAAATGATCATAAAGGAGTTTTGAAAAATTATTAGTGTTAAAAAATGATGAGTTCATAAAGTTTCAAATGATAGTTGTCAACAAATCCGAAGGGGGATATTGAAGAAATTTTGTGATGTTTTTATTTTTTAACAAATTTTTTTATTGACAAATAAAATTCTATAAAATATTTTTAAAAAAAATATAGTAAATTATGTGTTGCTGGATTTTTATAAATTGTTTTTTAGAAGATGGTGGATATCCTAAAAATAAAGTGTTTTGAAATTTTGGGGATCATATGATGAATCAGACAATCTATTGGACTCAATCCATGAGATTGAGTTTTTGATAAAAATTAGAAGCCATTAAAATTAAGTGTGTTTTGAATTTTTTGACACTTGAAAATATGGGATATCACAGAACGTTCAGAAATTATTCATTTGATACTTTTTTATCTTAAATTTCTCAACATCATAAAAAATATCATGATATAAGTTGTTGAAGAAAGGAAGATGGTGTGGTTCTTCAGTAAAAATATTCAAGACATAGATTTTTCTAGATGTTCATCCATTAAATTAGAAGTAGATACAGGTCCACAAAAAGTGATGCAGATACTAATCCATCTTGACTAGATCTGTTATAAAATTTGAATATGATCAGTTATAGAAGTGAAACTACTCCAGAAATAAATTTTATAAATCTAATAATAAAAAAAGGTGGACATAATCTTTGATATAGACCAAAAATTTGAAGAAGTTCAAAGTTACCTCACCATGGAAGTTAATCGGATTTAGATGTTTTCAAAAGAGTTCAAGTTTTCTATTGGCTATATTCGATTAGTAAGGAGGTAGTTTTTGGGTTGAAAAATGGAATTTTTGATCGAAGGAATCATGCAATAATTCATCGGGTGATATAATGACACTGATTCATCGGAAAATATGGTTGACATTAATGCATTAGATAATCTGATGAAACAAATTCATCAGACATGCTAATTGACTTTCATTCATTGGATGAGATATTAACATTGAAAACTTGTCAGATATAGAGTTCCACTGGATGCAGTATGATCTGATTGACGAGAATAATAATAATACGACCAGAATGGGAAATCAGATGAAAAATGTGAGTCATTTTGAAGTTAATATCGAACATTCATTGAATTTTTCTAAATTCTTTATAAGTTGTAATGATGTTGTCCATATTTTTTAGTTATCCAGGTGAATTAATTTTATAAATAAATAGTTTATTTGTTTTCAATGGTCTATTAGAAAAAAAAAGTAGTGTATTTCAAATAGGTCAAGAGAATTGGAATGATAAACATAGTTTTAGACTTAGATGATATTCTTATGAAATTTGCATAAATAGTATTTACAATGTGTGAGATGATGGTTGAATATATTTCAAGTTGATCAAGAGTATAAAACTGATGATGAGTTTACCATATCATCATTTCCAAACTAGAGTTTTTTCTCTTTCAAATTCATTTTTATCATTCCAAAATATAGGAAATTCAAGAAGATATGTAAATAATCAAGATGTTTCAAGAAGAAAATTTAATAGATTAGAAGGTTTGAAGTAATTAAAATAAAACTCAAATGAACATGAAATCCTGCGATTTTGAATCTAGGTGAGTGTCAAAATATTAGAGTTTCTGGCCTTTACTATTTCTAAAGAAAAAATAAATAGAAATACAAATTGTAGTTATACTTGACACTTTGCACCTCTGCATAAAAGTTGATACTCTAAAAAATTGGTTTCAGAAGAAAGTTTTCTATCCAAATTTGTACTGAGTTGAAGAATACTTTTCAGAAAAAGTATTCTGATCAGAATACATGACTAAGGTAGTTTTAGTTTATTAGATAAAGGGAATGAAACTAGGGGATATTGTTTTATGTTTTGATTAGTTGTTTGATAAGCACAATGTTTTTATATAGTATCATATTGAAAAATGTGTATTGAACATAGGTTCATCGTACAGATGTCATTAGATTCCAGAACACCAGGCCAAGTCTACAGACATCCCTTTTGTGGAGTAGAAAATTTTTATGTTCGTTTTATTTTGTGGCTCAAATTTTTATAACAAAAACTGATAAACTTACATGTGTCATTATAATAATTCCTATCGGTAGATATAAGTTTTCTAATGGGATGTGACATAATTTTTATTCACATCTTTATAATAGTGAATTTCCATAGACCTAGAGGAGTGTCTATGGAAAGGATGTAGGTTCTCACATTTAGGTCGAACCTTGTAAATCATGTGTACCTTGTTTACTATTCTATTTTTTACACACTTTAGTTTTATAAAAGTTGATAAATAATACGCTTTAACATGTTTTAGGGGTTATGTTTCCAAAAGATGAAATTTATAAAAAAGAAACAACTGATTAAACACCCCCCTTCTTAGTTGTTCTATTATCCTTTTGAATGTCATAAAGCTTTATAAGAAACTTACGGTATCTATCACAATTAAATCATTCATGATCCACACTCATACCAACAGCATAACTCCCCTTATATAGGTGATGCTAAATGCTTCTTAATGAATAAAGAAAATTTCAAGTGAATCATGTGACATCAAATGACACCATGAAATAAAATTTCTTTAATTATAGCATTGAAATATTTCAATGAACCTATTGAAATCCATAAATCCATTCGATTAAGATCTTATTTTGGGGTTTCAGTTGCATTCACCCCCAGGTTTCATCGCATGCAACCACAAAAAATTGTGTAAAACATAGTATTGGGATCAGAACAGAGGATATATTAATGATAAATGATTTCTTAAGAGATATGAATCATATGAATAATATTTTATTTCATATCTAATAAACTAAAACTTGCACTAAAATCCTTAAGTAATTTATGAAAAACTTCACAACTATTTGTGAGTTCTTTGAATACTCAATTTAAATACAATTCTACCAAGATTTTTTCATTTTGAAGAAAACAATTTGTCTATAACAGGATCCATATCCAAAATCTCAACTATGTGACCTTGCATTCCTTATTAGTGTTGAAAAAAAAATATGAAATTCTAATTTTATAAATATAACAAAATATTTGAAACTATAAAATAATCAATGATACTAAATCTACTAAGGGGTCTAGTGTGATCTCCATTAAACATACTTGAAATTATATACAAACATTTCCACAATAAAATGTGTTATATACATCCAATATATACATATATAGTCCCTTTTTCTTTGAAATTGAGTGATAGCTAGACATAGAACATGTTAATCTTGTATAGTACAACTCATATTTTCTTGATTCTTTGAAATATACCAACTAAGTCAATGAATACTTTACATGTCATTCATCTAATAGGTGTGAACTTCACATATACTTTATTTATATAGATGATAACATCATATGTGACTCAAAAATAACATTCATGCATTTCCTCAATCTAATTCAATCACTAGAAAAATTTATTAATTTATCATACAAGTGGAAAAATCCCATCTTGGTTGTTCTATAATCAATTACATGATCAACAATATACCCAACCACCCCTAATTAGATAGACACTTTTGACTTGGGTAATAAAGGCATAAAAGTGTAAAGGTTCTCATGTTAGGTATATCTCCAACCTTAGGTAAAAGGGATTGATAATAATCACACGACACTAAGTATATCAATGAATGTATTGTATTCTTTGAGATATAATTTAGAGGATCAATCCATGTACTAAGTTTCTAATTATTACATTGTGGATATATTCTTTATATCTTATATAAAACCATTTTAAATTAGTATAAAATTCTATTCATTCTAATATTTTAATGTCATCCCAACCCATACACCTTTTTGATGATCATTGATTAGGGATAACTCAAGGTCATACTTTAAGGAGATATTATCATTTGGTAGTCCATGAAAAAAAACACATCACACAAGAATTAATTATATATTGATATTTAATTTATTATAAAATCATTATACATTATTAAATTGTTACATTAATATCTCAAGTAGTGTATACAAATAGGTTTAACATGATCCTCATGCTTCTCCTGAAACAATGGGTTCATAAACAAGGCTACTAAATTTTCATCTATAGCCACCCTATAGATCTTTACATCACTCATCTCAATGATATCTCATATTATGTGGTATTTGTGAAAGATTTTTTTCAGTCTTTTGGTGAAATTGGGGTTTCTTATTTAGATTGAAAACTCGCATCTATATAACCCTTTACATAGATATAATTTTCTTCTATAAATATGGAGAACATATCATTAGTAATTTTCATTTACTTTAGGATATTATTATTCGGAATCCAATGACACAAACCAAGATTGTATTGGTATAAAATTGTAATTCTAAGACATAAGGAACATTAGGTTGGGTACACAACATAGAATACATGAAGGAACTGATGATGGATTCCTGAGGAATATTATCCATTTTTATTACTTTTTAGAGGATTTCAAAACCATACTATGATTCATTCCATGTAATATTGGAAAAGTCCCATTTTTAGGTTTATACATTCAAAACATCTTGAGAACTTTACCAATGTAATTGTCTTAACTATGTCCAATAAACCTATTAGATTTATCTCTATAGCTATGTATACCTAATGTCCATATCTCTTTACCTATATATTTCACCAAGAAGAATTTTCCCAACCACATCTTCATAGAGTTTCAAGATTCTATTTCTAATAAGAAATTTGTAATGAACATACAATATGAAAAACACTATAATTATCCCATTAATATTTTTTATGCACAAGAATCATCATCATTCTTGATGAAACCAAACTATTTTAATGCATTATCAAACTAAAAATTCTAACTCTGAAAATCTTTCTTCAATCCATAAATGAATTGTTATAGTAATAAAACCTTATAAGTATCATTTGGAACTTGAAAACTTTTATGTTTTTTCATATACACATCCTAAACAAAATTCTCATTAAAGAAGGTGGTTTCGATATCCATTTTTTATATATATCATAATCAATGTATGTTTTTTTGGAAATTAATATCCAAAACTAATTTATCATCACTATAAGTGAAAAGGTTTCTTCATAGTCAGCACCATGAATTTTCTTTGAACCTTTTTAAACTATGTATGATTTAATGGTAGATACTCTACTATCCATGCTAGTTTCCTAATCGAGAACCCACTTGAATCCTATATTTATTACCCCCTTAGGTGTTGGAATTAGCACCATATAACCACATTAATTTAAATTATGATTACATATATTCATGGTTTTGAATATTAAAAAGGTTATTATCACATCATGATTATTATTTTATGTGAAATTATATGTGATAATGAACTAATAGTACCTACCACGTTATAAATTCATAGTAATTCCATACTATGTTGAGAATCTATAAGTGATATGATAGTATTATTAAATAAATTTTCTATATATGGGTCGTATTTCATTACAATACACAGATAATATATACTAGTAGGGGTATGAGGCTTATAATACATTGATAATTCTCCTTATTAATTTCATCCTTGGTAATCTCAATATTGGGATTTATGAGAACTTGAACTCCCAGTATGAAATAAACATTTATATCTATCATTAGATATTATAATCTATGGATGTGTGTAATGGTCCTAAGACTTTAAGACTGTTGTTGATCCATATCAAGATTCATGTACTTTGATGTAATAAAAAAATATAATGACATATTCTCACAGTGAGGTAGGTTACGTTGGGTATTTCACAACTAATATTTTATTAAAGAATGAGGTGAGGAAAGATTTTTTCCTTTTGTTCTATATGTTAATTTAATATCTTGGGTGATTTTAAGGGGAATTGAATTTCCATATCGATTACATGGCCAAGTAATTCTATAATAAAGTTTATTTATGTTAAGTTAAAGAATTTGACATTGAGTACATAGGATGATGACCCTAGTATACATCCTGCTTGATTAGATAAATCGCGATAAAGGGATTATAGTACACAGTGTAAGATCATAGGTGTTTTTATGTCATTGTAGTATCAATTTCTTTCTATATGGGTTTCTTTATATTTTTCTAGGTTCTAACCATTCACTTTAGGTAGTTATACATAATTACATTGACAAAGAAGCCTCTAGGGTTACACCCTAAGTATACCCATAACCTTAGTTTAATTCTATATAAATTTTACATGATGAATAAATATTTTTATAATAAATGGTTTAATAATTATTAATTTTTTGTTGATTTAAAATATTCAGTCACCAATTATTCATGTGAATATATGAGTTTAATATTTAAAAAATATTTATAAAGAATTTTAATGAATATAATATTTATTTATCTTTTAGTGACTAATACAGAAATATTTATTTATTTAAATAAATAGTCATTATTCAATATTGGATAAATATTAATGAGGAAAGGAGATTGAAGTTGATAGTCCAGTGAAAATGATATATTCAATATCATTTGAATAAAAATTAATTTATTTATTTAAGAAATGATATTTATTTTTCTAAGAGTTTAGCATATATCAAGTAAATGTTATTATTATTTTTATTATTATTACTCCTACATGGTGATCATTGGGAATTAATAGATTAATAAAGGACTTTTTGTATTTATTATTCTCTAGGCCTAGATCTATATAATCCTGATTATAACATTTGCAACAGTAATCATCATTGTGAACAATGAATTCTATAGAGAACCCTTTTAGGTCCTATTGAGATCTTCATTTAGAAATATCTCATGAATGGAGAGAAATCCACCTTTTTAAGTCTCCTAAAACTAATGATAATAAAAAGATTAATTTTAGCACAAATCTATTATTATGGAGATTAATTATGAAAAATGAGAGCATAAAAATATTTATTGCTTGCACTCATGGACTTATATAGTGAATTTTAGAGGTTCTTGGGGAAGGTGTGGATCATCACTAGAGGAACTCAACCATTGAATTATTTTATAGAATGGTAGTATTTTATAAATATTTCAAATCCTTTTTTAATTAAGAAATCATTTTAACATTAGGTAATTCTTATTTACATAAATTAATTATAAATTATATGTGTTGATCATGTAACCTGGATTTTGGGGGTTTAATTTGTCTAGTTCTGAGGATAAATCACAAGAAGTTGATGAGTATCCATTTTTAGGAATGATCTTGGTCTCATTTTATGTCCAACTAAAACTTCAAGTGGTATCAGAGTATCCATATAATAATTTATAATAATTATTATTATTCATTTATCAATTGTACACATTTGTTATTAGTTATTCATTTCAAGTATATTGTATTGTTAATCCAAAAGTCACTTAACATGTTTTTTCAATTACTTTTCTTAGAGATTCATATGATATTAAATTGGTTAAGAATAGGGGATAATGATCAGATAATACATCAGGAGGGAAAATAATTTTTTTAGTAAATTTCTTTTTACAAGATGTGTAAATAAAGTACACACTATGTACCATGGTTCACCACACATAAATGTTCTATGGGATATATGAAAAATTGAGTAGTAAATAATATTTGGTGAATAAAAAGATCATTAAATTCGTTAATTTTTTTTCTATATTGGACTTGAACATGGTTTTTCAGATCACACGGCATGTAGATGACATATACATCATGTATTCAAATCATTTTCTTAGTAAATTTCATAGAATATACATGGTCAAATGTGCATCATGTATTAATACACTACATGAGGGATTCATAATCAAGAAACACATAGGTTGCATGGTTTTTATCTATAATAAATGGTGTATACCTCATAAGTGTCTGCATTTCAAATACACAACAGTTCCCTTTGTGTATTTCATTGTCACGTGGAAAGTGGTGTATATAGGGTGTATCTCATTAGTATATGGTGTGTATCCTGATTGGGAAACAAGCTAAGCCCCTATGCATATATCTCAAAATATAAACAAGAAAAAAATATAATTTATATCTTATTAGTATATTATTTTTAGTAACCTATTAAATAAAAAAATTAAATTACAAAGAAAATATTAATTACAACATTAAAAATAAATTACATGTCTAGCATCTTGGGTGATTACAATGTAAATTTTTTGAGGATTAATAAATTCTTTGTTAATTTCATATATTTATCTAAAAATATTGGTGAATCCAATTTATTTTCACATTACCATAGATTATGATAACCTATCTATCTATTTGGATGTATAATAAGATAAAATAATCAATTAATTGAATTAACTCAAGCATGTTTATCTTAATAATAAATAATGAATTTATATGAATACTGTCTATATTATATATTATTTTTCATTTCATGTTTGTATGTTCATGATCTTGTATCGGCATGTGTATGTGATTAGTTTCTTTTAATTTATTATTATTATGTTAAAATGATGGTCCACATATCATCCTCTCTTTTATAGTATATAGGACTTATTTTTCCATAGTTTATTTTATATAAACCCCCTTATCGATTCCATTGGATCCCCTAAATTTTGTGTGAGTAAAATTATATGTAAATGATGAAGCTCCCAAGAAATATTGGTTGGTATAATTTTGGATTCTATGTGAAACCGAACTAGGTGAAAAATATAAAAATAGGCAGAATGTTTCAACTTAAACTAGGAATGGTCAAAGGAGTTATTTCTCTAGGTTTAAGGGTTGGTTTTTCATTAAATATATAAACTATCCATTATTAAATCTCATGATCATGCCATTTTAATTTTATTTTTATTTTTTTCAGTTGTATGGTGAATTAATTATGGATTCTTTTTCGTTAAATAAACGAATTAAAAATATTGCGAGATGGAATTAAAATAAAATTAAAATAGGAATAAATTTATCTACTCATGGAAAATCATTTAAGTAGATTCCAATTAATATTAAGAATCATGAAATAAGAAAAAATGGGAAATTTTTTCATGATGTTAAAATCCCTCAAACCAAATATTAAGTGAGAAAATCATTTCACTACTTGGGTTAAAATATAACTACAGTTAACAGTTCTTGAAAATCCTCCATTTGGGTGCTTTAAGTTATTGTGTACTTTTTAAAATTATTTTTTCATTGAATTTACCTAGTTATTATTATGTTTTAGTCACATCAATAAAACATAAAGAAAATATTGGGAATTTGTTGAGGAAATTCAAGTCTTGGATTTCAGGATTGGGGAATCCAGACAACATATCTAGCAGTAGACAATTAATGATGTTAGAAATTTACACCTACCCCCATACATTCAAATAACTTTTCAGGAATCTGTATGGGTTATGATATGGGGAATATGGATACTTTCCACTAGAATATCCATATAGCAAGATATTTTAAAACTAATAGTGTGGGATATAAGGTTTCAACAAAATATGGGAATATTAATATATTAAAATTTAATATCTATTTTATTAATATAAATAATCTACTAAAATATGATCTTTTTTCATAAATGTAAATCCATAAAAAACATTATTAATACAATATATATTAGATAAGGATAACATTCAGAAAATTTCTAATTTTTAGGAATGATATAGACTCTTATGTATTGTATTACACCATGAGTTTAAATTATACTAGATATAAACCCCTATTACTAAATCACATGGTAAGGAGGCTAGTAAGGAGGAACTCTCTCTCTTTATTAAACACCTTGATGATATTTTATATGTCTAGTGTCTCATTGTATCATCCATGTCCAATGAGAAACTAAAGAAAAACAAGAAAATGAACGCATACAGAATGTTGTCTTACCTTCATGATCTTTATAAATAAAAGGTGATAGAAGATAGATATGATATATCCAAGTAATTATTAACATTAAACCAATGATATTTAGTCCCATCTAGTCAACAAAAAGAAAAAATGTATATCTAAATTGATCTCTTGGACATATTGGGATTTAAGATTCCAGATGAGTTTTATACATATCTCATCTTATCCTCACTACCTTAGAAAATCTCCAATTACATTTAGAATTATAATATGATTAATATGGGGAATACTCTCTCAAAACTCCTTATTTTGATTCTCCAAATTAATGAGTACATGAGGTTTGAGAAACTTTTGAACCCTATGGTGAATAAAATGAAGAATAAGGTAAAGGGATCAATGACTCTCTCCAAGTATAAGGCTACTAAGCACCATCCTTCTAAGAAGAAGAAGATCAAAATATAAGAAAGTTAAAAATATGTAGTATGTTTTTTATATATTAATATGGGAAATAGTAATAATAAAAATATTTAGCTAAAAAATTATGGGGTGGCTTCATGGTTCATTATCGAGTGAAGTATTTATAGAAATACTAGTTGGGTATTCAATACAACTTTTGGTACTCAAATATGTATCCAAATATAGTGAAAACTAATATTATAGAAGATTTATAGAGGAAATATTGATCTTTGAGCTCCTAATAGAGCACAACTTACTTCCTAGTCTATAGAATAATACATCCTTCCTTTTAAAATAGGGACGATATTTTTTTGACAATTGTTATTATGTACCTAGAGTTACCAAAACATATTTTTTGTATCATGCCTAGATACAGAGGGTTTATTATCAAATTTTTGAAAAAAATGTATTTATTTTACAAATATAACATATTTTATGGTACATATATTAATATAATGGTATTTATGTATTAGATTACAAAAAAAATTTGGAAAATGATAACAAACCAATTTCACATGAATCATAACACACGAAGTTGTTGAATCATAGAATTAGTCATGTAAATGAGAAATGGTTATTGAATTTCTATAAATATGGCTATTTATGTTCTTATAATCCAAGTACACTTGATATATATATATCTCTTTTTCATATGGTAATATGACCAATCCACCTTTTGGGGAAATAGATAAAGGGCCACAGAAGTTCCGGATTTGGTACACACAAATGTGTTGATACCATTTCTAGTAAAATATAGAAGTGAGTATTATTACATAACTACTTTTAGTGTTGATTTGATTATACAAGAAAGTTTTTTACATTATGAGGTATAAGTATTAATCCTTTGAGAAATTCAAGGAGTTCAAGAATAATGTATATAACCAACTTAGTAAGAAGATAATCTTATATATAATCATGGTTTTGGGTATCTTAACCTATAGTAGATAAATTATTTATGGGATTTTTGGATTCTATCTCAACTCAATCCTCTTTTTAAACCATAGTGTAATGGTGTCAATGAACATAACAACCAAACCATGATTAACATGGTGAGGTGGATGATGAGACTTACATATCTTCCATTACCAATTTTGGATATACATTTTAGGCTTGGAAACATATTATAAATTAAGTTCCAACTTTGGTGGAAAGTAGAATACCTTACAAATTAATGTGTGGAAATAAATTTTGTGTTGTCACATAATCATGTATGGGGTTGAAAGCATTTTTTTAAAGACCACTATCAAAATAAACTAATGCCTTCAAGAATTAGGTCTACCATTATAGGATTTCCTAAGTAGATAAAAGGATATTTAATATATTAATCTTCAAACAAGAAATTCATTGTGAAAATAAAATCCATTTTTCTTGAGAGAGATCACATATCTAAAATTAGATATAATTATAAATAATGGATTCAATATAGTTGATGATTAAGATACAAAAGAGTTGATGTAGGAACAAATTTCGCCTATCCCTATGAAATATGTGGTCTTAAGACACAAGTACTATGTAGGAGCTTTAGATGGGTTAGATAACCATAAATATATGGTTTTCTCGTCACTGAATTAGGTGATTAATTATTAATTAAATAAAATCATCCCCATTACAATAAGGAGTTATTATAGGGATAAAATCTACAATATGACAAGAATCCATAAATTTTGTGATGGATTATATGTACTAGAACCAAGTATGGGTTTTGTTCAATCCTCCAATTGATGTAAAACCCATTGGGTGAAAATTGTTATTTAAGATAAAACTATACATGTGAGGTAAATAGAGTACCTATGATTTTCAAATAGTGGATAAATGGTTTAAACAGTTGTTTCTTCAGGGAGGATGTGGAATGGATCTTCTTGTTGGTTTGATTGCATGGGGTTCAATGCCTTTCTCAATCACTCGCATCAAGTTTTCCATTTGTTTAGTCTACCCTAGAAACTCCCAAAAGTTACCCCAACTGTAACTAGGTACAACCTTGATTTCCAAATTCAGAAAGTCATCAAGGTTTTTAAAACCAACAGCTCTTAGGGACCCTCATTAGTCAAGAGGGTGGGTGGCTGGGCGGATCACACCCTTTGGGGGGGATTTTTTCCTACTTTAAGACTCTCTTATATATTTAATATATGTTCATGAATCTCTTAAAAATATTGATATAGGAATGGTTAACTTAAAAAACAATCATGGGTTTGTTATATTTTACGTAAAAAAGACTAGGGTCACATTAGTGAATCCACCAATATATATTTTAGGTTCTTCATATTTTTCCCAATAACAAGTAGATTCTTATGTACTGAATCCGTATAACCAAGAGCTTCAGAGTACGATTACATGTAAAGAGGTGGTTAATATTATGAGGAGTGGATTGATCCATTGTGAGGAATCCAATGTGTCATGTTTATTGCAAGAATAAAACCCCACATAGTTTGGTGCACACGTTCGATTTAATTTCATACGGAGAGGAAATATATGTGTGTTACAAGGAATCAAGTATTCAAGATCTATTCCCAAGTATACAGCCTACATATCCTTATTATGGTGAGAATCAATGTTTTCATAGTTCATTCAGACCCTTGGGACCATCCCCATTATGGAATTCCTCTTATGGTGAAAGTTTATATCATTCCAATTGATGGGGATTGCATACTAATATTTCCCCAGATGGTGGAGATTCATGATTCAAATGGTATGATAACTGAAATTTTCTAAGCTCTCTAGAGTGATGCTTAATTTTAAAAACAAGGAATAAAAATGATCAGTATCACTGCATACAATTACGGGACTTATTTACTGGATAAATCCATAAGAAGATTCTATATATATATCGGGCCTCAGGGAGTCTTCCTATGTATCCTGGTTATAGTAGGAATCAGACTCATCATAGTTTAGTTGGTTTCCTAATCCACTATAAGATGAGGTAGAATTTTCATCTCATGGGAATGATTGGCTTCTGATGGTTGAGATATCAGATATATGTGGCGAATTACACCAAATTCGGTGTCTATTTTAGATCAGACCTTATAAAGGTGCTCTACGTATCCTTATTATAAAATTAATTAGAGTTATCATAGTTTAGTTGGGCCCTTCAAACTGGCCCCAAGATAAATTCCCTCATATGGAGGTGACTGTATCATTCCACTCATCTAGGCTTATATACTTACATCGCCTTTATAACGACCCAATATTTCTTCAATGGAAATTCCATTCTTATAAATATGTCATAATCACATGGAATCACAACATAATGAACTTAAAAGTGATATATGACCCTTAAACATAAGTTTGTCACTTCTGTGATTTGAATTTCTAAAATATGACATACACTGTTATCACCAGTAAGTTATACCTATAATAGTACAAAAATAATATTCAAGTTAAAGTATGATATACCTATGCTTTGGAATAAGTTAATAAATGTTTTAAAACTATTTATTTTAGAATAAATTATTATTTAAATTAAATATTAAATTAATCATATTTAGAAAATTAGTTTTTCAAAATGGACTTCATTTTTGGATTCTACATGTCAAAAAATGGTTTGAGTGAATTTTTGGTTTTTTTCAGAAATACTTGAATTTTTTATGAATAGTGAAATATGGTAAAATGTCGTATATACAAAATATCAATTAAATACACTATTTATAACATCATAAGTGATATAATCCCACTGGGTTCTAACTTACCTGAATTTATTACTATTCTTGGTAATGGAATCATCACTATTTTTGGTCTTGAGGGAATTTAATAAACTAATGATTTAAAAATTATGAAAACCCTCCTCTCCTCCACTATAAAAACCCCCTATCACTCCCTCTTCTATTCACTCCTCTAAGCCTTGAATCACTTCAAAACTCTGCAAAATTACACTTCCCTAGTCACTCCCCATGTCTAATAAGCTCTTGGTCTTTCTAATATAGCAAAACCACTTCCCTTAAGGAGACTCTTAAGGAGGTCATTTCAAGAGGTAAAGCACCCTTCTTTTTTATTTAGTTTCATTTCTATGTATATTCTTTTGTTATCCTATCCTAAAATATTCTATAAAAATGACCATTATAGATCCCATATCATCTATATACTATATTTATATCATGTTAATGGAAGAAACATCATCAATATTCTTACTCTCTCCCTTTTATTCATTAAACAAAACTGATGTCCATGAGGATCCAATTTATAACCTTCGTGATTGATGAAGATTCATTCTTCAAATTATCTTTCATTACTGGTCATGAAACCATTTTTATGATTGAAAAAGAAAATAATATATGTATTATAAACTAATTAATATTCAAGAACCATTATATGTACATATTGTTAAATCATATGACAAAACTAGTTCCTAATAATCAAAATACAGCTAAAATAATCTAAGGGAATGTCATTAAATGATTTATCCTCATTCCATGTAACAAAATGATATAAATTAACATTAACAATGATTTATTTTCATAATTAATATTTAATTTCTATTTTTTATATCTATAACCATTCCACATTAACTACATTACTTAAAAACTAGTGAACCGATTATGAAAATTAAGAAAATGAACACTCTGGAACGAAAAAATTTGATATTATAACTTATCAATAAGTACATAAATTAACAAAAAAGAATATGATAAACTAAATACGTATCTAATATGTTATTAATTAAGTTATTAATAAGTATAATTTCATATTACATGAGCTTAAGATCATGAGAAGATGACGTCATATTTAAGGTAATGGTTTCCCACACGAACTCCCATTTGCATTCAGGTTACTTTGATTGTCTAAATAAATTGATGAAATTTTTATGTATTATTATTATTTACACCTAATAATTTATTTTAGTATTATATATATTTTTACCAACTATAAACCTTCCTTATTTTATGGATAGTTACACATTTTAAAAGGAAACCTTCAAAGTTGATTCCAAAATACAAGCCTAATTCAAGGGAATTTCTTAAACTCTTACCCATTTTCAAGGGCACCCTATAATCTTTTTTTGGAAACCATTATATTTATAAAATCACACATTTTATTATAAAAATAATACTTTACTTCACTTATGGATTTATACAAATATTTTTCCAAAAGAACTCTTCTTTTCAAAGTAAAAGGGTATTTATCTCAAGAATTACTCGAAGATTTTATAAGAGTATTTTCATCTATTTCAACACTCTTGTTAATTATTTTTTATTATTGGGATTAATATTTTACATTATTATATCGCATATTTAATTTCATGGTTTATGATCATTTTGGCTATGGATGTGCTATCTTAAAACCATTCATCAATTAACTTTTAATGGTTAATGTTTATGCTTAATGTTCGGGGAATGTAATTTACATTTCATATATTATTTTCAATAGGAATGTATATGTTGTTTTTATTTATCCCCATTCATATTAGGAATGCATTGGATATAGTAACTGTCATGTGGGGCCCACTGTATCCCATCGGTGCATCGGTAGGTCTCATGAGACAAACTATGGTCGTAGCACAAGGCCTTGACAATATGGTTATCTATGGTCTTTGTCCGAGGCCTTGACTGTATGGTTATGTTGTCCCGCATTATGAAATCCCTCATTATGGATATATTATTGATGGTTCATGCGGTTACTCAACTAGTATAATACCCATTATTATGTTGAATGTGTAAAATATTTACTTACCTCATATTATTTCCATATTATGTTCATGTTTATTTTTAAAGGTGTGTGTTTTCAATTATTCACCATGTCTAATGTTTAAGTTATATTCCGTTGTATTTATTAATCTTACTGAGAATTTGATCTCACCAATTTCTTATGTTTCATTTTTCTCAGGATGTGAATAATTTTATTATGAATGACATGCTTAAATAACCTAGGAGTTATGGAAGTTTCCTAAGGAGTTTCTATATTGTTTTTTATTTCATGTTATAATGTTGAACTTATGTATGTATCTTGTTTCCAATAATACTAAACTACTCAGTCCTTTAGGATGCTTATTCCTTTTTTATATTCCAATGTAATCAAATAAGGGATCGGCTCTGGGAAATTAGGTTCGGGTCCTTACAATTGGTATGAGAGGATGTTTAGTAGAAAACATGGAAACTAGATTTAGAAAACATAGATTAGGGAAGAGTCCCAAAGGTAGTCTTTAAGGATAAACATACAAGAACACCCTGGTATTTCGGTAAGGAATATATTATGTGGATATTTCAAACAATACATCTCTTTCTGGATACGAGCAGGTAAAGGTGGCTCTGGCACAGATGTACCTAGGATTGAAAGATCCGACAAAGAGTTTTGGGCTTGACCTAGGGTATCCTGGTACATGAAAATGGGCCTTAATGAACTTTTGGTTACAAAACTCCTGGGGGATATGCTTAGGATAATTCACATTTTCATTATAGGTCATTATGAAGGATTTAAATATAAATTTTTAATCAATGAAACAATTTTTCTGATAATGTGATTAGCTATTCGTAGGATCTCAATTTGTGCTATGTATTTTTTTAAGTTAAGATTCTACATTATGATTCATAACCTAATCGAGTGTATTCCATCATCTAGAAATAGAGCCTAGTGGAAGGAATGGAAAATACACAAACGCACGTGTCCCCGATAGGGATTTCCCTTTAATGCAAGATAATGATGTTGGTTTTGTTGTTGTGACTCGTTCTGAGGAACTTCTAACTATATTGGGACTACTTACTCAGGTTATGAACAATAACCTTATCTGTATGGAGCATTTGGATCCTCCACGTGGAGGAGCTATGTTATATTTCTTTATGCGACAACAACCACTATCATTCAATGAGACTACAAACCCATTTGTAGTTGAGTAGTGCATATGTTCCCTATAGAATATATTTATCGCTTTGGGAATTAATGAAAGAGAGAAGGTTGTCATGTCAGTTTATTGTCTATCAGGAGATGTGGATCATTGGTGGTCATTAATCCAAAACACAAAGGATGAGGAAGAGATAGAAGTGATGGAATATAGGGACTTTAAGGAAATATTCCAAGAGAAATATTTTCCTTCTGAACAGTGAGCTGATATGAAAGGGCAGTTTCAGGATTTGAAGTAAAAGGAAGATGATAATGTTACAGAGTATGAAGAAACTTCACAAGGTTTTCAAGGAATTTTTTAGACTACATATGAAATATGAGGAGAAAAATTGATTGATTATTTGATAGTTTGAAACCATTCCTCTGAAGGGATCCAGTCTCCTAGAATTTCTCATCATATGAAGATATAGTTTCATGTGTTCTCAAGATAGAAAAGTAATTCTCTAAGTCTTATGACTTTAAAAAAATCATGAGAAGAAGAGGATTAATATAAACTTTGGGAAAGGAAATAATGAAATGGGGAAGAAGGTAAGAGTTGAATATCCATCCGGTAATAATTGTGGGAAGAAACACCCAGGAACTTTTCTGAAGGGAATGAAATTCTGTTACAAGTGCGGAGAAAAAGGAAACCTAACTCTAGATTATAAGGGAATGAAAGAAGATACTAATTTCCAGTGCAACAATTTTTTAGAGGTGGGACATTATGCACATGAATGTCCTAAGCATCAGGGGAACATTCCCCCAAAGAAGGCCAAGGGATAAAGGCCAATCTTGTGCAGTCACAATCGTGGAGGTTGAAATTCCTAATAAAGTGGTGATAGGTACATTGATCGTTTCATCAAAATTAGGAAATACTTTATTTGATTCTGTATCATCACATTCATCTATATCTTCCCAGTTTTACAAGAAAATTAGATATGTCCAATTTTATGTAATAAAGGAGTTATCAATCAAAACCCCTAATTGATGTATCATTGCAACAAATATGAGTCAATTAATCCCCCTCATGACACATAAGTGTGCTTTAGTTGATAACCTTATCATTATACCAATGACTGAATTTGATATAATTCTCGATATGAATTGGTTGTCAAATTATGATGCAAATATCTATAACAAGAAGAAGGAAGTTACAATTTTTGAGAAAGGTATGGAATACCTTATCTTTAGGGAAGAAACATCACCATATGATTCTCATATAGATCCACCCTTAGTATCTCTACTAAATTCAATTATTGGAGAGGAAGAGAGTCCAATATCTATGGGAGATGAAAGAAATATTCATGTTTAAGATGTGTATGTAGTTCAAGAATATGTCGATTTATTTCCAAGGTATTTACCTGGACATCCTCTAGAGTGGGAAATCAAGTTTTCCATTGACTTAATTCTTGGTTCAAAGCCCATATCAAATACCCCTTATAGAATGGACACTATAATGTTAGTGGAACTAAATGAAAAACTAGAGTAATTCAGTGATAGAGGATTTATTCACCATAGAGTTTCTCAATGGGGGGGCCATATTTATTTTTTTAAGAAGAAAGATGGGTCTATGAGGTTGTGCGTTAACTATAGGGAGATCAATTCTATAACAATAAAGAACAAGTATCCCCTACCTCGCATTGATGATTTATTTGATCAACTTCATGGAGCCCAATATTTTTTGAAGATTGATCTTTGATTTTGATATCATCAGTTGCTTGGAAGGAAGTAATACATTCCAAAAACAATATTCTGAACTAGGTATGGGCATTACAAGTTTACTGTAATTCCTTTTTGACTAACTAATGCACCATATTTTTTCATGGAAATAATGAATAGAGTTTTCAAGTAGTATCTTGATGACTTTGTGGTGGTGTTTATTGATGATATCCCGATATACTCTAAAATCTATTAAGAACATGAAAATCAGTTGCTCACTATTCTGAAGACTCTGAGAAGAAATGAATTATATGGGAAGTTTAGAAAGTGTGATTTTTGGCTCCAATCAGTTTCCTTTATAGGCCATATTGTCTCTAAGGATGGAATATATGTAGATCTTGTGAAGACAAAGGTTGTTCAAGAATGTACTACTCCAACGAACATAACTGAGGTACGTAGTTTTACTAGTTTAGTATGTTATTATCGGCATTTCATTCATAAATTCTCCCATTTATCCAACCCAAGGACAAAGATCACATGAGAATGGGTTTAGTTCCAATGGAAAAATGAATGTGAAGAATTTTTGGAAGAATTTAAGAGGAGGCTAGTGAATGCTCTGATCCTAACCCTACTATTGGGTAATGATGGGTTTGTTATCCATAGCGATGCATCAAAGAAAGGACATGTTTGTGTCCTTATGCAGAATGATCGAGTGATTTCCAATGCATCTAGGTAGCTAAAAAATCATGAACAAGACTATCCAACTCATGATCTTGAATTAGAATCCATAATCTTTGCTCTAAATATTTGGATACATGACCTCTATCGCGAAAAATGTGAGATATATACAGATTATAATAGTTTAAAATATATATTCTCACAGAAAGAACTCAACATGAGACAAAGTAGATAGATTGAGCTACTCAAAGAAAATTACTTCACAATGCACTACCACCCGTTGATGGAAAATAAGGTGGAAAGTTCTTTGAGCAGAAAGGACCATAGAATATTGAACAAGATGATATTTTAAAGAGATCCTATGTTCATGGATCTAGTAAAGATGTATATGGGAATTATTAAGAAAGGTAACACATCGGTACTTTTTCAAATGGCTGCCAAAACATTTTTACTGGAAATGATAAAATGTTCTTAGGTTGATGATGATGAGTTTCAAAAGAAAATTAAAGCTGTAAATGATAAGAAGTTGGCTGACTTCGTATATGAGGGTGGCATTTCAAAATTCGGAAAGAGTATTTGTGTTCCTACTATTCCTTAGATAAATAGGGAACTATTGGATGATTCACATACCTCTAATTTCTCTATACACCCTAGTATCACAAATACGTATAGAAATTTAAATGGACATTATTGTTGGGAAATCATGAAGAGGGAAATTGCTGATTATGTGCCGAGATGTTTGGTGTGTCAATAGGTGAAGGCTAGAAGACAATGTACTAGAGGATTCATGCAATCCCTTCCTATTCCTTTGTGGAAATGGGATGATATTACGATGGAATTTCTTTTGGGGATACCAAAGACTCTAAGAAATAACCGTTCGGTATGGGTCATTGTTAATCATCTTACAACATTAGCACATTTTATTACTGTAAGAGAAAACTTACCACATGAACGTTTAGTAAGACAATATATTAATGAATTTGTAAGAATTTATGGTGTACCCTTATCAATTGTTTCTAATCGTGATCCCCATTTTACATCACAATTATAAAAAAGTATTCAGAAGTCCCTAGATATTGATCTTTGTTTGAGCATTGCCTACCACCCACAAACTGATGGACAATCATAACAGACTATTCAAACATTGGAAGACATGTTGAGGTCTTTTTCACTTGACTTTCAAGGCATGTGGGAACAGTATTTACCTCTTGTATAATTTTCCTATAACAATAGCTTCTATTCAAGTATTTAGATGGCACCATATGAAGCATTTTATGGAAAGAGATGTCATACACCATCTTGTTGCGATGATGTTGGTGAAAGAAAGCTTGTAGGTCCAGAACTTGTTGAAGAAATAATAGAAAATGTGAATATTATCCCATCCCATATCAAAACAGCACAAAGTAGGAAAACGATCTATGTTGATATCTGAAGGAAGGACTTGAAATTTCAAGAAGTAGATCATGTTTTCTTAAAGGTATCTCTATAGAATGGTGTTATATGATTCGGTAAGAATGGAAAATTAAGTTCAAGGTACATCAGACCGTTTGAAATTCTGAATCGAATCGGAGTCGTAGCTTACTGTTTGGAAATGCTGCCAAGTCTCTCCAATATTCACAATGTGTTCCATGTATCAATGTTAAGAAAATACATGAGAGACCTAACACATGTACTCACCTATGAAGAAATAGAACTTGAGCATGATATGTCCTATTGTAAAGAGCCTATCAATATTTTTGATTCCATAGAACAAGTATTGAGAAACCGGATGACTCGTCTTGTAAAGGTAATCTGGAGGAAACATAAGATAGAGGAAGCAACATGGGAGCCTAAGGAGCTTATGTTGAAGACATACCAGAATTTTTTAATTAACAATTTTGTGAATTTCGAGGAAGAAATTTTTGTAAGGAGGGGAGAATGTAACGACCCAATATTTCTTCAATGGAAATTCCTTTCTTATAAATATGTCATAATCACATGAAATCACAACATAAAGAACTACTAAGTGTTATGTGACCCTTAAACATAAGTTTTTCACTTCTGTGATTTGAATTTCCAAAATGTGACATACACAGTTGCAATCAGTAAGTTATTTGGAGTCTGATAAGTAAAACTTAATTTTTGGTGAATAGTAACCTACCCTTATGAATAGTATCATACCCTTATGAATAGTGATATACCCTAATGAATAGTATCATTACCTATGATAGTATATAAATAATATTCAAGTGAAAGTACGATATAGATATGCTTCGGAATAAGTAAATAAATGTTTTAAAATTGTTGTTTTTAGAATAAATTATCATTTTAATTAAATATTAAATTAATCATATTTAGAAAACTATTTTTGAAAAATGGAATTCATTTTTGGATTTTACATGTCGAAAAATGGTTTGGGTGAATTTTTGGTATTTTTCTGAAATACTCGAATTTTTTATGAATAGTGAAATACTGTAAAATACCCTATATACAAATTATCAGTTAAATACACTATTTATGACATCATAAGTGATGTAAGACAACTTGGTTTGAACTCACTTGTATTTATTACTATTCTTGGTCATGGAATCATTACTATTTCTGGTCTTGAGGGAAATTAATAAAGTATTGATTAAAAGATTGTGAATACCCTCCTCTCCACTATAAAAACCCCCCATCACTCCCTCATCTCTTCTCTCCTCTAAGCCTTGAAGCTCCTCAATACTCTACCCAATTACCCTTAACTATTCATTACCCACTCCCAAGAATCTATGGGTCTTTCCAAAAGACCAAAACCACTTCCCTTAAGGAGGTTCTCAAAGAGGTTATTTCAAGAGGTAAAGCACCCATATTTTTATTTAGTTTCATTTCAATGTATCTTATTTTGTTATCCTCTCCTAACCTCCTTTTTCCAAATGACCATGATAGATCCCATATAATCTATATATTTGAATTTTATTATGTTAATGGAATAACCATCATCAATATTATTACTCTCTCCCTTTTATTTTATAAACGAAATCGACGTCCATGAGGTTCCAATTTATAACCATCGTGGACGAGGAAGTTTCGTTCTTCAAATTATAATTCATTAATGGACATGAAACCATTTTTATGGTTGAACCAGAATATAATATATGTATTATAACCTAATTAATATTCATGATTTAGTATAAGTACATATTATTAAATCATATGACCAAACTAGTTCCTAATAATCAAAATACCACTAAAATAATCTAAGTTAATGTCATTAAATGATTCATCCTCATTCCATGTAACCTAATAATAGAAATGCTTATTAACAAATCTAGATGTTCATAAATAATATTTAATTTCAATTCTGTATATTTACAACCATTCCACATGAACTCCATTACTTAAAAACAAGTGAACCGATTATGAAAATTAAGAAAATGAACTCTCCGGAACGACGGAATTCAATATTATACCTTATCAATAAGGACATAAATGAACGAAACAGAATTATGATAAAAAAATAAATGTATAATAGGTTCTTAATTAATTTATTAATAAGTCCAATTTCATATTCCAAGAGCTTAAGTTCAAGATCGGAACACGTTAGGATTTAAGGTAAGGGTTTTCCACCCGAACTCCCATTTTCATCCGGGTTACTTTGATTATTTAATTACCTAGATGAAATTATTCTGTATTATTATTATTTACTCCTAATAAATTCTGTGTTAGTATTCTATACATTTTTACCAACCATAACCCTTCCTTATTTTATGGATAGTAACACATTTTAAAAGGAAACCTTCAAAATGTTTTCCAAGATACATGCCTGGTTCAAGGGAATTTCTCAAACTCTTACCCATTTTCAAGGGCACCCTATAATCTATTTTTGGAAAAAAAATTATTTATAAAATAATTAATTTTATTATGAGAATACTACTTTACTTCACTTCTGTATTTATACAAATATTTTTCCAAAAGAACTCTTCTTTTCGAAGTAAAAGGGTATTTTACTCAAGAATTACAAGATTTTATAAAAGTATCATCATCTATTTCAACACTCTTGTTTATTATTATGTATTATTGGGATTAATATTTCATTTTATCATATACAATATATTTTTCATGGTTTATGATCATTTTGGCTATGGATTTTCTATCTTAAAACAATCCATCAATTTACTCTGAATAGTTAGTGTTTATGCTTAATGTTCGGGGAAAGTTATTTACATTTCATATATTAGTTTCAATATAAATGTATATTTTGTTTGTTTTCATCCCCATTCATATGATAAATTCATTGGACATAGTAAGTGTCGGGTGGGGCCCGCTACATCCCCATGGTGCATTGGCAGCTCTCGTGAGACAAACTACAATCATGACACAAGACCTTGACAAAATGATTATCTATGGTCTTGGAATAAGGCCTTGACAGTAAGATTATGTTTTCCTAAATTATGCATTCCCTCATCATGAATATATTATTGATGGTTCATGTGGTTATTCAACTAGTATAATACCCATGATTATGTTATATTATGGAAATATATACTCATCATATATTTTTTCCATATTATGTTATAGTTTATTTTTAAAGGCTTCTATTTTCAATTATTCCCCATGTCTAATGTTTAAGTTATCATACGCTGCATTTATTACTCTTACTAATTTTTTGAGCTCACCCCTTTCTTATGATTCATTTTTCTCAGGACATGAAATTTTTTATTATGAATGACATGCTGAAATAACCTAAGAGTTATGGAAGTTTCCTAAGGAGTTTCTATGTCGTTTTTCATTTCAAGTTGTAAAGTTGAACTTATGTATGTATCTTGTTTCCAATAATAATAAACTACTCTATCCTTTCGGATGCTTATTCTTTATTTATATGTCAATGTAATCAAATAAGTCACCGGCTCTGGGAAACTGGGGTCGGGTCTATACAGCCTTGGTATTTATGGAGGTTTATGGTGAAAATAACATGATTATTTAAGTTTTATATGCCCACATGAGCTATAATTGTTGTGATAGACAAGAGAGAGAAAATAATCAATGTCATTTCCTATTTTTGTAGGACTTTTGTATTGGGACTACCCTTCAAAAATTTACATGGAGCTCGAACCTCGAGTAGGTGTCCTATATTTCCTGGTTTTGGATGGAAACAAAGATTTCATAGTTCCCTTGATTAGGGTTTACACACTAACATTGCCCCTATAATTAGGTCTTACACAGAAAGGATAGAAAAGGATATCATGTTATGGTGTGCCCTATTGACCTAACATTCCTACCTTCCTAACATGTGTTGATATTCTGCTCGACATGAGTTTATTTTCTGCTTTACATGTCGGATGGAGTCTTATGTAAATGTTCAAAGACAATTGTGTGATCAAGTTGACTTGTTTGAAGGACCTCTAATAATATAGAAGACATGACATAGGTTTATTGCATGATCAAGTCTGATTTATCTAGAGGACATCACAAGACCTGGTCAGTTGATCCTTTAAGTCGTTGTATGAACCAGATGGATTATCCAGAGGGTGTCACATGTCCTGGATGACACGTATAGATGACATATCAAGATCTATATGTCTTTCACAAAGGGCATTGAGAGAGTTAGTTGACATCCATAGTTTCTTTGGATAGACTTATCTAAAATGAGCAGGTGCTGTTATATGATTCCGGCAACATATCTTAAGGGAATCAAAATGTTTGGGTGAAGAGCTTAGTGGGCTTTGTGAGACCAAGGAGGCATGCCTAGGGGGGTCTTTGTGACTTTCTATAACATTTCTAGAGGATTTTTCATTACCCAAATAGAATAATTAAGTTGCATTGTGAGATTAGGGCTATCTATCCAGGTGATGTTTCATTTCATGGATGGCTCATGTGAAGTACATGAGGGTTAACAAACATGTTTTTATTTAATTATTCCACCTTTAGTCATTGTTCAAGCCCTTATATTGTGAATGGGTTATATTTATTCAGTGTCTGTTTATTTTAAGTCTCATGCAATCTAGAATATGTGTGGGATGTTCCCTTTGTTTCATACTAGAAGTCATTCAAGTGATCTATGAGTGATCAGGTGAAGTGATTTATTCATGGAACATGACCTCTCTAGCCCGTTTCCAATATATTACCTGATAGAAGACATTTTGGTAGCGAGATCATCCACTTTGAGAAACCCTCTCTAGCCCGGTGCGATGTTCCCAAAGATCTTCCCCTTTTTCACGATATATAGCCCCCATTTTTCATGTTGGGTGAATTATTTATAGGCCTTTCCACCATAGTCATTCACCACTTTTCACGGAGCATATCGTGCAAGTTGAAGCTGGAGTTGATGAAGGGATTCGGTGTCATGTATCTTTCTGAGTCTTTATCGTGGAACTTATCTAACAGTGCTACCTAGTTTTCAATGCCTGTGGGTCCCTCTCATCAATTCCACCTTTATTGTATTATTTCCAATTAATGAGTACTTTGGTAAATTTTGTGTTCATTCCAAATGACTTCCACATTTTCATATTAACTTGTCCAATCACCTCCGTGAGATAAATATGTCTACTAAAATTCATTCATGATATTCTTGATGCATTTCTCAGGACAATTCGTTAGGAAAATATAGATTTCCGAGGTACTTTGAGGGACCCATTCGACTTGTCAAGAAGTATTCAAAGACAATGATGTAGAAGGAATTAGTGGATCATAAGGCTTTTATGACTGTGAGGGGCTTCCACCTTGACTTATTTTTATTTCATTTGTTTATGTTTTAAAAAGGTTGTGGGTATCATGAGTTACTTTAATGTTGTTAAGGACATACATTTTCCCAATTGGTGATCTTTCACGTGATTTTTATGACTTAAAGAGGCTCCACCCTTTGGGATATTCTCCTCCAATTTATAATAGATTTTGGATTGGTTATTAGATGTATGCTTCTTGACAAGCCACATGATTTGGGGGAGTTTAATTCGATTGTATCTTCATGACCCTTAGTTGTGTATGGAACCCTTACAAGAAGAGGAGGACTCATTTAAAGGGTATATGTAGGAAATTATATAGGTTACGTTCAACGCATGGTTATTTCACATAACCCTATGATAGTCATGTGATCACATATCCACTAAAGTCTTACACAATCCACGAGTCTTGGCCACCTTCTCCTTTCTTTTGAAATGAATATAATACATATATGCAAGTATTTATTCCCTTGTGAATTTTCTAATGCCCATTCGGTAGGAATCAACAAATTCCCCCCCTCAGGAGTGAAGTCTACAGGGACAAGGGCTCAGTTATGAGGAATGTAAATTCCCTCCTGAGACTTTGAAATTTTCACGAATCAGTATCCGGGGCGACACTAGGTCTTTCAACCGATGCATGGTATTCCAAACAATTCTCTATATATAGGGGATATAACCATTCATTTCAGTAGATACTACTTCTCCAGAGTGATCTTTTCTTGCCTCTATCATGTGCCTTCATCACGAGACCCTTTCATGAGACCCAATCGCAAGACCCCATCGTGAGCCATATTTTCACGAGGATTGTCCCAGAAGACTGGTATTTCTTAGGATATTGTTCAAACTGAACAAAACTATATTATTTGTATATTTTTGAACTTCATTCATGATAATGGGGATTTTCTTAAAGGTTTCATAGAGTCTGTTGACTCATTCATTTGACGGATTGATTAGCATATGATTTATGTGGAAATGTCCAGGTCACATGATCACGAGTCTCTGAGGGGTCATGATATTACGCGATTCCCTGTGGGATTATGCAACCCACGAGACCTTTAAGAGTAAGTATATTCATGAAAACCTAATTTGATTCATGAATCCCATACTAATTCATGGATGTGTTGCTTCAGGTTTATTATTTGTTTAATTTGATAAGATTTTATTCTTAACGGTCTAACATATGCCACTTACTTTGGATTAAAAGACTTACAGTTCCTTTTGATATTATTTGAATGTGGCTAATCAAAGGGCCCATATTTCCTTAAATTACAATGTTTACCCCCGATATCAGGTGTATATGTAAAATGAGTTTCTTAATAGGTTCATGTCATTTGGGCTCTAGGATTACCATCTATCTCAATGAATTACCCTATATGGGTTTGGTTTCAAATAAGATGTTGTTATTCCTTTATCTAAATTCAATCATCTATATCATGGGTTGTTAACTTCTTCTCATTGTGTTAAAATTACAATTAACAAGAAAGGCCAACTGGTAGTAGTTCCCCCTTGGTGTTTTTCATATATGTTTGAAAACTCTCCTTTGGATCTCGATGGCTATGATTTCTCTCATCATCTAATTTGTCATAACAATTTAAACATAATTTATTCCTCTCTAAGTACTCTTGGAAGTGGATTGAGCTCGAAGTGATAACTCTATCCCGACATAAATTTATCTAAGGAATTGGAATGACCATATTGGGTTAGAAAATGACACATAGATTTTGTGGATCATTTATACAAGGTCCATATTTATAAAGCCATGTTGATTTCCCAATTCATCATCTACCGCTACCTCAACCTCCTTAAATAAATGACCAATCATTGGTTTCATGGTACAAGAATATTCTAATTATCCCATGGTGAATTAATCATTATCCTAAGGGACATCTACCAATCAGGTGGGATTCTCCCTCTTAGAGAGATGTATGATGAATTCTTCCATGTTTTGTATGTTTGGGATAATCCACTGCAGATCCTAGTTTTGGTGACAAATATGATTTTAATTATGAAGTAGAAATTAAGGAAGGAGCTAAAAATTCACTCACTCATTTACTCCATGTACTTGATCAATATTTTTATTTGTTACAATGGGGACAGGAAAACTACCATACACCCTCATCGATGCCCTTCTCAATAAGCCTACAATTGTACTGGCTCATATTGATCCATCTTGGATGTTGGGGATTATACCTCATAGGGATACGGAGTTGATTCAAATATCTCCCCAAACCTACGGCTATCATGATTTATAGCCATATTTTTAAATGGATTGATTTTCCATGTTGAGGATATCTGCTCAGGGATTCATATCAGTATGTTGGTGATGGTGGAGCAGCTTGTGGAAGGATAGCACCACAATTTGGAAGCATTGGTCCCTGCACGTATTTGTCAATTCTTATTCCATATCCAAAAAGGTATAATCCCTTATAAGATCAGTTGTCCTATCTAATTTTTTTTAGATGGAAAGTGGGAATTTCCATTGTTATTAATACTAAAATGCCATTATGATCCCATATTACTAATCTTGTCCTAGACTGCAGAACATATCGGGGGTTTGAACCATGTATCTAGGACTTTCCAAGGATAAGGATATACTGACTCAATATGATACTTTTGATTTTACCCTTTACCATGCACCTGTTGGGCCAATTATTGATAATGGCAGTAGTTCCCTTGATAAAAGGTCGTATATGATCTCTCTTCGGGATGGGGTTCTCACAAGTAGGGTGGATGAGCTAATTATTCGTGATCCCTATACACATAATCAATTATCTCATCAATTTGGTTACACCCAAAAGTTATCCCCTCTTTCTTTGGATAGAATTCCAATGGAGTGACATTCGGGGGTCCACTGCCAGTTTTGGATAATTCTGGCATGTGAAGATACCGAAGCTGAAATCAAACTTTCTCCACATTTCATACCCAATATTATGCCAAGGATTGGGTAGAAACTTATTTAGATTGCATTATTATCTATTTGGTCATTCATGTGGACATGCCTTTTGCCTAACCATCCCCTTTGTCAACGGAGATGATGGATTTGATTGAATATCTACTAGATACATCAAGAAAGTGACCTCATTCCAGTGATGAATACCCTGATAATAAAATTGAATATTTTTAGGATATTAGTCCTCTAGTAAAGGCTTTAAATGATATGCATATTGAGATAATGGCACATAAGGCTTCTTCTTCTGCTTCTTTATTAGATAAAATAGTTATTTATCCTCCTTCTACACCTACTCCATTGGTCACAGAGGCTCAGAAATATTGTATGATGATCTAGAAGCATATTCATACCTTGATTACTAATACCCCCTTATAAGTATTCTATGATCAAGGGGAACACCTTCATCAGTTATTTCATGACTTGGGGGAATATGGTTTTGACCAAAAACCATTGTATAAAGTCTGAAGAAAATTGTTCTAACTCAACAAGATCTAACAACAAGTGAACGATATTTTCATGATCTATTATATGAAGATCCTCTCGGTAAGAAGATTAGGGAGATGTTTGAGGCATTGGAGTAAGGTTTTCAGTTGATATCTAGACTACGAGTTTAAATAGACCCATGGACCACACAAATATGGAGGCATGAGGAAATCATTGTATGGATAAGATATGACCTATCAACATCATCATCCTCATTGGAAACTGATTGGATGCGATTTGAGGAATTGACAATTTTGATCGAAGCACTTCATCTTGGAGTAGAAGCTGATGAGGCGAGGCAAGAAACACTCCAACATTTAGCTAATACTTCCCATCATATCCTCGCTGAGATGGCCAGCTCACCAGATCAAATCTTATCACAATTTTATGTAATTTTTTATTGATATTCTTGGAGAGACTCCTTCATGTGGATATTCCTCTATATTTTCACATTATTAATGAATGAACTTTCCTCAACCTTCCATATTGTTTTCCAATCTCTCTCCCAACCATGATAGTCATTTCATTTTATTGCTATGATATTATATGGATCATCAATGATACCCATACCTTGTATAAAATCAACTAAATGAATTGAATGTTGAAATCTAAATAGATTATTCTTGATAAATACTCATGAATGCCCACCAAAAATAGATTATTTAGTAGTAATATTTTCTAGCTATCTTGAGATCATCTGATTTGTATAATTATTGCTTAATTATATTATATATATCCTATAGGGAGGATGCTCTCATTTTTTCCAATGTCGATAGTCTTTGTGAGAATTTCTTGATTTTTACTAAGTCAATGTGATGGGCCTTATAATCTCTTGCAGGCTGAATCATTATTCTGAATTAGTTTAGCGAATTTTTTATTAGGCTGAATATTTCTTTAATTTAGGGTCCTCTAGATCAGATCCAACATTTCTCTATTTTAGGGTATTTTAGCTCATTCATTTTATAACTTTAGTATATAGTCTTTTAGAATAGACCAGATAATGTTGTAGTATAGTGTCTTTTAGCTCAGACCTAATATTGATTTAGTTTAGGGTCTTTTAGGTTCGGCCTTCTATTTCATTATTTTATGGTCTTTTAGCTCAGACCTGATATTGTTGTAGTTTTAGGGTCTTTTATCTCCAACCTTATATTGTTGTATTTTAGGTATTTTTATCCCAGATCTTATATTTCTTTAGTTTATTGTCTTTTAGATTGGACCTTCTATTTCTTGATTTTATGGTATATTATCTCAGACCTTTTATTCATTTAGTTTATGGTTTTTATCTCAGACCTAATATTTCTTTTGTTTAGGTTTTTTTAGCTCAGACCTGATCAATGACCGTAGGATATGGTTCATACCTATAAAAGTTTTTTTTATCAAAACTATGTACCCTTCTAAAATGATTAACAAGCTTCACTCCCCTATAGGGGATTCCTGTGGAAGTTTAAAGATTAGTTGAATTCCCACACTAGTAGAATCACCTAAGATCCTCCATGTATTTGTGTATAGTTTGTCCAGAAATCCCACATTGAATATAGGTTAATGTATTATTCTCTAAAGAAACCACTACTGCAAAACATGATGACTACTGTGTATCCATGCCACCACCCCAAAGAGATTTATCCCGCATTCTCTTCTAGATAGAGGAAAAGGTTTCACTACCCCATGCTACAAAAGGAACACCACTGAGTCATGTATTCATACATAAGTCCACCTGAACTATAACAATTTCATCAAAAAAAATCAACATAATTAAATAGGAAAATAAAAAAAATAATTGACTTTATCTTGAGGAGTATCCCCATTTTAAAGCTTATATCCTGTGTATAGTCAATTTTTATGACCTCCAGAGACAACTGAACTAACATGAAAAGAATATGTAGTATGTTTCATCATTTATTAGTCTTCCTACTACATAGTAAAAAATTCATTGGCCTTCACCACCCTTACTTTTTTATGATAAGATTGCTGATTGAATACCCTATAGAAAGTAATTAAGGGGATATCATCTTGGAACATCTCTTGCACTATGTATTCACACCACTTCCTACAAATCCTTCCAACATGTAAATAGATAATCTAATTTTATTGGTCATATGGGTCTTCACGAAATGAAAGATATAGTTGATCCTTTCAATCTACTCCTAAAGATCCTAGATTCCATTTTAAATATAGAAAATAGGTGTAATCTACTTGGTAGACTTCAGATCATGTTCCATTATTTATGACATTTTTTCTCCACCCTCTTGGGCCAAGGATTAGATAGTCTATATATTCAATTCAACCATATCATGGTCAACTATAGGGTTTTCCTTTATAGTGTTATCCATTACTCCATCTACTCAACTATAGGAGGACCTTCCATGAGGAATTATCTATAAATAAAAGGGCATAAAAAACATTTAATACATAATTAAGTCCCAGTAAATATTAATTAAATCATTATAAAACCATTTTATAAGCTTTAAACAACTGAAATTAACATGAAAATCAATTACAAACAAAAAAATAGTGAAACTATTTAAATTTTAAACTCCTCGTCATTATTCATGGTTTGAATGCATGGTTTGGAAAACCATGAAATGTGATACTAGAAGTATTTAAGAACATGCCTCATGGTTTCCACATGATTTTTAATCCTTGATTTTCCATACATTATGGGGAACCATGTAAATATATTTATCTCAATTTTGATGTTTTATTATGGGATTTGGTGAGTTTCCATAATGGTTACGAGTTTTCGGGTAAGACTAGGAGTTATTCGGAAATTTTTTGTTTTTGTGTTATTCAAGGAGGAAAAATAAAAGCACAAGGTTATGGTTAATTTCCTAAAAAACATGTGGGAATCATGAGGCTTGTTCTTCAATCCTTTTAGGGTCACTTTTCACGGTTTTCCAAACCATGCATCCAAACTATTCCCAATGATGAAAAGTTTACAATTTTTATTTTTTCACTCCTTTTTTGATTGGAATTTATTTTCATGTTTATTTCAGTTGTTAGAAATATATTAAAGGGATTTATAATGACTAAATTAATATTTACTTGTATTTAATTGTGTATTAAATGTGATTTATGTCTTTTTATTTATATATAATTCCTCGTGGAAGGACCTCCTATAGTATAATAGATGAAGCTGTGGATAATACTATAGACGAAACCCTTTAGTTGACAATGATATAATGGAATTAATTATCTATAATATCCAATACTTGTCTCAAGAGGGTGGAGGAAATAATTCATGAATAATGGAATATGCTCAGAAGTCTACTAATTATAATCGACCTGTTTTCTATAGTGAAAATGGTATCTGTGATCTTGAGGAGTATGTTGAAAGGATTAATTGTATCTTCCATTTTTTTAAGACCCCAAAAACCTATATAATTAGATTCTACACTTACATATTGGAAGGACATGGTAGGAAGTGGTGTGTGTCCATATTTCAAGCCTTGTTTCATGACATTATCCCTTGGACAACATTCTATAAGGTATTCAATAAGCAGTCCTATCATAAAACATTAAGCATGGTGAAGGACCATGAATTTTTTACCATATAGTTTGGAGATATTCGATGATGAAACATACAACATATTTTTTTGGGTTTGTTCATTTGTCTCTTAATGTCATAAAAATGACTATATACAAGATAGACACTTTAAAATGTTGTTAAAGCTCAAGATAACGTCAATTATTATTCTTATTTTCCAATTTAATTATGTGGAATTTGTGGATAAAGTGGTTATAGTGGAGGTGGACTTATAAGGGAATACATGACTCAGTGGTGTTCCTTTAGTAGCATGGGCTATCCAATGTTCTTACTCTATCTAGAAGAGGATGTGGGATAAATCTCTTTGGGGTGGTGGAATGGGTACTCAGTAGTCATCAGGTTTTTCACTAGTGGTTTATTCAGTTCCTAATACATTAACTTATATTCAATGTGGGATGTCCGATCAAACTATACCCAAATACCTAGAGGATCTTAGGTCATGCCACTAGTGTGGGCATTCAACGCATCTTCAAACTTCTATAGGAATCCCCTATAGGGTAGTGGAGTTGGTTCTTCATTTTATAAGGGTACATAGGTTTGATCCAAAAACTTCCATAGGTATGAGTATCTATATTAGGGGAAAGGGTATTCTCATATAATGGAATTACTTGGGTTTACCCCTAGTATTACTCTCAAACCCTTATATCTAGAATTCATAAGTATTTGTTATGAGTTGGCTCAACCAATTAGGTCATGGATTCCCTACTCTCTCCTCATATCCTTTTATTATACTCTCAACATTATGATTCCCTATTTGGAGAACTAAGACACATGACATACTGATGTACTACATGGACACTAGAGAACTAAGACACAGGTCCATGCGGGAGCATGTATATTTGTGCATACGATTGTATTATGTATGAGTATATATACATTATGGAAGGGATACATATACATTTATAACTTTTCTAAAGTAGTTATAGTCACTATGGAATCCCATGAGGAACCTGGTTGGACATAGTTGTTAATTTATGCATTTTACATCACAGATGATTATTATACCTACACACTATTACCTTCATATTCACATGCTATATTTATTTAGACACCATTGGTGGTGGCCTACTGAGTATATATCACACCCTCTTCATGCCGCCAATTGGTACCTAGACAGGATTGATGGATGCAGGTAGGGACATGGGAAAGTCCCTAGTTTTTTATGCTTGACTAATTATAGTGTAGGAGCATGGGAGAACAGGATGATCTATGGATCATGATGGTATATGGAGATAATATTTTAGTTTTTGTGGTTCTTTTAATATACTTTTATGTATCGTTTTCTTATTTCCTTGTTTTCTTTATCCCTTTTTATTTAGATATATGACCTTAATTCATTTTTTTATATAGTTCCACGGTTGGCTTGTATATTTTTATAATTTGTATAATTTAATTTTTCTTCTCCTATTTTTCATTATTACACTTCAATTGTTTATTTTTTCTTTCATTATACCATTATGTTACACTGATCATGAGGGTATAGTCTCCCCAACATACCATTATAGAACCTCACTACTAATTGGAATCCTCTCTCATTTGGGTAGGTGCTCTTGAGGTCATCTGACTGAACTGGTTCAATTAATTATAAGTTAAATGGGTCTGGGATGGTATTAATTGGTATCACATCTTTAATTTCATTTTTTTCTAATTGTTTATATTATTAAATAGGATATCAGGATGTATTAGTATTTGGTAACGATCCTATGCTTGGGAGTACGTAACCCATGTGTGGGAGAAAAGACAAAATTTCTTGGAAGGGATATGATGTTCTAGATTATGGTTGTTACAGTTGTATCAATTTCACTATTGGGTGATGCACATGGATTGATTTTTTCTAATTATTGTGGAATGTATTTTTACCCTTTGCCTAATAAAACAGGGATGTCATGTATCATTAATCATTATAGGCATGTGATGATTTATATGTCATGCATCATTTAATTCCACGTTTACTTATTACATACATTTTCGTTGCATACTCCTTGTTCATTAATAGTTATATTTGAAATTGTGAAAATGTTTATTATAGGGGTAAATAATTGGAATAATTAAAGTTTCTGTATCAACCTAAATAGTGTTTTCCCATATAGTGTAATGATGGAACCTTAATTATCCAATTATACCAAGTTTGATCTGTGAACCATCAGTAACATGAGCTAAAACGTTATTTGGTTTAACTTTTATGTATGTCAATTTTAATTTAATGAGTTCACGTTCTTTTAAAAATTGATAATGATGATCTATCTAATTGATCCATCTTAAAATCTTAGTTATATTGATTTGTAGTACCATTTTCATTTAATGTATGTCAATTTTAATTAGTTCACATTCCTTTATGTAAGTAAATTTTAATTTAATGAGTTCATGTTCCATTATAAATTGGGAATGATGGTCTTTTCTCATTTGGGGTCGCTTCCACAAGAATGCATCAGTTTTTTTCATAGGGACGTGCTTGGGCTTCCTCACTTTCGTCCACCTTGAGTGCTTGTATTAGAGGAAGGGTGTTCTTCCATAATTTGTTCAATAAAATAAAAAATCAATTATCATCAACTTAGGAATGATAAATGCATCTAACTGGACCTTGGTTGATATAAATATGGATATATGTATTGAAATATTTAAGGTATGTAGTGTCCTAAATTTAAATGGAAGTAATTGTAATTAAATAGAGATTCCAATTGAAACTTAAAAGGGTGTTTTCCTCTATAAATTTAAATTGACACATTGTACACCACAACCCTAAAATGAAACATGGAACTTCAACCGGACTCAAAATTAGTAGTGGGAAATAGACTTTATCCCTAGTGATTCATATCTATATTATATGACACCTAGTCCTAGATCTATAATTAGATAAAGGGATGTGAATATTATTTTGAAATTCTTATAATTATCCAATTATTTTCCCTCAGATGTTGTCATTGTTGAATCTTATATGAGGCATGTGTTTGTAAATTTTAGAGCAACTCAACCATGACGTCCTTGAGTCGAGCACCAGGAGGGTGGAGATGACCGTGATCCTGAGGGGTAGGACCAAACCATCTAGTAATGCCAATTGTGTCACCTCATGTTATAGATTATAAGTGTGACAATTCCCAGTTTCATGACAGTTTCCTTTAACTTATGCAGAATGTTTAGGGAGAACCATGACATGCCCATACTATGGAGGATATGAAGTTAGAGTTTCAATAGTAGTATTTTCCTAGATTTTTAGGTGATGGAAGTCCACATTCCATTCTATATATCTTTGATCACTTGAATATGACTCTATATTAGAGTGTCAATCCCATCGCTTATATGATTTGGGTTTCTACCTAGTGTTGGTCCAATGTTAATAGTCATACAGACCAATATTAAGAAATAGTCTAATGATATTTTAAGGCTTCTTTCTAGGACAGTTTATTTTTGAAAATGATGATATAGGAAAAATATGGGGAATTCATGAATCTTGAGAAAGTGTCCATATAAGTTATAGATAATTCATATCTATTTATATAGATTCATCATTTCACACCATCCTTCACTGCGAATTATCTTTCAAGAGTGTTATGTTTTGAGGATGGGAAGAGGTGTTGCATCTGATCTCAGGTTAATCATCTTTTTCCACTATTTTCTGAGCAATTTTGAACCAATACCTTATAAATGAGAATAAATTGGGGGTATCTAATAGTACAGGATGTGATAGATCTGTGATGAGATAGGGTAGTAGTTCATCCAGTGGAAGGAAACGTCTTCTGGAGGATTCTCAATAGCGCGGTGGGATCCAGAGTACCCATTAAGGTAGCTCAACTACATTCCATTAGTGTGGTGGGAATGGTAAAGTAAAACATTTTTGTGATCGAGACCCAGTTAAGTGCTAGTCCTATGGTAGTATGGGTTATCCTTTGAGATTCTATCATACCTTCCCCTCAGTTCCTAGTGGGAGATGATTTACACCAACTCCATATTCCAGAGTAGGATCAGTATCTCTGTGTTTGTCCAGAATCTAGACTACAACTAACCATACAAGATTAGGAGGTGGACATGGTCCATGAGGCTAGAATCAGGATATGGAGTTCTAATAAAGAGGACCTTCTCCATGTATTAGGTTTTAGTATATACTCATTGATTAGGAAATATTTATTCATTCTAGCCTATACCCTATGAGAAGCGTGTTGGGCCATCTATAATATGAGGTATGATTCTGGTATCCACAACTTTATTATCTCAACTTTTTTATATAGGTGATTTATATTCATTTATCTATATGAAGATTGTGCAAGGATTTTTTATGAATATTTAGTATTTCTATTGTGTGATGACACTTGATACTCTATTAATAATTTTATTAGAGAGTGTAAACCAGTGTAAAGAGTTCCCCATAAGATATTCTATTATTGTTTCTATTGTTACCACATTATACTCAACATGATGGGTGTCAATATCATTCTACGGATGGACTGGTTGGTCTCTTATCATGATTATTTGCACTGATATCATGGTATTGAATCTTTTAACTCACCAAAAGGGTAATATTTATGTACCCAAGGATGAATGGGTTGTCCAGGTTTGTGGAGCCAAACCAGAGCTTTGTGGGCTAGTTAGAGTAATATCCCAGGTTACTATACTTTTTTTACTTGGAAATGAATTAGGATGATTTCACTCATAAAGTAAAACATTTTCGAGATTTCATTACCGGTGATTTTTTTGGATTACCTCCTGAGAGAGAGGTAGAGTTTCCTATTATGGTAGTTCCATGAGCAACAGCCATATCTATTACTCCTTATAGGATAGAAACTACTAAGTTGCAGAAGATCAAGTGGAACATGGAGGATTTTAAAGATAAGGATTTTAGGCTGGTCAATACTTCACCTTGGGGTTCATCTATCATTTTCACTAAAAAATCATCTAGTATCCCCTGGATTTATATAGATTACCATTAGTTGAACCATATTATGATTAATAACTAGTATCCATGGCCTCATATATATGACCTCTTTTAACTTCTCTGAGGAGCGAGAGTTTTTTCCAAGATCAATCTGAGGTCTGGATATCATCATGTATGAGTTAGGCCTTTATATGTACCTTAGAGAACATTTTGAAGTAGGTATGGTATTTATGAGTATATTGTTATGATTTTTGGTCATCTGAACATGAATTCCATCTTCATGGTTTTGATGAATGATGTTTTTCACATGTATCTGGATTCATCTGTGGTAGTATTAATGGAATATATCTTAATGAATTATCTCACTTAATGTGACTGTGAAAAATATATTGATATAATACTGAATTAACTAAGAGATCACTAGTTGTTCACTAAGATCAATAAATTCCACTTTTATAAAGAATAATTTCACTTCATAGGTCACATCATATCAGAGTAAGGAGTGTTTGTTAACCTAAACAAGGAAAACACTATAGTTTCCTTGGAAAAACCAAAGAACATAATTAAAATACATCGTTTCTTGGGTATGTAAGGTTATTACATGAATTTATTTAGTAAATTTCATATCTAGAATCATTTATTATAAGCTTAAATAATAAGGGTGTAAAATTAATATGGTTAGTAGCCTACAAGAAATCATTTCGAGAGCTGAAAGGGAGACTGAATTCAACACTGATATTGATTCTTCTAAGGTCAGATAGAATATATATTGTTTATTATGATACATCAAGAATTGGTCTATGAGAAGTTATAATGCAGGAATACTGAGTGGTGGCATACGAGTCTCATCAGTTGAGGCCACATGAGAGAAATCACCCAACACATAACCTCGAGCCGGTTGTTGTGGTTCATGCCTTGCATTATTAGATACATTATATTCATGAAAATTATTTTTCTGGTGTGTACAGATCACAAAACCTCATGTATCTATTTAAAAAACATGATCTCAACCTTAATAATTCTGTTCATTCCTTTTATTATTAATTAAGAGTACTAATTAAAAGGAAATTCTAGAGGATAATGGTGAATGGAAGTTGAAGGAACTCTTTTCTGAGATGCATCTAGAGATTTAAAAGAGTTTTGAGAAGTATTATCTTACAACTCTAGTAGAGACTTCAAAACTTCTAGATCGGGTAAAGATGAGGCATTTTTCTGATTATGAATGTCTAAGCCTTTATGAGTGCATTTCAAGTATAGATCCACAACTAGATTAAACCATTGACGATAATGATGGTCTATTTATTCATAAACATGTTTGGGTTCTGGAAATCATCTAGGAGGACCTGATGTGAGAGTCACATCCATCGTATTTTGTGGTAAAACCAAGGATTATAAATATTAATCATGATTTATGTCAGAAATATTGGTGGATTGGTAGGAAAAAGAGATATATGGAGTTACTATTAGGTGTTCTGCCTTTCAGCAGGAGAAGGAAGAATACGAGTGACTAGAAGGGATTTTTCACCAGTTTCCTATTCCTGAGTGGAAATGGGATGATGTCATTGTACAATTTGTGACTAACATACCAAGATACCCATGTATAAATGATGTGGTATGGGTTATCTTTGATAGTCTCATAAGTTATCTCACTTTTTACCTATCAAGGATACCTTTTTTGTGGAAGAGTTTGTAAGGATCTATTTTGAGAAGATTATACGACATCATGGCATTCAAAAAATTGTTGTACCAGATAGTGACTATCATTTTAATTATTTTTTATAGAAAGTTTCATAGGGGAACTAGGTAAATAGGTTATTTTGAGTACAACATACCACCCTCATACCAACAAGTGGTCTGATCGGATGATAAATATTTTAGAGGAAATTCGTCAAGTGTGTATCCTTGATCGTGAGGTTATTGGGAGAAACATATAACTCCAATAGACTTTTACTATAATTAAAATTTCAATGTGAATATATTGATGGATTCTTATGAGTTATTATATGGTATTCCATGCCAATCACCTCTATACTATTTGAGGTGGGGGAGACAACACTGCATGGATCTTATCTCATTCAGGTGACTTTAGTGCTGGTTCATCTGATCCAGAAGTGAATGGTTATAGCCCATTCTAGGAAGAATTCATATTCCAACCAACATAGATAAAATATAGAGTTAGAGGTTATGGATGAAGTATTATTTCATATATTGACTAGAATGGAGCATTGATGGGTTATGAGGCATTTAAGCTACTTCCTTATTTTGTTGGACCTTTTGTGGTTTTGGAGAAGGTTCAATCAATAGATTATCATATAATACTCCTTGATGGATATGGATCTATAAATGATGTTTTCCATGTTTCTTAGTTACATCACTGTTATTCAGGCCCATATCACATATTTTATCCTCATGATGTTGAGATAGAGGTAGATGCATCCTTTTTAGAGAATCCTATAAGCGTTGTGCACCAGAGCGTAAAGGATCTCTGAGTAAGGTCAATAAATATGGCATGGATTTAATGGTAGCACAGTAGATTATAGGATGAGACTGAGGAAAGGGAGGCTGGCATATGTACATAGTGGCAATATCTCTTTTCAAATGATAATATTCCACCCTCATAATGGCATATCATTGATAAGTTGTCTTAAGTGAGGGAGGTTGTAACAACCAAGTTTTTCATACGAGGTATGAACATCTTAATTTATGGTTTAAAACCCCTATTTTATACTTGTAAATTTTTCTTATGGTCTAAGGAATAAATTATAAGTGTTTGGGGTTTGTTCGGACCTAGGAACTTCCTATTTCGGAGGAAACAAAATAGGGATACAGTTTTCCCAAATCATGCACCTAAGGACACAAGGTTTGGATAAACCATGTGGAGTTATACCAATGGATATAGTGGTTTTTAATGGTATGCATATAGTTTTTCTAATTGTGAACCTATCCCTTGTGAGTTGGGTGTTACTCAGATAGTGTCTAGTGCATGGGGTAGGCACAATTGAAAAACCAGGGACATGAACCTTGCGAGGTTCCTCTCTTTGGATTGTACTAGATTCATGGTTGTAACATGTTTTGGAATACTGGTAATCTAAACCATGATCCACATATAAAGTGGGTATAATTAAAATTGTCCCCTTGTTATTTAAAAATGGATAAACCTTTCCTCCTCCCTTTACTTTCAGGGGACTATACACCTAGGAAGATCCCTCGTCTCCTCTTTCTAGAGTTTTAATCCTCTTCTTCATCCAACCTCTGATTTGATAGACATTTATCATGTTGGATTTCCATTGGTATGAGATTTTATCCATTTCAATCCTTTCATTGTTTATCTCTCTGACTTCAATGATGTTTTGTAGAAAGATCATATGACTTATTTTTAGGGTATTTGTCTATTTATCCATTTTCTTCTTATCTACACTAAACCTAAGGAAGGTACCAGATGAGTTTTCCTCCAAGGGAATAAGGTAGGTGGTATATGGATTTTCCCTAGTGTATTTATGTTTATATTTTTATTCATTATTACACATGACAGTTTCACCGATAATCACCCATAAAATTAATCTTCCTTGAATTGGTTTCCCTATTTTGGATCCTAATAAATATTTTAGATCCTTAATGATGTGGCAGGCTATCAAACTCAACATGAGCCACCCATTTGGGTTTTCCTATTATATGCTTATTTGACCATTATGTTTTTATAACAAAAACACCCAATGATGTGTTTGGTTCAACTTATTATGTGTTATATCATTAATGAAAATGGATAAATTATAGTGGTGTACCATGGAAAACATGTTTACCAAAATTATTGAATTTGTAATTAAATTTATAAATAAACTTAGTGAATTTAAATAAATTTGACTAGGAAATTGTTACCATTCCACACTTAAACCTCAACATCATTAAATAAAAGGTAATGATTTGAATGAAATTGATGTAGTAAGTTGGGATGATTACTACATGGAAAATGTTACACATAATGTACATAATTGGTTCATGTTAGTATAGACCATAAACGTTGTCATCAATAAATAGAAAGTAATGATATAAATGAAATAGAAGTAGTAAATTGGAATCACTATCACATGGCCACTGTTACACTTCATATACAAACTTGGTGCCTGTAATTATGGACCTTAAATGTTGTTATCAAAAATTTAATGGTAATATTAAAAATTAAATTGAAGTAGTAATTTGGATTTATTATTACATGTAAAATGTTAAAACCATTATTCCCATACTTGGTTCCTTTACTATGAACATTTTTCTAGTAATAAGAGTGGTAAAATATGAGACAACATTGGTTTCTTGAGGGGATGACCTAAGCAGTCAGAGGATTCCACCTTGATTCATTGAGCTGATTTATAATGGGAGATACCCACCATGGAATTTATTACTTGTTTTATTATGTGAATGCATTGTCTTTTTACCAATGATTCACTCATTAAACATCCAGATATGAAAATTACATGGATACACAACATGGATTCAGCTTGACATCTACTAACATGTGACACCATAGATTCATCCTATTATGACCAATAATTCATAGCCTAGGATAACTATGAATTATCTCCATGGACTTGGTTATACTCTTTTACAATGGTATGCCTTGGTTGTACCCTTTTAATTAAACTCCACCCCTTATTGATTGACTACATGAGTTTTTAAGATGAGTTGGCTCGACCCCTAAGGTCATGGATTCCCTGGTATCACCTCGAATCTATTTATTATATTTTCCACATTATGATGATCTATTTAGAGATTTGAGACACATGACATATTGGAATACACTGTGGATTCCATGTCACTAAGCCAAGGGTCATTTCTAGTGCATGTGTATCTGTGCATATGATTTCCTTATGTATGAATATATGCAGATGATATCAAGGGTATATAGACATTAACATATTTTTATGTAGCATGTATGTTCGTCCTGGAATCCCAAGAAGAGACCAATCTGACCTGGTTGTTACTTTGTATATTTTACATCATTGATGAATATTATACCAACACATGGTAACATTTATATTCCTTGGCAGAATTTGTGTAAACAGCATTGGTGGTGGCCAACTTAATATATCTCCCACTATATTTGAGCCACAGATTGGTACTTATATAGAATTTATGGATGTATGTTGGTACATGGAAAGTCACCCAATTTTCAATGCATGATTTATTGTAGCTTGGGAGTGGGGGATCATAGGATGGGATATGGATTGTAATGCTTTATGGTGATAGTCTTTTAGTCCTTCTGGATATTTTTATATACCTGAATTTATGTGTGTCTGTTAATATATTTTACTGTTACTTTTTGTTTAGAGACATGACATCACATAATTTTATACATGTTGAAACTGTTGAATTCTTTATTATTATCATATGGAGGATTCACTTTCAATATTACTATTTTTCATTATTATGCTTGCATTTATTATTTATCTATTTGGTATACTAATCTGAAACTCTGATCAGGAGGGTATAGTCTCCCCACTATAACATCATGGTTCCTCGCTACTAGTCAGTAACATCTGGTGTATAGGGAGGCTCACTTGAGGCCATGTGATCGATCAGGTTAGGTTACATATGAGTGAACTTAGTTTGGGATGTTATAACCACATATTCACCTTAATTAGTGGAAAGTCCTACATTAGGTTGTTTCTTATAATATAAACATACTAAAGACTCTCCTAATAAATAACAAGTTCTAAATGTATATTTTCAATCCATTCTCCAATCAACAAAATCATCATGTAATTTTTTTATCAAAAATATTTCCCAAATTTTAATGTAAACAATGATGGATAGTTTCCTTAAGATAACAAAAAATTCACTTTACATATTCAAGATGTGTATCTTTTGGATATCTTGTTATCTTTCAAAAAATAATATAGAAAATATTATGTGTGGATGACTATCTATAATATATAGTAAACCACTGATAATTCCTCTAAAAGTTTTTTGATCAACCAGTTTACCAAAATCATTTATATCCATAGTTTTTATATACCAAGAGAAGTATTAATACTTTTAGTATTTTTTTTTCAAAAAAAATTAAGAATATATTTTATATAATTTTTTTGATATATAAAAGTTCTAGGTAGTTTTTGAGAAATTTGAAAACAAAAGAAATAGGTTAATACTCTAATCATGCTCATCTCAAACTCATATTTCATAAGATCTGAAAAATAATCAGAAATATATTTTTGAGTTGATCCTTATATAATTTCTTCAACATAAATCTGGAAAATTATGTTATCCTTACAAAAATTTATCAAAATATTAGGTTCCTAATGTCCCTTAAAAAATTGTTTTGTAAAAAATATCTAGTTAAACTATAATACCAGTCTCCTAGGGATTATTTTAGTCCATAAAGTGACTTATAAAGTATAAAAACATGATTATGAGATTTTTTGTTCTAAAAACATGTGGTTTTTCTACATAAACATCCTCATGTACAAATCTATTAAGGAAAGAACACTTCACATACATTTGAAAAAGAAATAAATTTAGACATTCTACATATTCTAGATGTATATTAATAACTTATAGGATTGATATTGGGGTGTAAGTATCTTTATATTATATGACTTATTTTAGATTATAACTATTTATAATAAGTATATCTTTATTTAAAACTATAATTCCTTTTTCATTCCATTTATTTCAAAAAAAACCATTTTCACCAATTACAGAAAAAACATTAGGGCATTCAACCAAATTAAAAACTTGAATAATCGTAAACTCATTGAGTTCATCATACATTTATTTTATCCAATATTCATCACCTAAATCCTCATTTGGATGATTTGGTTGAAATTGTGATAAAAATTAACATTGCTCACATTAATTTATTACGGAACATTTAATTTTAACTTGTTTTCCCACATCACTATTGATATTTTATAAAGGGTGATTCCTAAGGATTTTTTTTTTGATTCGGTGGATTTAGGAAATTTTGCTCTTCTATAACTAGTTGAAATTAAACATTAATTAAAACATAAAAAATAATTTATCCATTTATTATCTCATAAGAATAATTTTGCAACATGGGTTGAAAAATAGTTTTTGATACAACATCCAAATATTTGGTTTGAGATTATTTGAAAACCAAAGGATTAGTTTCATGAAATTTTACGTGTAATGTTTATTCAAAAATACATGTATTTTTATTAAAAACACTATAATCCTCACTAGTTATAGAATAGAATTGAAATTTACCTTAATCATATTTTGGAGAAAAAAAATATAAATTATCATTAGTATTCAGGATGAATACTTTTCATCCAAAAACTCTGAAGTAAGAAGGGTTTGGATTTCTTTCTATTCACAACTCATAAGTATTATTTTTAATAAAAGATATAATTAAAACTCAATTTATATTTTAGTAGTCTGTAATAACCTCTTTAATCCAATGTATTTTTTTAATTGAGTATTAACTCAATATGGTTCTAGTAATCTCCCAAAGAAATCTATTTCGACATTCAAATACACCATTTTTTAAGTGTTCCAGGAGCTAAGAATTAATATTTTATACCTTTTTTACCAAAAAGAAGTTTCAAAATTTTAATTTAATGTAATCTTCCATGATCAATATGAATAATTACCAAAGGTATATTTTTCTCATTTTTAACATGGGATACATAATTTTTAGAATACGAAAAGTATTCTAATTTTTTTCTAGAAAATATATGTTGGAATATCAAGTTTATTCAACAAATTAATCATGTAAATAATATTTCCCACAAATACTTGTAGTTTGTGTAGGACCAAATAAGTCCATGTGCACTAACCGTAGAGCACCATAAGTGGAAAATTCACTAATAGAATTAAAACATAACTTATGTTTATTTCTAAATTGACAAGGATAAAAAAAATTAGAATAATTAAAATTAATCTACAATAGAATTCTAACTTTTCCATTATTAGAAATTTTGGCAGAAGTTATTGTGTTATAATTTTCTGAAACTCTATTCCACAACCAAGATTGATCTTACATTACACCATTACAAGGTATATCTTGGATTCTACGGTCTTCTATGTTTATATACATTCTCTTGACTACAAATAGAAAACATGAATTTACCTTTAGAAATTTAAATAGTAAATTTATCATTCATGATGTTCACAAGGTGTCCTTTATCATATAATTGTATTATGATAAAGAGGTTGTGATAAAGTCATAATACAAATAAAATTTTTTAAAATAATGGATTTTCAAGACGAATAACTTTAGTTATTCCATATATATCTCCTTGATTATTATCACCAAATGTGAATTTTCTATCATTAATATTAATAATCTTCTTGAAAATTTTCTTGTTTCTATTCATATAATGTGAAAATACACTATCCATGTACCACATATTGTTTTTTGTTACTCTTCTGATTTTACATAAAATAAAGAGTTAAGATCTATGTCCCCAAACTTACTTGGGTTCGTCATTGATAGAGAATAAAACTTTAGGAATACATATATTTCATAATATTTTTTGTTGAAAAATTGTAAATTCATTTCAACATTAATGTTTATAAAGCCCAAATGATTTTACTTTATTTAAGGAACACTTATTTTTACAATGTCCACAACTTTGTAATTAAGAACAAAAATGTGAACTATTTGTAACAAAATAAAAATTTAAAATAAGGTTTTGGTTTTGTAAAACAAATGCAAGAAATAATTCTACGAGATCTAATTTTACTATACATATTATTAAAAGTTTACTTTCTAGAATTAAATTTTGATAGTAATTTTTCCAGACATAAAATTTCATAATTTAGTTTAACAATTAAATCATTATGTCACTATTTATTTTGGAATTAAATTTCCCTAAAAAAAATTTGTGATGATAAATTTATATATAAATTATAGAAATTAGTGTATTTTCTTTATAAAGTTATACCTTATATTGTCAGAGTGTTCTTTGGAAGATTTAAAATTTTTCTTTTATAACAAAGTAGAAAAAAGTGATACTTTGTGAAAGATAGGTAATATATCACCAATAGTTGAACTAGATTTTTATTCTTCAGAAGAATTTGAATCATAATTTTCCACAAAAATAGGATTATTTTTCACTAAAATTATAATCTATAAGTTATTAAAAATATTACTTTTCAATATAGTAATCATTATCCTTTGGAATACAAGTGTATAATCCCACAACCTTTTGACTATCGCTATCATCTAATGAAATTTATGATGAATTTTCTCCTCCACAAGCACTCTATTTTTCAAAGGAATTAAAACATTTATTTCATTTATATTTTTAAAACTTCTTGGAGTTTCTATCTTTTTTATCATTACTTTTAATATTAAGAAAATCTATCCTATTGTGTTCAAGCTTCTTACACTCATAAAAAATAATATCAAAAGAATATATCATGTCAGTCTTTTACATAGGAGTTTTTATATATCTATAAATAAAATAATTCTTTACAACTATTTTATACATTCTATTTGTAATATAATCAAGTTCATTCTAAAACTTTCTTTAATGAATTGATTTAAACCTCAACATTAACTTTATTATACATAGAAGATTTAACAACATTAATTGTTGATCTGTCTTTCTTAGATGTTATTGAAGTAGAATAAAAGGATAATCTATTTTTTCTCTTTCTTAGTATATTTTTTCAATCTTCCTTAAAACATAATATTTTGATTAAGATCATTTATATTAACTTTAATGTGTATTTGATAAAATAATATTTCTTCATCTCTTGAATTTTTAAAATGTTTGTTTGATAGTATTGATTTAACTTTTTCAAATCGAATACAATATAATTTTGACTTTCCAGACTTTTTTTAAATATGGATCTAATGAAAAAAGTAATCATACTTATGTTGTTTCCAAAAAATATATAAGATGATAACATAAATTAAATCCATATGATAAATGATATTTCTCGATTTGGAAAAATAGTATTTCCAAATTAATATTATTAGAAGAAGAAAAGTATAAAAGTTAGTAAAATATAAAATTTTAAAGAAATATACTGTTATTTTTAAAATAATATTATAAAGTGTAGAAATATATTATTTCAAGTCGATAAAAACTGGTTCATAATTGTTTTATTTTACCTACTAACACACACTTTTCTCACCTTAAAATTTTCATTTTCATGATATTTAAATTTCTCACATAAAAAACCTCGACCCATTTTATAAAAAAACATAGAAAAAAACTAATAATAAACAGTTATAATCCTGGATTAGTTGTAACCTCCACATGATACATCCTTAGGTACTACAATCACTTCATTATCAAAGGAAAAAATTTACAAAGATCGTGAAAAATATACACCTTTTAATTGGTATTATGTCCTTGGGGGTTTCTAAGTTTATAAATCATGTTTTTTGTATACCTAGGACATTATGATTTGATTTATCACCATTATACCCTATAATAGATAAATATATCACTATAGGGATAGGGAAGAGATATATGAGGAATAAAAGAACCTATTTATTCAACTTATTATTGAAGAAAATTTACTAATGAATATTGAAAAATTTATAGCTATGTTTGAACCCACTAGAATAGATAAAAAAGAACCCATTGAACCAAAAACAAACATGGAAGATCATAGAACTCGTAAATAATTAACTACTTCATGTGAAATAGATATAATGGTTTATAATACCTTATTTCACCTATTGGTTTTAAAATTAAGACAAGTTTCATCCATCATCTTCCTAAATTCCATGGATGTTGTGACACTCATCAGGTCATCGATACATTTTATTTTTATTTTTATTAATATTTTTATCTTTTACTGGAGTTCCTAAGAGTTTAGACTAACAAATATTGTGTTTTTGGAGAAAAATTCCTAGTACATGGTTAACACACAATTAGTACTAACCATTGAAGAGTGGTGTTTGGGGGAAAATGTTTTTTTTCAGAGTCTTCACAAAATTTTCTAACCATTATGTAGTCTCTAGGACCTGTGAATACTTGTTCTGGGAGGGAAGAGGATCCCACACGATTGGTGAAAAGATTTATTAATCTATAGCCAAACCATGCACCTTTTCTAGCTCATTTAAAAACATGGAATGTACTCTTTACCCAAGATGGGTGTCCCGAACCATCCCAGTGGGGCCCATGCCATGACTCCCCAAGCCCGCCCCCAATAGGCCATGGGATGGTGACTAGCACCGAGTCGGCATATCACTAATATGGGAGGCATTGCCTAAGAACTTGTACACACACACATATCCAAGCCCACAAATTATGAAATGTAAAAACAACCACAAAGGAACAAAATTAATGCATACAACTAAACACAACTAACAGAGTACGACAGAAAGTAAAATGCTGAAAATAAACTGAGCCAGAATACAAGCCCACTGAAACAAGATTCTGAAAAGTGCAAGGTCTAACCTGTAAACACAAATAGGTACTGGGAATTTTTCTCATAGCCATAATAATGCCTTGGCCTGTAGGGAACTCAGAAATCTCATTCTCATCCTGGTCCGCCCTTGACCCTGTCAAAAGCATGCTCGTCTGCACAAGACATGACATGTGCGGGCAAAGCCCATGCATGGGGTGAGTATAACAATACTCAGTAGAGGACCCCAAAAAATAGAAAATCAATACACAAATTAAAGGTACAGTCATCCCTACATAGTATATGTCTAAAGAACATAATGCAGAGAAACACAAACCAGATATAATCAAAACCCAGACCTGTAGTCTAGAGACATGTCACACAATCGTATACCCCCGTCTAGGGATTCAGTTCGATGATTCCACGAAAGACTCGTTCCGAGAGAACACACTCCATGAGTCTGGTAGCTCTGATGTTTTATGTCTGAGAAGTAATGTTGTTTATTAAATGTCATGATTGGTAGTTACACTCATTACGGGAAACACACTCTTGAGTGGGAAGATCACAATAGATAGATACACTCATTACGAGAGACACACTCTTGAGTGGGAAAGTTCATGATACAAAGATGAGGATGACTGCCAGGGCCATGGTGGATACCGTGATTCATCTGGATTCACCTGATAGGTATAGTATCAATGCTTGGTAGAGTTGGTCACATCGATGCCTGACTCTACCTAGGGTCAGGAATGGATAGAGGATCGCGCTCCGGGCCTCTCGGAGGGATGCCTGACTCTATCACAAAAATTCCTGCAGAAGGGATCATACTCTTGTAAAAGGAAATGATGCATGACCTTCAGGGGAACGAGAAGAGGGGGAATTAACCCAAATTAAACATGTCCAAGACACGGTGGACAAGAGGACCAAGCAATTTTCTAAAAAGTTCATGGCGTGTAGAAAAGTCACATGTCGTGTCTTCTGCCCCCAAGTACTTCCCATATACAACGGTGTGTCTCGTAAGGCTGGTCATGTAGAAAAAGTCAGTACACAGTGTGTTGTATGGACTACACGCTGTGTCTGAGTATCTGGGGTTGATTCTGTGTACGCTGGTCATGTGTCCATACACGGCCTCAACTCGTGTATTCCAACCCATGTAATCGGTACATGGGGTGACCCGGGCTACTAGCCTCACCTGGCTATGTGGTGTAGTACACAGCCATGTACTACACCTTGTGTCCGTGTATCCCCTAGATACACGTCGAGTCCAATGTATCCACCTCTTCCATGTTGCATAGAGAGTACACGCCGTGTTCTGTAGCTGTGTAGTCCATCTCATGTCCGTGTAATTTCCAAAATACACACTGAGCTTCGAGGAAATTCCATCATGGCATGTGACCAGGGTCACGTGCCATGTGATTCCTCTCTGACCCCTGAAACCCTTTCTACCATCGTCGGTACTACACGGCGTGTTCTTCGGAAGTACACCTCGTGTATCCCGGAATTTTCCAAAAACTATGCTCTTGGCTGGAACGCCTCTCATAATGCCATGTTCGTCTATCTGGTCATCCAATCACCACGAAACTCCAGAATCTAGGTCACCCCGATGTCCCGAAGTCATTTCCATTGTTTTTGGGCCTCTGATCCACCCCAAAAATTCCTTTTTGATCCACCCTCACGAAGAATGGATGAAGAACAGTAATTCCCGAACCGTGTTGATTCGTCTACCTCTGTCATCGTCGCACCTTTTCTAGGTCGTCGCAATGTCGGATCCCCAATTTGGGATCATTATGTCACAAAACAGGCGCGCAACGATCCTTTGTTCATCTCCCCATGAAGAACGCGAATAACACACAAGATAAGAAAGGGGGGAAATCGAGAAAAGAAATTGAGGAATGAACCTCTGCCATTGTTCGCCATGACATTGATCCGCTCCTGTTAGTATGATCAAACGGAGTGGGATCAAATGATAAAAAATAATCATGGATCAATCCCCAAAAATAATTCCCAACAGAAACCGTCCCACAAGAACACACGAATCTGTGGATCAACTTGTTCGTGGTTGATCCGCATTCGTCGTTTAAATAAAAAACAGGGAAAAAGAATTTAAATAACAAAACACTACATCAAAAGGGATCGATCATTGGTGAAGAGGTCATATTGCCATCATCATCAAGATCCTTCAACTCGTTGGCACAACGATTCACACCTTTGATTCATCATCGTTTGTCGCCTATAGTTTTCTCCAAGGCTCCACAGATTCTCCAGACTTTTCTCTCAATTTTCCATCATCGACCATCGTTCGATTAACCCATTCAAAAGGGGAAACGCATTTTGGAATTCCATCACGCTGATGCATTAATGATTCAAGTTGTCATTTCTGAGTCATTATGACATGGAATTAATTATTAAAAAGCTGCCCCATTATTGCACTGCAGCGAATGTTTCCAAATTAAAATAAAATAAACTTTTCCATTTATTTGATTTTATTTTACTGAAAATGTCTAAAAATTAACATTTTTCCTCAACCCTCTCCGGTCGTGGTTTGAACCATTCTTACGTAATGTCATTCTCTTGGGTGCAACGGTGCCTCATATTTTTAATCCGGGCATCCGTTTGGAAATTTCCACAACCGCACACATGTTCCGACTCAATGAAACTAAAAAAATGTTCAAACCACCATTCTGGAATCACCGGGCCTCGGAATGATGTGTCGTATCTGTCCCTTGTCTCATAATAATTCCATATAATATTTAAAAATAAAACAAGGAAATTATGAGAAATTATATTCTCCCCACCTTGGGGCTTTGCGTCCCCAAAAATCCAAAATAGTTCTACTCAAAAAGATGTGGGTACTCAGCATGGATTTGAGCATCCCGCTCCCATGTGATCTCTTGAAGATTCCCATGCTACCACCGAACACACACCAAGGGAATCGATCGCCGATGGAGGATCCTCTCCTGCCAATCCTCAATCTCCACCGAGTACTCAGCAAAGGTCACTCCATCCTCGATGTCCAGCTCACCCCAGTCGATGACGTGAGATGGGTCATTCACGTACCTCCTCAACTGAGACACATAGAAGACATCATGTACCCAAGGAAACTATGGAGGTGGATCCATGCGGTACGCCACCTCACCAACTCTAAATAGTATCTAGAAAGGTCCAATGAACCTCGGAGATAGCTTGCCGCCTCGGCCATATCTCTGTAACCCTCATCGAGGTGAGACTAAAAGAAAGACGTGGTCTCCCTCCTCAAACTCTAGGGGTCTCTGTCACCAGTCAGCATAAAACTTCTGTCAGCTCTATGTAGTCTTCATTCTCTCACGGATGATCTCCACTTTTTTGGTGGTAGATCACACCAACTCTGGACCCATGAGTGTTGACTCTCCAGGGTCAGTCCAACAAATCGGTGGCTGGAAGGGTCTCCCATATAAAGCCTCGAAAGGTGTCATACCAATGGTGTAGTGGTATCTGTAATTGTACCCAAACTCCACTAGTGGTAGGTGGTCATCCCAACTACGACCAAAGTCCAAGATACAAGCCCGCAACATATCCTCCAGAACCTGAATGGTCCTCTTTGTCTGACCATCAGTCTGGGTATGGAACGTGGTGCTCAAGCAGAGGTGAGTCCCAAAGGCCTCCTGCAATCCCTTCTACAATTGGGATGTAAAGCAGGCATCTCATTCTGAGACTATCGTCAAAGGAATTCCATGAAGCCGAACTATCTTCTAAACATAGTGGTGTCCCAAGATCTCTACGGAACTCTGCTCCCTAATAGCTAGGAAGTGGGCTGACTTGGTGATTCGGTCAGCGATCACCAATATGGAATCATGCCCCCTGGACATCTGTGGAAAGCCTGTCAAGATGTTCATTGATTTTCCATACCACTTCCACTCTAGAACTTCCAGCTGTGAGCTAATCCCGCTTGAACCTGGTGCTCAGCCTTCACCTACTGGAATGTGAGGCATCGGGAAACAAACTATGCTAGTCCCTTCTTCTTGCCTGACCACCAGAACTCTCGTCGGAGATCCTGGTACATCTTTTCCACCCCAAGATGTACTACCAAGGGGGATGTATGAAACTCCCTTAGGACCTCTTCCTACAACGCTACTGGTACAATAGTACGTCCTTTGAAAAGAATTATGTGCTCCCCACCTTTCGAATATCAATCAGGAGCATGTCCAGTGGATAACTAAGAACGTAAATCCTCACAGTCGACATCCCTAAGGTGCACTTCCCTAACTCGTTGTAAGAGTGTATGGGTGACATCCATTGACTGTAGGTAAGCCACATCCTCTCCATCCATGAAGGATAACTGCAAGTAGGCTAACTGCTCTGTCACCTCACTCAACAGCTACGAGATCGACCTTCTTCTATGAGCATCTGCCACCATTTTCCCCTTCCCAAGAGTATAGATGATCTCGAATTCATATTCCCGGAGGAACTCTATCCAATGCCTCTGCCTCATATTTAGATCCTTCTATGAGAAGATGTACTTGAGGCTCTTGTGGTCATAGTAGATGATGAATCGCTCTCCCAAAAGGTAATGTTTCCACATCTTCAATAAGAATACTACCACAGCCAACTCGAGATCGTGGGTCACATAGTTCTGCTCGTTTGGTCTAAGCTAGCACCATACATAATCTATCACTACCTACCTCTGCATCAAGACACAGCCAAGACCATTCCCTGATGCGTCGCAGAAAACTATGTACTCGACACCCTCCTCTAGAAATATCAAGATTGGGGCACTCTTCAAACTCTGTCTCAACTACTCGGAAGCCTACTAGCACTTCTCCGTCCATATAAATGGTTTCCCCTTCCTATTCAAGGCTTTCATCGGTGATAATATTCAGTAGAAATCAGGAATGAATATTTGGTAATATCCTGCGAACCCAAGGAAGCTCCGCACCTCCATCACGCTCTGAGGTGGCTCCTATAATAACACTTCCTCCACCTTGGATGGGTCTATAGCCACTCCATCTTCTGAGATGACATGCCCCAAAAAGTGGACCTCCTAAATTCATAACTAGAACTTCAAGAGATTCTCATAAAGCTTGTGCTCTCGGAATACATCTATAACTATCTGCAGGTGTCTCGCGTTCTCCTCCTCTGATGCTGAGTACACAAGGACATCGTCGATGAAGACCACTATGAACTGGTACAAGTATAGCTAGAGGATCCAGTTCATCAGTCCCATGAACACTGCGAGGGCATTTGTCACACTGAAAGGCATCACCAAGTATTCATAGTGATCGTAGCGGCATCTGAAAATTTTCTTCGGTATATCCTCATCCCGTACTCATAACTGGTGATAACCTAATCAAAGGTCAACCTTCGAGAACCAATGTGCCCCTCTCATTTGATCGAAGAGGTCATCGATTCTCAGTAGTGGATACCTGTTCTTCACCATCACTTGGTTCAAGCACCGTTAATCCACACACAACCTCAAACTTCTGTCTCCCTTCTTGGAAAACAAGATTGGGGCCACCCAGGGTGAAACACTAGGTCTCACGAAACCCTTTCTCGGCAAATCCTCCAACTACACCCTCAGCTCGCGAAGCTCTGCGGGAGGCATCCGATATGCTGATGAAGAAATCAGCACCATCCCAGGGTTTAAGTCGAGGCAGAAGTCAATTTCCCAATGGGGAGGTAGTCCTAGAATATTTTCGGGAAAGGTGTCCTTGTACTCTGCCACTACTTCTAGGTTCTAAGAGCTCATCACATCTACTACTCTGAGGGAAAGGATATCCAACTCATGAATGACCAGCTACACCCTCCTATGCATGAGTCTATTCTATGTTGCCTAGATCTCCTTTTCTATGACAAATGAAAACCTCATCCCATCACTACGGACACACCACACTCTTCACCTAAAACAGTCAATCTAGGCATGGACTGAAGATAAGCAATCCACACCGATAATGATGTCATAATGCCTCGACTCTAACACTAAGTACCTCCAACTGAAACTCTCGCCTCCAAGGGTAAGATCTCACTACCTACAAAGGTGCGTGATTGTCAAGTCTCCTCCCATAGGTGTCTCCAAGCATAAGGATCGAGTCAACAATTCTAGCAGAATCTCAAGTTTTTGCACAAGACATGTGGCTATGAAGGACTGACTTGCACCTGTGTCTATAAGTACGATAGATAAGGTATATAAGACACAGATCATACCTCATATCATCCCTGGAGCCCCTGGGTTGTACACCTCGACTGCATGCAGTTGTCCCCGCCCCTGTCCCCCAGCTCTCTGAGCCTGGTGCGAACCTCCTAGGGGTGGTGGTGGAAGTATGTCGAAGCGCCTTCCACCACCTGCATCTCTCCCTACTACTCTGCCACATCCTTTTCCCGGAGGGTCTATCCGATCCACTCTATACCTCTACCTCGGTGGTCCATCCACCGCTTCCCTGTCAGCAGCTCGACGGGTCAGACAATCTCTAGCAAGATGTCCCCTATTGTCACACGCGTAGCACCGCTTCTCCCTAGGATGACTGGATCCATCCTGAGAGCCATAGATTGTCGATCCCCTGTCTTGGGTCCTCCTCTGATGTGTCTCACATCCTAATCCCTGCGTTCGACGTCAGCTCCCTACTGCTGAGGTCTCCAGACCTGTCTACCTGCTGTTGACTGTTGTCGACTATCTCTGCTCCACCAAGAAGCTCTCGATCACCAAGTTCCGCTCGAGCACTCCAGCATAATTCAAAATGCACAGCGGCATGAAAATATCTCGTATGTATCGTCGTAGACCTCTCTCAAAGGTCCGATCTATGAAGTACTTATCTCTGACCATATCCATTGAGTACCTGGTGAGTTTGGTGAACCTCAAAGAATAGTCAGCTACCATCATGATGCCTTGTTAGAGCTGAAGAAGCTCATGGATGCGTACCTCTCTCAGCGTAACCAGCAAGAACTCCTCCCTAAAGGGTCGCTCGAACTCTATCCACGAAATATTCTCCTCATCGTGAGTCTGTGTGGTCAAACTCCACCATTGTCCAGCCAAACCCTAAAGAAGGCTCGCTCCTAGTATCGCCATCTTGTCTTCTAGTGTCCTCACTAGGCGAAAAACTATAGTCACCGCCTCAAACTAGTCCTTAACTGCCAGAAGGTCAGGCTCACCATGGAACCTGAGGGTTCTCTATCTCTAGAACTCATGGAGCGCGCTAAGCATGCACTCCTCGTCAGTATGTACTTCAGGTACCATGGGCTACTCTACTGGTGTTGGCATAGCTGGTGCACCACTTGGTGGCAACGCCTGGGGAACTGGTCCTTGTATCGAATCCTTGTCACTGAGGGGGTCATCCTCATGATCGTGTTTCTGAATCCTAGTGGGTATACATCGCGAAGGCATCCTGTAAAAAAAATATGTACCATGAGTATATATGGATAACTGTCTCAAAGGAAATGGAAAACACAACCCATTACTATATGAGGCAGGTACCTTTCTTTTATTTCCCTACAACTAGTGTTTTTGTGTACCGAGTCAAAAATTTGGTTAATAGAGTCTTGGTGTATGGATACGATGGCCGCCCGCACCAACACTGGAGTATCTGGCCTAAAAGCTGATCTTGAAACACTTAACACCATTTCCCAAAACCCAATCTCACAGACTCTTGGTCCTAAGGTAGAACTGACCACCTCTGATAACACTCTATCACAAACCATCCCAGTGGGGCACGCATTGTCACTCCCCAAACCCACCCCCAATAGGCCAGGGGCTGGTGACTAGCACCGAGCAGGCATATCAATAATATGGGAGGCATTACCTAAGAACCTACACACACGCACACATCTCCAAGCCCACAAATGCTGAAATGTAAAAACAATCACCAAGGAACAAAATGCATGCATACAACTAAACCCAACCAACAGAGTATGATGGAAAGTAAAGTGCTGAATGTAAACTAGGCCAGAATAAAAGCCCACTAAAACAAGAGTCTGAAAAGTGAAAGGTCCAACCATTAAACATAAAGAGGTACTGGGACTTCCGCTCATAGCCGTAGGAACACCTCGTCATGTAGGGAACTCAGAAAGCTCGGTCATGTCCTGGTCTGCCCTGGACACTGTCAAAAGGCTTCCCATCTGTACAAGACACGACACGTGTGGGAAAAGCCCGTGCAGGGGTGAGTATAAGAATACTTAGTTGAGGACCCCGAAAAACCACAAATAAATACTTGAAGTAAAGGTATAGTTAGGCCTATACAGTATATTTATACCGAACATATAGTGGAGAAACACAACCTAGATATAATCAAAACCCAGACCCATAGTCTAAAGACAATTCACACAACCGCATACCCCCATCTAGGTATTAAGTTTGAAGATTCCACGAAGGAATCCTTCAAGGAGAACAAACTCCATAAGTCTGGTAGCTCCGATGATTTCTGTCTGAGAAGTACTGTTCGTCGGGAAACGTCATGAGAGGTAGTTACACTCATTACGGTAGACACGCTCCTAAGTGGGAAGATCACGATATATAGATACACTCATTATGGGAGACACACTCCTATGTAGGGAAGATCATGATGCATAGATGAGGATCACTTCCAGGGACATGGAGGATACCGCGACTCATCCGGAGTCACCATCTAGGTAGAGGATCAACGCCTGGTAGAGTTGGTCACGTCGATGCCTGACTCTACCTAGGTTCAGGAATGGATAGACGATCTCACTCTGGGACTCTCGGAGGGATGCCTGACTCTATCACAGAAATTCCGTCTAAAGGGATCATACTCCTTTAAAAGGAAACAATGCCAGACCTTCAAGGAATGAGAAGAGGGGGCACTAACCCAAACAAAACATGTCCAAGACACGGTGGACAAGAGGACCAAGCTATTTTACAAAATGTACACGGCATATAGAAAAGTCACACGCCATTTCTTCTGCCCCTGGGTACTGCCCATGTACAATGGCCAGTGTCATAAGGCTTGTCATGTAGAAAATGTCAGTACATGGCGTGTGGTATGGATTACACGCCATGTCTGAGTATCTGGGGTCGGTTCTGTATACGCTGGCCATGTTCCTGTACACGGCCTCAACCTGTGTATTCCAACCCGTGTAATCGGTACACTAGGTGACCCACGCTACTGGAATCACCTAGTTGTGTGGTGTAGTACATGACCATGTACTACACCCCATGTCCTTGTATCCCTTGTATACATTCCATGTCCCTCGTAGCCACCTCTACCATGTTGTGTAGAGAGTACATGCCATGTTCTGAAGCCGTGTATTCCATCCCATATCCGTGTACTTTTCAAAATACATGTCGAGCTTTGGGAAAAGTCCAACATGCCATGTGACGAAGGTCACGTACCGTGTGATTCCTCTTTGACCCCCGAAACACTATCCTCTTCCTCCGGTACTACACGGCATGTTCTTCAGAAGTACATGTCGTGTATCCCGGAATTTTCCAGAAATGACTCCCTTCACCAGGACGCTTCTCGTGCTGCCCCGTTCGTCGATCCGGCCATCTGATCGCCACAAAACTCTATAATCTAGGTCGCCTCGACGTCCCGAAGTCATTTCAATTGTTTTCAAGCCTCCGATTGGCCCTGAAAACGTGTTTTGATCCACCCTCATGAAGAATGGTCGAAGAATGGTAATTCCCGATCCATGTCGATTCGTCTGCCGCTATCACCGTCGCACCTCCTCTAGGTCGTCGCGAGGTTGGATCTCCAATTTGGGATTGTTACGTCACAAAACGGATGTGCAATGATCTGTTTTTCATCTCCTCACAAACAACGTGAAGAATGTGAAGAACGTGCGAGATAAGAAATGGGGAGTAAATATAGAAAAGAAATTGAGGAATGAACCTCCGTCATCATTTTTCACGGTGTTGATCTTCTCCCATTAGTAGGATCAAATGGAGCGGGATCAAACGATAAACAATAATCATGGATCAATCCCCAAAAAACATCCCAATAGAAACCCTCCCACAAGAATTAATGAATCTGTGGATAAACTTTTTCGTGGTTGATCCATGTTCGTAATTTAAATGAAAAATGTGGAAGGAATTTAAATAACAAACCCCTACCTCAAAAGGGATCAATCGCTGATGAAGAATTCATGTTGTCGTTGTCATCGAGATCCTTCAACTCATTGGCGCAATGATTCTTAGATTTGATTCGCCGTCATTCGTCACTGAGATTTTTCTCCAAGGCTCCATGGATTCTCAAGATTTTTCTCTCAATTTTCCATCATCTACCATCATTCAATTAAACCATTAAAAAGGGGAAGTGTGTTTTGGAATTCCATCACACTGCAGCATTAATGATTCAAGTTGTCATTTCTGAGTCATTATGACATGGCATTAATTATTAAAAAGATTCTCTATCGTTGTGCTGCAGAGAATGTTTCCAAATAAAAATAAAATAAACTTTTCCATTCATTTTATTTTATTTTACTGAAAATGCCTGAAAATTAACTTTTTCCCTCAACCCGTGCTGGTCATTGTTAGACCTGTTCTTAGGTAAATTCATTTTCTTAGATGCAACAGTGCCCTCATATTTTTAATCTGGGAATCCATTTGGAAACTTCCACAACTGTGCATAGGTGTCGACTCACTTAACATAAAAAAAAGTTCAAACCACCATTCTAGGATCACCGGGCCTCCGAATGATGTGCCATCTCTACGCTTGGTCTCGTAATAATTCCATATAATATTTTTTTAAAAATACATGGATAATCCAAGAAATTACAATGGATTTTAAGACTAACCTTGCAATATTAATCACTATTCACTTTACAGTCATCCACTTATCATAGATGTTATTCTTCTTTCATTATTCTGTCAATATTCTTATATATTGGGTGGTTTTTCTTAAGGTAAGTATGATTTCTATTCATTTTATCCCATCTCCACTCTTCTTCTTCCTTATTTGTCCATTTTCATGGAATGTTAATACCCTAGAATGACATGGGAAAAACTATGGTTTAGTTTGGATTAGAATGAAATTTCATGGTGATTTGGGTTATTGACTGTATTTCCTTCTCGACTCTAGTGGTTTTCATTGAAAGTGATGCATTTCAATTCAGATTCATGGTAGGTCTCGCAACCTAGTGGTGATTTTATAGGGATTAACATTTTTTCTTGATATCTTTTTTTGATTAAATTTCCTTTAAATTGTATTGATAATTATTATTTACCCATTATTGATTTAATTCATTGATTTTTTTGAAAATTTTATGGTTTTAAGTGGATTTTCGAAAACAATTGGTTTTAAATCTTGCAATGTTTTTAGAAAATTATCTCAATGATATTTTATGTTTTTAAATAGATTTATAAAGAGTGTCTTGAAAAAGTTTTTACCTTATGATTTATGCTTGATATACTATGGAAATGAGTGGTTTTGGAATACAGATTTATAATGATTTATTTTATTATAAATCTATGTCCTATAGGATACATTTGGTGTGTTGGTTCCTTAGAAAATTTAATCCCTACTTTAGGTTGTGAAATTACTAGGTAATGTATCCTTAGTAAATAGAGAGAGCCCATGATAGGATTGTAGTTCCTAAGGGAGATTGAGATATCTCCCCATCCTTTCGTTCTAACTTATCTTGTTAGTGAACTCATGTTAGAATAATACATTATAAAACTCATTGGATAGAGACAATGTTTCAAATTTATTGTGACTTGGTCGATTTACATGACTTGTGTTTTTTGAACAAATCACCTTTTTGGGTATTTTTTTCTTACTTATTATTATTATATGTTTAGATAAATTCATTATTTTATACCATGTGGATTTAATTTCTTTTTTTAATCATTGGTGACTACTTTTTTATAAATAAGGTTGTTTTGAGAGAAAAAAAGGTATTTATAAAGAAAAATTTTCAAAGTAAAATATTTATCAATGTTTCTTTCAAACTAGACCTATTTATTATCTTGTATAAAAACATTTTGTAGATTCATAGTGTTATCCTACTGGGACATTTCCACACACCCTACATAAGTAATTGGGTTCATGAAGAATTATTTTTATTGGACACATGTAAATGTAAGAGAAGCATAATGTTTGATGGATCCTCATGATTAACGATGTCCTTGATAGGTTCAGGATGTAGAAGATTATGGACTCATGGAATTTAGCTCATGTAGATCATTTTGGGGTTTTAAGATCATTAAGATTTTATGTATTGGCCTCACCACCATTGATCTCATTTTTATCATATTTTTATGATGACTTATAGTCATTGTATATATGTCTTGTTGATAAATTGTAATGTAAAGTTAGTTATTATATATATTTCTAGTTATTCATACATTTTATTTGTTTGGATATTTATCTATTCTTAAGACTACATATTTTATTCCAGGTAAGATCGTATTATGGATGGGTCATGATAGGTTTTTGAGAGGAATATATTCTTTGGTTATATGGATTCATAGTGAAAACCCATTACCAAATGGTTAAGGATGATACGGTAGTCCTAATCACCAAACCATAGAGAATAGTAATGCACTTTGGTCCCTACGGTCAGCTAGGTATAGTGATGGGTAGGGTCTACCATGGATGGTTTATTAAAAAATGGTATCAAATCCCTATTTTTATTTAGGGGTTAGTGGTTACAAGGATACAAGACATTAAATGCTAGAGAGATAGGTATAGAAGGGTGTCTGTCTAGCTCTATGTCATATTAAACCTTGAGTTTCCATGCATGGTAGGGCGTCATGTCATGATATTGAGCTCAATTTTGATGTTTTATTATGAGATTTGGTGAGTTTCCCTACTTCTTATGTGTTTTTGGGTAAGACCATGAGTTATTCTGAAATTTTTTTTTTCTGTGTTATTCAAAGAGGGAAACTAGAGGTTCCTGGTTAGGGTTAATGGTTTAAAAAATCATGTGGTAATCGTGAGGCCTGTTATTCAATCCTTTTATTGTCACTTATCCTGGATTTCAAAACCATGCATCCAAACTATACACAATGATGAAAAGTTTAAAATTTTAATGTTTTCACTCATTTTTTGTTTGGAATTTATTTTCATGTTAATGTCTATTGATTAAAGTTTATTAAATGGATTGATAATGATTGAATTAATATTGGCTGGGATTTTATTATGTATTAAATGTGTTTTATGTCTTTTTTATTTATAGATAATTCCTTATATAAGGTCATCCTATAGTAGAATAGATAAATCTATGGATAATACTATAGAAGAAAACCCTATATTTGACCATGATATGGTGGAATTGATTATCTAGACTATCCAATCCTTGGATCAAGAGGGTGGAGGAAATAAGTCATGAATAATTGAACATGCTCAGAAGTCTACTGAGAAGAATCCACCTATTTTCTATAGTGACAATGGAATCCGAGATCCTAAGGAGTAGATTTAAAGGAAAAAATGTATCTTTAATTTCTTGAAGACCCATATAACCTATAATATTAGATTCCTTACATATATGTTGGAGGAACCTGGTAAGAAGTTGTGTGAGACTATAGTGGAATCCATGTTTCATGATGATCTCCCCTGGACAACTTTCTATAGGGTCTTCAATCAGTAGTCATGTCATAAAAAATTAAGGGTGGTGAAGGCCCATGAATTTTTTACCATATAGTAAGCAGACTGGTCAATAAAGAAACATACTACATAGTTTCTTCAGGTTAGTTAATTTGTCTCTTATGTTCATAAAAATGACTATATATAGGATATACACTTTAAAATGGGGCTAAATATCAAGATAAAGTCAATTATTATTCTTACTTTCCTATTTAATTATGTTTAATTCATTGATAAAGTGGTTATAGTGGAGGTGGACTTAGCTAGGAATACATGACTCAGTGGTGTTCCTTTGGTAGCATGAGGTATCCAAGGTTCATCCTCTTTCTAGAAGAGGATATGGGAAAAATATTTTTTTAGTGGTGGAATGGGTACTCATTAGTCATCAGGTTTTGAACTAGTGGTTTCTTCATGGCATAATACATTAACCTATATTCAATGTGGGATTTCTGGCCAAACTATACCCAAATACCTTGAGTATCTTAGGTCATACCACCACAATGGACATTCAACTCATCTTCAAACTTCTACAGGAATCCCCTATATGGGAGTAGAGTTGGTTCTTCATTTTAGAGGGTATATAGGTTTGATCCAAAACGTCTCTAGGGATGGGTATCTATATTAGGGGAAAGGTTATTCTCATATAGTGGAATTCCTTGGATTTACCCCTTGGATTACTCTCGAACCCTTATAGCCAGACTTCATAAGTATTTATTATGAGTTGGCTCAACCCCTTTGGTCATGGAATCCCTAGTCTCTCCTCATATAATTTTATTATACTCTATACATTATGATTCCCTATTTGGAGATATGAGACACATGACATATTTATGTACTACATGGACACCAGGGAACTAAGATACAGGTCCATGCTGGAGCATGTATATCTGTGCATATTATTGTATTATTTATGAATATATATACATGATGGAAGGGTTAAATATACATTTATAACTTTTGATGAAGCATGTATGGTCACTCTAGAATCCCATGAGGAGACTAGTTGGAAATAGTTTTTAATTTCTGAATTTTACATCATAGATGAATATTATACATGCACTCTATTACCTTTATATTGGCATGATAGATTTATGTAGACACCATTGGTGGTGGCCTAATAAGTTAATATCACACCCTGTTCGGTCCATTGGTTGGTACCTAGTTAGACATCATGGATACAGGTAGGGACATGGGAAGGTCCCTACTTTCCGATGATTAGCTGATTATAGAATAAGAGCATGGGAGTAATGGATGAGCTATGGATTATGATTCTATATGGAGATAGTATTTTATTATTTTTGGTTATTTTGATATACTTTTATGTATTTTTTCCTATTTCCATGTTTTATTTTTTACTCTTTATTTAAATATATGATATTAAATAATATTTTATATAGTTCCACTATTGGCTTGTTTATTATTATAATTTGGATAATTTAATTACACTTTTCCTATTTTCATTATTACACTTCCATTGTTTATTTTTTATTGAATTATACCATTAGGTTACACTGATCATGAGGGTATAGTCTCTCCACTATACCATCATAGGATATCACTACTAAAAGGTAGCCTCTCAAAGTTTGGAATGTGCTTTTAAGGCCATTTGACCGACCTGGTTCGATTAATTATGAGTGAAATGGGTCTGGGATGGTATAAATTTGTTTCAGGTCTTTCATTTCCTCTTTTATTTTTGTTTATATTATTAAACAAGACATTAGTATGCATTCTAATTGGTTAATGAACATATGTATGAGAGTATCTAACCCATGTATGGGAGAAAATACAAATTTTCCAGGATGGGATATGATGTTCTGGATTATGGTTGTTACGGTTGTACTAATTTCACTGTTGGGTGATGCACAGGAATTGTGGTTTTCTTATTATTGTGGAATGTATTTTTACCCTTAGCCTAATAAAAAAAGGACTTTTTCTATCAAGAATTATTATAGGCATGTGAGGATTTATATTTCATGCATCATTCCATTCCATGTTTACTTATTACGTACATTTTTTTTTTCATATTCCTTGTTCCTTGATAGTTATATTTGAAATTTTTCTAATGTTTCTTTTAGGGGTAAATAATTGGAATAATTAAAGTTTCTGTATCAATAAAAATGATTTTCTCTAGTATAGTGTGATGATGGAACCTTAATTATGCAATTATATCAGGGTTTATCCATGAACCATTGGTAACATGAGATAAAACGTTAGTTATTTTAACTTTTATGTATGTCAATTTTTATTTAATGAGCTTATGTTCATTTATAAATTAGGAATGGTCATCTATCTAATTTATCCATCTTAAAATCTGAGTTATAGTGACATGAAGTGCCATTTTAAATTTATAATGTGTAGTAATTTATAACTTGGGAATGATAGATGTGTCTAACTGGACCTTGGTTGATATAAATATGGATATATGTATTGAAATATTTAAGGGATTTTGTACCCTTAGTTTAAATATAAGTAATTTTAATTAAATGGTGGTGATAATTGAAACTTGAAGGGTGTTTTCCTCTATAAATTAAAATTGACACACTATATACCACTACCCTAAAATGAAACATAGAACTTCAACAAGACATGACTTTAGTAGTGGGGAGTAGACAGTATCTCTAGTGATTCATCTCTATCTTATATTACACCCATACCTAAATCTATGTGTAGATAGAGGTATTTTAATCTTATATTGAAAGTATTTTACTTATCATATTCTTGTCTGTGAGATTTTTTCATTGTTGATTCTTATATGAGGCTTGTGTTTGTAAATTTTAGAGTTATTTAACCATGATATCCTTGAGTCGAACACCAGGAGGGTGGAGATGACCATGATTATGAGGGGTGAGACCTAACTCTCCATTAATTCCACTTGTGTAACCTCATTTTATAGCCGATGAGGGTTATAATTCCTAGTTTCGTGAGGGTTTCCTTTGACTTATTGATAATTCTTATGGAGGTCTATGACATCCCCTACTGTGAAAGAGCTAGCGTGAGAGTTTCAATAGTAGTATCCGCCCATGTTTTTAGGGGATGGGAGTCCACAGGTCATGCTATATATCTTTGATCACTTGAATATGAATCTTTAGAGGAGAGTAAATCGATTCGCTTATATGATTTTTTGTTCAACCTAGTATTGGTTCGATGTTATTACTCAGATGGACTAGTATTGATAATTTTCTTATGACATTATAAGGATTATTTCTATGACTATTTATTTTTGAAAATTCTGAGAGATGAAAAAGATTTGGAGGTCATGAACTTTGATAATATACCCATGTAAGTTATAGATTATTCATATCTATTTATAGATATTCCTCATTTCACACCTTCCTTCATTGCGGATTAGCTTCCAAGAGCATGATGTTTTGAGGATGGGAAGAGGTATTCTATCTGATATTAGGTTAATAATTTATGTTTGACTATTTCCTCTAGAATTTTGAACCAATACCTTATTAATGAGAATAATTTGAGGTCATCCAACAGTATAAGACATGATAGTTCAGTGATGAGAGAGGGTAGTAGTTCATCCAGTGGAAGGAAATGTCATCTGGAGGATTCTCAACAGTGAAGTGGGAGCAGAGGACCCATTCAGGTAGCTCGACTATATTCCATCAGTGTTGTTGGAATGGTAAAGTAAAACATTTTTGTGATCGAGACCCAATTAAGTGTTAGTCCAGTGGTAGGATGGGTTATCCTTTGAGATTCTATCAGACCTTACCATTATTTCATAGTGGGAGAGGATCTACACCAACTCCATCTTCCAAAGTAGGATCAGTATCTATGTGTCAGGCCAGAGTCTGGACTACTACTAACCGTACAAGATAAGGAGGTGGAAATGGTCCAAGAGGCTAGACTCAGGATATGTAGTTCTAGTTAAGAGGACCTTCTCCCAATATTTATGTTTAGGTATAGGCCCATGGAATAATACCTATTTATTCAGTGTATTCTATACCCAAGGAGAAGGGTGTTGGTCCATCTATAGATTGAGGTTTGATTTTAGTAGCCACAACATTATTGTTTTACCTTTTTTATATAGGTGATATATATTAATTCATGCATATGAATATTGTAGAATGAATTTTTCTAAATATTTAGTATTTCTATGGTGTGATGACAATTGATACTCTATTGAAAATTTGATTAGAGAGTGTACACCAGTGTAAGGAGTTCCCCTTAAGATAGTCTTTTATTGTTTCTTATGTTACCACTTTATCCTCAAGATGGAGACCTTGGATATAATTCTCAAGATGGACTAGTTGGTCTCCTATAATGATTATTTTCACTAATATCATGGTATTGTATCTTTTACCTCACTAAAGGGTAATAGTTATGTACACAAGGATGAATGGGATTTTCAGGTTGGTAGATCCATACCAGAGCTTCGTGGGTTAGGTAGAGTGACATCCCAGATTACTAGACATTATTTGTTTGACATAGGAATGAGTTAGGATGATTTCAATTCTATAGTATAAGGTTTTAGGGATTTTTTTCCAGAATAATTTTCTAGATTACCTCCTAAGATATAGGCAGAGTTTACTATAAATCTAGTTCCAAGAGCATCACCCATATCAAATCTCCTTATAGGATGGATACTACTGAGTTGTAGAAGATCAAGAGGAACCTAGAGGATTTTAAAGATAAGGATTTTATGTCAGTCGATACTTCAACTTGGGGTTCACCTATCATTTTCAGTAAAAAAATCATATGGTACCCTTAGGATTTCTGTATATTACCATTAGTTAAACCATCTTACAATTAATAACTGGTATCTATTCCCTCATATATATGACCTCATTGAACTGATCTGAGGACTAGGGGTTCTTTAAAAAATCGATCTGATGTCAGGATATCATCATGTACGATTTTGGCCTTTATACATACCTTACACAACACTTTTATGTGGGTATGGTATTTATGAGTATCTTGTTTTGATTTTTTGTCATCTAAACATGACTTCCATATTCATAGTTTTGATGAATGTGGTTTATCACCTATATTCAGGTTCATCTGTGGTAGTCTTATTGGAATTTATCATAGTAAATTATCTCACATAATGTGACTATGAAAAATATCTTAATATCATAATAAATAAACTAATAGATCGACATTTTTTCTCTAAGATAAACAAATTCCACTTTTTTATAGGAAAAGTTCACATCTTGGGTCACATCATATCAGAGTAAGGAGTGTTTATTAACCTAAAGAAGGTGAAAATTATAGTTTCCTTGGAACAACCCAATAACATATTTAAAATACATAGTTTCTTGGGTATGTAAGGTTAATATATGAACATTATTGAGGACTTTTGATTCCAAGATTCATTTATTAATGGTTTAAATAAAAAGGGTGTGAAATTCATATGGTTAATAGGATACAAGAATGACTTTAAAGAGCTGAAAGGGAGACTGAATTTCACACCAATATTGATTATTTTAGTGTCAGATAGAATCTATACTGTTTATTATTATACATTAGAATTGGTCTCAGAGAATTTATAATGTAGGAAGACCGGGCTGTGGAATTCGGTTCTCTTCAGTTGAGTCCATGTGAGAGTAATAACCCGACGCATGACCTCGAGCTGGTTGTTGGGTTTCATGCCTTTAATTATTGGATACATTATATACTCAAAGATCATTTTTTGGAGTATACAGATCACAAAGCCTCTTTAATTTCTTTAAAAACATGATATCTATCCTGATATTATGGTTCATTCCTTTTATTATTAATTCATCATACTAATTAATAGAAAATTCTAGAGGCCAGTGGTGAATGAAAGTTGATGGAACCCTTTTCTCAGATGCATCTAGAGATTTAGAAGAGTTATGGGAAGTATTATCTTATAAATCTAACATTTACTTCTACACTTCTGGATAGGTTAAAGATGAGGTGTCTTGCTGATTATGAATGTTTAGTCCTATAGGAGATCATTTCATGTATGGATCCACAACCGGATTATACCATTGATGAGAATGAGGTTTTGTGTATCTATAAATTTTTTTGGGTTCTAGAAGATATCTAAGAGAAAATGATGTGAAAGTCACATGCCTCATATTTGGTGATAAACCCTAGGATTATAAATATTTATCATGATTTATGTTGTAAATATTGGTGGATTGGTATGAAAAATGAGATATATGGATGTACTACTAGGTGTTCCACCTGTCAGCAGGTGATGGCAGAATACTAGTGACCAGTAGAGATTTTGAACTAGTTTCTTATTGCTGAGTGGAAATTGGATGATGTCATTGTACACTTCGAGACTACCTTACCATGATCACCTAGAGTAAATAGTGTGGTATGGGTGATCATTGATAGGCTCGTAAATTATCTCACTCTTTACCTATCAAGGAGACCTTTTTAGTGGACGAACATGTAAGGCTCTATTTGTTGAAGATTATACGACATCATGGAATTCCATAAATTAATGTATTGGATAGGGACACTCAATTAATTCATTGTCATATAAAGGATCAAAGGGGAAATAGGTAAATAGGTTGTTTTTATTACAACATACCACCCTCATACCAACAAGTAGTCTGAGTGGACGATACATATTTTAGAGGACGTTCTTCAAGTGTGTATCCTTGACTGTGAGGTTCTTGGGAGAAAAAATAACTCGAATAAAGTATTCTTATAATAAAAACATTCATTACACTATATATAGTGATACTTATGAGTAATTATATGGTATTCCATGTCAATCACCTATGTACGAGTTAGAGTCAGAGGAAAAAACATTGCATGGATCCTATCTCGTTAAGGTGACTTCAGTGGTGGTTCAGCTGATCCAAAAAGTGAATGGTTATAGCCCAGTTTAGGAAGAATTCTTATGAAAACCACAATAGATGAAATCTGTAATTATAGTTTGTGGATAAGGTATTATTTCATATATTTATTATAATGGGGCATCGATGGGTTGCGATGCATTTAATTTATCACCTTATTTTGTTGGACCTTTTGTGGTTTTGGAGAAGGTTATATCAATAGATTTTCAGATAATACTCTTTGAGAGATATTGATCTATAAATGATGTTTTCCATGTTTCTCAATTTCATCACTACTAGTCAGACCCATATCACATATTTTATCCTCATTAGGTGATATGGAGGAAGATGCATCCTTTATAGAGAATCCTATATACGTTATGGACCAGATCATGAATGATCTATGAGGAAGGTCAATCAATCTGGCATGGTTTCTATGATAGAACATTAGAGTGTAGGATGTGAACTAGGAAAGGGAGTCTAGCATATGCACATAATGGAAATAAATCTTTTCAGATGATAATCTTCCGCCATCAGAAGGGAATCTCAGGGTTGATTCGTCTTAATCAAGGGAGGTTATGAAAAAAAAGTTTTTCATATGAGGTATGAACATATTAATTTCTTGTTAAAAATCCTTATCTTATAATTATAAATGTTTCCTATGGTATAAAGAAGGAATCAGAAGTGTATGGGGTTATTTTGGAGCCTGGAACTTTATATTTTGGAGGAAACAGAATAGGGATAATGTTTTCCCAAGTTGTTCCCCTGAGGAAACATGGTTTGGATAAACCATGCAGTGTGCTTGCAATAGATATAGAGGATTTTCATGGGATGAACATAGTTTTTCTAATCATGAACCTATACCATGTAAGGGTAGTGTTACTTTGATAGTGCCTAGTGTATGGGGTAGGCATGATTGACAAACCATGGACATGAACCTTGTGAGGGGCTTGTCTTTGGATAGTGCTAGCTTCATCGTTGGCACATGGTTTGCAAGATCGGGCCTCCAAACCATGAGACACATAAAAAGTGGGTAGAATTAAACTTTTCCCTTTCTTTTTTAAAAAGGGATAACCCTTTCATCCTCCATTTACATCTAGTGGACCACACACCTAGAGAGATCCCTCCTCTCCACTTGTTAGGATTTGAAGCCTCTTCTTCATCCAACCTCTGATTTGAGTGATATCTATCATGTGGTATTGCTAGTGATATGAGATTTTATCCATTTCATTCCTTTTTTTGTTTATCTATACAACTTCAATGATATTTTGTAGAAAACTCATAAAACCAATTTTCAGGGTATTTTTCTATTTATCTATTTTATTTTGATCTAGACTAAGGAAAAGAAAGATACTAGATTATTGTTTCTCCAAGGCAATAAGGTAGGTAGTATATGGATTTTCCCCATTGTATTTATGTTTAAATTTTTATTCATTTTTCTGCACACTTTTTTCTCCAAGAATCACCCATAAAATTAATCTTCCTTGAATTGGTCTCCCTATTTTGGAACGTAATAACTCTTTTAGATCCTTAATGATGTGGGAGGCTATCAAACTCAACATGATCCACCCCTTTGAGTTTTCCTATTATTTGATTATTTGACTTTCATGGTTTTATAACCAAGAAACCCAATGATGTGTTTGGTTCAACTTCTTATATATGATATAATTAACCAAAATGGATAAATTATAGTGGTGTATCACAACCAACATGTTTACCAATATTATTGAATTAGTAATTAAATTTATAAATAAACTCAATCAATTGGAATAAATTTAACAAGGAAAATGTTACCATTCCACCCTTAAATCTTATCATCATTAAATGAAAGTTAATGATTTGAATGAAATTGAAGTAGTAAGATGGCATGATTATCACATGGAAATGTTACACTTCCTGTACATAAGTGGTTCCTAATAGTATAGAACTTAAACCTTGTCATCAATAAATGGAATTTAATGATATGAATGAAATAGAAGTAGTAAATTGGCATGATTATCACATTGCCATTGTTACACTTCATGTACAAACTTTGTGCATGTACTTATAGACCATAAATGTTGTTATAAAAAAATTCATGGTAATGATATGAATTAAATTGAAGTAGTAAATTGGCATGATTATTACATGGAAAATGTAACAACTCATATTCACATACTTTATGCCTTAACTATGAACATTTTTCAAGTTATAAGAGTGGTAAAACTTGATACCACATGGGTTTCTTAAGAGGATGACTTTATCATTCAGAAGAATCCATCATGATTCATTCAGTCGATTTATTATGGGAGATACCCACCATGGAATTCAGTACTTTTTTTATTATTTGAATTCCTCATCTTTGTACCGATGATTCACTCATTCAATATCTAGATATTAGAATTACTTGGATACACACCATGGATTCATCTTAACATCTACTAACATGAAACACCATGGATTCACCCTATTTGTCTCAATAATGATTAGACTAGGATTACTATGAATTAGCTCCATGGACTTGGTTATAGTCTTTTATAGTGGAATTCCTTGGGTGTACCCCTTGGATTAAGCTAATCCCCATATAGATTAAATACTTGAGTTTTTACAATGAGTTAGCTCGACCACTGAGGTCATGGATTCCTTGATATCACCTCGAATCCATTTATTATATTCTCTATATTATGGTTCTCTCTTTAGAGATCGAAGACACATGAAATATTGAAATACTATGTGGACTCTGTGGCACTAAGCCACGGGTAATTTCTAGTGCATGTATATTTATGCATATGATTTCCTTATATATGAATATATATACATGGTATCAAGGGTACATATACATTTACACATTTTTTTGAAGAATGTATGTTCATCATTACATCCCATGAGGAGACCAATCTGACCTAGTTGTTACTTTATACATTTTACATAACTGATGATTATTAATCCTTACACATGGTTACATTTATATTAATAGGAAGGATTTTTGTAGAAATCATTAATGGTGGACTACTTAGTATATCTCTCACCATATTTGGTCCATAGATTGGTACCTATATAGAATTCGTGGATGTAAGTAGGGACATGGGAAATCTCCTAATTTTCAAGGCATGATTGATTTTATATTAGGAGTGGGGGTCATAGGATAGGCTATGGATTGTGATGATTTATGGAGATAGCCTTTTAGTCCTTTGGGATATTTTTATAAACTTATATTTATGTGTGTCTTCTACCATATATTACAATTAGTTTTTGTTTATATACATGACATTTCATCCTTTTGTAGATGGTGAAACTTTTTTCTTAAGTATTATTATCATCTAGATGATTTACTTCTATTATTCCTATTTTTAATTATTATGATTTCATTTCCTATTTAACCATTTGTTATACTAATGTGATACTCTAATCATGAGTGTATAGTCTCTCCAATATACCATCATAGATCCTCACTACTAGTCAACAACATCTAGTGTACGGGGAGGCTCACATGAGGCTATGTGATTGATCAAGTTAGGTTATATATGAGTGAACTTATTTTGGGATGTTACAACTAAATATTCACCTTCATTAGTGGAAATTCCTTTATAATGTTGCTTCTTACAATAGAAATATACTAAAGGTTGTCCTAAGAAATTAAAAGTTCCAAATGTATATTTCCAATCCATTTTCCAATCAACAAAATCACCATATATTTTTTTATCAAAATCATTTCCTAATTTATAATGTAACCCAAGGGTCATAGTTTCCTTAAGATAACAAAAAATTCACTTTACAGCCTTAAGATGTGTCTCTTTTGGATCTCTTGTTATCTTTTACAAAATTATACAGAAAATGTTATGTCTGGATGACTGTCTATAATATATAGTAAACCACTAATAATTCCCCTAAAAGGGTTTTGATCAACTAGATTACCAAAATCATAAATATCAATAGTTTTTATGTCCAAATAGAAGTATTAATTATTTTAGTATTTTTTTATCAAAAAAATTTAAGAAGATATTTTATATAATTTTCATGATATATAAAAGTTCTTTTTAGTTTTTGAGAAATTTAAAAATAAAAGAAAATGGTTAATTCTCCCACCATGCTCATCTCAAACTCAAATTTCATAAGATCTGAAAAATAATCAGAAAGAGCTTTTTGAGTTGATATATATATAATTTCATCTTCATAAATCTAAAAAATTATGTTATCCTTAAATACTTTTTTAATAAAAAGAGTGGGTTCTGTAGGTCCCTTAAAAATTTGTTTTGTAAATTAAATCCAGTTAAACTATAATACCAGGCTCCGTGGGCTTATTTTAGTCTGCAAAGTTCCTTCGAAAGTATAAGAACATGATCAGGAAATTTTGTGTTTTGAAAAACATTTGTTTGTTAGACAAAAACATCTTCCTGTGCATATCCAATTAGTAAAGAACACTTCACATATATTTTAAAAGGGAAATAAGTTTAGAAATATAAAATATTCTAAAAGTATATGAATAACTTAAAGTATAGATTCTGAAGTGTAAGTCTCTTCATATTATATTCCTTATTGTAGATTATAACACTTTACAATTAGCACTACCACAAAATAGGCCAAGGGAAGTGCTGCCTTTTATCAGTACTAAGTAGAAAACGCTGATAAAGGGGTGGAACTTTATCAGCGCTAGCTAAAAGCACTGATAAATGTGACCTTAATCAGTGCTAAAAAAGCGCTCATAAAGGTGTTCCCTTTATCATAGCTTTTCTTAGCGCTGATAAAGGGTACATTTTTATGTGCTAATAATAGAACTGATAAAAGTTTTTAACAAAAAATATTATTAATTTATATAAAATTATAATATTTATATTAAAAAATAATGTTTATTTTATACATTAAGTAAACTAAAATTATAATTAATATATATTTTTTGATAATTCAAATATATATATATATATAATGTTTTAATTTTAAAATGTATTCCTACGATTATAATTATATATATTTATTTATTTATTTATTTATTTAATTTAATATTATAATAAATTATATTAAATAACAAATATATTTATTATATTTATTGTATATATTATATTTAATAGAGATTTATTAGATTTATATTTGTTAGATTTATTGTATTAACTTATTAGATTTGTTAGATTTATTGGATTAATTCATTATATTTTTTATATTTTTTATATTTAATATATTTATTTTATTTATAAATATATATTAATTTTTAATATATATATTTACAATTAAAATTATATAATATATGCATGTTTTTTAATGAATTTTTTCAATAAAAATATTGATAATGTGTATATATATGTTATTTATCATGCATGAATGTTCATTTATACATAACATCACGTTGTCTAGTAATGTGGTATTTTTATTAATTCATAATGTTACCCATATGAACTATATATGTTCTAGAAAATGTACTTATAAAATTAAATTAAATATATTTAAATAATAAATATATTTTATCATATTTTTAAGGATATATATAAGGACTTTTCAAATACATTTGTAATTATAATTATAACTATATATATATAAATAATTATAAAATTATACATATGATGCTATAATTTTATTAATATATATATATATATTAACAATTATATACAAATATTTATGAATATGTACTATTTACAATTATAATTATAACTATAAATATAAATAATTATAAAATTATAATAAATATATTAATTATAAAACTTATAAAGTTATAAATATATAAATAAATAGATATATTTATTAATATATACAAATATTTATAATTAAATACAAATAAATTTGTATTTATTTAAATAATTATTTAATTGGTTGTGAAATAGTTCTGATAAAGATGTCCTTTATGAGTGCTAAAAAGTGCTAATAAAAGTTGTCTTTATCAACGCTATAATTTCTGCGTTGATAAATATGTCTTCTATCAGCACTAATAAAGGTCTATCTTTATTAGTTCTAAGAAATCGCGGATAAAGGTATGTTTTATCAGCACTTTTAATTGGCATTGATAAACATTCTTGTGGGTTTTTTAAAAGAACCCTAACAGGGTCCTCCTCCCTCACACCCTTTCAGGCCTTCATGGAGCGGACCCCTGCGTTGTTGAACCTTCCTCCCCACGACCCCTCCTCCTCCTCCTCCTCTGCTGCCACTACCTCCTCCTCCTCCTCCTACTCCACGGCCGTTACCGACTAGTCCTCCTCTACCGATGCCGCTAACTCCTCCTCCTCCTCCACAGCTGATGCCCCCTCCTCCTCCTCCACCAAGATTCATTAGTAAGTTCTCATTATTCTTCATTCTTCATAGATCAATAGTTATTCTCTCTCTTGCAATCATAGACCAAGTCTATTGGGGATAGTTATTTCGTTTTTGTTATTGATCTTGATGTAATTTTGTTGGATCTTGTTAGGATAACATGGTTTGTTAATAGATATTGAAGTTTTCTTATGACATTATTCATTTTTGATAACTTCTATGAGGTATGTTTCTTCCCTCTAATCTCCAATTCTCTTTTAACATAAAAAATCGTTTTGATTAAATATTTTAATTCAAATTACTGTGAAAAACCATGTATGATTATTTAAGGAAATCCTTTGTTATATTGTTTTGTAAAAAGTGGTTGGAATTTGGAAAACCCTATTATTGTATAATTTTAAGTTATTGTTTTAAAATTATGGTTTTTTGAAACATGTAATGTATTTGATGAAATAATTTAAATTAGGATTTTTTTTTGATTTATTTGGAATGTTATTTGGTAAATATGGTTGGTGTGAGTTCAAGGGTTGTACTTGACCATAAATAAGGGGAGTACACCATTGGGGAACCTTGATATTCTTCACCTTGTGATGACTTGGTGAATCAATGAGGGATATTGCGTCATTATGGAAATTTCACCTTAGCATGCATGGTGAGTGGGTAGAGACATAAATGTGTCTATTCTTAATAATGGAATTAAATTTTTTTGTACATACCAAGGTTTTACTTGGAGATTATTTATGATTTTTTGATAAAGAGTTTATATTATTTCAAATGGTTTTATATAAAAATTATAACATTTTTTCCAAGTGGATTGATCTTGGAAGTCACTGCGAAAATAATACCGAGTTTAGCCTTACCCCCATTCTTCAGAACTATTTCCTATTTTAAATTATCATATATAAAGACACATAGAAGGGATATTTATCTAAATTATTTAGTAATGTGTTGTGATACCATTGAGTGGGATATGGTGTCATGTTTTTCAGAATCTTTCATATGTGATGGATCAATATGGACAATGGATCAGAAGGTGTGTGGGACATTCTTTAGAAGAAGATTTGCGGGAAGTATATGGTTTTTTTGAAGGGTGTTAGAGTTTCACATGCGGGGGCTTCAGGGTTATGGGAATTGTGGAAAATTTCTAGCTCTCGAAGTTGAATTATTGGAATATAAGGGATCATATGACTAGAAGAATGAATTCGATGAATGTGTTTCATGAGTGAAATGTAGTGAGAGGGAATGAAGGATGAGAAATATTATTTTTGTGAAGTATTGCTAAAAATAGGTGGTAGATGGTACAATATTCAGTGGTCACAATAAAATTATAGGTTTCAATGGATTCTCTCATTATGGACATTATACTTTATAGTAAATTTCACATTGACTTGGTATGCTTATAAAATATTTATAATTTGTTTGGCCTAAAAAAAAGTGTTCATAAACTGGTAATCTTATTCTAAAATTTTTTATAAAATAGTTGTGTTTTTTATATAATTGTTTATAAATTGTTTGGTTTGTTTGTACAATTTTTGATAAATAGTTTGGTCTGTTTTATAAAGGTGTCTTCATTTTAGTGTTTTGATGGCTTTTTTCTGGAAATGATTTGGTGTGTGTTTGGAAAGGATAAGGTCCCTTTTGGAAATTGTTAAATTTTTGGGTGTGTGTGTGTTTGAAACTCAAGGGAATGTTTGTAACTTTCATAATCTTTATGTGTTTTTCATTTATAGGCTCTAGTTTTATTCTATGATGCACATCCTTGGATGCTTGATGCAACTCTTCTTATTGAACCTCATGATGGAATAACACAACCGACCTAAATATAATTACTTCAACCAACCTCCTTATAATGAAAAATATATAATGAATATTTAAACACACGACCACATCATCATTTCCATCAACATCTCCACATCATTCAACCCCCCCCCCCCCAAGATTATCATTTACACATTCCACATCACTTATAACTATATGAGGAATGGAACCAAACCTATTAATATTCATTGAGGTTTGTAAGATATTTCTTATATATTATTCCATAGGTTATGATGTAACAACAAAAGTTTTAATCACTTATTAGTTTCTGATGTATACTTCACACACTAGGTTCAATAAAAATTACTACCATACAAATGAGGAAACCCTTAACAGTGACTACTCTAATGTCCAATCTATAAAATATTTATCAGATATGATACTATCAGGACCCACCCCCATAGTAACTCTAATGGGTTTGAGAATATATCATTGTATAACCCCCCCCCCCCCCCTCATCCAATATTTAAATGGACATGGGACAATTACAATAGGAATTGTAATGATATGATTGGTGTTGGTATCATAACCAACAACTGACCTGAATTTACACTAACCTAAGAGGCGTTCATGATCCCTACAAGATAGAAATGACCCCCTATAAAAAAGATACAATTAATGTAGAATATTTTACCCTAGATTAGAGTAAATTAAAAATGATATTTCTCCTAAAAACCAGACATGTTTGATTTATAAGTTGAACATCAAGTAAAATGGTAAATATGAAAAAAAAATATAAGAATAAAATATCATAGATGGAAAATAAAATCCCACTATTTACCGATAAAACTATTTAACCAGACATATCCCATTCCTAAATCTCATTTGACCTATTTTGGATAGGTATAACATATGAGTTCTCATTTTATGTTATTTTCATTTGGAAATCTCTGTTGTCGTGTGCCTCTCCTCCTCCATGAACGCACCTCTATTTTGCGTTGAATGACACATTCACGGTGAGTTTTCTCCTCTTACTCATTGGTCTCCTATTGTTTTAATGTTATTAATGTTTCATATTGATGGTTATGTTTTGAATTGTAATCGATAAATCCCCCTCTAAAAATCATGGTCGTCGGTGGTCCTTTTTGCACACTAAATGAATTGCATGTTGGTTGGTTCATGTTGAACATTTGAATATAGAAATTGGTAATTTTAATATACTTGGATAAATAATTAATTCCCCAGGATGATAAAACTTCTATGATAATCCCTTAATTAACAAGAATAATTGAATACGGGATACTTTGTAAAATCTGAAATTGTGTTTGTTTGGTTTGTACGGTGTTTTGATTGTGAGCATGATTGTGTGTTTGTATGGTACTGAGTTTGTTGAAATGATTGCTATTCCATTTGTTTTCCTTTTTTTAGTTCCTCCAGCATTTAATTTCAATCCAAATCTTACCCATTTCAAGGGAACCACAACTTTTTTACTAGTTCAATTCAACTGAATCTTAGAAAACCACTTCACTAGAGGACTCTATGGGATACGTTATGGAAACCATAGTCAGATAACCATAAAAAACTTATAATGAATCCTTCCACCCACAAGAACTCTATAGAAAATCATACCATCTATTAGTTTAGTACCATTGTTCTTGACTCGATACATTATGTTTCTAGAGAAATACTAAAATACCAAATTACAACAATGTATATAGATCACATGTGGGATACTAAAACATTCTAGAGAAAGGTATTATTATAGAAAGTTTCATTGATCAGGTGGTTGGGAATATGGGTGTGATCTACTTTTCACCTGAGTAATTCATGGAGAGGTAAGGGTACTATTTACCATAGCTAGATCCATTGATTATACTTGGATTATGACCCTAGTTGAACATCTTTTGTGTAATTTTTTTTAAATATTAATATTACTGAAACAAATGGGATGAATATGAATAAAGAATGGATGAATACTAATTGGCTAATAAATATTATGAAGATGGCGTTAAAGAGTTTATCAAGTTCTCAGAAGATCACACATATGACCCTTCAAAAATCCATTATCTATGTTTACGCAACTGTTATTCAATACAAATTAGTCCAGAAGATTTGGAAGAACACTTGATCTATCACAGAATATATCGAAGTTATACATTTTGAAATAAACATTGGAAAAACTAATGTAGGTAGTGGTTGGGATAGCACTTTGTTTTATGGATCATTTGATATAATTAAAGGCATGAACAATGAATACGACTATATGAACGGTGTGATTACATATAGGAATGATGGTGGAGATCTTATTGAGAAAATGACAAGGACTATTGAAGATGAAATTCGTGATTGTACAAAATTGTTTGAGAAGTTAAAGAGTTCTTCAAAGACGTCATTGTATGTTGGTTGCACTAAATATACATCATTGCCATATGTACTAAAGATGTATAATTTGAAATCCGGAAATGGGTGGAGTGACACCAGTTTTATAGAACAACTTGCTCTCTTGAATGACATTCTCCCAGAAGATAATGAGCTCCCAAGATGAACATACGATGCCGAACAAATTCTATGCTCGATGGGTATGATCTCTGTTAGAATACACGCCTACCAGAATGACTGTATACTATTTCTCAAGGACCAAAAATCACTTAAAAATTCCCAGTGTGGTGCTTATCGATACAAGAAAGATGAATCTAGTCCTACAAAATTTGTATGGTACATTCCAATCATTCCAAGGTTTAGGAACCTATATGGAAGCGAGGAGACTGCAAGACAATTTACATGGCATGCAGATTGAAGAATTAAATATGGGAAACTATTTCACCCGGCAGACTCTCCTCAATGGAAGAGAATTGATCATGAGTATCCTAAAATTGGAAATGAGATGTGAAACCTTCATCTTGTTTAATCTACAGATGGAGTGAATCATTTTGGTTTTCAAAGAAGTAGTCATAGTACATGGCTAGTTATGTTGGTAAATTATATCTTACCACTATAGTTATGCATGAAATGAAAATACATCATGTTATCTATGATTATATCTGGACCAAAACAACTGGGTAACGATATTGATGTTTATTTGTCTCTATTGATCTAGGATTTTAATTTATTATGGGATTCAGGTGTTACGTTGTATGGTGCTTACAAAAATGAATATTTCACTTTGAGATCCATGTTGTAAGGGATGATAAATGAATTTTAAGCTTATGGAAATTTTTCAGGATATTGAATTAAAGGAACTCAAGGGTGTCCCATTAGTAAACAAGGTACAAAGTCAATTAGGTTGAAATATTCATAAAAACTATGTTTCTAGGGCATCATAGATTTCTAACCCGAAGACATAAGTACCAATTTTTGATGAAATCATTCGATGAAAGTTTAGAAGAACATACAACACCATCTCCACTAATAGGTGATCAATTGTTTGAGATAGTAAAAGTCTTGGACACTAATTTTGATAACATTTTTCGAAAAACCTTATGAAAATTGGTTGGAAAAAGAGATTAGTTTTTTTTTGGAATTACCATACTAGAATTTTCGGTATGTCAGACATTTTCTTGATGTTTTTCATGTGGAAAAAATGTATGTGATAGTGTTATTGGCATGTTGCTAAATACACCCAGAAAAACAAAAGATGGAATTAATACTAGGTTGGACATGGTTGAGATGGGAATATGAGAAGATTTGTCACTAGTGAAGGGTGAAAAATGAACATTTCTTCCTCCTGCTGCTTACACTCTTTCAAGGCAGGAGAGATATCAGTTTTTCAACTTATTGAATGATGTAAAGGTTCTATAAGGGTATTTTTCAAATATGAATAACATCATATCAATGAGATATTTAGAGCTAAAGGGTCTTAAATCACAAGACTATCATGTTTTGATGAAATATATAATTCCTATAGCATTATGTTGCATTTTTTCCACGAATGTTCACCATACATTAATGAAGCTCTATTTCTTCTTCAAAGCTATATGTAGCAAAGTTATAAACCCAGAGAAATTACGAACTATGTAAAGAGAAATTTCCATCATATTATATTAATTGGAAATGTTCTTCCCACTGCCATTCTTTGATATGATGGTTTATTTGATGGTTCACTTGGTGAGAGAGATTTGACTATGTGGTCCTGTACATTATAGATGGATGTACCCCATTGAATGGTATATGTAGATTTTGAAAGGGTATATCAAAAATCGAATTCGGTCAGAGGGTTGTATTGTGGAGAAATAAATTGTTGAGGAAGCCATTTAATTCTATACAGAATTCATATCTTGTGTGGAAATCATTGGCCTACCAAAATCTCTTCACATTGGGAAGCTTGAGGGGGAAGGAATTTTTGGAAGTGAGGTTGTCACAATCAATATTACAGATCAAGAGTAGGCCCACCATTATGTTTTTCCTAACATTTTTGATGTTGACCCATATGTTCAAACCCACAATGAAATTATTCGGAATTTTTATCCTTCTAGGGATGAAAATGAATATCAAATACACATGATCAATAGTTTATAGGATGGTTTCAGAACCATATTTTTAAGAAGTAATATGAAAATCCGAACTCAATTTTATAACAACTATGATGGCTAGCCTAAGGACCAAGTGTGTATGTTTTATCTTACAATTCATATCTAGTTAATGGTTATACATTCTATACTAATGAACATGATGAATACAGTACCAAGAAGAATTGTGGGGTTACAGTTGTGGCTGAAGCGATGCATATTTTTGGTGATAAGGACAAAAATCCAATTTGTGTGAGTATGTCATACATTGGCATCATCAAGTAAATATGGGAGTTAGATTATATAAAATTCCAAGTCTCTATTTTTCAATGTAAGTGGGTTGATAATAGGAGTTTTGTTAAAATAGATGAATTGGGATTCATGAAAGTTGATTTCAATAAGGAAGGTGGAAAGAAGAACCCTTTCTAGTGGAATCACAGGCAGTACAAGTATTTTATATTCTAGATCCTACAAACCAAAATGGGTCAATTGTTCTATTATCGACAAAAAAAACTGAAGGGTCAGATGAAAATTCAACAGAGGATGACCCTTTAATTGGGACTTTGTAATCATTTCATAGTAGTCCAATTGTAGATGACGTTTTTTATGTCATAGGATACCACAATTAAGGGATTTACATAGTCGATAGAGGGGTCAAATATCTTTAACCATTAGAAAAGAGTTCAATAATCTTGTTATTTTTTATTTTTATATACATTGTGTTACCTTATGCAATTATATGTTCACTACTACTTTATGTAATCTAAATTAAATGTTAAACCACTTCTATGGATAATTACTTCTGTACCTACTGATGAGCCCAATCCCGAGGCACAACAGGTCTCTCAAACTGTTGTTGATATTCCCAGTGTAGAGGAACAACAGGTTTCTCAACCTGTTTCTCCTAGTCCCAGTGATGAGGTACAATAGGTTTTTCAACCAGTTGATGTTGATCCCAGTATTGATGCTAGTGCTCTAGAGGAATATAATGATGATTCTGAAACTAAGGAAATGTTAGGCAATGAAACCCTAGTGGCAGAAAAAAACAAGAGTGTTGTAGTCCGATAGTGTTAGATAAAGTCCTTAATATAAAATCAAAAGGCATAAGATTTGAGGTGGGATGGAATAAATAAGGCCAACTTGTAAACCCCAAAAATCCATCTTTAGTAGCTATATTGGAATCGTCACTCGGTAATGCGTGCAGATTGATGTACAATCATGGAACCGTGTTTTAATCAGGATTAAGACACTAACGTGGGAATAAATTATGGTAACATTATGATATAATTTCTTTAATTTATTAAAAAAATACTAAAACATTGACTTACTCTACATCATCCATTATATAATGCATTTATACTAGATGCCTCGCACAAGGAATATGTATTAAGAGTTGTAGGAAGGATTAATAGAGTATTCCACACAATTTTAAAGAAATATAATATTAAATATGCTGAAGGGAGAATCAAGATGCACCCACCTCATCTTTATGCACACCAGATATCCCGAGGAGCGTGGGATGCATTTAGTAGCTGTCGTGCAGAGAAAAAAATTTAGGTACATTTTCTCTAGTAATACATTGTTTGACGTTGCTGGTATTCATCACTTTAATTGACATTTTCCTATAAAACAACTACTAAGTGCTAAAAATAAGGAATGGGAAGAAAAACCAGTGTACTCCAAACCTAAATTAAGGATGGGGTATGCTTCACTTGAGAAAAAATTGGTATGTATTTTAATTCTATCATAATAATTTTACGTGACATAAAAAAACCACATCCATGTTCCTCTATTTATATACAAATTTATGAATCAAAATCAAAATCCACTTCCATCCCATACCATGTGCTACGGAAGGAGGCTCGTGTAAATAAAGTGGGGATATTAATAGACGAAAATACACAAAATGTGTGGGAAACATGTGTAAGTATGATATACTATAATTTTTTTTACTTTAAATCACTATTTCATAACAATGATTACTTATTTTACTATATTTTATATCTGACATAGTCACAGGTGTCAAAAACACCTGCACTAGATGCGGACATACATTCAGTGGCCTTGAAGCTGCCAGAATATTATGGTTGCGTCATAGGTGTGCGTTTTGGGGTGACACCACGAACATATTTTCACAAGGAAAAACATGCGGATAATCAAACTGGGGAAATGAGAAAGATGATAGAAACATTATCTATGATTCAAGAAGAATTAAAATAACAAATAGATCTAATATAAAGTATTATGGGGGAGGAAAAGATAAGAAACAACTTAAGAACAACCCATGCATGAAGATCCCACCCCACCCCCACCAGTTTTGAGGAAATCAATTCCACTAAAAACCTAATCTAGCTGAGGTAATCAATGTTCTAATAATTGTTACTATGAAATGTGAATCACATAGACACTGATACCTTTCCTGTACTTATATTCTACAAGGTAAAAATGATTGTGATTTATATCTATCAACCCCCACTAATTTCCTTGTAGCGAGGGCTACAGTGTTCAATATGCAGAACGACATGCTACACAACAAACCACATCCAACAGATCATGTCAGAGTGTCGATTAATGTAGATCATGAGCTGAGCACCGAGATACCTGTTCCAAATGATGATGATGACATTCATATGGTCGAACAACCTATTGGAACATTCATCACAAGGCTGTCAATTCTTGTAAAAAACATGTCGATAAGGAGGTATTCATTTCCAATTTATTTTTCAAGCTGAACCTTTAAAATTGAATGAAAAATGGTCCAAACTAATGAATTTTATTACAAAATGACCAATATAAGGGGGTGAAATGAAATATTGGCTCAAAACTATCTCAAGGATCAACCAACTGATTGAACGATCTACTAAGAGCACCTTCACCCTTCCCGTCCTATATCCACATTTAATATCATTTTAGGCTCATGTGGATACAAAGTTGATATCTGGAAATACTCACATAGATGATATTGGAAAAAATATTTGTGGAGGGGAAGAATCAGATTACATTAGTGCTGAAAATGTAAATTAAATCCTAAAGTATGAATGGTTAGGCACCTCAGTTGTAAAGGTATACATGAGGTATGTTTTCGTGCTTTGATTTTACAAAATTTTAAATACTATGATAATTATTAATAAATATATTTTATATTTTTCATAGGCCTGTATATGAAAAAAAAATTGATGGGATTTTTCCATGAACAAAATTTTTCACTCGTTAGTCCTCATATCACCTCTTCAAAAGAAGAAATAATTTTTGATAAAGAGGGTGAAATAATGTCATCCCTACTAAAATCATTTGAATAAAAAATTATGGATTATAGACTCTTTTTAATACCAATGATGCAGGGGTAAAACTCTAAAATTTAATCATATCAACTATATTTTCATTTCATTCATTACTTATTCCTTTTTTTGTTTTTAGGTATCACTGGATGCTCATTGCAGTCAATTTGGATACTCCATAGATTTATTTTCTGGATTCAATGCATGGATATCCAAAAAACTAACCATGCAATATGGAGTTTCTCAATTTGTAATACACTAGATCCAACATTTTAGAAATAAACATCTAGTTATATAATTTATATTATATTTTAAGGAGGATTCTGTTATGATAGAGCGGTGCATCAATATCATCTAGTTCGTGGAATGAATATAGGGCCTGAGGATAAGAATTCCCCTGAGATCTATAACAGGACAAGTATCATGTTATATATAATAACATTTCACTATCCAAACACATATCAAAACAAATTACTTATTGTTATCGATGTTTCTACAGTGTCCAAAACAAAAAAAAAACAGAATGGATTATGGTTATTATGTTGGTAAATTTACGAAATATATCGTATTTCATCAAAAAACTACCATCCCTGAAGAGGTAATTTAGAAAATAATTTCTAGTTCATTTAAAATATTTATTAATCCTTTTTGTATGTATATTTTTTCAATATCACCATGACTGTCACAAAAACTCATATTCACAAGATGATATAGATGTGTTTAGAAACGAATGGGCAGCATACCTGATAGAAGATTGTACACAAATTGGATGAAGGTGAATTCCTACAAATTATGTTATCCTTATATGATCATTGATATATCCCTTGTTTATGCTTATTGAGAATCTATGATCACCCTTTCTTATGTTTCATACCATTAGATTATGAATAATGGTTTTAGAAATGATATGTATTTCTAGTAAAGAATAACTTAATGAGATAATCTTCTGAACTAGTTATTTATGTTTCTATGTTTCCAAAATCAGTAGACCTAATCTATAATGGCATGGATCATTTATGTTCTATATTTTGGTCATTTACGTTGTTTTTTCTACTAACATAGTGTGTTGGAAGAATATTTGTTGTTCATCACTCACAAATTTAATAAAAAAACTATGGATTCTTCACTACTCTTGGTTAACTACCGGTTAGTATAGCATCTGATATGAACTTCTGATTTGGCCTCCCTTTGATGCTCTCATCAGATACCATCTCTATGATATCATCGTCCACCATTCACCTTTCCTTCTCTTCCAACACCAATTTACTAGGTAAATAGGTGTAGGAAGAGAAGGAGAAGTGAATGCTGCATGATGATATCATAGAGATGGTGTCAGATGATAGCATTATAGAGAAATTGGATCTAAATTTTAGATCATATGCTATGCTAAGCGGTAGTTAACCAACAGTATTGAAGTTCAAAAAGAATCATTATTTTTGTTATTATCTTATATCTGGACAAAATAAACCCTTTGGAAAGATGTAAAGGTAATGTTACAATACAATATATCTATTTTAATAAAAAAAATTATATAATTAAACATGGATTTGATTTTAATTATTCCTTGCAAGGTTTGTTTATTTTAGAATATTTATGTTCATGTGACAAGACTTTGCAGGAAGAGAAATGATGTTGTGTATGGTCAATCACAGAGGTAATTTTGATATTTTCACAGTAAAAAAATTCTCTAAATAATTAATTCATTGTTCCATATTGATTTTTAATTTATTTCTTTTATGTAAGTAATATTAATCTACTCATATGTGATATCAATGTATGAAATTTTGAGGTCATTATAGTTAGTATAAGATTAACTGACCTATTCAAAATCAAGCAAAAACATTCAGTCGTTTTGATAATTTAGGGAGATGATCTATAAGTCATTTTAAATGTGTAAGAATCAACCCAACCTCAATACGACACACTATGTGAACAGTATGACTCAATGTGTCTCTTTTTATTTAAATTTGAAATTATTTTTAGTAAAAAGAACAAGTGACATACTGATAACTGAGCAAATGCATCTTGATTGTTTTGATAATTTAGGAAAACGATCCATAATTAATTTTTGACATGTAAGAATAGACCGAACCTCAATTAAATGCACAATGTGACTGGTTTGATTCAAAGTGTCTATTTTTATTTAAAATTGACATTAATTTTCAAAAAAAACTCAAGTGGCATACTTAAAACCAATCAAACGCATTTATATTGTTTTGAAACTTTAGGAAAACAATCCATGAGTCATTTTTGATGTTTATGAATCAACCCCACAACAATACAATTCATTTTTTGATTGGTATAGCTAAAATTGTCTGTTATCAGTTTAAAATTGACATTCTAGCTCAAAACATGTCACTCACTGAAAACTATGTAAACCCGCTCCAATTGTCTTCATAATTTAGGATAATGATTCATATGTTCTCTATGAAGTGTATAAATTAGTATCATATCAAACCAATTCATGATGTGACTGTTGTTACTCAAAATGCATTTTACCATTTTAAAATAACATTTTAGTAAAAAAAACACTACTGACATACTAAAAACTGAGCAAACACATTCAGATTGTTTTGATACTTTAGTAAAATGATTCATAAGTCATTTTTGAAATGTAGGAATCAACTGCACCACAATTCAATGCACAATGTGACTGGTATGACTGAAAGTGTCTCTTTTTGAAAAAAATTGACATTAATTTTAGAAAAAAACACAAGTGGGATACTGAAAACCAAGAAAACACATTCTTATTGTTTTCATACTTTATAAAAATGATCCATGAGTCATTTGTGACGTGTAAAAATAAAATAAACCTCAATATGATTCATAGTGTGACTGGTATGGCTAAAAGTGTCTATTATTAGTTTAAAATTGACATTTTAGCTCAAAACGTGTCACTCACTGAAAACCAAGAAAACCCACTCCAATTGTCTTCATAATTTTGGAAAATAATTAATATGTTATTTTTGATTTTTATGAAGTAGTCTCATATCAAACCAATGCATGATGCGATCGGTATGAATCAGAATACGTGTTTCCAGTTTGAAAATGACATTTTAGTAAAAAAACACAACTGACACTCTCAAAAATGAGAAAAGTCATTCCAATTGTATTGATACTTTAGGAAAACTATCCATATGTAATTTTTGAGAAGTAGGAATAAACCACACATCGATTAAATTCACAATGTGACTTTTATGACTCAAAGTGTCTCTTTTTAATTAAAATTGACATTAATTTTAGAAAAAAACACAAGTGACAAACTGTAAACCGAGAAAAAATTCAAATTTTTTTGATACTTTAGTAAAACGATCTATGAGTCATTTGTGATGTGTATGAATCAATCACACCACAATCTGATGCACGGTGTGACCGATATAAATCCAAATTTGTCATTTATATTTGATATTAATTTCAGTAAAAGAACAAGTGACATAATCATGACTGATCAAAACCATTCGGATTTTTTAATAATTTAAAATAATGATCTATGACTCATTTGTGATGTATAGGAATCAACCACACCTCAATACAATGCACGGTGTGACTGATATAACTCAAAAGGTTTCATTTTTAATAAAAATGACATTTTATTAACGTATTATTTCATATTGATGTTTAATTTATTTCACTAACATATTACTAACATAATATTTTTTTTCTTATATATATGGAATTTTTTTCTCCAGTTCGGATGCTATGTTCGGAAACTAATACCATGGACGATAATTTTTGAGAGGGGATCATGGATTCTAATGTATGAAACATTAATGTTTTTAACTGTTTAGTGGATAATTGTAATTGTAACCATATAAAACATTGTTTGAAATGTATATATCAGTGTTTATTTTTTTGTATTCATGATGTCAAGTAAATGTATATATAATTGTTTTTCAAACTTTTGTGTGCGTTGTTTCGTTCTTCTGTGCTTTGTTCGTGTGCAAGTGTTGTTTTATGCAGGTGTGTAGGTGTTGGGTGTGCTGTTAAATAAATAGCACATCACAGGCAACTAGTCTTTTATTAGCACTCAAAATAGTACTGATAAATTTGGCCCTTTATCTACACTAAAAAAGTGCAGATAAAGGGGGGGACCTTTATCATTGCTTTTTTAGCACTGTTAAAGGGGGACCCCCTTTATCTTCACCGTAATTAACATATCATTTCTAGAACTGTTAAAAGTGGTTTTTAGCACTTTTAAAAACATTATTTGTAGTATTGAATCATATCTTTATTTCAAATTATAATTCCTTTTTCATTTCATTTATCTCAAAAAACCCATTTTCACCAATTACATAAAAAAAATTAGGACGTTCAACCAAATTCCAAACAAGAATAATCTTAAACTCATTATGTTCATCATGCATTTATTTTATCCAATATTCATTAACTAAATATTCATTTGGAGTATTTGGTTGAAATTTTGATAAAACTTTACCATGTTCGCATTCATTTATTAAGGAAAAATTAGTTTTAAATAATTTTCCCACATCACAATTGATATTTTAGCAAGAATTATTCCTAGGGATTTTCTGATTCCTTGGATTTATAAAAGTATGTTCTTTAAAAACTATTTTAATTAAAACTTTATGTAAAACTTTAAAAGTAATTTCTTCAGTTATTATGTCATAAGAGTAATTTTCCAACATTGGTTGGAAAAATAGTTTCTAATATAACATCTGAATATTTGGTTTGGGATTATTTAAAAACCAAAATATTAGTTTCATGAAGTTTTCTGTTAAATGATTCCCCAACAATAGTTGTATTTTTATTAAAAACTCTATAATCCTCACCAGTTATAGAATAGAATTGAAATATTACATCATAATATTTTGGAGAAAAAATATGTACATTATCTTTAGTATTCAAGATGAATACTTTTCATCCAAAAACTATCAAGTAAAAAAGTTTTTGATTTCTTCTGATTTACAACTCATAAGAAGTTTTATTAATAAAGTGTCTAATTAAAACTAAATTTATAGTTTAGTAGTTTGTAATAACCTCTTTAGACCAATTTATTTTCTCAACTCAGTATTCACTCAATATTGTTCTAGTAATATCCTGAATAAATCTATTTCATCATTCAAATACACAATTTTATTTAGTCGTTCCAGGATCTAAGATGTAATATTTTACACCTTTTTTACGAAAAAAGTTTCACATTTTTAATTTAAAGTTATCCCCCATGGTTAATATGAATAATTTTTTATGGTATATTTTTCTCATTTTTAACATGGGCTATATAATTTTTAAAATAGGAAAAGGATTCAAATTTTTTTCTAGAAAATAGACCTATGAATATCTAGTGTAGTCAAAAAATTAAAATACACATGATATTTTCAAAAAATACTTCTAGTTTGGGTAGGAAAATGTAAGTCCATGTGCACTAACTGTGGAGCACCATAAGTTGAAAATCCACTAATAGATTTAAAACTTAACTTATGTTTATTTTTGAATTGATAATGATCGCAAATATTAGAATAATTAAACCTAATATATAGTAGATCTCTAACTTGTCCTTTGTTAGATATTTTGGATAAATTTATTATACTATAATGTCCTAACATTCTATGCCACAACCAAGATTTATCTTCCATTACACCCAGAAAAGGCAGATCTTTGATTCTAAGGTCTTCTATGTTAAGAAACATTCTTATTCCTATCTATAGAAATAATGAATTTACCTTTAGAAAATTCAATATTACATTTATTATTCATCAAGTTCATAAGATATCCTTTATCACATAATTAGATTATGCTAATGAGGTTGTGCTTATGTCCTAATAAAAATAAAACATTTTAAAATAATTGTTTTAAATGAATAATAACATTATATATCCTTGAGTATTATCACCAAAAGTGACTTTTTCGCCTTTCATATTAATAATATTCTTGAAATTTTTTTTGATTCCTATCATATGAGGAGAAAATCCACTATCCATCTACAATATATCATTATCGTTAGTACTCTTCTTATTTTACTTAAAATAAAGAGTTAATATTTTTGTACCCAAACTTACTTGGGTCCGTCATAGATAGAGAATAAAACTTTAAGATTACATATATTTCTAAAAAAAATTGTTTAAAAATTGTTAATTCATTTGAAAAGTAAGCTTTATAAACCCAAATGATTGTACTTTATTTATGGAACACTTATTTTTACAGTGTCCACCACTTTTTCATTTAGTTCAAAAATGTGCATTATCTAGAACAAAATAATTATTTTTAAAACAATGTTTTGGTTTTGTAAAACCAATCCAAGAAATAATTCTATGAGTAACAATTTTCATTTACATATTATTAAAAGTTCCTTTAGGGAAGTAAATTTTGATAGTAATTTTTTTAGACACAAAATTTCTAACTTTAGTTTAAAAACTAAATCATTGTCCTCGATATTTCTTTTGGAATTAAATTTCTCTACCAATTTTGTGTGATGATAAATTTTTATATAAAGTATATAAATTATTTAATTTTCTTCAGAAATTTATACCCTGAATGTTCAAGTGTTTTTTGGAAACATTGCAATTTTTTTCTAACAAATTAGAAAAACGATATATTTTGTGAAAGCTATGTAATATACCCTCACTAGATGAACTCGATTTTTATTCTTCAGAAGAAGTTGAATCTTAATTTTTTTCAAAATTAGAATATTATTAATTTAAATTAAAATCTATAATTGATTCAATAGATAAATTTTCCTTATATAAATTATTAGTATTTGGAATACTAGTATAGAATCCCCGAAACTTTTGACTATCACTGTCATCAGAATAAATTTATGATGAATTTTCTCCTCCACTAGAACATCGGGTGTCAAAGGCATTCAAAATTTTATTTTCTTTATATTTTTATAACTTCTTGGAGATTCTATCTTTATTATCAATACTGTTAAGATTCATAAAATTTAACCTAATGTTATCAATATTCTTACATTCATAACAAATCATGTCAAAATAATATCCCTTATCATTACTTTACTAAGAAGTTTTCATATATCTATAAATTAATTAATTCTTTACAACTATTTTATATATTTTATTTGTAATACTAGAAATTTATTTCTCACACTTTCTTTTATAAATTGATTTTAACCTCAATATTAAAATTCTTTTTTAGAAGATTTAGAAACTTTCTTTGTTGATATATCTTTCTTAGGTGTTATTGAAGTAGAATAGAAGGATAATATATTTTTCTCTTTCTCTTTCTGAGTATCTCTTTTCAATATTCTTTCAAGTAGCATAATATTTCCAATTAGATCATCTAGATTCACTTTAATGTGTATTTGAAAAAATAATATTTTTTTCATCTCATGAATTTTTAATGAGTTTGTTTTACAATATTAATATAACTTTTTCCAATCGAACACTTTATAATTTTCAATTTCTAGACATCTTTAAATATAAATCTAATGAAAAAAGTAATCATCATTCTGATGTTCCAAAACATGTGTAGATGATTACCGAAATTAATTCCATATGATAAATGATATTTCCTTATCTAGAAAAAATAGTATTTCCACAAAAATATTCTTAGAAATAGGAAAGTATAAAAGCTAGTAAAATATAAAATTTCACAGAAATATATTTTTATTTTTAAAATAATATTAAGTGTTGAAATATATTCTTTCAAGTCAATAAAAACTATTTCACAATTTTTTTTATTTTACCTACTAACACAAACTTTATCACTTTAAAATTTCCATTTTCATGATCTTTACATTTATCGCATAAACATCCCCAACCCATTTCATAAAAAATCATAGACAAAAACTAATAATAAATCATTATAATCTTATATTAGTTGTAACCTGCACACGATACATCCTTAGGGACTACTATCACTACATTATCAAGGGAAAAAATTAATAGAGACCATGAAAAATATACTCCTTTCATTTTTTATTATTTCCTTGGGGGATTTCTAAGTTTATAAAAACTCTTTTTGTATACATAGGACATTTGTATTTTATTTATCACCTTTAAACCCTATATAGACAAAATATATCACTATAGGGATATGGAAGAGATATATGATGAATAAAAGAACTTATTTAATGAAATTTTTAGTGTATAACATTTAGTAATGAATATGGAAAATTTTATATCTTGGTGTGAACCCACTAATAGAGAAAAAAACCAATTAAACCAAAAGGAAACATGGAAGATCATAGAACTCATAAATAATTAACTACATCATAGGTTACATTGATAATGGTTTATAATTCCCTAACCCACCTATTGATTTTAAAAATAATCCAAGTTTCATCCATTATCTTCCTAAATTCCATGGATGTTGTGACACTCATCAGGTCATTAATAAATTTTATATTTTATTATTATTTATATGATTTTCTTTTACCGAAGTTTCTAAGAGTTTAGACTAAAAAATATTATGTTTTTTGAGAAAAATTTCTAGTACATTGTTAACATACTATTAGTACTAACCATTGAAGAGGGGTTTTTGGGGGAAAATGTTGTTTTTCATAATATTCACAAACTTTTTCAAATCATTAAGTAGTCTATAAGACCCATGAATACTTATTTTGGGAGTTAAGAGGATCCCACACGATTGGTGAATAGTTTTATTAATCTATATCCAAACCATGTATCCTATCTAGCTCATATAAAAACATGGAATGTACTCTTTATCCTAGATGTATTTTAAGCCTAAAAAACCAATATTTATCACTATTCACTTTATAGTCATCCACATAGCTTGGATATTCTTCTTCCTTCATCCTTCGGTCTATATTCTTGGATATTTGGTGGTTTTTATTAAGGTAAGTATGATTTCTAATCATTTTCTCCTCCACTCTTATTCTTCATTATTTTTCCATTTTCATGGATGTTAATACCCTATAATTATATTGAAGAACTATGGTTTATATTTAATTATATTGTGATTTTATAGTGATTTAGTATCTTGAGGGTATTTCCTTTTCAACTCTAGTGGTTTTCATTGAAGTTGATGAGTTTCAATTCAGTTTCAAGATAGGTCTCTCAACCTAGTGGTGCTTTTCTAGGGCTTAAATGTTTTTGTTTATATCTTTTTTTATTAAATTTCCTTTAAATTATATTTATAATTATGGTTTACCAATTCCTGATATAATTCCTTGATTTTCTTGCAAATTTTATGGTTTTAACTATATTTTCTAAAAGAATTGTTTTTTATGCTTGTAATTTTTTTAGAAATTACCTCAATGAGATTTAATGGTTTCAAATAGATTTATAAATAAGGTCTTAAAAAGGTTTTTAACTTATGATGTATGATTGATATATTATGGGAATGTGTGGTTATTTAGAATAGGAATTTATAATGATTTAGGTTATTATAAATCTATGTCATATAGGAGACATTGGGTGTGTTTTTGTGTTAGAAAATTTAATCCCTAGTTTAGGTTGTTAAATTACTAGGGAATGTTTCTTGAGTGGATATAGAGAACCCATGGGAGGAATGTAGGGTCCGAGGGAGACTAAGATATCTCCCTATCCTTTTGTTCTCACTTATCTAGTTAGTGAAATTGTTTTAGACTAATAAATTCTAGAACCCATTGGTTAAAGACCATGTTTCTAGTTTCTTATGACATGGTCAATTTACATTACTTGTGTTTTTTTACCAAATAAACTTTTTGGGTATGTTTTAGTACTTATTATTATTATTAGGCTTATTATATGTTTGGATAAATTTATTTTTTTATCCAATGTGTCTTTAATTTATTTTTTTAATCCTTGGTTAATAATTATTTTTTAAAGATGGTTGTTTTGAGAAAAAACCCAAAGGGATTTCTAAAGAAATATTTTCAAAGTAAAATATTTCTCATTGTTTCTCTGAAACTATTCCTTTTTTTCATGTAAAAAGACATTTTTTAGATTCATGGTGGTATCCTACTGGGACTTTTCCTTACACCCTACATATATAATTGGGCGCATGAAGACTTAGTTTTATAATACATATGTAAATGTAAGAGAAACAAAGTGTTTAATGGATCATCGCGATTAATGATGTCCTTGGTAGGCTTAATATGTAGGAGATTATGGACATATGGATTTTATCTCATGTAGATAATTTGGGTTTTTTCATATCATTAAGATGTTATGTATTTTCCTAACCACCATTGATCCCATTTTTAGCATATGTTTATGATGACTTATAGTCATTATATATATGTCTTGTTGATAAATTTTAAAGTGAAGTTAGTAATTATATATATCTTTAGTCAGTTCTACATTTTACTGTATTATAGAAATATATATAAGACAAACCAAATTTTTAGAAAATCATTAAAGATGAAACCCTGGTTCTTGTCACCAAACCATAGAGATCAGTAATACACTTTGGACCCTGTGGTAAGCTAGTTAGGGTGATGGGTTGGGTCTACCAGGGATGGTTTATTAAAATAGGGTATCAAATCCCGGTTGGTATTTATGGGTTATTGGTAACAAAAATGTAATAATTTAAATAATAAGGCATGTTTTTCAATCCTTTTAGTTTCACTTTTTATGGTTTTCTAAAACCATGAATCCAAACCATACACAGTGATGAAAAGTTTAAAATTTTAATATTTTCACTCCTTTTTTGTTTGGAACTGATTTTCATATTAATGTTAGTTGTTTAAAGTTTATTAAAGGGATTTATAATTATTGAATTAATGTTGACTAGGATTTAATTGTGTTTATGTATTTTTATTTATATATTATTCCTTATACAAGGTCCTCCTACAGTAGGATAAATGGATCTATGCATAATACTATAGTGGAAAACCCTATAGTTTACAATGATTTGGTGGAATATATGATCTAGAATATCCATTCCATTGCCCAAGAGGGTGGAGGAAATATGTCATGAATAATTCAAAATTCTCAGAAGTCTACCAAGTATAATCCGCCTATTTTATATAGTGAAAATGGAATCTAGGATCCTCAGGAGTAGATTGAAAGTCTCAATTGTATCTTTAATTTCTTTAATACCCCTACAACCTGTAAAAGTATATTCTCTACTTATATGTTGGAAGGACCAGGAAGGAAGTGGTGTGAGTACATTGTGCAATCCATGTTGCATGACGATATCCCCTGGACAAATTTCTATAAGGTATTCAATCAGCATTCCGATCATAAAAAATTAAGCGTAGTAAAGGCCATTAAATTTTTTACCATGTAGTAAGAATACTAATAAATAATGAAACATACTAAATATTTTTTCAGGTTAGTTCATTTGTCTCTTGAGGACATAAAAAATTACTATATATTGGATAGACACTTTAAAATGGGGCTAAATCTAAAGATAAAGTCTATTATTATTCTTATTTTACTTTTTAATTATGTGTAATTTTTTTATAAAGTGGTTATAGTTGAGGTGGACTCAGCTATAAATACATGACTCAGTGGTGTTCCTTTGGTAGAATGGGTTAACCAATGTTGATCCTCTATCTAGAAGATGATGTGGGATAAATCTCTTTAGTGTGGTGGCATGGTACTCAGTAGTCATAAGGTTTTTCACCAGTAGTTTCTTCAAGGCATAATACATTAACATATATAAAATTTGGGATGTCTGGCCAAACTATACCCAAATACCTAGAGGATATTTGGTCATTCCACCATTATGGGCATTCAACTCATCTTCAAACTTCTACAGAAACCCCCTATAGGGGATTGGAGTTGGTTCTTAATTTTATAAGGGTACATAGGTTTGATCCAAAACTTATATAGGTATGGGTATCTATATTATTGGAAAGGGTATTCTCATATGGATATGAAGACTTGGGTTGGTCCTGACTTAGGTAATATTTATCATCACCACCACCCCCAAGTGGTCCATGCCAAGCTTGGGGAGATGAGGGTCAAGAAGGTGGATAGTTGTTGGCAGAGGAGTCATATAAACTTGTGTCTCTTGGAATGATTTTAGGTATGATCTATTTCTTCTCTACATTATCTTTAGGGCTAAAATAACGAGTGTGAGATTCTCTTTTATTTCCACTTCCTTGATTCGAGACATAGATATTCCAGTTGAGCCCTTAGCTCGAACCTTGCACCTTGATATTATAATTGGATGTGACTCAGTAATCACACACTTTTTCCTATAGTATGATATAACTCATTGATGTGAGGGTTTAGTATGGGATCTATTTGTAGAAAATATAAGGCCTTATGGTTTCATCTTATGTATGGACTGGCTATCCATAGTTCCCACATAGATTAACTATTTCAGGAGGAGGATTTGATGTATCCTGGGATATGGGAAAATATTTTCCTTCATATGTGAGAAGGAAACACAACTAGATCTGGATTATCACTTTCATATGATGATACAAATGATTAATCACCAGTTAGATAGTATTACACTTGGAGTAGTGGATATTATTGGATTTTAATTTTCTTTTGTGCTGGAAGAGTATGAGCATGTATTTCTTAACTATATTCTAGGAATAACTCTCCATTTGAGAGATAGACTTCTAAATTTCCTTACATATCGATATGTCCTAAATATCTATAGTAAAATATTAGATGTCTCCTATAGAGCTTCAAGAGATGAGGGTGCAGTTGGGGGACTTACAGAGGAAGGGATTTGATAGAAACATTGTTTTCCCTAGCTAGCCCTAGTGTTGTTTATCAAGAAGGAGGATGGGAGCTTGAGGTTGTATGTGGTTTATTTGCCCCTAAACTAGGTAACCATAAAGAATAATTATCCACTATTGAGGATTTAGGACCTCTTAATCTAGTTTAGAGGGGTGATATGGTTCTCAAAGATAGACCTTAGATTAGGCTATCGATAGCTGCGAGTACTGGATAAAATTATACTGAAGATGACATTATCATGTCACTATAGCCATCATGAGTACTTATTTATTCCTTTATTAAAGATGAATTCTACATCAATGTCCATGAGGCTCATGAATTGGATCTTTCAACCTTTCTTATACAAGTTTTTTATGGTATTCATCAACAATATCCTAGTGTACTCAGTATCCAAGGAGGAGCATTGAGACACTTGAAGATAGTCCTAGATACAATCTAAGAACACCAGTTTTGTGGGAATACATTGAAGTTTTAGTTCTAGATTTAACAGGTCCACTTTTTTGGGACATTTTATCTTAAATGATGGTGTATCAGTGGAATCGACGAAGGTCGAGGTAATGATAGTTTGGGAACCACCCAAGAGTTTCATGGAGGTGTAGAACATCTTTGGTTCAGCAGACTACTATATGAGATTTGTTCCCAATTTCTCTAGGGTATCAACACCTTGGACTACTTTAACCATGAAGGGGTATCCTTTTGTGTTAATGGATATGTTCCACCAGGATTTCTAGGAGCTATAAAAGATATTGAAAATCACCCCCATTTTAAAATTTCTATATGAGGGTGTCGAGTATGTATAGTTTTGTATGCCTCAAGGAACTAACATAATTTTCTTCTGATGTAGAGGTAGACAGTGATTACCTATGGGTCTTGATAGTTGGTACCCCATGAGTAGAACTACATTACCCATGATCTTGAGTTGGAAGTGGTAGTCTTCATAATAAAGATGTGGTGACACTTCCTTATAGGTGAGTGGTTTATCATCAAATCTAACCAAAATAGTATAAACTATTTATTCTCTTATATGGATCTTAAGTTGATACTGAGATGATGGATGGAGTTACTCCCAGATTTAGACATTAAAATAATCTATACTCCTATAAAGGGGAATGTGGTAGAAAATGCTCTCAGTAAGAGATATTTCTCACAGTTTTTGAATAATATGTTGGAGCAGTTAGCCTCATTGAAGTTTTCCTTAGTGGACAAGGATGGTTCATCATATCTACAATTGATGGTTGTTAGACCACCACTTCTATAGTATGTTTATGAGTCTCAACATGGAGATAACAACTGTGAAACCTTACATACTCAAATATCTATTGTAATTTCTCTTAAAGGATTTTCTGATGGTGGAGAGCACATCATACTTTTCATAGGGAAAATTATTGTACTAGTGACATTGAGGGGGGAGGTGATGAGGTAGTTTCATACATCCCATTTGGTGTTGTATCAAGTAATCAAAATTAAGTATGAGGACCTACGATGTATGTTTTGGTTTCCAGGAATGAAGAAAGGTGTAGTAGAGTTTTTCTATTGATTCCTCACTTTTCAATAGGTGTAGGCTGAGTACTAGGTTTCAATGGGTTTAGCTCAACCACTAGAGGAGAAAAATTGCAATTGGGATGGTATTTATATGGATTTTATAGTACTTTTACAATAAAATTCAAGAGGAAAAGATTCCATATGAGTGATCATAAACTGACTCAAAAAGTCCTATCATTTCCTAGTTATCAAAGAGTAGAGTTTAGTAGAGAGCTTGGGATGCCTTTATGTGTAAGTGATATTTCAGATCTTTGTATTTCCCTCAATGATCATTGTATATTGTGACGCTCAGTTCACATCATGATTATGGAGAGGCTTGAAGGAGTCCTTAGAGGAATAGTTATGTTAGATCATGGGGTTTCACACCCAGTCTGATGGCCAGACTGATCGAACCATTCAGATTATGGAGTATATGTTTTGTTTTTTCATGTTATAATTTCTTCATAGTTTTGAGGATCACATACCCTTGGTAGATTTTTTATACAATAACATCCACCATTACACTATTGGCATATAAATACTTGAGGCCTTGTATGGGTGAACCTGTAGGTCACACCTATGTTCGACTAATATAGGTGATTCAACACTCATAAGCCCAAGATTGGTGTGATCTATGACATAGAAGGTGTAGATAATCGAGGAGTGGAAGAAGACTTTCCAAATTCATCAGAAATCTTATTCAACCCAATAAAGGATTCCTTTGGAATTCAAGGAGATATACCATGTGCTCATAAGGGTCTCACCATGATGTGAATTCTAGAGATTTGGTCAAGGAGGAATGTTAAAATTGATATTAATTGTCCATTTCCATATACTGTATAGGGTCAGTACGGTGGAGAACTACTTGTACCAATCACTGTAGTTAGATCGAGTGCATGAAATCTTCCATGAGTTGCAAATAATGAGGCATGTGCATGACCTGTTTCATGTTATCAACTAGGGAGGGATGGACATCGAGGATAGAGCGACCTTTATAGAGTACCTAGTGGATTTCAAGGATCCATAGGAGAAGATCCACTACTAAAAAATCAGGCATTAGTGACAGCCATTGGCGGTCGCTATATGCCTATAGAGACCGCCCAGCGACCGCCATTGGCAGTCACTTTAGCTTCGTCGTTGTATGCCAATAGCGACCGCCAATGGCGGTCTCTATATGTGGCTGAAATTCCGGCCTTAATCGACCGTGTGGCGGTCACTATACGCTGCCTGCTGGGCACCATTAGTGACCGCCTTTGGCGGTCACTAGCCTGGGAAATTTTTTTAAAAAAAATTCCAACTGAAAGAAATATATATTTATTTATTTATTTATTAAATAAAATATTTATATATATAATATTAAATAAAATATTTTAAAAAAATATATATATAATATGTTTTAAATATTTTAATATATATATATATATATTAAAGAAATATATATATAATATTAAATAAAATATTTTTCATTTTTTAAATGAAATGTACGAATGGTGTTTTTTTTCTTCACGGGGAAAAATCAGAGATAAAACAAGGTAAAAATCATGAAAAATGGAAAACAATTTCAAACAGCATAAACATAAAGATCTCCATAAACAATAAATGCTAAATGTGCTTCAACGATCCGAGCAGGTCCATCCATTTCAATCTTCTACTTCAATAAACCTACAATAAGACAAAAAAACAACAAAACAAACGTAAATTGGACATAATTATTCAGTTATTATATACATATAATAAAATTAAATCTTTCATCAAATAATGGTGCTATAATAATTTAAAACCACCAATTTAAGAAATGCTATCATTTTAGGTCATTCGGAGCACGTTTGCTCCAAATTCGACCGTCCCACGTCGTTTATGGTGTTTTATGACACCGGAAACGTGTTTCCGATCACCGCGGTCAAACGACACCTCCGATTGACGTGTCTTCTACCCTAAAATTTCAAAAATCACACAAAGGCTGTTGTCGTACGGTTTCATGGCATTCCGAGGTCTTTCGGGTGGTTTTGACCCCCCAACGCGCCATTTTAGCGCGCGCTGAGCTGCTGAAAACGACACAATCGGCCGTACCGCACGCACCACATGTCTGATGGGTCTTCCGTCTCCTTTTACATGTCACGAATAATATTACTAATGTGTTCGTGTGGTTTCAGGTCATTCGGAGCGCGTTTTCTCCGAATTCGACCATCTCACGCCGTTTTCGGTGTTTTATGACGCCGAAAATGCGTTTTCGGTCACCGCGGTCAAACGACACCTCCGATTGACATGACGTCTACCCGACCATTTCAGAAATCACACAACGGCTGTTTTAGTATTGTTTCATGGCATTCTGAGGTCGTTCGGGTGGTTTTGACCCCCCAACGCGCCATTTTAGCGCGCGTCGAGCTGCTGAAAACGACACAATCGGCCGTACCGCACCCACCGCACATCTGATGGTCCTGAAATATCCTCTTACATGTCACGAATAATATTCCTAATGTTTTAGTGTGGTTTTAGGTCATTCGGAGCACATTTGCTCCGAATTCGACCGTCTCACGTCGTTTTTGGTGTTTTATGACACCGGAAACGCGTTTCCGGTCACCGCGGTCAAACGGCACCTCCAATTGATGTGCCGTATGCCCGACCATTTTAAAAATCACACACCGGCTGTTTTCGTATGGTTTTATGGCATTCCGAGGTTGTTCGGGTGGTTTTGACCCCCCAACGTGCCATTTTAGCGCGCGTCGAGCTGCTAAAAACGACACAATCAGTCGTACCGCGCGCACCGCACATCCGATGGGCCTGTCGTCTCCTCCTACACGTCACAAATAATATTTCCAATGTTTTCGTGTGGTTTAAGGTCATTCGGAGCACGTTTTCTCCGAATTTGACCGTCTCACGCCGTTTTTGCTGTTTTATGAAACCAGAAACGTGTTTCCAGTCACCGCGGTCAAACGACACCTCCGATTGACGTGCTGTCTGAACGACCATTTCAAAAATCACACAACAGCTGTTGTCCTACGGTTTCTTGGCATTCTGAGGTCGTTCGGGTGGTTTTGACCCCCAATGCGCCATTTTAGCACGCGCCGAACTGCTGAAAACGACACAATCGGCCGTACTGCGTGAACCGCACGTCCTATGGGTGTGTCGTCTCCTCATACACATCACGAATAATATTCCTAATGTTTTTGTGTGGTTTCAGGTCATTCGGAGCATGTTTTCTCTGAATTCGACCGTCTCACGCCGTTTTTTGGTGTTTTGTGACACCGAAAACGCGTTTTCGGTCACGGCGGTCAAACGACACCTCCGATTGGCATTCCGTCTGCACGACCATTTCAAAATTCACACAACGGCTGTTTTCGTATAGTTTCATGGCATACCAAGGACTTTAGGGTGGTTTTGAACCCCCAATGCGCCATTTTAGCGCGCATCGAGCTGCTGAAAATGACACAATCGGCCATACCACGCACACCGCACATCCGATGGGCATGATGTCTTCTCCTACATGTCACGAATAATATTACTAATGTTTTAGTGTGGTTTCAAGTCATTCGGAGCATGTTTGCTCCGAATTCGACCGTCTCACGCCGTTTCTGGAGTTTTATGACACCAGAAACGCATTTCCGGTCACCGCGGTCAAACAGAACCTCCGATTAATGTACCGTCTACCCGACCATTTCAAAAATCACACAACGGCTGTTGTCGTACGGTTTCATGGCATTTAGAGGCCGTTCGGGTGGTTTTGACCTCCCAACGTGCCATTTTAGCACGCGCCGAGCTGCTGAAAACGACACAATCGGTCGTACCGCGTGCACCACACCTCTAATGGGCATGTCGTCTCCTCTTATACGTCACGAATAATATTCCTATTGTTTTCGTGTGGTTTCAGGTCATTCGGAGCACGTTTGTTCCGAATTCGGCTGTCTCATGCCGTTTTTGATGTTTTATGACACCGAAAACGTGTTTCCGATCACCGCGGTCAAAATACACCTCCGATTGACATTCCATATAACCGACCATTTCAAAAATCACACAACGGCTGTTGTCGTACGGTTTCATGGCATTCCGAGGTCGTTCGGGTGGTTTTGACCCCCCAACGCGCCATTTTAGCGGGCGTCGAGCTGCTGAAAACGACACAATCAGTCGTACAGCATGCACAACATGTATGATGGGCGTGCCTTCTCCTCCTACATGTCATGAATAATATTCCTAATGTTTTCATGTGGTTTCAGGTCATTCGGAGCACGTTTTCTCCGAATTCGACCGTCTCACGCCGTTTTTGGTGTTTTATGACACCGGAAACGCGTTTCCGGTCACCGCGGTCAAACGACACCTCCGATTGAAGTGTTGTTTACATGAAAATTTCACAATTCACACAACGGCTGTTTTCGTACGGTTTCATGGCATTCCGAGGTCGTTTGGATGGTTTTGAACCCCCAACGCGCCATTTTAGCGCGCGCCGAGCTGCTTAAAACGACACAATCGTCCATACCGCGTGCATCGCATGTCCGATGGGTGTGAAGTCTCCTCCTACACATCAAGAATAATATTCCTAATGTTTTTTTGTGGTTTCAGGTCATTCGGAGCACGTTTGCTCCGAATTCGACCATCTCAAGCCGTTTTTGGTGTTTTATGACACCGAAAACGTGTTTCCGATCATCGCGGTCAAACAACACGTCCAATTGACATGCCGTCTACCTGACCATTTCAAAAATAACACAACGGCTGTTTTAGTACGGTTTCATGGCATCCCGAGGTCATTCGAGTGATTTTGACCCCCCCCCCCAACGCGCCATTTTAGCGCGCGCCGAGCTGCTGAAAATGACACAATTGGCCGTACTGTGCACACCACACGTCCGATGGGCCTACCCTCTCCACCTACATGTCACGAATAAGATTCCTAATGTTTTCATGTGGTTTCAGGTCATTCGGAGCACGTTTTCTCCGAATTCGACCGTCTCACGTCTTTTTTTGGTGTTTTATGACACCGGAAACGCGTTTCCGGTCTCCACGGTCAAACGACACCTCCGATTGACGTTCTGTCTGCCCGAACATTTCAAAAATCACAAAACGGATGTTTTTGTACGGTTTTATGGCATTCTAAGGTCGTTCGGGTGGTTTTGACCTCCCAACGCGCCATTTTAGCGCGCGTCGAGCTGCTAAAAACAACACAATCGGTCGTACTGCGCGCACAGCACGTCCGATGGCCCTGATGTCCACTCCTAAATTTCACGAATAATATTACTAATGTTTCCGTGTGGTTTCAGGTCATTCGGAGCACGTTTGCTCCGAATTCGACCGTCTCACGCCGGTTTTGGTGTTTTATGACACCAGAAACGCATTTCTGGTCACCGCGGTCAAAAGACACCTCCGATTGACGTGTCGTCTACTCGAACATTTCAAAAATCCCACAAAGAATGTTTTGGAACGGTTTCATGGCATTTTGAGGTTGTTCGTGTGGTTTTGACCCCCAACACGCCATTTTAGCGCGTGCCGAGCTGCTGAAAACGACACAATCGGCCGTACCGCGCGCACCGCACGTCCGATTGGCATGTCGTCTCCTCCTACACATCACAAATAATATTCCTAATGTTTTCATGTTGTTTCAGGTCATTCGGATCACGTTTTCTCCGAATTCGATCGTCTCACGCCGTTTTTGGTGTTTTATGACACCAGAAACGCGTTTCCAGTCACCGCGGTCAAACGACACCTCCGATTGAGGTGTCGTCTACCTGACCATTTCCCAAATCACACAACGGCTATTGTCATATGTTTTCATGACATTCAGAGGTCGTTCGGGTGGTTTTCACCCCCCAACGCGTCATTTTATTGCGCGCCGAGCTGCTGAAAACGACACAATCGGTTGTACCGCGTGCACCACACGTCCGATGGATGTGAGGTCTCCTCATACAGGTAAAGAATAATATTTCTAATGTTATATTGTGGTTTCAGGTCGTTCGGAGCATGTTTTCTCCAAATTCGACCGTCTCACGCCGTTTTTGGTGTTTTATGACACTGGAAACGCGTTTCCGGTAACCGCAGTCAAACGACACCTCCGATTAACATGTCGTCTACTTGACCATTTCAAAAATCACACAATGGATGTTGTCGTATGGTTTCATGGAATTCTGACATCATTCGGGTGGTTTTGACCCCCCAACGCGCCATTTTAGCGCGCACCGAGCTGCTGAAAACGACACAATCAGTCGTTCCATGCACACCGCACGTCCGATGGGCCTGTCGTCTCCTTCTACACGTCACAAATAATATTCCTAATGTTTTCATGTGGTTTCAGGTCATTAAGAGCACGTTTTCTCCGAATTCGACCGTCTCACGCCGTTTTTTGTGTTTTATGACACCGGAAACGTGTTTCCGGTCACCGCGGTCAAATGACACCTCTGATTGATGTGCCGTCTACCTGAGCATTTAACAAATCACACAACGGCTATTTTCGTACGGCTTCATGGAATTCTGAGGTCGTTCGGGTGGTTTTGACCCCCCAACACATCATTTTAGTGTGCGTCGAGCTGCTAAAAACAACACAATCGTCCGTACCGCACGCACCGCACATCCGATGGGCCTTCTGTCTCCTCCTACACGTCACAAATAATATTACTAATGTTTTCGTGTGGTTTCAGGTCATTCGGAGCACGTTTGCTCCGAATTCGACCGTCTCAAGCTGTTTTTGGTGTTTTATGACACCGGAAACGCGTTTCCGATCACCGCGGTCAAACGACACCTACGATTGACGTGTCGTCTACCCGACCATTTCACAAATCATACAACAGCTTTTGTCGTAAGGTTTGATGGCATTCTGAGGTCGTTCGGGTGGTTTTGACCCCCCAACGCGCCATTTTAGCACGCGCCAAGCTGCTGAAAACGACAAAATCGGCCGTATCGTGCGCACCGCACGTACGATGGGTATTTCGTCTCCTTCTAAATGTCACAAATAATATTCCTAATGTTTTCGTGTCGTTTCAGTTCATTTGGAGCACATTTTCCTGAATTCGACCGTCTCACGCCGTTTTTGGTGTTTTATGACACCAGAAACGTGTTTTCAGTCACCGCGGTCAAACAACACCTCTGATTGATGTTCCGTCTGCACGACCATTTCACAATTCACACAACGGCTGTTGTCATACGGTTTCATGGCACTCCGAGGTCTTTCGGGTGGTTTTGACCCCCCAACGCGCCATTTTAGCGTGCGCCGAGCTGCTGAAAATGACACAATTGGTTGTACCGCGTGCACCGCACATCCGATGGGCATGTCATCTCCTCCTACACATCAAGAATAATATTCCTAATGTTTTCATGTGGTTTCAGGTCATTCGGAGCAAGTTTGCTCTGAATTTGACCATCTCACACCGTTTTGGTGTTTTATGACACCGAAAACGTGTTTCCGGTCACCGCGGTCAAACGACACCTCCAATTGATGTGACATCTACCCGACCATTTCACAAATCACACAACAGCTGTTGTCGTACGGTTTCATGCCATTATGAGGTCTTTCGAGTGGTTTTGACCCCCCAACACGCCATTTTTGCACGCGTCGAGCTGCTGAAAACAGCACAATCGGCCGTATTTCACGCACCACACGTCCAATGGGCGTGTCGTCTCCTCCCAAACGCCGAGAATAATATTTCTAATGTTTTTGTGTGGTTTCAGGTCATTCGGAGCACGTTTCCTCCGAATTCGGCCGTCTCCCACCGTTTTTGGTGTTTTTTGACACCGGAAACGCGTTTCCAGTCACTGCGGTCAAACGACAACTCTGATTGACATGTCGTCTGCCCGACCATTTCACAAATCACAAAATGTCTGTTTTCGTACGGTTTCATGGAATTTAGAGGTTGTTTTGGAGGTTTTGACCCCCCAACGCGCCATTTTAGCGCGCGCTGAGCTGCTGAAAACGATACGATCGGCCGTACCGCATGCACCACACGTCTGATGGGTGTTTTGTCTCCTCCTACACGTCACGGATAATATTCCTAATGTTTTCGTGTGGTTTTAGGTCATTCAGAGCACGTTTTCTCCGAATTCGACCGTCTCACGCTGTTTTTGGTGTTTTATGTCATCGGAAACGCATTTCCGGTCACCGCGGTCAAACGACACCTCCGATTGACGTGCCGTCTACACGACCATTTTACAATTCACTAAATGGATATTGTCGTACGGTTTCATGGCATTCTGAGGTCATTTGTATGGTTTTGACCCCCCAATGCTCCATTTTAGCGCGCGCCAAGCTGCTGAAAACGACACAATTGGTCTTACCATGCGCACCGCATATCTGATGGGTGTGTCGTCTCTTCCTACACTTCATGAATAATATTCCTAATGCTTTCTTGTGGTTTCAGGTCATTGGGGGCACGTTTGCTCCGAATTCGGTCGTCTCACGCCGTTTTTTGTGTTTTGTGACACCGAAAACACGTTTCCAGTCACCGCGGTCAAAAAACACCTCCGATTGATGTGTCGTCTACCCGACCATTTCAAAAATCACACAATGGCTATTGTCATACGGTTTCATGGCATTCTGAGGTCGTTCGGGTGGTTTTGACCCCCCAACACGCCATTTTAGCGCGCGTCAAGCTACTGAAAACGACCCAATCGGCCGTACCGCACGCACCGCACGTCCGATGGGCCTGAAATCTCCTTCTGAACATCATGAATAATATTCCTAATGTTTTCAAGTGGTTTTAGGTCATTCGGAGCATGTTTGCTCCGAATTCGACCGTCTCACGCCATTTTTTGGTGTTTTATGACACCGGAAACGTGTTTCCGGTCATCGTGGTCAAACGACACCTTCTATTGACGTTCCGTCTACTCGACTATTTCAAAAATCACACAACGGCTATTGTCGTATGGTTTCATGGCATTCTGATGTCGTTCGGGAGGTTTTGACCCCCCAACGCGCCATTTTAGCGCGCGCCGAGTTGCTGAAAATGACACAATCTATCGTACCGCACGTCCTATGGCCCTTCCGTCTCCTCCTACACATCACGAATAATATTCCTAATGTTTTCAAGTGGTTTCAGGTCATTCGGGGCACGTTTTCTCCGAATTCGACCGTCTCACGCCGTTTTTGGTGTTTTTTGACACCAGAAACGCGTTTCCGGTCAACACGGTCAAACGACGCCTCTGATTGATGTGTCGTCTACCCGACCATTTCACAAATCACACAATGGATGTTGTTGTACGGTTTCATGGCATTACGATGTCATTCGGGTGGTTTCGACCCCCCAACGCGCCATTTTAGCGCGCACCGAGCTGCTGAAAACGACACAATCGGCCGTACCGTGTGCAATGCACGTCCGATGGGCATGCAATCTCCTCCTACACGTCACAAATAATATTCCTAATGTTTTCGTGTGGTTTCACGTCATTCGGAGCACGTTTGCTCCGAATTCGACCGTCTCACACCGTTTTTTGTGTTTTATGACACCGGAAACGCATTTCTGGTCACCGCGGTCAAACGAAACCTCCGATTGACGTTCTGTCTACCTGACCATTTCAAAAATCACACAACAGCTGTTTTTTTACGGTTTCATGGCATTCTGATGTCGTTCGGGTGGTTTTGACCCCCCAACGTGCCATTTTAGCGCGCGTCGAGCTGCTGTAAACGACACAATCGGTCGTACTGCACGCACCGCACGTCCGATGGGTGTTTCTTCTCCTCCTACAAATCAAAAATAATATTCCTAATGTTTTGGTGTGGTTTCAGGTCATTCAGAAAACGTTTTCTCCGAATTCGACCGTCTCACGCCGTTTTTGGTATTTTATGACACCGGAAACGCGTTTCCGGTCACCACGGTCAAACGAAACCTCCGATTGACGTGTCGTCTACCTGACCATTTCAAAAATCAAACAAAGTCTATTTTCGTACGGTTTTATGGTATTCTGAGCTCGTTCGGGTGGTTTTGACCCCCCAACGCGACATTTTAGCGTGCGTCGAGCTGCTGAAAATGACACAATCGGCCGTACCGCGTGCACCGCATGTCTGATGGGCCTCCCATCTTCTCCTACACGTCACGAGTAATATTCATAATGTTTTCGTGTGGTTTCAGGTCATTCGGAGCACATTTTCTCTGAATTCGACCATCTCACGCCATTTTTGGTATTTTATGACACCGGAAACGTATTTCCAGTCACCGCGGTCAAACGACACCTCCGATTGATGTGTCTTCTACCTGACCATTTCAAAAATCACACAACGGCTGTTTTTGTTCGGTTTCATGGCATTCTGAGGTCGTTCGGGTGGTTTTGACCCCCCAACGCGCCATTTTAGCGCGCTTCGAGCTGCTGAAAATGACACAATCGGCTGTACCGCGCGCACCGCAAGTCCGATGGGCCTGCTGTCTCCTCCTACACATCACGAATAAAATTCCTAATGTTTTTGTGTGGTTTCAGGTCATTCGGAGCATGTTTGCTCTGAATTCGACCGGCTCACGCCGTTTTTGGTGTTTTATGACACCGGAAATGCGTTTCTGATCACCACGGTCAAACGACACCTCTGATTGACGTGTCGTCTGCCCGACCATTTCACAAATCACAAAACAGTTGTCCGGGGTGCGGGGAGGGCTGTCCGGGGTGTGGGGAGGGCTATCCTGGGTGCGGGGAGGGGTTGTCTGGGGTGCGGGGAGGGGCCGTCCGGGGTGCGGGGGGCCTGTCTGGGGTGCTCTCCGGGCTATCCGGGGTGCGGGGAGGGCTGTCTGGTGTGAGAGAGGGGTGTCTGGGGTGCGGGGAGGGCTGTCCGGGGTGCGGCGGGGCTGTCTGGGGTGCGGGAAGGGATGTCCGGGGTTTGGGGAGGGCTGTACGGGGTGCGGAGGGGGGGTTGTCCGGGGTGCGGGTGTAGGATCGAAATATAATATGAGATGCTCAATATACAAGAGGGGGGTGAATTGTATACTTTAAAAATTCCTTTGGAACCTTTAAAGTTAGTTATGAATAACTAAAGTTTCCTTAAGAAAAGGAAAGGACTAAGTTTAACAAAGTTAAACTAAGTTGATTCACAACACCTCTAACACCGAACTAAACTTGGAAAGAGATTCCAAAAGTAGGTTCCGGAAATATGGTTCCGGAAATTGAAACTTAACAAAAGTTACAATATGAGATTCTACCTTAAAGCATATAGAATCTAAACTAATCAGAGTAAGGAAGTATAAGAAAGTTATACTTTCCTTAAGATACAAATTGCAGCGGAATAAAAAACAAGTAGTAAAACTACTAGTAACAAGATAATAGTCTTTTAACCCAAAGAGAAGGGTATCCAACAACCTTGGATAAAGGTCCCTTGATTTATACTTTCAAGCAAGTCTGTCTTACCCACACCAGGATAAGCCCTCGATACGAAGATCGGAGTCTCTGTCTTGCTATCCCCGCAAGCCCTCAACTTCAAGGTAGTTGGCAACCTCTGTCTTCCTCAGCAAGGAAGTCCTCGATCTTTAAGGTAGTCGGCAACCTCTGTCTTTCTCAGCAAGAAATCCCTCGATCTTTAAGGTAGTCGGCACCTCTGTCTTTCTCAGCAAGAAAGCCCTCGATCTTTAAGGTAGTCAGCACCTCTGTCTTCCTATCCCCGGAAGCCCTCGAATGTAATCACCAACATTCGGAGTCGCACGAAGCTTTGAGAGTTTATAAGAGACTCTCTCTCTAGAAATCACTTCAACAGCATGTATGCACAAAGTCCAAATTGTTCATCCATCCGTTGTGAGCTTTTTCAAATGAGCTCCTATTTATAGGTAAGGTTGGCTCCTCTCCAACGGTCATATTTTCCTTAAAGTTCGGAGGGACCTGTACACGTGTCACTTAGACAACGGTTAGTTTATAACAAAATGGACGACATCGTTTTATAACAAAGTAAGTGTAACAGAATGTACGACATCGTTTTAAACTTTAACATAAAGGTTCGGAATAGAAATTTCGGAGTGAAGGTTCGGAGTGAATAAATTCAGAGTGTATAAAACAATGATAATCAGATTCTGTTTAATAGGAGAATTCGGAATGAGAATTCGGAGTAGGAATTCGGAATCAGAAATCGTAATGAGAATTCGTCATCAGAATTCGTAATGAGAATTCATCATCAGAATTCGTAATGAGAATTTATCATCAGAATTCGTAATGAGAATTTATCATTAGAATTCGTAATGAGAATTCTTTATCAGAATTCGTAATGAGAATTCGGAATGAGATTTCTTCATTAGAATTCGTAATGAGAATTCTTCATTGGAATTCGTAATGAGAATTCTTCATTGGAATTCGTAATGAGAATTCTTCTTCAGAATTCGTAATGAGAATTCAGAATGGGATTTCTTCATTAGAATTCGTAATGAGAATTCTTCTTCAGAATTCGTATCCTGAATCTGGAATAGAACTAAGTCAGAATTCATATCCGGAATTCGGAATGAAACTTCCTTATAGTTCTTGTCCAGAACCGAATTCTAAAAACAGAATGCTTTATATCAAAGTTTTAATGATTCCGAGAAAATGAATCCGAAACTCATACTTAAGAAAAATATGAATGAAAATATGATAAGGATAATTTTCCTTATAAAAGCGGTTTTTCTTAAGAAAGCAATTTTCCTTAAAGATAAGGTGTTTGTGATTTTCAAAACAAGAAGGAATGGAAAAGTCATAAGGAAAACCTTATTGACTCAACAATCTCCCCCTTTTTGGAAAGCACAAACATCCTTTCGAAAAAGCTATTCTAAGAAGAAAGAAACACATTAAAGCTTATCTCCCTTGGTTTAAGAATATAGATGAATACGACTAACTCCCCCTTAGGCTTTGAAACTCTAAGGATCGTATTCATATTTCCGGAGTGATGTTTCTTTAAGAAAAACTCCCCTTTAAACAAACTCTTATTAGAGTTCTTTTTCCTTGGGTATTTTCCTTTCTCCCCCTTTGAAAAACTCTTATTATATTTCCTCTTTTTCTTAAGGATCTTTTCCTTATCCCCCTTTGTGATTTTCAAAAAGAATTTGGAGGGAATGGAAAAAATAACAAAGTACCTGAAAGATTAGTAATGACAACAAAAGGAACAACAAGCACGATTCTCATTAAATTTGAAATGTCAGTAACAAAAAAACAGATTACAACAAAAAGATCGGATTGGTCATTTCAGATCTTTCTCCTTCGACATTAGCCCTTTAAGAATCATCTTGATCTTCTTGAGGTCTTTGTGATCTTCCTCTGCTTGCTTTTCTAAGGCAACTATTCTTGCTGACTGAGCTTCAATTATTTCTTCCTGAGCCTTCAACTTTTCTTCCTGAGCTTCCATTTTCTCTTCCTGAGACTTTATCCTTTCTAGAAAATTGATCCGATGATCTCTTTCAGATTTCCAATTCTGAGAAACAGAATTTAGCTTTCCATTCAGATCTCTTACTTCCTGACTCCGGATGTTCTTTTCCTCTGTCAATTTCTCATCGAATGATGCAGTCATCTCATGAATCTTCTTGTCCTCGGTTTGAAAAGCATCCTTAACATTCTCCTGAAACTCATCCAGCAACCTCATCTCTTCCACATTCTTCTTCGACCAGCTAGTCATCCTTTTGTAAGATCTTTTATGGGCTTCGTAACCAATAAAGAAATTTTTGAACTGTGCTTCTATCTAAACATATTTATCCATAACCATGGATACGGAGTCGGTTTTCTGATTCATCGTATGTTGAAGCATCTGGCATCTAGAGTCTATACTGGAGAAGGTCGGAATGGTTCCCACCAATTTCTTCAAGGACTGAACAACAAAATCGTGCCCCAACGATGATGACTCCGAATCAGAAATCTTTCTAGGAGAATTTTCTTCCTCAATAAGCTCCAACTTCCTCTTAGAAGAGCTACCAGCTTCCTTCCTCATACTTTTTTCTGAACTCGGGGTATCAGCAAGAATTTGCTTTCCCTTATCTTTTTCCGGAATGCGGGGGGGGGGGGGAAATCCGGGGTGCGGGGAGGGCTGTCCGGGGTGCGAGGGTGTTGTCCGGGGTGCGTGGGGCCTGTCCGGGGTGTGGGGAGGGCTGTCCGGGGTGCGGGGAGGGGCTGTCCAGGGTGCCGAGGAGTGGTTTCCGGGGTGCGGGGAGGGGTGTCCGGGGTGCGGGGGGGGGGGGGGCTGTCCGGGGTGCGGAGGGGCTGTCCGGGGTGTGGGGGGGGGGGGGCTGTCTGGGGTGGGGGGAGGGATGTCCGGGGTGCGGGGAGGGCTGTCCGAGGTGCGGGGGGGATCTCTGGGGTGCAGGGGGCCTGTCCGGGGTTTGGGGAGGGTTGTCTGGGGTGCATGGGTGTTGTCTTGGGTGCGGGGAAGGTTATCTGGGGTGGGGGGGGGGCTGTTTGGGCGGCGGGGAGGGATGTCCGGGGTGTGGGGAGGGGCTGTCCGGGGTGCGGCGAGGGGCTCTCCAGGGTGCAGGGGCTGTCTGGGGTGCCGGAGGGCTGTCCGGGGTGCGGGGAGGCTGTCTGTGGTGCGGGGGGGGGGGGCTGTTCGGGGTGTGTGGAGGGCTGTCCGGGGTGCGGGCGGGCTCTCTGGGGTGCGGGGACGGCTGTACGGGGTGGGGGGAGGCTGTCTGGGGTGCGAGGGGGGGGGGCTGTCCGGGGTGCGGGGAGGGCTATTCGGGGTGCGGGGAGGGGTTGTCCGGGGTGCGGGGAGGGGTTGTCCGGTGTGCGGGGGGCCTTTCTAGGGTGCAGGAGGGCTGTCCGGGGTGCGGGGAGGCAGTCCGGGGTGCGGGGGGCCTGTCCGGGGTGCGGGAGGACTCTTTGGAGTGCGGGGGCCTGTCCTGGGTACGGGAGGGCTGTCCAGGGTGTCGGGAGGGCTGTCCGGTGTGCGGGGAGGAATGTCCAGGGTATGGTAGGGCTGTCTGGAGTGCGGGGAGGGCTGTCCGGAGTGCGGGGAGGGCTGTCCGGAGTGCGGGGGGCTGTCTGGGGTGGGGGGGGCATGTCCGGGGTGTGGGGAGGGCTGTCCGGAGTGTGGGGAGGGTTGTCCGGGGTGCAGGGAGGGCTATCCGGAGTGCGGGGAGTGTTGTCCGGGGTAGGTCGGGGACTACAAATAGTGAACTCAACTCATTCATCAAAAACAAGTTTAATTGTTTATATTAGGAATCACATGTTTTTTTCAAAAATATTACAGAACATGAAATTATAAACATTGAAAATTAAATGAACAAAAAATATCCAAATCATTAATCAGTTTCATGGTTACATCTCAATTTTTGCACACAAACATTTCATGAGGCCAAAACACACATGATACCCCCAAATCACAAAAAAACTCACTAGAAACCCAACATAAATATCAATAACAACCCCACCATTAAAAGAAGAAACACACCTCGTGAATATGATGTGTCATGCGTGGTCATGACTACTACCTCCATCAGGTGGGTTAGGGACCTACAATAAAAAAACATTATGAATATTTTCATAACAAAAATAATATAAATTAAATAAATAAATACAGTATAAACTTGCGTCGTCTGATCCCATGCACCATCACCTGGACGCACATATTGTCGTAGTGCTCTAACCTCAGTGATCAATTGCGCATTTACCTCCTCGAAAGCATGCAGCCATGCCTCGAAATATGACAACTTTTGTGTCATCTAATCAATAGCAGGACCGACAACCGCAGTGCGTGACACTACAGAATGAGGAATCCATGTTCCATAGGTCAAACTATATCCATTCCCGTCCCGACCAATAATGCGATGAAAGATCTCATCCCTTCGCATGGGAAGTTGTCACTGGTCCTCTGGCAGATGTTTTAATTCAGCTTCAAATTGATCCTATTAAATACTTAAATATATATACATATATTAATATACAGATTTTATGTAAGTATTGGTAATGAGTACAAGCACTTACTATCAGTGCTGCAGCATCTGGATCATTGCGATCACGAGTTCTCATCCACACCGACATTTTATCAGTTGGTGCACCTTTCTCCCACAACAGTATATGAATAGAATATAGACACAAAACTGTATTAATTAAAAAAATTAAAAAAATGAATAATAAATACCTCATGTCGGACCTGAGACACGTTACGAGTCCCGACCCTGTGAGGTGGTCCCTGCAACGATCGATTCTTATAACGGCATGTTGACACCTCCTACATTCAATTCACTCAAATTTCAAACAAATCACACATTCTTGAAAATATATATACCAAAATAAATATACAAACCACAACACCCTCAGTAGACCAATAGGCAACTAAATCACGCCATTGAGTCGGGAGGACACCTCTCGGGACTTTTTCCAAAATGTCTGGGGCACCCACATTTGGTACCCAGTGGTCCCTCTTGACTTTGCCTTTATAGTCTTTCCACATCTTACAGAATTTTCTCATACACACTGGCCGAAACTCATCGGGACATACTTTAAAATTTTGCTATTAAAGAAAAAAATCACATATTTAATTGTTGTTTATACATAGGGAATAAAGTAAAATGGTCTTCTTACCTTAGCCTCCCTCCAAAGACGATCTAATGTGCCCTGAGGGATAGAAGCCCAGTCATGCGTGGTCAATAGAAATCGATGTGGATAACGTATGATATGACCCAGCTGACGAATAAATGCAGGGGCATTCCGTCCCACAGGATGAAATACCTCATCAAATGAAACATCAAAAGTCATGTCGGAATTCCATGATAATATGCCATGACCAGGGCCTCTCCTGTGAGAGGAAGAATCAGTCGAGTCTGATCCTGTTGAAAACAATTTTATATACAAATTGATAGATGTTATAAATATATATATATGTTTATTAATTACATAAAAAATAGAGACAATGACATTCCAACATACCTCGACCCTGAGACGTAGATGCCTCAGATGGATGATGTGGATCTTCTGCCTCTTCCCCTGACATGCCTGCAGTCATGGAAAACATTAGTAAGGGGACTATCCAAAGTGTCCAAATGATAAATTGGATTGTTTTTAAAAAAAATCAAACTTGTACAGTTTTTAATCAAACAAAAAGGGATTGAATAATTAGTTGTGAATGAATTTTAAAAAATCAGAAAGTTCACAAAACAGATATACAAATTATGTTCAAAACCAATCAATGCATAGCCAAATTTCAAATTGAATTAAAACAAATTCAAGCAACACATGAACCAAATGAGGAATACCTCAATGGGAATATACACCGACAATAACATCAATATAACATCAGTTAAATCACCCTAAATATTTATAACGGAATAAACTTCCAAAAGTGAGGATGAAAACTTACAAGGATTTATAAAATGTTTAGATAATTTATGATATATTAGGATGAATAGCGGGAAAACAATTATACCTTTCATTAAGAATGAAAATCGATCGTTTCTCCTTCAACAGCCGCTCTGACCCAATAAATATCTTCTTCACGTTGAACTATGGTATGTTGATCAAGTTGTTGGGAAACAAAAGGAACAGTCTCGGGTTCATCTTGTTCAAATAAAAAAACTCCTCACCGAGACATTTTGACAACAACTTGCCAACTTGGATTCGAAGGAAAAGTAACGAAGAACACTTTTTCCACTTGTGATGTCAAAATGAAAGGTTAATTATCAACTCGTTCATTTATGTATAACATATAGTTAAAATTAACCAATGAAAACTGATATTGATCGACTTTACATCCACGCATTAGATCAACCCAATTACACTTTAACAATATGTACTTCAACCCATGTGTGTATACAACTTCAATGATGTCTATCAATTGACCATAGTAATAACCCGAATCGACAAATGGAAAACTGATGCCACTATTTTGTGTTGCTCGTTTTTTATCAACATCTTTAATGCGAAATCAAAAACCATTAGCATCTATAGATTTATAACGACAAGCCGTTATAGATGGACCCTCAGCAAGTTGGATAAATTCTTCAATTAGCGTGGGGTCCCCTAACTCCCTCAGCTTATGAACCTACATAATTCATAGAATCAAATAATGATATATGAAGAAAGAAATTAGTATAATACTTCACTCATAATGAAAATCAATTTATACGTAAATAATCCTTGAACTAATCATGAAATGACGCATAATGAGACTGTTGAATTTTCAACTCAGTCGCATGATACATCTCTTCTTTTATCTCAGTAATGTGTTTCCTACAAATGATAACGTGATGTTTAAATGATCAACTTATGCAAACAAAACATGTAAAAGTTAAACGACAAAAGTGATAAGATACTTACTGCATTAATGGTGTAACTGATGGAGTATTGAACAAGATATATTGGTGCGCTTGTATCCACTCGATGTTGTCCATATCATATGTGGTTCCTTCTCCAACTAGACTATCCTGAATCTGAGAGGGAATATCTAATTTCTTTTCAACATCCATAAGATATTCTACACAAAAATTAGTACACTCATCCATCAAATAACCATTGGCTATTGATGCCTCCAGACGAGCTCTGTTGCGCACAAATCATTTCAATGTACTCAAATACCGCTCAATAAGATACATCCACCTGAATTGCACTGGACTAGAAGCCATTAATTAATCAGTTAGGTGCACTGTCAAGTGGACCATATCATTGAAAAATGAGGGGGGAATAGTCTCTCAAAGTGACAAAGCGTAAGTACAATTAGGTCCTGTAAACTTTTTAAATCACTCATTCGTTGATTTCTTAAACAAAGTTGTCTAAAAAAATTACTCATCTCAATCAATGGATGAACAACATTGGGGGATAAACAATCACAAATTGCGATTGGAATCAACTGTTGAAGTAGTATGTGATTGTCATGACTTTTCAACCCTTGCAATGTCTTGTTCGTCAAATTCACACACTTTGAAATATTAGAAGAGTAACCATCATGCACCTTGAGCATCTTCAAAATGGAAAGAAATGTCTCTTTATCCTTTGTAGTCATCGTATACTATGCATCAGTCATATATGCCTTATTTCCCTCAGCTAACTATAAATGAAACTGTTTCCTTAAACCCATTTCTTCCAAATCACGGCGTGCATTAACATGGTCCTTTGATTTTCCACTAACACCTAAAATGGTCCACAATATGTTATCAGAAACATTTTTTTAAATGTGAATGACATCCAAATTATGCATCAGTATATTGCTTTTCCAACACGGAAGAATATAAAAAATACTTTTCTTTTTCCAATTGTGACTGCACTGCCTACCCGCAGCTCGAATATTACGTACCGGAGGAGCCACCAAATCCCGAATTTCATATACTATGCGGATGTTTTCTTCCTCAATCCGCGATAACATTTCGACTCCTGTCATGATCTTTGGTGTTGGGATGAACTCTCTAGAACCATCAAATGCCACTCTGTCCTTTTTGAACATGTTCTGAGGGGGGAGAAAATTTCTGTGACCCATGTATGCCCATTTTTTGTAATTCTTAAGCCATACAGATTTTTTACTTTTGTTGCAACAAGGGCAAGCAAATTCTTCTTTCGTACTCCAGCCTGATAAATTTGGATAAGCTGGGAAGTCATTGATTTTCCACAATAAAGCAGCCTGCTATTTGAACATTTCATTCGTTTCACAGTCATAAGTCATCACACCATTTCCCTAAAATTCATTCAACTCATCAATCAATGGCTGAAGGTAAACATCAATCTTATCCCTCTGACTTTTAGGTCCATCAATAAGAGTGGAAAGTAATATAAATTATTGCTTCATACAAAGCCATGGAGGAAGATTATACGGAACCAACACCACGGTCCATGTGTTATGAGTTTCACCAACCATAGACTTGAATGGATTGAAACCATCTGCTGCCAATCCCAATCAGACATTACGAACATCTTTGGAAAATTCGTGATGTCTCTTATAAAAATCCTTCCATGCATGAGAGTCTGCCAAGTGGGTTAACATATCACTTTCATGAACTCTTTCTGCATTCCATCTCATTAAATTAGAAACTTTAGATGACATAAAAAATCTTTTCAACCTTGGTTTAAGGGGAAAGTAACGCATTTTCTTTACGGAAATCGGTTTCCCATGTATCACAATCTGACTTTGATGAGTCTGATTTCCCCTATTCTCTTTCCACCTGGAAGCACCACAAACCGTATAAATATCCAAATGGGAAGTTTCCTTTCTAAACAACATACAGTTTTTTGCACATGAATCTATGGTCTCATATGTGAAACCTAAGTTCTCTGTCAGCTTACGAGCATGGTAATACGACTCGGGAATCTTAGCGTTGACAAGAAGAACCTTTTTCAATAACACCAACAGCATGTCGAATGATGTGTGTGACCAATGATTCAAAGTCTTCAAATGCAACAACTCCATGATAAACGAAAATTTATTGTAAGAAGTACATCCAGGATATAATTCTGTTTTTTCATCATCAATTGCTTCATAAAACCTCCTCGAATCGCGATCTACACCAGAGCGAAGATTTATCTCACCGGTCTCAAGATTCTGGATGTCAATGCCTTCAGGATCCAACCCACATACCATTTTAGTAAGAATTTCATGAATTGGATCATTCATCCTTGCATCAACATCCATCTGAACTACTTCCTTATTTTGACAACGAACATATTCTTCTCCACGACGAGTCCAACTCTTATAATTTTTCATAAATCCATTAAAGAATAGGTGCTCCCTCACAGTATCTTGTGTGAATTGATATCTGCTAGCACATTTTCTACATGGAATGCTAATATAGTCACTTTCAAACCCTCTGGTGAAGTCAATAAATTGCATAATGCCACTGAAATACTCTCTAGATGTTCGATTTGTAAGATCAATCCAACTCTTGTCCATAATAAGATCCCTATAACAACCATTTACACAAGACTTATTACATTTTCAGTTTTCATATCAAATATATTTAAAATAAATACTAATTAATTGTTTGTGTACCATTTATAAAATAATAATGTAAGTGAAAGCCCATGTCATACCTGATTGCGCTACAAACCTTGAAGGGAGGGGAGCCGAAGGCGGTGCTGCGAGGGAGAGGAGAGCAGCGGTGGGGAGCTGGAGCTGTAACCGGTGCGGAGAGGTAGGGGACGGGTGGCGGCGGTGATGGGGAGCTGGAGGAGAGAAGGCAGTGAGGTGGCGACAGTGCAGAGAGGGTGGGACGACGAGGGAAGGGACCACGGATCGGGGGAGTCGGAGTGGACGGGTAGCAGCGGTGAGGGGACGAGTAACGGTTGTGAGGGGAGGGAGGGGACCGAATGGCGGCGGTGCGGAAAGGGGGAGACGGTGAAGTAGGGTACGGGTGGCGGTGGTGCGGCGAGGGAGGGGACGAAGACGGAGGGGATAGGGGTTGGCTGGGTGCGGGGGGGGGGGGGGTGTTCGGGGTGCTGGGGGGAGGGACAAGGGGGCGGAGGGCCGAGGGCATATGTAAAGAACCGTAAATTTCAAGGAATATTTTTTCTTAATTTTTTTTGTAATTTTACAAGAACGCAGTTTCTGACGGCGCCTGATTCCGAGGCCCGGTGTGCCCGAAATCAATTTCTGAAGTTTAGCTCGGGTACATTCAGTGAACGAATGAGTGGGAATTTCTAACTTTTGAACCGATACTCGGAATCAAATTCTGAGGGCACCGATGGAACCGCATCACCGGTATTTGCTTAGGAACTCCTGTTCCACAGTTGCGTTTTATCGAGTTTGGAAGTTAGTTTTTGGGGGGTTTTAATTAAACTGAATAAATGTGTTTGCCATATTTTTATTTGATGTGGTAGTTAGAACCTCCATGGGGAGGTTAGTGGAGGGGCCCACCCGCACATAACCTCCCTTGGGTGGATGTTATAAGGTGGGGCCCACATGAGTACCAAACCCCCTTAACACCCTTAACTCTTGAACTCTCTATTTTTGTGGATGAAACTCTCTCTCATTAAATGAGTCTCTCCACCTCCCTCTCATTAAATTTGACAACTTGAGATATTTAATAATGTGAGTTAATTTAAATTTCAAACTCTTGAAATTCATAAGCTTTGTTGTGTTAATAAAACAAGTTAAGAACTTATTTTATTTGGGTTGGAGTTTAGTTGATTGGGAGCCTTTGGAGAAAAAGTTTAGGAAGTCTTGAGTTTCTTCTTTCTCTATGACGAAGAACAGGAAGAATGTCTCTTCCGACACTGAAGCACGACGACACCATCTTCTTCATCGTTCTTTAACCGAGGCAAGGAAAGGGAAGCGATGCCCACGACATCTCCAACGACCTTCATCCGCGTCAAAGGAGAAGACGTCGCCCACGAAGAACTCCGAACGCTGGTCCACCAACGACGAGTACCCTTCTTCCTTTCCGACGCATGAGCATGAGAATTGAGAGTGTGTGACGAACACGATAATCGAGGAATCGATATCCTCCCTTTTTCCGAGATCGTCAACGAACGACAATTACGAGGTGGGGAATTTAAATTGTGATTGTTGGTGAACCCTCGTTTACTCCCTTGATTTTTATTCTTCGTGAATATGTCCATATGCTATCGTTTAACGAGAGGGGGCCGGTCCACACAAACACGGCCGACCCACCACCTTTTTCCATGTTGGATTTCTTTGTGGTTTGGTACGGGAAGGTGTGGTGTCGTCGCACCATGCGGAATCATGCGACAAGGAAATGTGTGGCGCCGTCGCGCCGCGTCGTGAAAAACAGACAAAGGCGCGATACCGTCGCGCCGTGTCGGAGAAACCCGAAGACATCCGTGGACGGAGTCGGGCCACGGCGAAGGGGTGCGGCGCCAACGCGACGTGCCAGAGAACCAAGAAGACGGCGTGTTTTGTTAATTGACGTGCAGATTGGCGAGCGACGACATAACGGGGCCGCAAAGTATTTTTAAAGCTTGCGTAGTAAAGTATGAGACCCGAGATGAACACCGGCTCAGACGGTTTTGAAAACGGACTACCGAAGCAACTCCGGTGGCCCGCGGAAACACCCGGAGGTGTGGGTCGCCGGCACGGCGTCGCCGGCGAACGGAGGTGGCGGCGGCGCCCGAGCGCGCCACCGGAAGAATTGGCGGCGGCGGTTGCGCCGCCGCCCTCAATTAACGGCGAGGGGCGGGCCGCGCGCACCCCTCGCTCCCCGACTTCGGCCCGGCCACACCGAGCCGTGGCCAGCCGGTCGGGCCGGACCAAGCCGGCAGGGCCGGGTCCAGTCGGGTCGGACCCGGTTCGGGCCGACCCAGGGGGGGTTGGGCCGGGTCGGTCCGGGCCCAGACCCCCCGATTTCGGACCACTTTCAGTCAAATGCTCATATCATGGGCTATGGACCTCCGATCGATGCACCGTTAGTTGCGTAACGATCCTTGGAATGAGACGGTCGTTTCGGTATATTGAACTCAAGGTTTCAGAATACTTTGGGTTTGGCTGGCTTGGTTCGGATACGAAACCAATCGGGCCCTCGGAGCAGAAACGCTTATATCTTGAGCTCCAGACGTCCGATTGATGTGCCGTCGACTTTGATGTATTCCTATAAGTGAGACAGATCTTTTGGCTTACTCCGATAGAGGTTTGGATGCCTTCGGAGTGCGGTCGGGTTGGTCCGCTCACGAAACCAACCAGGCCCTTGGAACGAAAAGGTCAATAACTCACAGACCGGGCGTCTGATAGACGCACCATCTGTTTCGTTGAATTCCTCTTGATTAGACGGAAATTTTGGCATAATTCGCTCGAGATCTGGATACAGTTGGATAGTGGCCGGGTTGGATTGCACCTGAAATCCAACCGAGCCCCTGGAACGGAAAAGCTGATATCTTTCAGACAGGACGTCCGTTTGACGAACCGTCAGTGGAGTTGGTGATCACATTGAGAAACAGTCTCAATGAGTATACCCTATGAGAGTTCGGGGTATAGTTGAGATACGTCCGGGATTGGTTCGCTCACGAAACTAATCGGGCCCCTGGGATGAAAAGGCTAGTAACTCACAGACTGGGCGTCCGATTGACGCGCCGTCTATTGCGTTGATACCCCTATGACGAGGCGGTCCTTTGAGATAATTATTCGTGGGACTTTGAGATACTTGGAGTATCGACCAGTAGCTCGTGGAGTGGACCCTTCCAGATACGAGGGTATGGAGTACGGAGACCGTGTAGCTGGCTGGGACCTGAAGACTGCTTGTCTGATTCGAGTCGGAGAGACTTGTATAGCCCAGTGGGGAGCACTACTGTGTTTGGGTGGCAGACCCACAGCGGGGAGGACTACTGTGTTTGGGTGGCAGAACCGCGTTACTCGACAGGAGGATTACCTCTGTAGGCTATGAGGGGGGAGCACTACTGTGTTTGGGTGGTAGACCCCGGTGGGAAGCACTACTGTGTGAGGTGGCAGGCCCACGGTACTCGACAGGAGGAGTACCTCAGCAGTCTTAGGTTAGTGAGCAGTACCTCGGAGTCGTGACAGGACCACTGTACACTTCAGAGATAGAGCTCTACAGTAGTTACGGTTTCGATAATGAAAATCCTGGTTTGAGCTGAGACTTTTGACCTTCGTGTTTACCTCATGATTGAGTTGGGTTACTTGACAACTTAGGTATATGTATGGGCATATACCTGGGTAGTGGTTATCCGTTGATTTCACAAGCCTTGTGTTTCCTCATGATTGAGATGGGTTACTTGATAACTTAGGTATATGTATGGGCATATACCTAAGTAGAGGTTATCTATTGAGATCTTCTTTGTGGTTATCCTTGTTGGTTTTAGTGAGACCTTGAGGGTCTCGGGGTCCCTACTGAGTATCGTTATAATCAACCATGCACGGGCTATGCCCGCACCTCGTTGTGTTGGTTGTAGACGACGACAGTGCTGACGAAGGCCGAGTGTTCGATGTCTGGACGGTACCCGGAGGTGGAATACACGACGAGTCAGTACCCGGAGGTGGACTTCACGTTGAGACAACAATCAGAGGAGGTTGACGGGCGATAGCGTTGTGGAAGCTATCTATACCTACCCTTCAGGTAGGATCCGTGGTGGACGATCTAGAAGCTGCGCCATCTATACCTACCCTTCAGGTAGGATCCGAGGAGGACGACCCAGGAGTTACTTCCTTTCTTACAGCTATTGTCTTTTTCTTTTGTACTTTGTTCAGCTTTAGTTGTACTTTATTTTGGGTTTGTATTCTGGCCCATTTACTTTTCAGAACTTTTTTTGTACTTAGTGTTTTACTTCTGCTTGTACTCTGTGGTGTTTGTTTACTTTTACAAAGGAAATGCCTTCCCAGTTATCGGGATTTACGCCTTTGGTGCTAGTCACCAACCCCTGGCCAATGGAAGGTGGGCTTGGGGTAGTCACGGCACGGGCCCCGAGGACGGGTCGTGACAGCAGAGGTTGGAGGTCGGAGGGGCTGGAGGCCGATGGCCAGAGGGCGACCTGAGGGCTGCCTGAGGGCTACCAGAGGGCTACCGGAGGCGAGTGGTGGGAGGCCCGAGGGCAGAGGGAGGCCGGAGGGTGGCCGCAGGGTGGAGGGCGGCCGCAGGGCGGAGGGCGGCTGCAGGGCGGAGGGCGGCCGACGGAGGGCGGAAGGGCGATGGGGACGGCGGCGAGGGATGGTGTGTGGCGGCGGGGTAGGGCTCGCGACGACCGGGGATGGCGGCGATGGGGAGGGCGTACGACGAAGGGGAGGGTGGAAGGGTTCGGAGGGGGGGTCCGTGAGAGGAGGGAGGAGAGGGTTCGGGGCGGTGCGCCGAAGCCGGTTTTTTTAGGGAAACCTAGCGACCGCCATTGGAGGTTGCTATTGGTTACCTATAGCGACTGCTAGTGGTGGTTTCTATTGGTAAAGGGGATCAAAAGCCCATATTTCTAGTAGTGATCCTTTGTGGGTGAGTGATTACCTAGATGCGTGTATGATGGTAGCACTGGAATTCTCGGGAGAGAACCTAAGACCGAGAGACCCCAATGCGATCTTAGTACCAACACCTTTTTGAGTAGTATTTTATGATTTCTGAGATGAAAATTCCTAAGGTGGGTAGAATTTCATATATTTTCATTGGGAATATAAATCTTTGAAATATATCAAGTAATATTTTTATAGTCAGGAGCTGAGAAATCATGAGATTATAAGGCCTGATGATTATGGTATTGATATTATAAAAAGAAAAAATATATTAATATCACACATATTTTTTCGTAAAATAGTGGAATAAATCCCAAATAATGTCTCATATAAGAAATTTTAGACATCAATTTAGTCCAAAGTGTGGGATTTACCCTTGTTGCGACATATTATTTGTCAGTGTTAAGAGTTTGTAAAAAAATGATGTCATAGGTGCATATAATTAATATATATATATTTATTTATTTTATTATGTGTGGATGAAACAACCTATAATCCATATATAAATATATGGTTATAATTAAATCAGATGGATAACCACATAACTCTAATATTGTGAGAGGATTTATTGGAGGAGGACTTGGTGAACAAAAATGGATCGAGATCATGATTGGGGATCATTTCTCTAATAGAGGTTATGGATCTCATTGGTGTCATAAATGTGTGATTTTTCTTCATCATTGGTCGATCCAAACTAAGTTAAGATGTCTAATTAATGTGGATAAATCCCATTTTTATTTCCCCTATCAAAAATGGATCAATTCCACTAATAAGAATTGATTCAAACATTGGAAGTTGATTTATATTATGCTTGACTTGATAATTTTTTTGGTTACTTCATTCATTTTTATAATAAAAATGGATTGAGGCCTACCAAGACAATGGCTGAGATCCATTACACTATTGTGTTTCTTGGATTTCTCCCTCGTTTCTCCACACATTCATCATGGGAAATTTCTTTGGCCCATGGATTGATGAATACATGATATAGAATTGTTGCATTACCATTTTTTAGTGAAAATAATTGGTACTATAGATCGATTTAATTCTTGAGGGTGTTATTGATGTGTGATGATGATGAAGAATGATCAGAGGTGAATTGGTTTGGTCTAGCGATTCTCCTACTTCTCAATTTGACACATGACAAAGGTGGGAGACGATGATGGTCGATTTTTGAGTGGATCAAAAGCTAGAATCTAATGAGTGATGATGGAAACAGTCATTCAACACAGATGCAATATCATTAATGAGTATCTCTATAATGAACCAAATATTTATAAATAAAATTCCCTTTGTGAATGAATTAAATGGCTTATTATGTAATATGGTTATAGAAAACACATTCACTTATTTGGTTATATCCAATTATATTTAAAATACCATTAATCTTCATGACCATTGATAATATAGTTTTTTAATAGTGATCATAAAATATTTATATGTTATGGGTTATGATAAATCTAATTGACACTGATGAATGAAGATATTGTGTCAAATTGTACGTTAGTACCCTATGAATCCCGTTTATAATATATTGTGATGATGGAATATCTGGGATTTTCCCTTGAAAAAGATCAATCTAAGATTAAAAAACTAAGTAATTAGTGAAACTATTTATGGGTGAAGTTCAAACTCATCAAGATCATGACTGAAACCATGTTCTCCAAACCACCCCAAGAAAATATCACCAGCGCACACCTTACCCTTAGAGAATTCATTGGTATAATAAAGGGATATATATCATTGAATATGTATCTAGAACCTCATAGTATGAATTTGAATATTTTATTTTCAGTAAAATAATTATCATATTTATTTCTTATTATTTTTACTCTATGAATTTTTAATTAATGAGTTTAATAAAAAAATATTTCAATTTGAGAAAACTCGAATTTATTTTTGGTTAATATGAAATTTCCATTAAGAAATTCCATTGGGTGAATTCATGAAATATATAAATAAATTATATTTTAGTAAAATATTATTATTAAATAGTATATATTAAATATCAATGATAATATAATATTATGAAGTGAAAATGTAATTTTTATAATGGTCAAAAAACTATTATTGTAAAAAAATCAATATATATATATATATATTAAGTTAAAAGTTTAATTTCTCATATTTATGGAATTTTATTTATAAAATAAATATTATTTTTGGAATCATCATGTTGAAATCATCCAACTCATTTTTTCATTATTTTCTGAGACATTAAAATTTTTGGGTAAAAACTATATACAGTACAAATATATGGTATGTATTATGTCATCATAATGACACAAAAGTGATGTAATATTTTCCAAAAATTATATCCATGGACCAATATATATTTCTACTTTAACTTAATGTGTCTTTTAGGTTATTTGATTAATTTTATATAACCTTTATTAATCCTCCAATAACTATATTTTATTTTAATGTTTTAAAATCAATTCTTTATAAACATGAGTCACTTCCACATCTCTAATGATATTATTTTAATATAATTGGTTCATATAGTTATATAATAATTAAACCCTATATAATATTGTAGAAACCATGGGAAAAAATGGTAAGGTTTGTGGTTTTGATTACTTTATTGTATAGAGTCCAAAACCTCAGTTTGGAAAATAATAAAGAACTCCCATATCTTTTCCTTTCTAAACCCAACCAAACTCCAATTTATATACAATTAAACTATTTATAGTATTAAAATACTCTTTCCTTTCCTCTATATATACCTCCCAACTTTCCTACTGTCTCTCAATAAGCTATTCTTAATCTTTTGGAAACACCCTCTCAAAGAAAAGTGTCCTCTCCTCCTCTGTATTCAAGAACCCCTTAGTGTTATGCCTTTTTTTGATTATTTCACATTGGGTAATGTTTTCACACATCCCTATTACATAAATTATAATAAAAAGGTTATTATAGACCCTTTTTACTCTCATTAATCTCTTTAATTATTCATTATGTATCCCTATTATGTTGTCAAAATTATCATGTGATTTTCCATGAAAAACATTCATTCAAGAACACTTTTTGTCTTATTCCATTTAATTAACTATTTTTAATATTATATTATGTTATAAAATATCCCTATTACGTAAATTATTATTAACAAGTGATTATATACCACTTTTACCCACATTAATTCCTCTCATGATTCATTATGTACTCTCATTATGTCGCTGAAATTATCCTGCGATTTTTTTCTTGTCAATCATTTATATTATGAGTACCATAATAATTTAGAATCAATGGAATTCACCTAGACATAAATATCCTTATTTTATTTATTAATTACATGTATTATTTCCACACTCTTTAATCATGGGATTAAATGTAATGAAATATAATCCTATGATGAATGATCTATATAACACACTTATGCATATACAAAATATGAAAGAGATAGGTGAAGCCAAAATTATATTGAACTAAAACGAATTGGATAATGTTTTAGTTTCATTATATATCAATTATAGGGTTTGGTAGTAATACAAATATATTATGGGACTTTTTCCACCATGTTATGATGTCCTAGAAATTACCCTTGACTTATGTTTATGATGTCATGTTTAATGTTGTTTCCACATTACCATGTTGACTTTATGTTATCATTGTATATCAAGATTCAATGTCCATATTTATGATTCTCACCACTTTAATGTCCAATTGAAATTACTATTGACTAAACTATAATATTTTCATCATGTTATTCTTTGTTTATTCCCTTACTAGGTTTTATAGCTCTCCCATTTATTATGTATGTCCTCATGTTATCATATGTAGTTTTAAAATATATGAAATTTTAGTAGCATGTTAATGAATTTTTCAATAATATTATTTTATCCATGTATATAATTGATGTTACATGTACCTGATTATATAAATATACTAGGATTCATGAACTTTTGGGTTGTACTAAGTGTGTTTTTATGTAATAAATCAGGACAAAAATTATATTAAAGATATGCGTTTCCATAGTTGGTATCAAAGGAAAGTATAGTTTTTTTTTGGATTTGCATTATAAGGAACTATATAATGCCTTAGTTATAATAATAAATATAGTAAAACATCCATAAATTTTGGTAAAGTATAGAGTAAGTGGTTTCCAAGAAAATACATCCCTGTATAGACAGTACAGGGGGATGTGGATATAGAAGATATATACCTAGGGGTAACCACCTTGGAAACAACATATTGAGTTAGAATTGATTGTGAAATGGAGAAAAAACTCATGCCTGGTTTGAAAATATGGGGGGATATGCATTGCAAATTTTAACAAATCATTAAGAACCATTAGAAAAGGAATGAAATTTTTTACAAGATTTTATATTAGAAAATATATCATGGATAACTTAGAATGAATCCTAAAAATTCATAGGATAAGTAATATATGTAATTTATGAGTTATTAATTTAAATTTCATTGTTTCCATTTTATGTGGTTAATAATTTCAAAAAAATCATTCTCCCTATTTCTACCATTATTCAATTCAATGGATTGAAATATGAGGATCTGAGTCAATAAAAATATTGAAGTAAAATGTGATGACTAGCCAAATGAGATACCTAACATGATAAGATCCCAAGTTAGACATATTTTGATCCTGAAAAACCAACTATCAAACATCATGATTAAAAACTATCATATCTTTTAATTTCCAATCACATCAAAGAAGATCAGGAAAATGTCTCAAGGAATTTCATCTGATAAAAGTGATAAAGGAAATAAGGCCAAATTTCCTTCGGAAAAAATGTGAAAAGAGGAACCAAGGGAAACATCACAATAGAACTAGGAGATGTTTTATGTGTGTAAAATTTTTGAATAAATTAGCCAATCTAAATAGAAAAATGAATAATTTGATGGAAGGAAATAAAGTTCAATCTAAGGTACCATTTATAGTTCAATGTCATAAATGTGGAGAATTTGGTAATTATCTATATCAATACTCTATTACAAGGGTCGATAAGAATGATGAGTACTAACTATCTCCATGATCAAGGGAACAAGGAATGTATTATGCTAAGATAGATCGTGATAACATAAGTAAATGTAACCTCTAATCTAGATTTACATATGTCATGTTGTATTTCAATTGTTGTCATATTATCATATCATGTAAGTTTCCCATGAATATCAAGACACCACCCTAAATGATTTGACATCATCAGGGAAAACCTATACAATTGTAATATCACAAGTTGAAGTTTTTTGGGAACCTTCTTACTGAAAATATTATCAATACCCCTTTTAAGGAATTTGATGTTATCCTAGTTGTGGAACACTTGTCCTTTTATAAAAACAATATAAATTTTTTTGGGAATAAAATCACCCTTTGTATCATGAATCACCCACTAATTATATAAATGTTCAAGGAGGAGGATAAATATTATTTGGTATTATCATATCAATCATGGAAATTATTGTATTGTGAGAAATAATATCTAGCTTAAATAATTGAGACAAAATAAAAGATCATCTTTGAATACATACCCATTGTATGGGAATTCAATGATGTGTTTCTGAGGTAATTGTATGATCTTCTTCCTAGATAATCAGTTAAGTTCTCAATTAACCTTATAACAAAAATAAGTAAAATTCATGGGGAATATTTTCACCAAAAAAGGAATATTTATGGACCCTTCAAGAATAGAGTTAATTGAAGGATATCGAAACCAACCAATGTGATGGAAATCTGTAGTTCCCTTGGATTATCTTGGTACTAACATCGACTTTTGAGAAAATTTTCATGAATGTCATGCCCCTAAACCAAGATAACTCAGAAATGAGTCAATTATGATTGGAATTATGAATGTGTGGAAAGTTTTAAAGAGATTAATAGGTTGTTAATCACTATACCTCTACTCACATTACCCACTAGTGGTGGATGATTTTTGATCTACAATGATGCATCTAAAAAGGTTTGGGTTGTCTAATCACGGAAGGTGAAAAAGTGATTGCCTTTTACTTCTTCCAACTAAATATCCTTGGTAAGAACTACCCAATTCATGATATAGAATTGGCTACATTGATCTTCACATTGAATGTTTTGTGACATTATCTCTATAGGGAGAAGTGTGATATATAAAAAGAATATAAAATCCTCAAGTGTATATTCACAAAAAAGATATTAATATGTTTCAATGGAGGTGGTTATAGATTATAAAGAATTATGATTGTTCAATCCATTACCATCCTGGGAATGAAATCAAAGTGGCATATTCTCTTAGTAGAAAGGATCCATAAACTCTATCCATTAAGTGGATTTCAAGGGATCCAATATTATTGTACATGAAAAGGATGGATATAGGAATAATAAAAGGTTATTTATCTTACCATGCTTAAATTAATTCTCATGCATCCAGTATTGAGATATTAAAGGATGCTTAGAAAGATTATGAGTTGATATAGAATAAGGTAGTGAATATTTCAGAGTTCAACTTTAATGAATATGGTGTTATAAGATTGGGAACCAGGATACATGTACCATAAAAACCATAAATGAAAAGTTAAGATATGGATGATGCACATATCTCATCCTTCTCTATTTATCTAGGAATCAGAAAGATTTATAGATATTTGAAGAATTTTTTTGGTGAGATAATATGAATTTAGAGACAGTTGAGTTTGTATGTTGATTCTTAGTATGAAAGTAAGTCAAGGATTAATGATAAAAATATAATGGTATTATAAAACTGGTACCCATACTAGTATGGAAATAGGAAAAATAACCATGGATTTCTTCATAGGACTCCCTAGGTTACCTAAATTCAATAATTCCATTTGTGTGGAAGTTGATCACCTTACCATGTAAGTGTTCATGAGACTCATGAACATTTCTGGAGAGTTGGTTATGCTAAAGGGAATAACCAAGAACTCGTAGTGGCCATACCGACACCTGAAGGTCGTCTTCTGCACATCCTCGTCTCAAACTCTGAACTGATGATAGCCTGACCTGAGGTCTATCTTCGAGAACCATAGTGCTCCCTTGAGCTGATCAAAGAGGTCGTCAATCCTCGGGAGTGGGTACTTGTTCTTTAAGGTCATCTGATTTAGGCGATGGTAGTTGACACATAGTCGTAAGCTCCCACTCGCCTTTTTAGCGAATAAAATCGGAGAAGCCTAGGCTGAAACACTGGGTCGGATGAATCCCTTTCCCTGTAAGTCCTCCAGCTGCACCCACAGATCACAAAGCTTGGAAAGAGCCATCTGATATGCTGTAGTAGATATCGGTGTTGTCCCGAGGTACAAGTCTATGTAGAAGTCTACCTCTCTGCAAGGAGGTAGTTTTGGAACATCTTCAGGGAAAACATCCGCATATTGATCTACCATGACAGGAAAACTCAGACATTTCACATCAACTGCTCCGAGGATAAGACTAGCCAAATGATGTGTGATCGGCTACCCTCTCCTCTGAGTAAGCCCATCCTGCGCTACAAAGGCACCCTTCTCGCCGGTGAAGGTGAACCTGGTCCCATTCGTGCGGACACACCTCAGTTTGCGCCTAATACAGTCGATCTGATCATGGAATGTAGATAACCAATACATACCCAAGATGACGTCGTAAGGCCTCAACGCCGCTACAAGAATATCCCAGCCGAAGCTCTATCCTCCTAGAGAAATCTCACACTGCTGGAACTAGTGCGTAATCGTCGAGTCTGCTCCTGTATGAGTCTAGCCAACGACTCCGTCGGAATCTACGAGCTCCAAACAAGGGTAGAGGCAATAAAAGAATGACTCGCTCCTGTTTCTATAAGAATTGCAGCAAGGGTGAAGTAGACATAGATAGTACCTCGAATCATCTCAGGTGAGTCATGGTCGTAGGCCCTGACTGCCTGGAGGTGAGCTTGCCCCTGTCTGCCAGCTCCCTGTGGTCAGGGTGGCCCTCCTGGTGGTGGTGGTGGTGGTAGAGCCTTGAAGCGTCATCCACCACCCGCTGCTCGGCCAACTCCTCTGCCTCATCCGCCTTCTCCCTGTATACCACCACGGTCAAACCTCTGCCTCTGCCTGGGAGGTCCTTGTACTATCTGCTGCTCCTATTCATGGCAGGTCAGGCAGTCACGAGCCATGTGGCACTTCCCTCCGCATTCATAGCAATATCTTCCCCTCGTATGATTGGATCTGCTGCATGTGCCCCACACATCTGAACCAGTATCCTGAGGTCGCCCACCAGATGGCCTGGTCCTCTTGGACCTCTGTGACATCTGTCTACTGCCGGTTGTGGAAGACTTCTAAACATGTCGCCCTGTGGTGTGTCTCATTGTTGGCGTCAGCTCAGTAAGAAATCTCTCCACAAGAAGGGCTCGCTCCAGTACTCCTTCCTATTTTGGAATGCTGAGGGATATCATAGAAGCCCTGATCACATGCCTCAGTCCCTGCTCAAAGGTCCGGGCCCAAAATAATGGGTCACGTACCATGTCCGTGGAGTAGCGCGAGAGGTCGTTAAATCTCGCCGAGTACTGGGTTACTGTCATGTTTCTCTTCCGCAGCTGTAGTAACTTCTGGATGCGCACCGCACGGAGGGTGGCTGGAACAAAATTCGAACATAAGAGGCTCTCGAAGTCTGTCCAAAGTAGAGATGCCTCGTCGTGCACCTAGAGCATCAAGCTCCACCATCTACCTACTACTGTGTGCAGTAAACTCGTGGAAAGGATCACCATAAGGTCGGCTGGTGTCCCCACCAATCTTAAGACTCTAATGATATCCTCCTGCCAATCATCGGCTGCCTAAGGGTCCATCTCTCTGTGGATCCTAGGAATCCCTTGTCACTGATACTTTCTCAATTCACTCAGGTGGCGTGCACTCTCTACTGCTGGGGCTGGTGGTATCGGTGGCCCAGCGGGTAGTGGTACCACTGGTGCCTCCACTATAATGGGGCCCTGCACCGAGGCCCCATCACTCGGTGGGTTGCCATCCCATACGTAACTAGTAACCCTAGCTGGCTTCCTACGTGGGGCCATCCTGAAAAGTAACAGGTGTTCCACGGTTAATACAGTATACCTGGTGAGCTGACACAAAGTAATCACAAAGAAAACTCTTGAAACACACATGCAATCAATGTTTTCATGCACTGAGTCGGAAATCAGAAGTCTGGGTCCTAGTGTATGGATACGTCAGCCACCGCACCAACACTGGACTCCTTGAACCGATAACAACACTCAATACTCTAAACACTATTGATTCACAGAAAGAAATTATCAGATTCCTGAGTTCTGCGGATGAACTGACCCCTCTGATACCAATTTGTCATGACCTATCCTCGAGGCATGTGTCGTGACTACCCCAAGCCCATCATCCATAGGCCAGGGGCTGGAAACTAGCACCAAAGGAATAAATCCCTGTAAAAGGGAAGGTATTTCCTTTATAAAAGTAAAGAAACACAACAGAGTACGCAAGTGTAGTAAGCACTAAGTAAAACTAAGTACAAAAGTAAGTGAGGTAAAGTAAATGGGCTAGTATAAAAACCCAACTGGAAGTACAGTACAACTGAAAAGAAATTACAACAGCAGTAAGTAAAACAGCAACCACCGAGTTGTCCTCCAGATATCCCACCTGAAGGGTGGGTACATATGATCTCCTCAGCTCCTCGGGTCTGGTCGTCCGCTCCGTGTACGTCCCGTCTAGTGGACCTCCTCCGGGTACCGTCCATCTCCACAAGCCTCCACCTCAATCAGTGTTGTTCATCGTCTGCATCCAACACAACGTAGTGCGGGCATAGCCCGTGTAGGGGTGAGTATATGATACTCAGTAGGGACCCCGAGACCCCCGAAGGTCTCCCAGAATCCACGAAGGATAAACCAAAAAGGAAAGATACAAACATGAAGTATCAACCAACTCTACTTTGGTATATTGCCATATATATATCTAAGTCATTAATCTCAGTTTGGCTCCAACTTCCAAGCCCATGCACAATCCATTCCACACAGGAAAGAAGTCAATCATACCAATGATAATGATTGAAAGACAAGACTCAGCTCACACAGGTATAATACTCACGAAGAGGGGTGGAGATGATTAGATGTGGCCTCTGAATTATCTCCTCTCTCGAACCCACGTAGGATCCAAGTACATATGTCGTCGCTGCCGAACCCACGTAGGATCCAAGAACAGTAACCATCACTGTCGAACCCACGTAGGATCCAGGTACCGTCATCATCACTGTCGAACCCACAGAGGATCCAAGTACAGTCGTCCTCACTGCCGAACCCACATAGGATCCAAGTACAGTCATCTTCTTCATCGAACCCACGGAGGATCCCAACACGGTAGTCGTCGCTGTCACAGCCAGCTCTAGGGTTCCCACACACAGCGTACTCGATTCCAGGAGGGTCCTCTCCACAAGTAAAAGGGGTTGATACATCAACTATCATGATGTCCAGTGTTGATGTATCCTGAATTTCTGCCTCGTCAAAAGGAACCCATTGTGACAGACGACACGTCAATCGGACGCCCGGTCTGAGAGATATTGGCTTTTTCGTTCCAGGGGCCCAGTTGGAAATATACTTGTTCCAAACCCAGCCATTTTCCAAAGCTTCCCAGGGGGACACCGCGCTGGAAAACCGGTCGGCCCATCGGCCTGCCGGGCTGAGCAGATCCGCGATGTCAGGAGGGCGTCATGCCGGAAGAGCCACGACCTGCCGTGCGGGCCACTTGCGCCAGAAGGCATACCATTTTGGGAAGGGCGGCACTGCTTGGTGCTGCTGGTTCGAACAGCTGGGGGGCCACGCCCCGTTGGACCGCTCGGCCTTTGGGCCGAGCCAGCCGGGCTTCGCCCCGCCGGGCCGGGTCGTGCCACTTCGGGCCAGGTCGCGCCCCTTCGGTCCAGGCCGCGTCCTTCGGGTCGAGCTGCGTTTTCCATCGGGCCGGTACGACACCCCTTCTGGGTCGGACCCACCAAACTGGGTGACCCGACCCACCAGCTCACTCGGCTTAACGGGTCGGGCCCTTTATTCACTTAAACATGAATAACTTAAAGACTGCGCATCTGAACGATGCGCCGTCTGCGGAACTGGGATCCTATCTATGAGGTGGTACTTTTTCTGGTCGTCGTGGTCAAACGACACCTCCGATTGACGTGCCGTCTACACGACCATTTTACAATTCACTCAATGGCTATTTTCGTACGGTTTCATGGCATTCTGAGGTCATTTGTATGTTTTTGACCCCCCAACGCGCCATTTTAGCACGCGCCAAGCTGCTGAAAACGACACAATTGGTCTTACCACGCGCACCGCATATCTGATGGGTGTTCCGTCTCTTCCTACACTTCATGAATAATATTACTAATGTTTTCTTGTGGTTTCAGGTCATTGGGGGCACGTTTGCTCCGAATTTGGTCGTCTCACGCCGTTTTTGGTGTTTTGTGACACCGAAAACACGTTTCCGGTCACCGCGGTCAAAAGACACCTCCGATTGACGTGTCGTCTGCCCGAACATTTCAAAAACCACACAATGGCTATTGTCGTACGGTTTCATGGAATTCTGAGGTCATTAGGGTGGTTTTGACCCCCCAACGCGCCATTTTAGCGCGCACCGAGCTGCTGAAAACGACACAATCGGCCGTACCGCATGCACAGCATGTCCGATGGGCCTGACATCTCCTTTTGAATGTCATGAATAATATTCCTAATGTTTTCAAGTGGTTTTAGGTCATTCGGAGCATGTTTGCTCAGAATTCGACCGTCTCACGCCATTTTTTGGTGTTTTATGACACCGAAAACGCGTTTCCGGTCATCGTGGTCAAACGACACCTTCGATTGACGTGCCGTCTACTCGACCATTTCAAAAATCACACAACGGCTATTGCCGTATGGTTTCATGGCATTATGATGTCGTTCGGGAGGTTTTGACCCCACAACGCGCCATTTTAGCGCGCGCCGAGCTGCTGAAAACGACACAATCTGTCGTACTGCACGTCCTATGGCCCTTCCGTCTCCTCCTACACGTCACAAATAATATTCCTAATGTTTTCATGTGGTTTCAGGTCATTCGGGGCACGTTTTCTCCGAATTCGACCGTCTCACGCCGTTTTTGCTGTTTTTTGACACCAGAAACGTGTTTCCGGTCAACACGGTCAAACGACGCCTCTGATTGATGTGTCGTTTGTCCGACCATTTCACAAATCACACAATGGCTGTTGTTGTACGGTTTCATGGCATTACGAGGTCATTCGGGTGGTTTCGACCCCCCAACGTGCCATTTTAGCGCGCGCCGAGCTGCTGAAAACAACACAATCGGCCGTACCGTGCGCACTGCACGTCCAATGGGCATGTAGTCTCCTCCTACATGTCACAAATAATATTCCTAATGTTTTCGTGTGGTTTCAGGTCATTCGGAGCACGTTTGCTCCGAATTCGACAGTCTCACACCGTTTTTTGTGTTTTGTGACACCAGAAATGCATTTATGGTCACCGCGGTCAAACAACACCTCCGATTGACGTGTCGTCTACCTGACCATTTCAAAAATCACACAACGGCTGTTTTCGTACGGTTTCATGGCATTCTGAGGTCGTTCGGGTGGTTTTGACCCCCCAACGTGCCATTTTAGCGCGCGTCGAGCTGCTGTAAATGACACAATCGGTCGTACCGCACGCACCGCACGTCTGATGGGTGTTTCGTCACCTCCTACAAATCACAAATAATATTCCTAATGTTTTGGTGTGGTTTCAGGTCATTCGGAGAACGTTTGCTCTGAATTCGACCGTCTCACGCCGTTTTTGGTATTTTATGACACCGGAAACGCGTTTCCGGTCACCACGGCCAAATGAAACCTCCGATTGACGTTCCGTCTACCTGAAAATTTCAAAAATCACACAAAGTATATTTTTCGTACGGTTTCATGGTATTCTGAGGTCGTTCGGGTGGTTTTGACCCCCCAACGCGACATTTTAGCGCGCGTCGAGCTGCTGAAAACGACACAATCGGCCGTACCGCGTGCACCACACATCTGATGGGCCTCCCGTCTTCTCCTACACGTCATGAGTAATATTCCTAATGTTTTCGTGTGGTTTCAGGTCATTCGGAGCATGTTTGCTCTGAATTCGACCATCTCACGCCATTTTTGGTGTTTTATGACACCGGAAACGTATTTCCGGCCACTGCGGTCAAACGACACCTCCGATTGACGTGTATTCTGCCTGACCATTTCACAAATCACACAACGGCTGTTTTTGTTCGGTTTCATGGCATTATGAGGTCGTTCGGGTGGTTTTGACCCCCCAACGCGCCATTTTAGCGCGCGTCGAGCTGCTGAAAATGACACAATCGGTCGTACCACGCGCACCGCAAGTCCGATGGGCCTGCTGTCTCCTCCTACACATCACGAATAAAATTCCTAATGTTTTCGTGCAGTTTCAGGCCATTCAGATCATGTTTGCTCTGAATTCAACCGGCTCACGCCGTTTTTGGTGTTTTATGACACCGGAAATGCGTTTCTGATCACCACAGTCAAACGACACCTCTGATTGACGTGTCGTCTGCCCGACCATTTCACAAATCACAAAACGGCTGTCCGGGGGTGCGGGGTGCCTGTCCGGGGTGCAGGAAGGGCTGTCCGGGGTGCGGGGAGGGCTATCCAGGGTGCGGGGAGGGGTTGTCCAGGGTGCGGGGAGGGGCTGTCCGGGGTGCGGGGGGGCCTGTCTGGGGTGCTTTCCGGGCTATCCGGGGGCGGGGAGGGCTGTCTGGTGTGCGGGAGGGGTGTCTGGGGTGCGGGGAGGGTTTTCCGGGGTGCGGTGGGGCTGTCTGGGGTGAGGGAAGGGATGTCCGGGGTTTGGGGAGGGCTGTACGGGGTGCGGAGGGGGGGGGGGGCTGTCCGGGGTGCGGGGAGGGCTGTCCGGAGTGTGGGGGGGGGGATGTCCGGGGTGCGGGGGGGCTGTCCGGGGTGTGGGGAGGGCTGTCCGGGGTGCGCGGGTATTGTCCGGGGTGCGTGGGGCCTGTCCGGGGTGTGGGGAGGGCTGTCCGGGGTGCGGGGAGGGGCTGTCTGGGGTGCGGAGAGGGGCTATCTGGGGTGCGGGGGGCCCGTCCGGGGTGTTGTACGGGCTATCCGGAGTGTAGGGAGGGTTGTCCGGGGTGCGAGAGGGCTGTCCAGGGTGCGGGGAGGGCTATCCGTGGTGCGGGGAGGGGTTTTCGGGGTGCGGGGAGGGGTGTCCGGGGTGCGGGGGGGGGGGGGGTTGTCCGGGGTGCGGGCGGGCTGTCTGGGGGGGAGGGCTGTCTGGGGTGCGGGGGGGGGGGCTGTCCGGGGTGCGGGGGGCTGTCCGGCGTGCGGGGGGCCTGTCCGGGGTTCGGGGAGGGCTGTCTGGGGTGCGGGGGTGCGGGGAAGGTTGTCTGGGGTGCGGGGGGGGGGGGGGGGGGGGGGGGGGTTGTTTGGGCGGCGGGGAGGGCTGTCCGGGGTGCGGGGAGGCTGTCCGGGGTGCGGGGGGGGGGGGGGGGGGGGGCTGTTCGGGGTGCGGGGAGGGCTGTCCGGGGTGCGGCCGGGCTGTCTGGGGTGTGGGGAGGGCTGTCCGGGGTGTGGGGACGGCTGTTCGGGGTGCGGGGAGGGGTTGTTCGGGGTGTGGGGAGGGGTTGTCCGGGGTGCAGGGGGCCTGTCTAGGGTGTAGGAGGGCTGTCCGGGGTGCGGGGAGGCTGTCCGGGGTGCGGGGGGCCTATCCGGGGTGTGGGAGGACTCTCTGGAGTGCGGGGGGGGGGGGGGGGGGGCTGTCTTGGGTATGGGAGGGCTGTCCGGGGTGCCGGGAGGGCTGTCCGGAGTGCGGGGAGGGCTGTCCAGGGTGTGGTAGGGCTGTCCGGAGTGCGGGGAGGGCTATCCGGAGTGCGGGGAGGGCTGTCCGGAGTGCGGGGAGGGCTGTCCGGAGTGCGGGGGGCTGTCCGAGGTGGGGGGGAATGTCCGGAGTGCGAGGAGGGCTGTCCGGAGTGCGGGGAGGGCTGTCCGGCGTGCAGGGAGGGCTATCCGGAGTGCAGGGAGGGTTGTCCGGGGTAGGTCGGGGACTACAAATAGTGAACTCAGCTCATTCATCAAAAACAAGTTTAATGTTTTATATTAGGAATCACATGTTTTTTTCAAAAATTTTACAGAACATGAAATTATAAACATTGAAAATTAAATGAACAAAAAATATCCAAATCATTAATCAGTTTCATGGTTACATCTCAATTCGTGCACACAAACATTGCATGAGGCCAAAACACACATGATACCCCCAAATCACAAAAAAACTCACTAGAAACCCAACATAAATATCAATAACAACCCCACCATTAAAAGCAGAAACACACCTCGTGAATATGATGTGTCATGCGTGGTCATGACTACTACCTCCATCAGGTGGGTCAGGGACCTACAACAAAAAAACATTATGAATATTTTCATAACAAAAATAATATAAATTAAATAAATAAATACAGTATAAACTTGCATCGTCTGATCCCCTGCACCATCACCTGGACACAAATATTGTCGTAGTGCTCTAACCTTAGTGATCAATTGTGCATTTACCTCCTCGAAAGCATGCAGCCATGCCTCGAAATATGATAACCGTTGTTTCATCTGAGAAATAGTAGGACCGACAACCGCAGCGTGTGACACTACAGAATGAGGAATCCCTGTTCCATAGGTCAAACTATATCCATGCCCATCCCGACCAATAATGCGATGAAAGATCCCATCCCTTCGCATGGGAAGTTGTCACTGGTCCTCTGGCAGATGTTTTAATTCAGCTTCAAATTGATCCTATTAAATACTTAAATATATATACATATATTAATATACAGATTTTATGTAAGTATTGGTAATGAGTACAAGCACTTACTATCAGTGCTGGAGCATCTGGATCATTGCGATCACGAGTCCTCATCCACACCGACATTTTATCAGTTGGTGCACCTTTCTCCCACAACTGTATATGAATAGAATATAGACACAAAACTGTATTAATTAAAAAAATTAAAAAAATGAATAATAAATACCTCATGTCGGATCTGAGACACGTTACGAGTCCTGATCCTGTGAGGTGGTCCCTGCAACGCTCGATTCTCAGAATGGAATGTTGACACCTCCTACATTCAATTCATTCAAATTTCAAACAAATCACACATTCTTGAAAATATATATACCAAAATAAATATACAAACCACAACACCCTCAGTAGACCAATAGGCAACTAAATCACGCCATTGAGTCGGGAGGACACCTCTCGGGACTTTTTCCAAAATGTCTGGGGCACCCACATTTGGTACCCAGTGGTCCCTCTTGACTTTTCCTTTATAGTCTTTCCACATATTACGGCATTTTTTCATACACACTGGCCGAAACTCATCGGGACATACTTTAAAATTTTTCTATTAAAGAAAAAAATCACATATTTTATTGTTTTTTATACATAGGGAATAAATTAAAATGGTCTTCTTACCTAAACCTCCCTCCACAGACGATCTAATGTGTCCTGAGGGATAGAAGCCCAGTCACGCGTGGTCAATGGAAATCGATGTGGATAACGTATGATATGACCCAGCTGACGAATAAATGCAGGGGCATTCCGTCCCACAGGATGAAATACCTCATCAAATGAAACATCAAAAGTCGTGTCGGAATTCCATGATAATATGCCATGACTAGGGACTCTCCTGGGAGAGGAAGAATCAGTCGAGTCTGATCCTCTTGAAAAAAAATTTATATACAAATTGATAGATGTTATAAATATATATATATGTTTATTATTTACATAAAAAATAGAGACAATGACATTCCAACATACCTCAACCCTGAGATGTAGATGCCTCAGATGGATGATGTGGATCTTCTGCCTCTTCCCCTGACATGCCTGCAGTCATGGAAAACATTAGTAAGGGGACTATCCAAAGTGTCCAAATTATAAATTGGATTGTTTTTAAAAAAAATCAAACTTGTACTGTTGTTAATAAATCTAAAAGGGATTGAATAATTAGTTGTGAATGAATTTTAAAAAATAAGAAAGTTCACAAAACAGATATACAAATTATGTTCAAAACCAATCAATGCATAGCCAAATTTCAAATTGAATTAAAACAAAATCAAGAAACACATGAACCAAATGAGGAATACCTCAATGGGAATATACACCGACAATAACATCAATATAACATGAGTTAAATCACCCTAAATATTTATAATGGAATAAACTTCCAAAAGTGAGGATGAAAACTTACAAGGATTTATAAAATGTTTAGATAATTTATGATATCTTAGGATGAATAGAGGGAAAAAATTATACCTTTCATTAAGAATGAAAATCGATCGTTTCTCCTTCAACAGCCTCTCTGACCCAATAAATATCTTCTTCACGTTGAACTATGGTATGTTGATCAAGTTGTTGGGAAACAAAAGGAACAGTCTCGGGTTCATCTTGTTCAAACACAAACACTCCTCACTAAGACATTTTCACAACAACTTGCCAACTTGGATTTGAAGGCAAAGTAACGAAGAATACTTTTTCCACTTGTGATGTCAAAATGAAAGGTTAATTATCAACACGTTCATTCCTTTATAAAATATAGTTAAAATTCACCAATGAAAACTGATATTGATCGACTTTACATCCACGCACTAGATCAACCCAATTACACTTTAACAATATGTACTTCAACCCATGTGTGTATACAACTTCAATGATGTCTATCAATTGACCATAGTAATAACTTGAATGAACAAATGGAAAAATGATGCCACTATTTTGTGTTGCTCCTTTGTCGTCAACATCTTTAATGCGAAATCAAAAACCATTAGCATCTATAGATTTATAACGACAAGCCGTTATAGATGGACCCTCAGCCAGTTGGATAAATTATTCAGTTAGCATGGGGTCCCCTAACTCCCTCAGCTTATGAACCTACATAATTCATAGAATCAAATAATGATATATGAAGAAAGAAATTAGTATAATACTTCACTCATAATGAAAATCAATTTATACGTACATAATCCTTGAACCAATCATGAAATGATGCATAATGAGACTGTTGAATTTGCAACTCAGTCGCATGATACATCTCTTCTTTTATCTCAGTAATGTGTTTCCTACAAATGATAACACGATGTTTAAATGATCAACTTATGAAAACAAAACATGTAAAAGTTAAACAACAAAAGTGATAAGATACTTACTGCATTAATGGTGTAACTGATGGAGTATTGAACAAGATATATTGGTGCGCTTGTATCCACTCGATGTTGTCCATATCATATGTGGTTACTTCTCCAACTAGACTATCCTAAATCTGAGAGGGCTTATCTAATTTTGTTTCAACATCCGTAAGATATTCTGCACAAAAAATAGTACACTCATCCATCAAATAACCATTGGATATTGATGCCTCCAGACGAGCTCTGTTGCGTACAAATCATTTCAATGTACTCAAATACCGCTCAATAGGATACATCCACCTGAATTGCACTGGACTAGAAGCCATTACATAATCAGTTAGGTGCACTGTCAAGTGGACCATAACATCGAAAAATGAGGGGGGAATAGTTTCTCAAAGTGACAAAGTGTAAGTACAACTAGGTCCTGTAAACTTTTTAAATCACTCATTCGTTGATTTCCTAAACAAAGTTGTCTAAAAAAATTACTCATCTCAATCAATGGATGAAAAAAATTGGGGGATAAACAATCACAAATTGCGATTGGAATCAACTGTTGAAGTAGTATGTGATTGTCATGACTTTTCAACCCTTGCAATGTCTTGTTCGTCAAATTCACACACTTTGAAATATTAGAAGAGTAACCATCAGGCACCTTGAGAATCTTCAAAATGGAAAGAAATGTCTCTTTTTCCTTTGTAGTCATCGTATACTATGAATCAGTCATATATTCCTTATTTCCCTCAGCTAACTGTAAATGAAACTGTTTCCATAAACCCATTTCTTTCAAATCACGACGTGCATTAACATGGTCCTTTGATTTTCCACTAACACCTAAAATGGTCCACAATATGTTATCAGAAACATTTTTTTAAATGTGAATGACATCCAAATTATGCCTCAGTATATTACTTTTCCAATATGGAAGACTATAAAAAATACTTTTCTTTTTCCAATTGTGACTGCACTGCCTACCCGCAGCTCGAATATTATGTACCGGAGGAGCCACCAAATCCTGAATTTCATATACTATGCGGATGTTTTCTTCCTCAATATGCGATAATATTTCGACTCCTGTCATGATCTTTGGTGTAGGGATGAACTCTCTAGAACCATCAAATTCCCCTCTATCCTTTTTGAACATGTGCTGAGGGGGGAGAAAATGTCTATGACCCATGTATGCCCATTTTTTGGAATTCATAATCCATACAGATTTTTTACTTTTGTTGCAACAAGGGAAAGCAAATTCCTCTTTCATACTCCAGCCTGATAAATTTGCATAAGCTGGGAAGTCATTGATTTTCCACAATAAAGCAGCCTGCTATTTGAACATTTCATTCGTTTACAGTCATAAGTCATCACACCATCGCCCTAAAATTCATTCAACTCATCAATCAATGGCTGAAGGTAAACATCAATCTTATCCCTCTCACTTTTAGGTCCATCAATAAGAGTGTAAAGTAATATAAATTATTGCTTCATATAAAGCCATGGAGGAAGATTATACGGAACCAACACCACGGTCCATGTGTTATGAGTTTCACCAACCATAGACTTGAATGGATTGAAACCATCTGCTGCCAATCCCAATCGGACATTACGAACATCTTTGGAAAATTCGGGATTTTTCTTATAAAAATCCTTCCATGCATGAGAGTCTGTCGGGTGGGTTAACATATCACTTTCATTAACTCTTTCTGCATTCCATCTCATTAAATTAGAAACTTTAGATGACATAAAAAATCTTTTCAACCTTAGTTTAAGGGGAAAGTAACGCATTTTCTTTACGGAAATAGGTTTCCCATGTATCACAATCTGACTTTGATGAGTCTGATTTCCCCTATTCTCTTTCCACAAGGAAGCACCACAAACCGTATAAATATCCAAATGAGAAGTTTCCTTTCTAAACAACATACAGTTTTTTGCACATGCACCTATGGTCTCATATGTAAAACCTAAGTTCTCTGTCAGCTTACGAGCATGGTAATACGACTCGGGAATCTTAGGGTTGACAAGAAGAACCTTTTTCAATAACACCAACAGCATGTCGAATGATGTGTCTGACCAATGATTCAAAGTCTTCAAATGCAACAACTCCATGATAAACGAAAATTTATTGTAAGAAGTACATCCAGGATATAATTCTATTTTTGCATCATCAATTGCTTCATAAAACCTCCTCGAATCACGATCTACACCAGAGCGAAGATTTATCTCACCGGTCTCAAGATTCTGGATGTCAATGCCTTCAGGATCCAACCCACGTACCATTTTAGTAAGAATTTCATGCATTGGATCATTCATCCTTGCATCAACATCCATCTGAACTGCTTCCGTATTTTGACAACGAACATATTCTTCTCCACGACGAGTCCAACTATTATAATTTTTCATAAATCCATTAAAGAATAGGTGCTCCCTCACAGTATCTTGTGTGAATTGATATCTGCTAGCACATTTTCTACATTGAAAACTAATATAGTCACTTTCAAATCCTCTGGTGAAGTCAATAAACTGCATAATGCCATTGAAATACTCTCTAGATGTTCGATTTGTAAGATCAATCCAACTCTTATCCATAATAATATCCCTATAACAAACATTTACACAAGACTTATTACATTTTCATTTTTCATATCAAATATATTTAAAATAAATACTAATTAATTGTTTGTGGACCATTTATAAAATAATAATGTAAGTGAAAGCCCATGTCATACCTGATTGCGCTACAAACATTGAAGGGAGGGGAGCCGAAAGCAGTGCTGCGAGGGAGAGGAGAGCAGCGGTGGGGAGCTGGAGCTGGAGCCGGTGCGGCGAGGGAGGGGATGAGTGGCGGCGACGACGGGGAGCTGGAGGAGAGAAGGTGGTGAGGTGGCGACGGTGCAGAGAGGGTGGGACGACGAGGGAAGGGACCAAGGATCGGGGGAGCCGGAGTGGACGGGTAGCAGCGGCGAGGGGACGAGTAGCGGTTGTGCGGGGAGGGAGGGGACCAAACGGCGGTGGTGCGGAAAGGGGGAGGACAGTGAAGGAGGGGACGGGTGGCGGTGGTGCGGCGAGGGAGGGGACGAAGATGGAGGGGATAGGGGTTGGCGGGGTGCGGGGGGGGGGGGGGGGGTGTTCGGGGTGCTGGGGGGAGGGACAAGGGGGCGGAGGGCCGAGGGCAGATGTAAAGACCCAGAAATTTCAAGGAAATTTTTTTCTTAATTTTCTTTGTAATTTTACAAGAATGCAGTTTCTGACGGTGCCTGATTCTGAGGCCCGGTGTGCCCGAAATCAATTTCCGAAGATTAGCTTGGGTACGTTCAGTGAACGAACGAGCGGGAATTTCTAACATTTGAACCGATACTCGGAATCAAATTCCGAGGGCACCGATGGAACCGCATTGCCGGTATTTTCTTAGGAACTCATGTTCCACAGTTGCGTTTTATCGAGTTTGGAAGTTAGTTTTTGGGGGGTTTTTAATTAAACTGAATAAAAATATGTGTTTTCCATATTTTTATTTGAAGTGGTAGTTAGAACCTCCAAGGGGAGGTTAGTGGAGGGGCCCACCCGCACATAACCTCCCTTGGGTGGATGTTATAAGGTGGGGACCTCATGAGTACCAAACACCCTTAACCCCCTTAACTCTTGAACTCTCTATTTATGTGGATGAAACTCTCTCTCATTAAATGAGTCTCTCCACCTCCCTCTCATTAAATTTGACAACTTGAGATATTTAATAATGTGAGTTAATTTAAATTTCAAACTCTTGAAATTCATAAGCTTTGTTGTGTTAATAAAACAAGTTAAGAACTTATTTTATTTGGGTTGGAGTTTAGTTGATTGGGTGCCTTTGGATAAAAAGCTTAAGAAGTCTTGAGTTTCTTCTTTCTCTACGACGAAAAACCGGAAGAACGACTCTTCCGACACTGAAGCACGACGACGCCATCTTCTTCATCATTCTTTAACCGAGGCAAGGAAAGGGAAGCGACGCCCACGACATCTCCAACGACCTTCATCCGCGTCAAAGGAGAAGACGTCGCCCGCGAAGAACTCCGAACACTGGTCCACCAACGACGAGTACCCTTCTTCCTTTACGACGTATGATCATGAGAATTGGGAGTGTGTGACGAACATGAAAATCGAGGAATCGATATCCGCCCTTTTTCTGAGATTGTCAACGAATGACAATTACGAGGTGGGGAATTTAAATTGTGATTTTTGGTGAACCCTCATTTACTCCATTGATTTTTATTCTTCGTGAATATGTCCATATGCTATCGTTTAATGAGAGGGGGCCGGTCCGCACAAACACGGCTGACCCACCTCCTTTTTCCATGTTGGATTTCTTTGTGGTTTGGTATGGGAAGGCGTGGTGTCGTCGCACCAAGCGGAATCATGCGACAAGGAAATGCGTGGCGCCGTCGCGCTGCGTCGTGAAAAACAGACAAAGGCGCGATACCGTTGCGCCATGTCGGAGAAACCCGAAGACATCCGCGGATGGAGTCAGGCCATGACGAAGGGGCGCGGTGCCAACGCGACGCACCAAAGAACCAAGAAGATGGCGCGTTTTGTTAATTGACGTGCGGATTGGCGAGCGACGACATAACGGGGCCGCAAAGTATTTTTGAAGCTTGCGCAGTAAAGTACGAGACCCGAGATGAACACCGGCTCAGACGGTTTTGAAAACAGACTACCGGAGCAACTCCGGTGGCCCGCGGAAACACCCGGAGGTGTGGGTCGCCGGCGCGGCGTCGCCGGCGAATGGAGGCGGCGGCGGCGCCCGAGCGCGCCGCCGGAAGAATTGGCGGCGGCGGTTGCGCCGCCGCCCTCCATTAACGGCGAGGGGCGGGCCGCGCGCACCCCCCGCTCCCCGACTTCGGCCCGGCCACACCGAGCCGCGGCCGGCTGGTCGGGTCGGACCTGGTTCGGGCCGACCCAGGGGGGGTCGGGCCGGGTCGGTCCGGGCCCAGACCCCCCGATTTCGGACCACTTTCAGTCAAATGCCCATATCATGGGATACGGACCTCCGATCGACACACAGTTAGTTGCGTAACGATCCTTGGAATGAGACGGTCGTTTCGTTATATCACACTCAAGGTTTCAGAATTCTTTGTGTTTGGCCGGGTTGGTTTGGATACGAAACCAATCGGGCCCTCGGAGCGGAAACGCTTATATCTTGAGCTCCGGACGTCCGATTGACGTGCCGTCGACTTTGATGTATTCCTATAAGTGAGACGGATCTTTTGGCTTACTCCGATCGAGGTTTGGATGCCTTCGGAGTGCGGTCGGGTTGGTCCGCTCACGAAACCAACCGGGCCCCTGGAACGAAAAGGCCAATAACTCACAGACCGGGCGTCCGATAGACGCGCCATCTGTTTCGTTGAATTCCTCTTGATGAGACGGAACTTTTCGCATACTTCGCTCGAGATCTGGATATAGTTGGATAGTGGCCGGGTTGGATTGCACCCGAAATCCATCCGAGCCCCTGGAACGGAAAAGCTGATATCTTTCAGACAGGACGTCCGTTTGACGAACCGTCAGTGGCGTTGGTGATCACATTGAGAAACGGTCCCAATGAGTATACCCTATGAGAGTTCGGGGTACAGTTGAGATACGGCCGGGATTGGTTCGCTCACGAAACCAACCGGGCCCCTGGGATGAAAAGGCTAGTAACTCACAGACCGGGCGTCTGATTGACGCGCCGTCTATTGCGTTGAGACCCCTATGACGAGGCGGTCCTTTGAGATACTTATTCATGGGACTTTGAGATACTTGGAGTATCGAACAGTAGCCCGTGGAGTGGACCCTTCCAGAGACGAGGGTATGGAGTACAGAGACCGTGTAGCTGGCTGGGACCTGAAGACTGCTTGTCCGATTCGAGTCGGAGAGACTTGTATAGCCCAGTGGGGAGAACTACTGTGTTTGGGTGGCAGAACCACAGTGGAGAGCACTACTGTGATTGGGTGGCAGACCCACAGCGGGGAGCACTACTGTGTTTGGGTGGCAGACCCGCGGTACTCGACAGGAGGAGTACCTCTGTAGGCTATGAGGGGGGAGCACTACTGTGTTTGGGTGGCAGACCCCGGTGGGAAGCACTACTGTGTGAGGTGGAAGGCCCGTGGTACTCGACAGGAGGAGTACCTCAGCAGTCTTAGGTTAGTGAGAAGTACCTCAGAGTCGTGACAGGACCACTGTACACTTCAGAGATGGAGCTCTACAACAGTTACGGTTTTGATAATGAAAATCCTGGTTTGAGGTGAGATTTTTGACCTTTGTGTTTACCTCATGATTGAGTTGGGTTACTTGAAAACTTACATATATGTATGGGCATATACCTGGGTAGTGGTTATCCATTGATTTCACAAGCCTTGTGTTTCCTCATGATTGAGATGGGTTACTTGATAACTTAGGTATATGTATGGGAATATACCTAAGTAGAGGTTATCTGTTGAGATCTTCTTTGTGGTTATCCTTGTTGGTTTTAGTGAGACCTTGAGGGACTCGGGGTCCCTACTGAGTATCGTTATAATCACCCATGCACGGGATATGACCTTACCTCATTGTGTTGGTTGTAGACGATGACAGTGCTGACGAAGGCCGAGTGTTCGAGGTCTGGACGGTACCCAGAGGTGGACTACACGACGAGTCAGTACCCAGAGGTGGACTTCACGTCGAGACAACACTCGGAGGAGGTTGACGGGTGAGAGCGTTGTGGAAGCTATCTATACCTACCCTTCAGGTAGGATCTGTGGTGGACGATCTAGAAGCTGCACCATTTGTACCTACCCTTCAGGTAGGATCCGAGGAGGATGACCCAGGAGTTGCTTACTGTCTTACAGCTATGGTCTTTTTCTATTGTACTTTGTTCAGCTATAGTTGTACTTTATTTTGGGTTTGTATTCTGGCCCATTTACTTTTCAGCACTTTCTTTGTACTTAGTGTTTTACTTCCGCTTGTACTCTGTGGTGTTTGTTTACTTTCATAAATGAAATGCCTTCCTAGTTATCGGGATTTACGCCTTTGGTGCTAGTCGCCAACCCCTGGCCTATGGAAGGCGGGCTTGGGGTAGTCACGGCACGGGCCCCGAGGACAGGTCGTGACAACAGAGGTTGGAGGTCGGAGGGGCTGGAGGCCGATGGCCAGAGGGCGGCCGGAGGGCTGCCTGAGGGCTACCAGAGGGCTGCCGGAGGCGAGTGGTGGGAGGCCCGAGGGCAGAGGGAGGCCGGAGGGCGGCCGCAGGGTGGAGGGCGGCCGCAGGGCGGAGGGCGGCCGACGGAGGGCGGAAGGGCGATGGGGACGGCGGCAAGGGAAGGTGCATGGCGGCGGGGCAGGGCTCGCGACGACCGGGGATGGCGGCGATGGGGAGGGCGTGCGATGACGGGGAGGGTGGAAGGGTTCGGGGGGGGGGGGGTCCGTGAGAGGAGGGAGGAGAGGGTTCGGGTGGTGCGTCGAAGCTGGTTTTTTTAGGGAAACCTAGCGACCGCCATTGGAGGTTGCTATTGGTTACCTATAGCGACCGCTAGTGGCGGTTGCTGTAGGTAAAGGGGATCAAAATCCCATATTTCTATTGGTGATCCTTTGTGGGTGAGTGATTACCTAGATGCGTGTATGATGGTAGCACTGGAATTCTCGGGAGAGAACCTAAGAGCGAGAGACCCCAATGCGATCTTAGTACCAACACCTTTTTGAGTAGTATTTTATGATTTATGAGATGAAAATTCCTAAGGTGGGTAGAATTTCATATATTTTTATTGGGTATATAAATCATTGAAATATATCAAGTAATATTTTTATAGTCAGGAACTGATAAATCATGAGATTATAAGGCCTGATGATCAGGGTATTGATATTATAAAAAGAAAAAATATATTAATATCACACATATTTTTTCATAAAATAGTAAAATAAATCCCAAATAATGTCTCATATAAGAAATTTTAGACATCAATTAAGTCAAAAGTGTGGGATTTACCCTAGTTGCGACATATTATTTGTCAGTGTTAAGAGTTTGTAAAAAAATGATGCCATAGGTGCATATAATTAATATATATATATATATTTATTTTATTATGTGTGGATGAAACAACCTATAATCCATATATAAATATATGGTTATAATTCAATCACATGGATAGCCACATAACTCTAATATTGTGAGAGGATTCATTGGAGGAGGACTTGGTGAACAAAAATGGATCGAGATCATGATTGGGGATCATTTCTCTAATAGAGGTTATGGATCTCATTGGTGTCATAAATGTGTGATTTTTCTTCATCAATGATCGATCCAAACTAAGTTAAGATGTCTAATTAATGTGGATTAATCCCATTTATATTTCCCCTATCAAAAATGGATCAATTCCACTATTAAGAATTGATTCAAACATTGGAAGTTGATTTATATTATGCTTGATTTGATAATTTTTTGGTTAATTCATTCATTTTTATAATAAAAATGGATTGAGGCCTACCAAAACAACGGCTGAGATCCATTACACTATTGTGTTTCTTGGATTTCTCCCTCGTTTCTCCACACATTCATCATGGGAAATTTCTTTGGCCCGTGGATTGATGAATACATGATATAGAATTGTTTCATTACCATTATTTAGTGAAAATAATTGGTACTATAGATCGATTTAATTCTTGAGGGTGTGATTGAGGTGTGATGATGATGAAGGATGATCAGAGGTGAATTGGTTTGGTCTAGCAATTCTCCTACTTCTCAATTTGACACATGACAAAGGTGGGAGACGATAATGGTCGATTTTTGAGTGGATCAAAAGCTAGAATCTAATGAGTGATGATGGAAACAGTCATTCAACATAGATGCAATATCATTAATGAGTATCTCTATAATGAACCAAATATTTATAAATAAAATTCCCTTTGTGAATGAATTAAATGCCTTATTATGTAATATGGTTATAGAAAACACATTCACTTATTTGGTTATATCCAATTATATTTAAAATACCATTAATCATCATGACCATTGATAATATAGTTTTTTAATAGTGATCATAAAATATTTATATGTTATGGGTTATGATAAATCTAATTGACACTGATGAATGAAGATACTGTGTCAAATTGTAGGTTAATACCCTATGAATCCCATTTATAATATATTGTGATGATGGAATATCTGGGATTTTCCCTTGAAAAAGATCAATCTAAGATTAAAAAACTAAGTAATTAGTGAAACTATTTATGGGTGAAGTTCAAACTCATCAAGATCATGACTGAAACCATGTTCTCCAAACCACCCCAAGAAAATATCACCAACGCACACCCTACCCTTAGATAATTCGTTGGTATAATAAAGGGATATATATCATTGAATATGTATCTAGACCCTAATAGTATGAATTTGAATATTTTATTTTCAGTAAAATAATTATCATATTTATTTCTTATTATTTTTACTCTATGAATTTTTAATTAATGAGTTTAATAAAAAAATATTTCAATTTGAGAAAACTCGAATTTATTTTTGGTTAATATGAAATTTCCATTAAGAAATTCCATTGGGTGAATTCATGAAATATATAAATAAATTATATTTTAGTAAAATATTATTATTAAATATTATATATTAAATATCAATGATAATATAATATTATGAAGTGAAAATGTAATTTTTATAATGGTCAAAAAACTATTATTGTAAAAAAATCAATATATATATATATATATTAATTTAAAAGTTTAATTTCTCATATTTATGGAATTTTATTTATAAAATAAATATTATTTTTGGAATCATCATGTTGAAATCATCCAACTGATTTTTTCATTATTTTCTGAGATAGTAAAATTTTTGGGTAAAAACTATATACAGTATAAATATATGGTATGTATTATGTCATCATAATGACACAAAAGTGATGTAATATTTTCCAAAAATTATATCCATGGACAAATATATATTTCTACTTTAACTTAATGTGTCTTTTAGGTTATTTGATTAATTTTATATAACCTTTATTAATCCTCCAAAAACTATATTTTATTTTAATGTTTTAAAATCAATTATTTGTAATCATGAGTCACTTCCACATCTCTAATGATATTATTTTAATATAATTGGTTCATGTAGTTATATAATAATTAAACCCTATATAATATTGTAGAAACCATGGGAAAAAATGGTAAGGTTTGTGGTTTTGATTACTTTATTGTATAGAGTCCAAAACCTCAGTTTGGAAAATAATAAAGAACTCCCATATATTTTCTTTTCTAAACCCACCCAAACTCCAATTTATATACAATTAAACTATTTATAGTATTAAAATACTCTTTCCTTTCCTCTGTATATACCTCCCAACTTTCCTGTTGTCTCTCAATAATCTCCTCTTAATCTTTTGGAAACACCCTCTCAAAGAAAAGTGTCCTCTCCTCCTCTGTATTCAAGAACCCCTTTGTGTTATGCCTTTTTTTGATTATTTCACATTGGGTAATGTTTTCACACATCCCTATTACATAAATTATAATAAAAAGGTTATTATAGACCCTTTTTACTCTCATTAATCTCTTTAATTATTCATTATGTATCCCTATTATGTTGTCAAAATTATCATGTGATTTTCCATGAAAAACATTCATTCAAGAACAATTTTTGTCTTATTCCATTTAATTAACTATTTTTAATATTATATTATGTTATAAAATATCCCTATTACGTAAATTATTATTAACAAGTGATTATATACCACTTTTACCCACATTAATTCCTCTCGTGATTCATTATGTACTCTCGTTATGTCGCTGAAATTATCCTGCGATTTTTTTCTTGTCAATCATTTATATTATGAGTACCATAATAATTTAGAATCAATGGAATTCACCTAGACATAAATATCCTTATTTTATTTCTTAATTACATGTATTATTTCCACACTCTTTAATCATGGGATTAAATGCAATGAAATATAATTCTATGATGAATGATCTATATAACACACTTATGCATATACAAAATCTGAAAGAGATAGGAGAACCCAAAATTATATTAAACTAAAATGAATTGGATAATGTTTTAGTTTCATGATATATAAATTATAGGGTTTGGTAGTAATACAAATATATTATGGGACTTTTTCCACCATGTTATGGTGTCCTAGAAATTACCCTTGACTTATGTTTATGATGTCATGTTTAATGTTGTTTCCACATTACCATATTGACTTTATGTTATCATTTTATATCAAGATTAAATGTCCATATTTATGATTATCACCACTTTAATGTCCAATGGAAATTACTATTGACTAAACTATAATATTTTCATCATGTTATTCTTTGTTTATTCCCTTACTAGGTTTTATAGCACTCCCATTTATTATGTATGTCCTCATGTTATCATATGTAGTTTTAAAATATATGAAATTTTAGTAGTATGTTAATGAATTTTTCAATAATATTATTTTATCCATGTATATAATTGATGTTATATGAACCTAATTATATAAATATACTAGGATTCATGAACTTTTGGGTTGTACTAAGTGTGTTTTTATGTAATAAATCATGACATAAATTATATTAAAGATATGTGTTTCCATAGTTGGTATCAAAGGAAAGTATAGTTTTTTTGGATTTGCATTATAAGGCACTAGATAATGCCTTAGTTATAATAATAAATATAGTAAAACATCCATAAATTTTGGTAAAGTATAGAGTAAGTGGTTTCCAAGAAAATACATCCCTGTATAGACACTACAGGGGGATGTGGATATAGAAGATATATACCTTGGGGCAACCACCTTGGAAACAACATATTGAGTTAGAATTGATTGTGAAATGGTGCAAAAAGTCATGCCTGGTTTGAAAATATGGGGGGATATGCATTTCAATTTTTAACAAATCATTAAGAACCATTATAAAAGGAATGAATTTTTTTACAAGATTTTATATTAGAAAATATATCATGGATAACATAGAATGAATCCTAAAAATTCATAGGATAAGTAATATATGTAATTTATGAGTTATTAATTTAAATTTAATTATTTCCATTTTATGTGGTTAATAATTTCAAAAAATCGTTCTCCCTATTTCTACCTTTATTCAATTCAATGGATTGAAATATGAGGATCTAAGTCAACAAAAAAATTGAAGTAAAATGTGGTGACTAGCCAAATGAGATACCTAACATGATAAGATCCCAAGTTAGACATATTTTGATTTTGAAAAACCAACTATCAAACATCATGATTAACAACTATAATATCTTTTAATGTCCAATCACATCAAAGAAGAGCAGGAAAATGTCTCAAGGAATTTCATCTGATAAAAGTGATAAAGGAAATAAGGCCAAATTTCCTTTGGAAAAAAATGTGAAAAGAGGCACCAAGGGAAACATCACAATAGAACTAGGAGATGTTTTATGTGTGTAAAATTTTGGAATAAATTAGCCAATCTCAATAGAAAAATGAATAATTTGATGGAAGGAAATAAAGTTCAATCTAAGGTACCATTTATAGTTCAATGTCATAAATGTGGAGAATTTGGGAATTATCTATATCAATACTCTATTACAAGGGTCGATAAGAATGATGAGTGCTAACTATCTCCATGATCAAGGGAACAAGGAATGTCTTATGCTAAGATAGATCATGATAACATAAGTAAATGTAACCTCTAATATAGATTTACATATGTCATGGTGTATTTCAATTGTTGTCATATTATCATATCATGTAAGTTTCCCATGAATATCAAGACACCACCCTAAATGATTTGACATCATCAGGGAAAACTTACACAATTGTAATATCACAAGTTGAAGTTTTTTGGGAACCTTCTTACTGAAAATATTATCAATACCCCTTTTAAGGAATTTGATGTTATCCTAGTTGTGGAACACTTGTCCTTTTATAAAAACAATATAAATTTTTTTGGGAATAAAATCACCCTTTGTATCATGAATCACCCACTAATTATATAAATGTTCAAGGAGGAGGATAAATCTTATTTGGTATTATCATATCAATCATTGAAATTATTGTATTGTGAGAAATAATATCTAGCTTAAATAATTGAGACAAAATAAAAGATCATATTTGAATACATACCCATTGTATGGGAATTCAATGATGTGTTTCTAAGGTAATTGTATGATCTTCTTCCTAGATAATCAGTTAAGTTCTCAATCAACCTTATAACAAAAATAAGTAAAATTCATGGGGCATATTGTCACCAAAAAAGGAATATTCATGGACCCTTCAAGAATAGAGTTAATTGAAGGATATCGAAACCAACCAATGTGATTGAAATCTGTAGTTCCGTTGGATTATCTTGGTACTAACATCGATTTGTGAGAAAATTTTCATGAATGTCATGCCCCTAAACCAAGATAACTCAGAAATGATTCAATTATGATTGGAATTATGAATGTGTGGAAAGTTTTAAAGAGATTTATAGGTTGCTAATCACTATACCTCTACTCACATTACCCACTAGTGGTGGGTGATTTTTGATCTACAATGATGAATCTAAAAAGGTTTGGGTTGTCTAATCACGGAAGGTGAAAAAGTGATTGCCTTTTACTTCTTCCAACTAAATATCCTTGGTAAGAACTACCCAATTCATGATCTAGAATTGGCTACATTTATCATCACATTAAATGTTTTGTGACATTATCTCTATAGGGAGAAGTGTGATATATAAAAAGAATATAAAATCCTCAAGTGTATATTCACAAAAAAAAGATATTAATATGTTTCAATGGAGGTGGTTATAGATTATAAAGAATTATGATTGTTCAATCCATTACCATCCTGGGAATGAAATCAAAGTGGCATATGCTCTTAGTAGAAAGGATCCAGCAACTCTATCCATTAAGTGGATTTCAAGGGATCCAATATTATTGTACATGAAAAGGATGGATATAGGAATAATAAAAGGTTATTTATCTTACCATGCTTAAATTAATTCTCATCCATCCAGTATTGAGATATTAGAGGATGCTTAGAAAGATTATGAGTTGATATGGAATAAGGTAGTGAATATTTCAGAGTTCAACTTTAATGAATATGGTGTTATAAGATTGGGAACCTGGATACGTGTCCCATAAAAACCATAAATGAAAAGGTAAGATATGGATGATGCACATATCTCATCCTTCTCTATTTATCTAGGAATCAGAAAGATGTATAGATATTTGAAGAAAATTTTTTGGTGAGATAATATGAATTTAGAGACAGTTGAGTTTGTATGTTGATTCTTAGTATGAAAGTAAGTCAAGGATTAATGATAAAAATATAATGGTATTATAAAACTGGTACCCATACTAGTATGGAAATAGGAAAAATAACCATGGATTTCTTCATAGGACTCCCTAGGTTACCTAAATTCAATAATTCCATTTGTGTGGAAGTTTATCACCTTACCATGTAAGTGTTCATGAGACTCATGAACATTGCTGGAGAGTTGGTTATGCTGAAGGGCATAACCAAGAACTTGTAGTGGCCATACCGACACCTGAAGGTCGTCTTATGCACATCCTCGTCTCAAACTCTGAACTGATGATAGCCTGACCTAAGGTCTATCTTCGAGAAACATAGTTCTCCCTTGAGCTTATCAAAGAGGTCGTCAATCCTTGGGAGTGGGTACTTGTTCTTTAAGTTCACATGATTTAGGCGATGGTAGTTGACACATAGTCGTAATCTCCCACTCGCCTTTTTAGCAAATAAAATCGGAGAAGCCTAGGGTGAAACACTGGGTCGGATGAATCCCTTTCCCTGTAAGTCCTCCAGCTGCACCCACAGATCATGAAGCTTGGAAAGAGCCATCCGATATGCTGTAGTAGATATCAGTGTTGTGCTGAGCTACAGGTCTATGTAGAAGTCTACCTCTCTGCGAGGAAGTAGTTCTGGAACATCGTCAGGGAAAACATCCGCATACTAATCTACCACAACAGGAAAACTCGGACTTTGCACATCAACTGCTCCGAGGATAAGACTAGCCAAATGATGTGTGATCGGCTACCCTCACCTCTGAGTAAGCCCATCCTGTGCTACAAAGGCTCCCTTCTCGCCAGTGAAGGTGAACCTGGTCCCATTCGTGCAGACACACCTCACTTTGCACCTAATACAGTCGATCTGATCATGGACTGTAGATAACCAATACATACCCAAGATGATGTCGTAAGGCCTCGACGCCGCTACAAGAAGATCCCAGCCGAAGCTCTATCCTCCTAGAGAAATCTCACACTGCTGGAACCAGTGCGTAATTGTTGAGTCTTCTCCCGTAGGAGTCTCTAGCTGTAAGGATCGAGCCAACGGCTCCGTCGGAATCTCCGAGCTCCAAACAAGGGCAGCGTCAATAAAATAATGACTCACTCCTATATCTATAAGAACTGCAGCATGGGTGAAGTAGACATAGATAGTACCTCGAATCATCTCAGGTGTGTCGTGGTCGTAGGCCTTGACTGCTTGGAGGTGAGCTTGCCCCTGTCTGCCAGCTCCCTGTGGTCAGGGTGGCCCTCCTGGTGGTGGTGGTGGTGGTAGAGCCTTGAAGCGTCATCCACCACCCGCTTCTCGACCATCTCCTCTACCTCGTCTGCATTCTCCCTGTAGACCACCACGGTCGAACCTCTTCCTCTGCCTGGGAGGTCCCTCTACTGTCTGCTGCTCCTCTTCATGGCAGGTCAGGCAGTCACGAGCCATGTGGCACTGCCCGCCACATTCATAGAAATATCTACCCCTCGTATGATTGGCTCTACTGCATGTGCCCCACACATCTGAACCAGTATCCTGAGGTCTCCCACCAGATGGCCTGGTCCTCTTGGACCTCTGTGACATCTGTCTACTGCCGGTTGTGGAAGACATCTCTACATGTCGCCCTGTGGTGTGTCTCATTGTTGGAGTCGGCTCAGTAAGAAATATCTCCACAAGAAGGGCTCGCTCCAGTACTCCTTCCTATTTCGGAATGCTGAGGGATATCATAGAAGCTCTGATCACATGCCTCAGTCCCTGCTCAAAGGTCCGAGCCCAAAATAATGGGTCACGTACCATGTCCGTGGAGTAGCGCGAGAGGTCGTTAAATCTCACCGAGTATTGGGTTACTGCCATGTTTCCCTTCCGCAGCTATAGTAACTTCTGGATGCGCACCGCACGGAGGGTGGCTGGAACAAACTTCGAGAAGAAGAGGCTCTCAAAGTCTGTCCAAAGTAGATATTCCTCGTCATGCACCTAGAGCATCAAGCTCCACCATCTACCTACTGCTGTGTGCAGTAAACTCGTGGCAAGGATCACCATAAGGTCGGCTGGTGTCCCCACCAATCTTAAGACTCTAACGATATCCTCCTGCCAAGCATCGGCTGCCTGAGGGTCCATCTCTCTGCAGATCCTAGGAATCCCTTGTCACTGAAACTTTTTCAACGCACTCAGGCGGTGTGCACTCTCTGCTGCTGGGGTTGGTGGTATCGGTGGCCCAGTGGGTAGTGGTACCACTGGTGCCTCCGCTATAATGGGGCCCTGCACCGAGGCCCCGTCACTCGGTGGGATGCCATCCCATACGTAACTAGGAACTGTAGCTGGATTCCTACGTGGGGCCATCCTGAAAAGTAACAGGTGTTCCACGGTTAATACAGTATACCTGGTGAGCTGACAAAAAGTAATCACAAAGAAAACTCTTGAAACACACATGCAATCAATGTTTTCATGCACTGAGTCGGAAATCAGAATTCTGGGTCCTAGTGTATGGATACGTCAGCAACCGCACCAACACTGGACTCCCTGAATCGATAACCACACTCAATACTCTAAACACTATTGATTCACAGAAGGAAATTATCAGAGTCCTGAGTTCTGCGGTAGAACTGACCCCTCTGATACTAATTTGTCACGACCTATCCTCGAGGCATGTGTCGTGACTACCCCAAGCCCATCTTCCATAGGACAGGGGCTGGCAACTAGCACCAAAGGAATAAATCCTGGTAAAAGGGAAGGTATTTCCTTTATAAAAGTAAAGAAACACAACAGAGTACGCAAGTGTAGTAAGCACTAAGTAAAACTATGTACAAAAGTAAGTGAGGTAAAGTAAATGAGCCAGTATACAAACCCAACTGGAAGTACAGTACAACTGAAAAGAAATTACAACAGCAGTAAGTAAAACAGCAACCACCTAGTTGTCCTCCAGATATCCCACCTGAAGGGTGGGTACATATGATCTCCTCAGCTCCTAGGGTCTGGTCGTCCGCTCCGTGTACGTCCCGTCTAGTGGACCTCCTCCAGGTACCGTCCAGCTCCACAAGCCTCCACCTCAATCAGTGTTGTTCATCGTCTGCATCCAACACAACGTAGTGCGGGCATAGCCCGTGTAGGGGTGAGTATACGATACTCAGTAGGGACCCCAAGACCCCCGAAGGTCTCCCAGAATCCACGAAGGATAAACCAAAAAGGAAAGATACAAACATGAAGTATCAACCAACTCTACTTAGGTATATTCCCATATATATACCTAAGTCATTAATCTCAGTTTGGCTCCAACTTCCAAGCCCAAGCACAATCCATTCCACACAGGAACGAAGTCAATCATACCAATGATAATGATTGAAAGACAAGACTCAGCTCACACAGGTATAATAATCACGAAGAGGGGTGGAGATGATTATATGTGGCCTCTGAATCATCTCCTCTATCGAACCAACGTAGGATCCAAGTACATATGTCGTCGCTGCCGAACCCACGTAGGATCCAAGAACAGTAACCATTACTGTCGAACCCACGTAGGATCCAGGTACAGTCATCATCGCTGTCGAACCCACGGAGGATCCAAGTACAGTCGTCCTCACTACCGAACCCACATAGGATCCAAGTACAGTCATCTTCGTCATCGAACCCACGGAGGATCCCAGCACGGTAGACGTCGCTGTCACAGCCAGCTCTAGGGTTCCCGCACACAGCGTACTCGATTCCGGGAGGGTCCGCTCCACAAGTAAAAGGGGTTGATACATCAAATATCATGAAGTCCAGAGTTGATGTATCCTGAATTTCTGCCTCTTCAAAAGGAACCCAATGTGACAGATGACATGTCAATCGGACGCCCGGTTTGAGAGATATTGGCTTTTTCATTCCAGGGGCCCAGTTGGAAATATAGTCGTTCCAAACCCAGCCATTTTCCAAAGCTTCCCAAAACTCACTTAGAGTGTCGAAAAAGTACCACCTCATAGATAGGATCCCAGTTCCGCATACGGCGCATCGTTCGGATGCGCGGTCTTTAAGTTATTCATGTTTATGTGAATAAAAGGCCTGACCCGTTAAGCCGAGTGAGATGGCGGGTCGGGTCACCCAGTTTGGTGGGTCCGACCAAGAAGGGGTGTCGTACCGGCCCGATGGAAAACACAGCTTGACTCGAAGGACGCGACCTGGACCGAAGGGGCGCGGCCTGGCCCGAAGTGGCACGACCTGGCCCGGCGGGGCGAAGCCCGGCTGGCTCGGCCCGAAGGCCGAGCGGTCCAACGGGGCGTGGCCCCCCAGATGTTCGAACCAGCGGCACCAAGCAGTGCCGCCCTTCCCAAAATGGTCTGCCTTCTGGCGCAAGTGGCCCGCACGGCGGGTCGTGTCTCTTCCGACATGATGCCCTCCTGGCATCGTGGATCTGCTCAGCCCGGCAGACCGATGGGCCGACCGGTTTTCCAGCGCGGTGCCCCCCTGGCGCTGCGGCTCCCCTTCACCTGGCTGGTCGATAGGCCGGCTGGTTCTTTCGCCGAAGTGGCCCGCGAAGCAGACCACGAAGCGGGCCCCGGTTTCTTCCTCACAGCCAGCGCGACGGTGCCGGCTTCCTCTGCCACGTTCTCATCAAGATGCGACGGCGCCGTGCTTCCTCCGCCTTCGGTTGTCGATTCCAAAAATAATAATCAAGATCAAACGAAGGGTCGTCGGGCTGTGTTCGTTTGGCACGCTCCCTCCACGTCATGTGGTAACAATATTTTGGGCAAGCAAGATGATCAAAGACCAATGAGGAAAAATTTTAATCCATTAAAATTGAACATGATTCCCCTACCTCGATAATTGATGTCGTACGTCGGGCGTTGTGGAAGACTGCATCGTGAGGTGAGGATTTTTAGACGTCGTCGGAGTGTGTCTGAGGAGGAAGCAACATATCCTCACTTGTCGCGGAGAAGGGAAAGGAAGGTGCATTGTCATTCTTCATGGAACCGGCGTTCTTCGTCGAAGGAGACGTCGTTCTTCGTCGGAGGGTCGGTGTTCTTCAAAATCTCAACAGATCTCCCAATTCTCCATCACACATCGAACACCCTCCCAAAATAAAATAATAGGCTTCTCCTATTATTTTATTATCACTTTCAATTTAAAATTCAAATTCAAACCACTTCATTAATTAATTGGTGTGGTTGAATTCATTAAATTAATGTGTTGGCAATTAATAAAGAGTGGGAGAGGAGGAGGATAGAGGTCTCATAAACATGGGAGAGTTGTCAACATTAAACAAGGGAGTTTAATGGGGGGGTTTATGAGAGTTATTGGGAGTTTAAAGAGGGTTATGGGAGATGAGAGGTTGGGGATCGTGTGGGCCCCACCTCTCATATAACCACACATGGGAAGTTGGGTGATTGTGGGACCCACCAACAACTTCCCATGGGAGGGTTTAACATCCAAGGTCATTAAAATAAAATTGTTCAACAATTTTATTTATTTTAAACTAATTCCTCAAATAATAACTCTCAACCCGCTTAAAACACAATTGTGGTAATGGTCCCCTTAAGCAATTACCGGTGCTGCGAGTTCATCGGTGCCCTCGGATTTCAATTCCGAGCACCGGTTCAAAAGATATAAAAACCCACTCGTTCGTTTACTGAACGTACCCAAGCTAAATTTCAAAAATTGATTTCGGGCACACCAGGCCTCAGAATCAAGTTCCGTCAGAAGCCACCGACTCGTAAAATTACAAAGTATTTAAGAAAAAAATTCCCTTGAAATTTCTGAGTCTTTATAGGTGTTACCAATATCTACCTCTAATTCATTGGGTAAATATTTATATCTCATGAGATATACATGAATGGAATGGTAAGTAAATCTGGTTCTTTAATATAGGGCTGAAATGGATAGTAAATTTGGTTCAATAATATAGGGATGGAATGAGGAATGAACTTGGTTTAGTAATGGACTTTGACTGGTATGATGGTCTTGGAAATGAGACTTGGATAGTATGCATATTATTTTCTATGATTATGTAATTTCCAAAATTCCATATTTCATACCAATTCTATTTTATCATGGTTCATGTTCATTTATGATTTATGCCTTACAAACTGCCAATATTTATTTCCTAAGTCATGATTTTTATATTTAAAATTTATGTTCATATTTTTACATTCTTATTTTTATGTTTTGTTTGATGTTATCAATGTTTACCCATAATGATCATTTTAGATCACCCTTTTTATGATTTCTTTTTCTTAGGATATAAAGAATGGTTTTTGGTAGTAATACTAAAGGGGAAGATCTTTATGAGATATGTTGAATATCTTTCAATAAGTGAAAAGAATGTGTTCTAAGATTCCAAAGACACTAAACTAATACAGTATTTGGGTATCTATTTGTGTAATGTATTAAGTTTTTCACAAAATAAATTTAATGTCCATGTACTTCAAGCTTGGTTCATTAGAGTTACCTTAGTAATAAATAAGTGGTGAGGAAGATGATGATGATGATTGTGCTATTTTTTCTGTTATCTTTGATACATTCTATAAATTGTGTTGGTTGTATTCCTTCAAAAAATCATGGCTATTGGGGGTCTCTATTTGCAAACCAGAATCATGAATACTTGTTTTTAATCTTTTGTTGAATGGATATGAACATTAAAAATTGATTAATTGCATATATTTGATTAATTAAATGGATTTACCAAGATCAAACTTGTTCTGTGATAACCCATTAATTATCATAGTTTAATTAAAGAATGAGTGTGTTAAATTTTAATACAATTTTCCTTTTTTCATGTGGTTGTGTGTTTTGTGTGGATACCTTCTATCGTATGTGGTTTTTGTGGTGCTGCTATTGGAAGCACGGTTGTGGGTACATGGGTGAACAGGGGGTTGGTTCTATGGGCATGGTTTTGAATGTTTATGCAGTAGGGTTGTGGTTTTGGTGGAGTGGGAGTGTGGATTTTTTTATAAGGTTGTGTAAGTGGTGTAATGGTATCTCAGGTTGAGAGATTTATTGATTATGGAATGGATGAACTTGTTGAATAGTGGGTCTACATCTGGGTAGTGTTTTGGTTATTGATCATGGTCTATTTTTATAGTGAGTCTACAACCAAGTTGAGTTTTGTTTTTAGCTAGATGTGGTTCTTTTCATGAATAAGGTATTCCAATGATGGTTTGGGATGGATAATTTTGAAGAAGGATGGCGTTACCTTATGTGGGCCTTTTTCTTGGGGTTTCCAGAGACTTTTGTGAAGTGTGTATGGGTTATGATGTTACTTGTGGTGTGTTGTGTTTGGTAGTTTCATGGGTAGGTATAGAATAAATAAACAAATTAATTTTTAAATATAAAGTTATAATTGGTTAAATTAATTAGTTGGGTTTATGAATTATGTCTACGGATGGTTTTTTAGTTATGCATTAGAGGTGGAAGCAAGGGCGGTTTTGTGTGGCCTGGTTGTTTGTTTTGAAAACCCATTGGTTGGGTTGAGTGTTTGGTATATATATATATATATATATATATATACATGTAGTTCCTTGTGATTTCTATAAGAACCCCACCCGTGTTGATCACTATGTGTCGAACAACCCCATTTTTATGGGGGAGGGTGTCATTTCCTAAAATCTTGGTGGGAGGATGGATGGATTCTTATTGGATTTTCTATTCTCCCTCTTATAGGAATTGGTAGTCCAAGAATATGCGGGAATGTTGTGGTGTGGTTTTAAAGCCCATGTCTCTGTGGGCGAGGTGTGTTTCACTAGGTGTCTTTGGGATGAGACATGTTGTGCTTTCCCATGTGTCTTCAGGATGCGGTTGTGGTTTTGTGGCCCATGTGTCTGTGGGTAGAATGGGATTTGGTTGTGACCCATGTGTTTGTGGGAAGGATGTGGTAGGTGGAACAGGTGTGTGTGGGAACATTGTGGTATTGGAGCTTGTGGAAGAGCATGGAGGCTTCAGGATGTTCTTTATTAGGGATGAGTATTTAACTTGTGTGAAGTGGTGTGGGTTACCCAAATATTGATGTTTTTACTACTTTACTTTACTTCCATTATTTTGTGAGTGTGCCTTTGGTGAGGTTGGGAGGGATAGTATATCGTGTTAGGTTATTTGGTTTCATTTGTCTCTCAAAGTGGAATTAGTATGCTTCTCCCACTTGTGAATTAGTGGCATTGGATTTTCTTACTGAGTGTACTTGTATGGTCACCCTATGTATATAAAACTATTTTCAGGTTTTGAGGGAGATTATGTGGACCGTGATGGACCCTACTAGATTGAGATTCGGGATAGTTTTTTTGTCACATATTATCTTTGTTCTTTTGTTATTTAGATTTTCCATTACATTTCTAGCTATTTTACTTTAAACAGGCATGTGGGATGGATTTTGAATTCTTTTATATATATTTATTGGAGTTGTTTTGAGGTTGATATATCTTATCTCCTGATCTTGGTTACTATAAAAAGGGTAATGCATCCCATTTTATTAGATTAATATACCCTTAGTGTCGGTCGCCACACCAGGGCCTATTGGAGGTGTGACTCAAGGTTCATTATCTATTTTTAATCTTAATGAAGGAATTTCATGATAATTTTCCACTACTTCCCTCATCTTGAAGAAAGAGGGTCATGAAAGAATGGTATTAGAGGTGATGGTTATGAGATAGGATAGAGTATGGAGTTGGGAACAGTGAGGATATTATGGGATGGTAGGGAAACTGTGTTATGTGATTTTGGTACATGACATAGGCCAGGGAAGACTGACTAGGACATGGGATTTTAAGGCCCCTCATGATTCGATGCAAGGACTCTGAGATTACTAAACAGCCAAGTGAGGCTACACCGTTTGTGAGGTAGAGACCCTAGGAAAGGTAATTGCATCATGATGACTTTTTTCTTGTTTTTTTGGTGTTTCTATGAAATTAAAATAAAAAATGAGTTAAAATAAATCCTAAATTAATTCTATACTACTCAAGCTTAGGTGTTCCATGTTTAATTTTTCATCTATGGCACATGTTCATTGTCCATAAGTGGCTTAGGTAGTGGAGGCTCAGTAGGCCGATCTGGTTGATCGGTGGATGGTTGATCCAGAGGAGGAGTATAACCAGTGGTAGAGAATGTTATGTTCCTTCTAGTAACAAACTCTAAGAAAGTATGAAGTCATCATTTTAGATACAGATAAGGATAGTTGGTCTGAGGAGATGGTGGTCACTTTAAATTTGATCTGGGCTTCAACGGAGTATTGGGTTCCTCCAGTGGTGATCCAAATGAAAGGTTCTACACGTCAATGGTGGATGCTCTACCTTAGAAAGAGGAAGGATACCTATGTTATATGGGTCGATTTTGAGGAGTTTCGGGTGGAATTATTTTCTTCGACCATGAAGGCCAAGAAGAGGCAAAAGTTACTCTCACTCTAGTATGGGAGTATGCTAGTATGGAAGTTGGGGATCATGTTCAAGGATCTCCTTAACATTTCTTTCGATCTATTTTTTCATGAGGAGTCACGGGAGATATGCTTAGAGAATGCACTCTGTCCTTCCCTCCAGTATGCAGTTACTCCCTTAACCTTGTCGACATACCTAGAGGTCCTGGTGAAGGAAGAAGTGTTTTAGAGGATGCACTCATGAGGAGGTATACCATGAGAGGGGAGACAACATGCTTCTATGAATAGGAAAGCTTCCAACCATAGGTCCTAGGCACTAGGGCCTTTGTGGTTTCGGCCAGCAGGGAGTCGACCCCAGCAGTTTCAGTTTCGACCATCCAGTCCTTGTGATTTTTTCATGGGATTGGTACTGAGGTGTTTCTCTTATGGAGGCCTTTGGAACCTTCATATTTAGTTCTGAGTTCGAGATCAGTATGGTAGAGATGGGAAGGTTTAGTATCCACCTCACCAATAGTTTTCGGGAAGGCTTTTTTAGTAGAAGGGATAGTAGGCTCCTACTCCACTAAGGGGAGATAGAGGAGGTGGAGGTTGACCTTAGGGTGCTCCTCAGGGACCTCAACCAGGGCGTTTTTGGGGAGGTGGTCAATATTATAGGGTCATAGAAGCTATGGATGGTCAGTTTCAATCCATAGTGGCAATAGTTACAGTAGGTTCGGAGATCGTTCGGGGTACAATCACCTTGTTTAGTACACTTGTTTGTGCCATGTTTGATTTAGGAGCTTCACACTCATTTGTTTCACCCACTCTATCCCATGATCTAAGACTAGACATAGGGAGAATTTTCATGCCCCTGTTTTTGAGTACACTAGTTATAGGTATTATAAGAATGTTTGATGTTTTTTAAGAATGTAGACTGATGTTGGGGCCACATCAGTCCCATGGGGATCTTTTTCCTGTTAGAGATGAAATGATATGATGACATCCTTGGCATCGACTGGTTGTACTCTGTTCATGATGTTATCGGATTCTTTAAAATAATAGTCATGTTTTCATACACGAATGGACAATGTGTGGCTTTCGTTGGTGAGCGGAGTTTTCTGAGGGGTAGTCTGCGTGTGGAGCCTCTTCTTTTTTTGTTGGTTGAGCTGTTGGTGGAGTTAATGGAAATTGAGATGGTAGGGGTTCCCCACGTTTTTGGGGAGTTCTTGAATGTTTTTCTTGAGTAGGTAGTGACTCTACCCCCTCAATGTGATGTTGAGTTCAGAATAGACTTACAGATTAGTGATTCTATGATTTTGATGGCTCCTTATCAGGTGGAACCTTCTAAGATATGGGAGCTAAGGATTCAGATTGAATATCTAATGAATAAGGTCTTTATCCGAACCAGTGTTTCACCATGGGGTTCTTTCATATCGTTCTCAAAGAAGTTATATGGTTTTATGAGGTTGTTCATAGACTATTAGTGGTTGAATCGGGTGATGGTAAAGAACAATTACCCTCCCCCAATGATAGATTATCTTTTAGACTAGCTGAGGGGAGCATGTTGGTTTTCAAAGATCGATTTTCAGTCTAGGTATTACCAGCTGAGGGTGACATCTATAAACTTGCTTTCAGGTCAAGGTATGGGCACTATGAGTTCATGTTTTTTCATTCAATGTTATTAACACACTAGCAGTGTTCATGGGTCTTATAAACTCTACATTTCATGATTTCTTGGACCAGTTCATCATTATATTCATCGATGAAATCTTTATCTACTTGAGGTTATAGGAGGAGAATTCCCAGAACCTTAAGACTATCTTGGATGTTATTCGATGCCACCAACTCTATGGGAATTTGTCCAAGTGAAAGTTCTAGACAAGATATATACACTTCCTTGGGCGTGTGGTGTCTTAGAAGGGTGTAGCAGTGGACCTGTCAAAGGTCAAGGAAGTTTTTTCTTGAGAGGCAACCAAGAATGTTGCATAGGTTCATAGTTTTCTGGTTCTTGGGGGATATTACTAGATATTTGTACATTTCTCTATATTTGAAGATCTGTTGATGGATATGACTAGAAAAGGCCACGATTTTATGTGGAGAAAGCAGTGTTAGGCTGCGTTCGACTATCTAAAGGGCAAGTTGGCCCATTCTCTAGTGCTCCAGTTCCCAGAGGAGGGTGGATGTTTGAGGTGTTTTGTGATACTTCCCGTCTAGGATTGGGATGTGTGTCGATGTAGTAGTGGGGAGTGATCTGTTATGATTCATGGCAGTCACATCCCCATGAACATTACTATTCCACCCATGATCTGGATATAGCAACATTCGTGTGTTAACTAATGGTGTGGCAGTATTACCTTATTATAGAATTCTTTATTGTCTTCACAGATCACAATATCTCGAGGTATATCATTTCCTAGTGATACTTGAACATACGGTAGTTGAGTTGGATGGATTTTATCCAAGATTACATCTTCAAGATATCTTTCTCCTTTGTAAAGAGTAATGTTGTGGTTGATGATTTTAGTAGTAAGTCCCAGAAGGAGGTTGTTTGGGAATCCATAGACTCTTGGAAGGTGATGGAGGTGTTGGTTGCCTTAAAATTGGATGTAGGAATGGATGGTGGAGGATGTTGTGTGTTTCAGAAGATGGTGAAGTTATATTTTGTATAGTAGGTGGAGTAGTCTCAATAGTTAGACTTAGAGGTAGAGGTGATGTGTGATCACGTGGACCAGGGTGATGATCTAAATGGATGGTTGGAGGATGGTTAGAATCGGATGTTGTTTTGTGAGAAACTATTTGTTCCAATGGCGATGCACAAGGGAGTTCTCCATGAGTTGAATATCTCACCCGTAGCTTTACACCCAATAGTTTCCAAGATTTATCATGGCTTGATAGAATAGTTTTAGTGTACCTATATTAATCAGGCGGTGGCATAGTTTTTGGTGAAGTTCTTGTTGTGCCAGCAAGTGAAGGATGAGCACCATGTTCCTGGTAGTTTGTTGTGTCCTTTAGATGTACCAGAGTGGAGGTGAGATGAAATATCAATGTATTTTATCATAATATTAACCAAGGATCAGGGAGGATGTGATGTAATCTGGTTAGTAGTGGATCAATTAACAAAATTGACTCACTTATTAGAAATTAAGGAGTCGGTCATGGTGGATGCCTTAGCACAATGGTGTAAATATGAGGTGGTCAGTCTGAATGGAATTCTAAGATCCATTGTCTCGGATTGTGATGTGTGTTTTACCTCATGAGTCTATAGGGGATCAAAGCATAATTTTTCCACTCATTTACACCTCAATACTACTTTCCACCCTCAAATCGATGGGTAGATAGAACAGACAATCCAAATATTGGAGAACATGGTATTTTCATGGGTCATGGATTTTGGTGGATCTTGGGTGAGACACCTACCCTTGTTGGATTTTTATTATAATAATATATAACACCCTTCATTTTCTATTGTTCTGTTTGAATCCTTGTATGAGAGAATGTGTTATTAACCTTTGTGATAGATAAAATTTGGGGAGGCCTCTATTCTTGGTTTGGTTGTGGTGCAAAGTATGACTGAGAAGGTGAAGATTGTTTGTGAGAGGAAGAACGCAGCACAGGACCAGCAGAAGTTGTATTCTGATCATAGGTGGAGGCCCTTGGAGTTCATGGTTGGAAACCATGTGTTCTTGAAGTTTTCTCTTCACTGTGGGTAGTGGAGGTTTGGTCAATGCAGCAAGTTTCCCCTTTGTTCATCGGACCTTTTTAGGTGTTTGGGAAAGTTGGTGCAGTGTCATACTAGTTGGTTTTGCCACTGCAGTTGGAGAGGATCCATGTTATCCTTCATGTCTCTCAGCTTCATCAGTATCTTCATGATGACTCCCATGTCATTGACTGAGGATAGTTGAATATCAAGGATGAAACAACTTTCATGGAGCAGCCATTAGAGATCCAGGATCTTCGGTATAAGGTGATACATGGACAAACCATTCCTTTGGTTCATGTGTTATGGAGGCATGGTGTCTTGGAGGAGAGTACTTGGGAGCGATAAGCACATATGTGTGCCGAGTACCCAAAGTTGTTTTGGGTTTTTATTGCATGTTTGTCTTTTTCATTTAATTATTTAACCTTGTTTTATATGAAATGAGTTCGATCTTGTTATCTAGTATGGGATAGGTTTGTGACATATGAAGAGGGGAGGACCTGATTTCTAATCAAGATGCATTAATGTGGATGTTATTAAATTCATTAAGGTGAGTCAGTACCTCCCAAAGTAGATAGTATCTTAACATGGAGAAAGGAATTCCCTAATCTATGTGTCTGGATAGTGTGGTTTTGGTGCTTTTATAGCAGTTGTGTGTTTTTTTTATGATAGTAGATGTTGGAGGAGGTGTTCTTGAATGTTGAGGTTTCACTCCATCTTTCGAACAACATAGGGTAGTTTTTTCTTGAGAGGTATCTTACGGGGTTGTTGTTTGGACACCTCTTTATTCTAGGTTTGGTTTTGAATTCTTGAGGGAAACAATAGTTTGAGAGGTATCTGATGTAATGTCCCAAACCTCCCTAATCCATTACTTTTTCAAAATCTGATGTTTGGGGTGTTTGAAGAGGCAATGGTAACTCATTTCAACAATTTTCCAAAATTCTAGTTTTTCTATCAGTAGGTTGAGTATTGGTAGCTCAGTGTCAGTGGATCATCATTGGTAGGTCTGGGCATCGGTAGGTCAGGTATCGATAGTTCAGCATCTGTGGCTCAACATAAGTTGGTCTGGGCATCCATTGTTTGGGTATCGGTAGCTCATAACTGGTGGCTCAGTGTCGGTAGGTTGGGCATCGGTAGGTTAGGTGTCAGTTACTCGTGTTAGTGATTCATGCATTAGTGGGTCATGTTAGTGACTCGCTGTCAGTGGGTTGTGTCAGTGACTCACTATTGAAGAGTTTCTATCAGTGGATCACCCATTAGTGAGTCATTTCCAGTTTTTTCCTATTTTTTCTAGTTTCATCCCCCTTACCTCTTATTTGATGTAAATTGAGATAATATCCTTGTTTGGGTGTTTCTAAAGGAATTTAAAAGTATATTAATTATATATTTAATATCCTAATGCTCCTCGAACATTTAAATAATCAAATTGTGTAATCTTGAGAATGATTTGACTTTAATTCCCTTTGAAACTGTTCTCATTTCGTTGATATAGGTTCTCAATCTTCTATGTAAAGATCTTCTCTTCCCCATGTGTTTCAATTTTTCTCTAGGTGTGCCCAAATCCTTTCTTCCCTATGGAGTCATGTGTTTTGATGAGGTCTTTGGACTAAGTTTCCCTTGTATTCTCCTTATTCTTGCATGACCCTCTTTTTTTTCTCAAGGAGGATTTGGTGATCATCTATTTTTCGAGGTAGTAATTCCTTCGTCTATCTTTTAATGTGGGGTGGGTAAACTTATGTCTCTTTGATAATACAGTCAAATAAAAATATTAATTAAAGTTGTTATGAAGATGAATTGGAATGTTAATATAAGGGTTTTGTCCACCTTAGTAATAAATAAGGTGAAGGGAAGATGATGATGATGATATTTTTGTTTTATATATTATTTTTGATCAGTGTTATAAATTGTGTAAGTTGAATGCCTTCTAAAAATCAAGGTCGTTGGTGGTCTCAGTTTTCACACCAGACTCATGAATACATTTTGTTAATCTTTTTTTGAATAGCTACGAACATGAAAGCTTGGTTAATTATGTTTATTCGGTTCACTAAATGGATTCCCCAAGATCAAACTTGTTTTGTGATAACCCCTGATTTATTAAATTGGAATTAAAGAATGAGTGTGTTAAATCTAAATACACTTTTCCTTGTTTGGTGTGGATGTGTATTGTGTGTGGATACTTTTTTTATTCTCTGGGTTGTGTAGTGCTACTGTTAGAAGTGTGGTTGTGGGTACATGGGTGGACATGGGTTGGATTTGTGGGTGTGGTGGGGCATGTTTATGAAGCAAGGCTGTATTTTTGTTAGAGTGGGAGTCTGGATGTGTGTATGAGGTGGTGTAGGAGGTGTAATGTATCTCAAGTTTAGAAATTGATTGATTGTGGAATGGATGAACTTGTTGAATAGTGTTTCTACATCTGGGTTGTGTTTTGGTTGTTGATCATGGTATGTTTATGTAGTGGCACTGCAACCTGGTTGAGTTTTGTTTTTTTGCTGGATTTGGTGCTTATCATAAAGCGGGGCTACCAAGGATGGTTTGGGAGGGATAATTTTGAATAAGGACGTTGTTACCTTGTGTGGGCCTTTCACCTTAGGTTTCTAGAGACTTTTGTGAAGTGCGTATGGGTTATGATGTTACTTTTGGTATTCTATGTTTGGTAGTTTCCCACGTAAAGTTGGAATAAATAAATAAATGAATTGCATAATGTATAGTGATAATTGGTTAAATGAGTTGGTTGGGGTTATGAATAAATTATTTGGTTAGCTATTTGGTTATGCATTAGAGGTGGTAGCAAGGGCAGTTTTGGGTGGGATGGTTTTTTTAACCCATAGGTTGGGATGAGTGTTTGGTACTTATATATATACATGTAGTTCCTTATGATTTCTATTTTCACCCCACCTGTGTTGAGTACTATGTTCCAAACACCCCCATTTTTATGGGGGAGTGTGTTCTTTCCCAACATCCCAGTGGGATGATGGATGGATGGTTATTGTCTTTTCTCTACTCCCCCTTCTTGGAATTGGTATCCCAAGACTCTTCGAAATGGTTTTGGTGTGGTTGCGAGCCCTAGGTGTCTGCGAGCAAGGTGTGTTTTCCCATGTGTCTTTAGGATGAGATATGTTATTATTTCCTAGGTTTCTCCATTATGAGGTTGTGGTTTTATAGACCATGTGTCTATAGGAAGGATGTTATGTGGTTGTGGCCCAAGTGTTTTTGGGTGGGATGTGGTAGGTGGCCCAGGTGTGTGTTTTTAGCTTGTGGTCGTGGGGCTTGTGGAAGAGTGTGGTAGTTTTAAGACATTCACCATTAGGGATGAGCAGTTAACTAGTGAGAAGTGGTGTGGGTTACCCAAATATCAATTTGATTTCTACTTTACTTTACTTTACTTGCGTTATTTGGTGAGCATGCCTTTGGTGAGGTTGGGATGGATAGTATACCTTGTTCGGTGCTTTGGTTTCTATTGTTTCTTACAGGGGAACTAGTATTCTTCTCCCACTTGTGAATGAGTGGCTTTTTATTTTAATACTGAGTATACATGTTTTCTCACCCTATGTATATAAAATTGTTTTTAGGTTTCCAGGGAGATTACACAGACCATGTTGGACCCTACTAGCTCAGGCGTCAGTATAGTTGTGGTGTCACTACTTAGCTTTGTTCTTTTGGTATTTTGTGTTTTAATTGTATTTTTTGTAGTTTCACTTTAAAAATGCATGTGGGATAGATCTTGGATTATTATATATATATATATATATATATATATATATATATATATGTCTTGGAGTTGTTTCGAGGTTGATACATCCTATCTCCCGATCTTGGTAACCATAAAAAGGGTAATGCCTCCCATTTTGTGAGAATTTTGTACCCTTAGTTCTGGTCTCCACCCTATAGCCTACTGGAGGCGAGACTCAGGGTTCATTATCTCTTTTTCATCATGAAGAAGGAATATCACAACACTTTTCCACCCTTTCCCTCATCTTGATGAAGGAGGGTTGTGACAACCTCTTACTAGGTCTAGTTGATTTGAAAGTAGTTAGTGACCAATCATAGCATCCAATGCTCAGATTTTGGTTGAAGGTGACCAAACATGGATTTCACTATGGGAAATTGGGTTTTCTAGTAGTTTTCACCTTGGTTAAGGCTTTAAAATTTTCGAGAATAGGGGAAACCAGCATTGTAGTTTATAGGACCGTTTGATATTATCGAGCATAACGTAATAGTGTCATGTTGATTGGAACCCCCTCTACAATATAGAGGTATGCATAATGTTTTCCATGTGTCTTAGTTTTTGAATTACAATCCTATCATGTGCATGTGATCAATAGTGATGATGTTGAGTTGGAACTAGATGAATTATTTGTGAAGAAATTGATATATATTGTGGAACATATTTCGAAGGTTTTGAAGGGGAATCTAGTGATACTTGTTAGAGTATTTTAGTATCAAGGATTAATTCAAGAGGATAATTGGGAGTGAGCATTTGATGAATGGTGGTAATGACCCTAGTTTATCAAGAAGGACTACTGGAGACACTTATTGAGGATGGGAAGTGGTGGGAGGGTGAGATTTAGGTCATCCTAGAATTCAAAAGGTTCATTTGGTTTAAGTATTGGCATATATTGGTTGTGGTTTTTAGGCGGGATAAAGGTGTTAGGGTTTCATGAATAGTATTCAAAGGATATGGGGTACCAACCAATAGATTGAAGTTTCTTGTGTGCTACCGGCTAGCCAATACATTTTCATAGACTATCTTTTGGGCTGGAAGTAGTGTACGTTGAAATTTTGTCCCACCAACTAACTAATATAAATTCATCATCTAGTCAATGGATGAGATAGTGGCCTAGGATTCTTTTGTAGCTACCGATCGACCGATTGGAAACCACATGTTGGTAGGTATAGGCATCATCCCTCTAGTGGCGCCCAGACAGCCTAGTAAGTATGGGTGCCGCTATAATTTTATTCTAATTTTATTTTTTTGACATTATCCTCCTTAGGTTTGACCCAATCTTGACTATAAGATCCTAGTATCTCTATTTTGATTGAATTTGATCTCTACATTCCCTATCTTGGTGTTTCAAGCTTGGATTGACCCATTGACACACAAATAGTATGTTTCATTCATTCTAATATAAATCCTCTATGTATATTGACATTAATCATATATATAAACTATATTGGATAAATATATGGTTTATATCATAATATAATAGATAATTCTTGGTTTATTAGGGAATAGGCAGCCGAGTTTATAAAATATTTTTCTTCCCTTAATCGATCCAAGATCCATCAGAAGTGGTAGTTTTCATTGGGTAATATTAATCTAATTCAATCCCTTTTCAAGTTCAAATTCTTGAATATTGATTCTAGAATCCATAATATGATGAATTGGTATTGGTTATAGGGAATTCCTTTCATGGTTTTGTTATAATTGTTGTTTTTTACTTTGTTAATCGATACTATCGAGGTAGGATGTCCGTAATTTTTCAAGACTTTTTATAACATTTGTTAGAATGTTTGGAATGTGTATTTATAAGTGTGTTTGTGAATATCCATGAGAACCATTATGTGATATGATATGCTTGTGATTTTCATATTGTTTGAATGGGTTGCATGTGAGACCTATGAATCATTTTTTATGTTTGTTCATTTTTAACTATGACACGTTGTGTGTGAATTCATGGCGCATGGAGATTTTTATCTAGTGTCAAGGTGACAAGTGAATCATCGTGGATTGGTTATCCCCAATAGGGGGTCATATTCTGGTGTGATGTGATGCGAATGATGATGGTGGGACCTATATATAGGGAAGGTGTATTATGGACATGTGACCTAACCTAAGATTGAGGTTCGGGTCTGAAATATTTGTGGCATACCCCAAGGCTAAGATAGGGTCAGGACGACCTTTTCAGAAACCCTGGTAGAGAAAGGGGTATTATGGAATTATGGATAGACCTAAGGATGAGTGGTTGATGTGAAGACCTTATGGCCTAACCCAATGTTTTATTTGTTATGGGACTTATTATGAGGCATGTGTTGTCCTTATGGGTAGTTAATATGTGATGACAAATGAAACATTCCTTCTGACTTATATCCAATGAAGCTATGTTCGGTACTCATGGAAGTCTTGTTAGTGTGTGATCATCTAACACATGATTGGTTGCTTTATTGTGTATTTAATTTCCATCGTGACATAAAGCTTTATATACATGTTCACTTTTTGTTAAGGATACATTAGTGGTTTCTTACTAGGTTTATACTCACACCCTATGTAGGTATTTTGATGTGTGTGTAGATTTTAGGGGTAGGGATCTAACTATGGGAAAGGGTCCTCATAATAAGGCTAAGAAAGTGATACCCGGATGGACTCTAGACTATTCTTATAGTGTAACAGTTTATTTTAATAGTATTATCATACATTAGATTACTTGACATGTTATAATTCTTTGGTTTATATTGTATGTCTTGTATTCCATTTATTATATCATGATTATTTTCTTATAGTTTCCATTGTGCTATTTTTGGATTTTTATTTACTTTTTCTGTGTGGTTTTGGTGTACGATTATTGTTAACATGGGTATAGTCTCCCCACAACATCGTTTGGAACCTCACTTCTAGTTGAAAGACGCATTCATACAGAGAGAGTCGCATTAGGTCATGTTACACTCCAGTTTGGACTTAGTGATTCGGGTCAAGGAATTATACATTCAATTATCAAATAAATTCTAACCTGGTTTTTGGGTCAACCTAACCTAGTTCACATTAAGGGTTGTTCACCTCCTCAATACTTGGTAAAACTAGGGGGATTTTTTTGAGTAAATACAATTATAAGATTTTATGATTGGGGAGTCTTCTCAACAGATCAAGGAGTCGAAAATTAATATAGATGGTAAGTTAAACCTACCTAAATAGGTTTTAGTATCTTGTCAGGCCCCTTTCTAGGCTATGAGAAGTGGAATATGGATCTTCACCACTAGAATATCCATCTGGTATGATATTTCACAACTAATGGTGGGGGATATTGGAATTCAATAAAATGGTATGATATTAATAAATTAAAATTTATTATCTATTTTATAATCTAGATAAATTACTAAAATCATCTCTTATTGTAGAAAGGGAAAAATATATGAAATAAATTTTATCACTATAATATATATTAGAAAATTATAACCTTCTCACCAACTCAAATTTCAAGGAATGGTATAGGCACTTATGTGTTTTACTACACCGTGAGTAGAAACTATACATGATGGAAACCCATGTTTTTAAAGTGCCTGGTAAAGAGGTATGTGATGTGTATTGAAATTTCAAAAAAAATACGTCTAATTTTCACAATATTTAACCCCTAATTTTATTAAAATTTGGTAATTGATCAATTTTTTGTTACTTTTTGAATTCTTTAATTTTTTGAAAATCGAATTTAAATGTTGCAGTTTATTGATTTATTCATTTTTTATGTTTATGGTGAATCCAAATTTTGATTTGCTTTTTTAAATTTAATTATTTATTTTGATTCAATTTTGAGTTAAATTTTTAAGGGTTTTAATTTTGTCTTTTTATTATTTTATTAATTTTTTTAAATTAAATTAAAATTAATAAATTGAGTTTTATTTTGAAATAAAAAATAATTTTGAATTTTGAATTTTGAAATGTGGATCTATAATTTTGGAAAATGTATAAAATGAGGAACTGAACTTTAATTTTGATTTTTAAAATTGTGAATTAAATTTAATGTTTTTTCAAAAACACTTAATTATGACTTTTATATTTTTTATTTCTTTTTGGAATTAATTTGGAAAAAATGAATTCACTTTAAAAAAATGATTTTGTGATTGGTGTGAGGGGTTGGATCTGGTACTATGGAAGAAATATTTTGTTTCCACAGGTTTTATACCATCAGAATAATTCCCCTACCCCCTTTAGGTTACTACTATGTAGTGCTACCATTAGAAGGTTGTGACATATCCACTTATTCTATTATAATTGGTCATGTCTTTCTTTTAGTTCACATAATACACTATTTAAAAATTATTCTATCATCTTTCACTTCTACAATCCTCTTTCCAACATCGGGTTTGCTACCATATTCATGTTCTACTATCATCCCAATTTGATATTAGTACATCTTCTACTTATTCCCCAAATCCCTTATATCATCAGAAGGTATAAGTGTGTTTCCTCTATTATTCTATTGTGGGTGTAACCATCTTCACTATTGATCCTACTTCCATGACCTTTCTATAGGTACCATTTTTATTCTATTGTTCATAGCAATTCCATCAATCCTACTTATATGAATTTTATAATGATCATTAAAATATATTGAGGAAGATTACTATCCATGATCCTCAACCAGATGATGGATTAAAATATTACATATTGAGCCACTGATAATGTACTATATTTCCTATTTGGAGAAGAAAATAAATAAGATATGATGTAGCTCATGTGGAAGACTAGTCTATAGTGTACAAAACTCAAATATACAACTCTAATGATCAACTTATACCTGATAAATGTTCATATCAGGTACACAGTTGAAGTTGTTGGGATGGGGATTTAAAAAATTTTACTATAGGAGAAACAAAACTTGTCATCTTCAATGATCCAAACCCCAATATATTCTGACAATCTAGAGTGAATTAAATAGACCATGGATATTAAAACAGAAAAAAAATACTTTGTCTGAAAAAATTGTGTTTGACTATAGATATTTTCTTGTGATTATTTTTCAATGTATCTGAAGGTGAAACCCTCTATATTATCCACACATTCTCAAAAAAATGTATTCTTACCATTCTTTGAATTTTGAGTTCTATCACACAGCTCTGATGAATCCTTTAGTGTCACAATGATCACCTCGATCCCATGCCTTTGATCTGTCGAAGGTGTTCTTATATCGAACACTTAGATAGAGACTTTCTCTCTATATAAATAGGGAGGATATTAAGGAACTCATTCATTGTAATTAATAGTTCTTATAAATGATATCATCTCTCTTACTTATATAGTTGGTGGTACAAAATAGCCAAAGGGTTCCCTACCCTCCAGAAATAAAATGCCCACTAAATAAGTAATAAATAGTTATGAAGAAATAAAATGTGTCATAAATATTATTTATATTTTATCACATACTTTTAATTTTTATTAAACATACTATGTGATAAAACCAACTCATTTAACTCGAATTTTAATTGTCGTTAATATTAAATGAACCTAGAATATTAAAATAATATTTGTTCATATAATGTTTTTCCAGTATTCACTAAATACCTCATAAATAATTTTAATAAACAAATTCAACCCAATTATTTTTTACTCGAATAAAAATGAATTTATTTATTCATTTGTGATCATCAATACATGGAAAATCCTTGAAACATGTGGTGGGGCCCACCATGTCCTATATACCTATTCACAAGAATAGGGTGTATTCTTGAATACACTATTGTGTGTAAATCTCTAGACCCTTAATTTGATAGTAATGAATGGTATTCATAGACCCAAAGTAGAGTCTAGAAACTCATAAATTCCCCTAAAGAGATAATGAATGGTCATAGAAATGAAAACCAACATACAAACACATACTATGTAATTTAATGTCTTTTTCTTTCAATATCTCATAAAGAAGGACACACACTTGTTTCACCACCCTTTCTTGGTTTACTATTTGTTTACATAACCGGATGGAATTACCTTTCGACTTCATAGAAAAGGATTTATAATGGTACCTCCATACTAATCAACCAACCCCAAGATATTTCTTTATAAACATTGAAGAGACAAATTTTATCTTGAACATTCGACTAGTGACATACCACTAATGATACACCCACCACAAGCTACCTCTAAATGATTTCATTATCATGGTTTTTTCCTTACATGAAATTACACAATCAAATGGAATAGATTGATAATGATCTCAATTTAGGAGATCAATACACATGCCTATATATAGAAACATCTAATGAAACCTAAAACATGCATTGTTCCTATTGGACAGTTTGTCCTCGTGATCTCACCTACCAAAGATCACAAAATGTGAACTTCACTAGAAGAAGTCTCAATACTTATGAGTCCCCATAACCTAATAGTCAGATATCAACTGTGTCTAGTCAGTATGATGTATCTAGAACATAAAACATATATATAAGATTAATTTCATAGTAACTTGATATTCTCATTCTATAATGGGATCTGCTATAATATTTTGATATGCTAAATAATCTATGTATTTTATCATTAAATGGTGGATGTATAAATGTCTACACTATAATGGTAAGTGCACATCATGAATATATGACTATATACATGAAATGGTAATTGAAAAGTAATGTTTAGTTCAGTTTAGGGAAACCACTATTACAAAAATGAAACCATCATAGATCAAACTAGTCGAGTAATTATTGAGGAAGAATGAGATCCCATGAATTATTTGTCATGTTTTATGAATTGGGTTGAAGAAAAACAATTATTTCCAAAGATGGTGGCATTTTTAAATGAATAAATCACTAAGATGACGAATTATGTTGATGCTTCCATAGAGAAAGAGAAACTAATCTCTCAAGTGAAGAATAATGGATTTAATCAAAGCCTAATAGAGAATCAATTATAGTCACCCTGTTGAAAACAATACTAAGCCACATCGAATCTCAATCAAATTTCATGATGAGATTTGTTTCCCTTTCATTTCAAATATTTTCAATGAATTTGAGTTAACCATGATATTCTGAGGAAAATGACCAATAACGATGCTTCTTTTTTTAGATTTCATTAATTCAGGGATGTCACATCTGACTCTACTAATCAAATATTCAGTTAAAAGGAATTATAAACCGACACCTTGCACCACTAATAGTGAGTGACCAGTTCTACCTATGTGAAACTTGTATGACCATAAATGATAAATATGAATCCCATAGAGAATTGTTGAGGCTCTATAGATTGATTTGAAGAAGGAAAATAACAGATATTGATGAGGAACACGAGAACGCCGCCTTTTTTATATGAGAAGAGTCAACCAAGATGATATTGATCAAACTAGGAGGAAAATATATATTAAATTTGTTGATGGATTATGTTACTCTTTTCTACTCCTTATGTATGTTCTAAATAAGGTGAGTTTGAGGTTCATTCCTAAGGTACGGGTCATATATTTGAAGAATAATACATAGAATGTGCTCAAATAATTTCCCAAATGAGGCCCTCGCCAATATTAGGCCAAAAATATACATCTTGAATAACCAATCTTGAGAACACTCCCAACAATATTCCAAGCTAATCCAATAATATGATGTTCACCAACCTCTTTCTGGGATAACACCTCAATTTCACTATTCAAACAGATTTCATCCCTAATCTCACCTGTGTAGAGCATCTCTCTTTTTAATATTCCATTCTCAAGCTCCAATTCAATTATATCATGCCATTTGATCCATTTACAAATACTAAAATTTAATACCTTATTTATTGAGGATAAAATGTGGTGGAAGTGGACCAATAATATTTATCTATATTAAGACACATTGTAAATCCAAGTTATAGTCATGCTGGAAGCACCATTATTTTCCTTTAATGTAGATGTGGATGAAAATTGAACATGGAAGATTACAATGAATCTAAGTCAACCAGACCTAATGATAAATCCCAATTCCATACATCCCCACTTTCCATGTCCCAAAATCCAATTCCAAATCTAATAAATACATCACTTTACTCCTCTAAATAGAATTTAATGTATACTGGGATTCTAGAACACCAAAACATTTCACCTCCAATTCACCTCTAAATATTATAGAGTATGATCATGGGGGAAATTAAAATTAGTTAGTCATGTCTAATAAATCTCATCCCTTAAGAGGGACACATGTCAAGGATCCGAAAAATAATTCAGTTAATCTTGGCACTAAAATTGAATAATATTTCCGGAGGTATTGGAACTTCTTGGGGAAGAATAAATAACTTGTGTTGCTCGTGTGGTGAATTTCTAAGTGTACCAAAGTACACAAAGTGTTCTTATATAAATGGAGAATTGTTTATGCTATCTAGCTCAGATACTTCTTCAACAATCACCCAATCAAGTTTTCTATTCTATTCTTAGTCTCTTTAATTTGCATTTGTTTCATAATCTCTAGTGATGGTACACTAAGATAATAGTGGCTAAACCTATGGGAACTCTCCCACCCCTTTGACGAATTCTTGATTTCAATGATAATTCTTCTCTACTAAATTCTCTAGAGGTGTCTTTGTATTTCCAGATACATTTTGTATCATTAATATTTATGAAATTTTGGTGGTTGTGGTGTCTTAAGAAAGTATTGAGGTGTTTTAAGGGTAAAAGGAAAGGTTGGAGTTGATATTTCAGTTGGAGGGAGTCATGTAGTGTAGACCATGGGGCTACGTTGTAAGGTAAATTGGATACAATGTTGGATGATCAGGTTACACTATAGTTCTATAAGGGGTGATTTCACCCATTCTTCCAAAATAGTACCCCCTTGTGGCATGGAGATCGGCTTCATCATGGAGGTGAGTTTTTTGAGTACGTTGCGGCATGGAGTTGGGGGGATACGATGTAGCTTTCCTCTTGGTTGTTGGGGTCTGTAGTGTGTTATCTTCTCTTGTGCCATGATCTCCCCCCTCCCACACCCATTTATAGGATCTGTGGTGTAAGTATTGTTATCAATCCCAAATGTTCTTTGATCTTCAAGGTTATTACATGGTGAAGGGTCCTACGTCGTAGTCCCTTTGGTTTTTAAACATGCTACAACACGGTCAAGGTGGCTGCACCATGGTCCTACATTTTTCAGACTTGGTATAAAATCCCAGATCCCCTCCAACCTAATCACATTTATAATCTTTATATCATTTATTCGGAGAACCAAGTGCATCCTAATGATCTATTTAAATCCATTTTTATTAGATTTGAACCCCGACCTTGAAGATGGATCCTTGTTGGTTTAAGGTCAGTATTTTTCCTTCCTCCCTGTTCTCTTCTAGTTTCTCATCTGAGGAAAGATGTTGTTAAGGGAAACCATTAATTTTGGTGTTGTTTTGTTAAGAATATTTGTTGGGGTTTTTTATATCTTGATCATAGTTTTCCCCTTTATTGAGGTGTTTGGTGGTTGTCTCCCTCTCAATCCAACCTTGCACAGTGGGTAGGAAATATTCATTTGAGGTAGGGGAACCTTCATTTCTCACCTACTATATCATATAGATGGGTTATAATTTTTTTTACCATTGTGAATATGGTTTTCATATAGATTAATAAAGATAAATAACTAATTTAATTGAAATTTATGGGGAAGGGGTTTGAATCTCATGTTTTTATAGCTTTGATATTATATTTGATATTGTGGTTGTACGAAATAAATACCCTACTAAAAATGTTGAATCATGGGAGACTATATTTGTACTGATTGGTATTTTTTATGGATCCCTTGATGTTTTATTATTGTGATACTTTCTGGAATAAATTTTTAATCACATATATTTGGATAAATAATTTATTGCACATGGAAACTATGGATTGTGTGAGAATTCCCTAAAAATGGAATTGGTGAACACCCCTTGGTAAATCTGAAAAATGTTATGTGTTGTGTTGTGAAAAGTTGATGTGATGTGTGGTTTTGATGTGGGAAGATATATTGTAGTGTGGTTTTGTTGTGGGGCGGTGAATTATAGTTGTGATATGGAGAGATTATGTGATGAGTTTTTTGGTTGTGTTATGGGGTAGTTGTGGTGAAAAGGTGGGGGTGATGTTGTTATGGTGAGGAGTAAGTGGATGTGTTTGTTAATAGTGGTGATGTGGGAATGGTTGGCTATAAGAGGATGATGGGTTGTTTATTTTTTTGGTGTACTAATTTTCTATTTTCCCAAGCAGTAATTTAATTGGTTAATAATGATTTCGAACGACATGGGATGGTCTGGTAAAAGGGTTGAATGGATAATGAATAAATTAAAATAAGAATTATGGATTAAATGGGGTTAATATAAAATGTGAAATAACTAGATGAGATAGTGAGATGAGTGGGATAGAAATAACGGAATGAATTGGCTATTTAAATTATATTGGTTGGTAATGTGAAATATGAAAAAATGGATCCAGTTATTAAAGAATATGAAATGTAAAATGTGTCTTCTGGCCAACTGTGTGGTATTTTACATTTAGAGGTGGCAGTGAATGTGGGTAATGTTGTGAGTTGGTTGGTACCTTTTTTTAACCCATAGGTTGGGCTTGTGTGTGATTATATATATACATACCATGTATGTTCCTTGTGATTTTCTATACGCACCCCACCCATGTTGAGAACCATGTTCCAACACCCATATATTTGGGGATGTTTTCCCAAAATCCTGGTGGTGATAATGGATGGTTGGATACCCTCTCTTTCATTATTTCTATTATAGACAACAATTACATGCATGGGTAGTGATGGAAAAATTCAAAAGTGTATTATAGTTATGTTTAATGAGGTGATGTGATAGCTTATATTGGGGTTCATACATGGTTGGAGGTGGGAACAAGGTTGATGTCATTCATGTTCAAAATAGCCTACTAATCTGGTTACGATTTTGGAAGATATGTAATGGGATAGTAAATGTGTCTTCAGGTGAGATATGATGTAATGGATCAGGTATCTTCGGGAAAGATGTGATGTGATGGCCAGTTACATGCGAGGATTTTGGCATGATGTGGTATTTAAAATAGATGGGAGTGCTAGGACATATGAAATTATGGTATGATAGTGAAAAATAAATGGGAAGGTGTAGCGGCATTCCATTTATAGATATGCTTATTATGTTATTATACATAGATGTGTTACTTGGTAAGAAATTCATTATGAGGATGGGATTGGTTAGTTGACCTTTGTAGGTGTTATTGGTTCTGTTGTTTTCTCACTAGTGCATTAGTATTGACTTTTTACTTGTGCATGAGTGTCTTTGGTTACACTGTTGATTGTATATGTATACTCACCCTATCTACATAAAAACATCTTTTAGGTTTCTAGGAGGAATTTATTGAACATACTGAACATTTCTATCTCAACCATTAGAGTTGTTGTTGTCTCATTGCTTTATCTTTTCTTTTTGGTATTTATTTGAAGATTTTATCTATATCTATTTCTTATTACATGAATGGTGGGATGGTTTTTGTTTCATTTTTACATTATGATATGGATTTTACTATATTTTATTTATCTTATCTCATAATACTATTAATATAATGGTTAATTCCCCCTATTTGTGAGATTTTTATACCCTTAGTACTTGCCGCCAACACGGTGCCTACTGAAGGCGAGACTCATGGGTTCATTGTCTCTCTTCATTATCGTCCCAAAAGGGGTATCTTTGGAGGGAGGGGGTCATGATAGTGTGGAATTAGAGGTATGTTAAGATATGGGGTGGGGTTCAGATTTTATGTATAGTGAGGATTTCATGGGTTGTCAAGGAAATGGTATCAGTTGATCTTGGTGCATGAGATATTCGAGGTAAAACTAGCTTGGACATGGGATTTTAGGTCCCCTATGATCTGATGCAAGTACTGCGAGATTATCAAATAACCAATTAAGGTGGTTCATATTGTAGTGTAAAGACAAAGGATAGGTACATGCATCATGATTGAATTGTTTTCTTGTTTGAATTGGATAGTTTTTTTAATGTTTAAATAAGATAAAAGGAATTAAATAGATCTTTATAAAATTCCATACTTCTAGGATTAGGAAATAATTTTTATCCCATTCAGCTATAGAACCTAGTCACTATATATGTGTGGTTTCAAGTATTGGATGTTAAGTGGGGAGATCTGGTTGATCATCATAGGGTTGATATAGTTGAGGAGGATGATCAGGAGGAGAAAATGTCATGCACTTTCCAACGGAAGGATTTAGATAACTATTAGGTAATATTTTATGATCTTTAGATAGAAAGCTAATTGAAGGAGATCAATATTTATTCCAATTTGATCTAAACTCTGAGAGATTATTGAGTCCCATAAGCAGTTAGTTAGATGCAAGTAACATCATACCAGTGATGGATGATGTATCTTGGTGAGCAGAAGAACGTAGATGTTTCAAGGGTTGACTTCCAGAATGAGTTCCAAGAAGAGTTTCTCTCATCAACCATCATGGTGGTGAAGGGGATAGATCTAGTCTCTCTTTAGAAAGGGAACATGTTTGTGCATGATATGGGGATTATGTTAAATGACCATCTACATTTTTCCAATATATTTTTATTATTGAGGAGTCTCGTGAGACATCTCTTGAGGAGGAACATTATCTTATTTATCTAGTATGTAGTTACTCCTTTTACATTACCAACATATCTAGAGGTTGAGAAGAATGTGGAGGAGAAAAATCATATGCACTCATGAGAAGGTTTACCATGAGAGGGAATCTAGAAGGGTTCCTTAAGGAGTAGAGTTGTCAGTGGTATGTCTAGGGTGTCAGGGCCTTTTAGTTTTCGACTAGTGGGGAGTCGACCTTAGTATATTCCCTTCTGTAATTATAGGTCTAGTAGTTTTCATGTTTTTATTGGGGTATTGGGGCTAGTGTTTTTCATCTGGGGGGTTCCTGGATATCTTCACAATCAGTGCTTAGTGGGTCATTAAGATCAGTATTGAGGAGGCAAATAAGTTCAATTTCAACCTCAGTCGCAACTTCTAGTGAGACTATTTCACCAATAGGGGTTATAGGATTATGAACATCCAATAGGGGATAGAGTAGTTAGATGTTAGATTTAGGATTTTCCTTGTGTTTAGGGACCTCAACCTAATCTTTTCCATATAGGTGACCATCAATAGAGAGGTAGGGGAGATGGGTGTGGTTAGTTTCATACAATGGACACAATATTTTCATAAGGGCTAGAGATAATTTGAGGAGTGCTTAGCTAGTCCTTTGCTCTTATTTTTACCTTGTTTGATTCAGTATATTTTCACTCCTTCGTTTCACCCACTCTAGTTTGTGCTATGTGACTGTACATAGTGAGTATTATCATGATCATGGTGTTTACTATACTAGTCAAAGGCCAAACTAGTCTATTCGATGTGTGTCTGGTGTGTAGACAGTTGATGGGGAAATATCAGTCTCAGGGAAATTTTTTATTTCTTCGGTTTTATATTTAATATTTCATCCTTGGCATCAACTAATTATATTTCATGTGTGTGGTTATCGATTTCTTCCATAGGAGGTTCATGTTCTCAAATGTGGATAGACAGTGTGTGGTTTCATTGGTGAGTGAAGTTTTTAGGTGGTTCGTAGATTTTTGGAGCCCATTATTTCTTTAAGGGTTGATTTTTCTATACAATTACTAGATTTTGGGATAGTGTATGTTCATAGGGTTTTCATGGAGTTTCTGGATATTTTTCCTAGTGAGGATGGTACACTACCCCCTTAACTCGATGTTGAGTTCAGTATAGATTTGTAGTCTAATTCTTCTATAATATTTATCGATCCTAATATAATGGAACCTTATGAGTTGTGGGAGATGAGGATTAAAATAGATGATTTGATGCATAAGTATTTCATCTTTCCCAGTTTATCACTATGGTGTTCTCCAGTGTTATTCACTAATATGGATGATGGTAGTCTATGGACATGTATAAACTTTTCGAGGTTGAATCGGGTGATGATCAATAATTGATATGTTATTTTGATGATCAATTGTCTTTTTAACATTTTTATATGGGCTAGATTTTTTTATATGATTGACATATGGTCTGGATATCCCCAATTAAGGGTGAAGAAGTATGATGTTTCAAATACTACCTTCAGATATATGTATGGAAAATTCAAGTGCTTGGTCATGTCATTCAGTGTCACAAACACACCATTTTTGTTCATGGGGATCATTAATTCAATATTCTAGGATTTCTTGGACAAATTTGTAGTTGTTTCTATCGATGAAATATTGATCTACTTGAATATAGAGGAGGAGCATGTCAATCATCTCAAAGATATATTATAGGTTCTTTGATACCACTATCTCTATGGAAATTTTTCCATGTACAAGTTCTATATATTATTGGTGAATTTTCATGGGAATGTGGTGTCTCAACAGGGTGTGTTCATAGACTGTTCAATGGTATAGGAAGTCATTTATTAGGTAGCACCCATTAGTTTTTCATAGGTTAATATCTTCCTTGGTATCACAAGCAATTACTGGAGTCTTGTGTATGATTTTTCATGGATTTTGGCCATGTTGAAATATTTTAATAGGAAGGACCTGGATTTTATTTGGGTTGATCAGTGGTATTTAGTGTTTCATTACCTGAACGGGAATTTGGTTACTACTTCAATGCTTTAATTTCCAAATATGGGGGTGATGTTTAAGGTGTTCTATGATTCTTCCCTTCTGGGATTGGGATGCGTCTAGATATAGGAGAAGTAATTTAAAATCTATGGGTCTATGAAGGTATGTCCCCATGAGCATAAGTATTCCACCCATGATCTGTAACTATCAGTGGTTGTGTTTGTGATGAATTTATGGTTACATTTCTTCATTGGGGAGCACTTTGTGGTCTTCAAAGATCACAAGATTTTGAGGTATATATTTTCATATTTTTATCTAATTTGGTTGAAATGAAGGTGGATGGATTTCTGTTAGGGCTATGACTTTGATATCTCCTACACCTCTAGAAAGGTGAATTTTTTGGCCGATTATTTGAGATGTCATAGAAAGGATGTTGTCTGAATGTCTGAAGATGCTTAGAGGGAGATGGAGGAGGTGGCAACCCTGCACTTAGATGAATGGATGGTTGATGGTAGAGGTTTCTTGTTTTATATAATACTATAGTCTCCTTTTATGGGGAAGGTTGAGGATTCTCAGTGTGGAGACTAAAAGGAATAGGTGATACATGATTGCGTTGGATATGGTAATGCAATTGTCGGATGGATGGAGGATGTTCAGAAAAGGATATTATTTCAAAGAAATTTTCTTATTCTGGTAGTAATGTGTGAGGGATTACTTAATGAGTTTTATAAATCACCTTTGTAGGTACACCCGGGAGAATATAAGATTTATTGTGGCTTAAGGATTTATTTTTTATTTCCTAAGATGAAATGAATTGTAGAAAAGTTTGTGTCTTGGAATCTTGATTTATAGAATGTAAAGGTATATAATTGTGTTCTTTGAGATTTATCATAACCCTTGTATACTCCCAAGTAGAAAATTATGAAATCATGATGGATTTTATCAATGGTTCACCCTAATATTAGGGAGTTTGTGATGTTTTATGGTTAATCCTAGATTAATTGAAGAAATTGGATCACTTCCTAGTAATCAGGAAGTTAGTCACCATGGATGTTTTGGTGAGGGGATATGTGGATGAGGTGGGGTGGTTTCATGAGGTTATAATGTCCATTCCCCTTTGGTTGTATTTTATTATAAAAAATATCTCACTCATCTATTGTTACGATCCTATTTGAGGATTTTTATGGGTGAAATGTTCATTCTCCATTGAGCTAGCCCAAGGTTAGAGAGTTTTCAGTTCTCAATTCCAATGTGGTGAAGAGAACGATTGAGAAGATTCAAGTTGTTTATCACATGATGAAAGTATCAAAGGATAAGAAAAATTATTATATAAATAATAGGATTAGGACCTTAGAGTTTTAGGTCAAATACCACATGTTCTTGAACATTTCCCCACACATAGGAAATATATTTTTAGAAGTGGGAGTAATCTCTCACATCAATTTTTTGGGCCTTTTGAGTTTTTGGTGGATGTTGGTGAAGTGGATTATCTTTTGGAACTTTAAACTTGGTTAGAAAGGATTTACAATGTATACCAATTCTCTTATTTGTTTCAATATATTCATGATGAATCTCATTCCATTGACTAGGGAGAGTTAGATACTAATTATGATGTGACATTCTTGGAGTAACTAGTGGAGATACAATTTCATAAGGAAAAGTATCTACAAGGATGTACCAATCCTTTGGTTCATGTATTGTAGAGGAATGGTGACCTAGAGGATAGTACTCAGGAGAAAGATATGTGGATTCATTCCTATTACCGATAATTATTTTAATATTATCCATATTTTTTTCTTTAATGATATGATATGTGATATCTTTCTTATTATGATACATGATTCCTATTGTTGATGTGATATGTGATAAAGATTCTGGAACATGAATAAGGGAAAACCTAATTCCTAATTGATATATGTTATTCTCTAACATGATTAAAACGGTGTGGGTGAGTTCATGCCGCCCAAATAAGACAATATCTTGACATAGAATATGGAATTCCGCAATTTGTGTATGCAAGGATTATTGTGTGGTGGTTGTGGTGATCATTGGATTCTGCTTTATGGGGGATGAGGTAATTGTGTGGATGGTTATTTATAAGGGAGGAGGTTTTTGGCTGGAATAAAATGGCTTGTTATTGTTCCTAGTTGGTAAGATGGTAAAGTGGTGTACATATGTGGTTGTATGGTATTTTTATAGACATTTTCATTTTGTTGGTCAGTTTTTTGGTGGTTTTGTTCTGTTATAATGATATACTTGAAAGGTATCTTGGGGATGGTTGTTAAGAAATCCTTTCACTTTTCCTTTTGGGTTGGTTGTGATTCTTGAGGGAGAGAATATTTTTAGAGGTGTCTGATGCAGTAGATCAAACCTTTCATCCAAGTACTTTATAGGAAATTCAAGTGGATAAGGTTTTTTTAGGAAGTCCCGATGAGTTTGGAGAATAAAAGGATAGGTTTGATCTAATATTTCTACTTGAGGGAGTCATAAGGCATGGAGCTTAGGGCTATGTCGTAAAATAAAATAGTTGTTGCATGAGAGGATCAGGCTTCCCCATAGTGCTTAAAGGGGTGGTATGGTAAGTTCTTCAAAAAATATAGCCCCTATGGAATGGATAGATATTACAGTGTGGATGTGAAGTTGTCTAGGAGGATACAATACGAATTTGGGGGGTTATGATGTGGTTTTCCTATCAGTAGTTGGTGTTTGTAGTTTGTTGTATCATTTGGTTTCATCCCCCCCCCCTTTAATGGATCTGCATTGTAAGGATATCTATTAATCTTAGAGCATCATTACGGTGTGGTGATGGGTCCTATGTTGTAATCCCTTTTATTTTTAAATAGGTTTCGGCATGGTCTGGGAAGTTGCGTCGTGATCCTCTTTTTTTAACATTGTGTATAAATTCTAAAATCCCCTCAAACCTGATCACCTCTCTAATATTTCTATCATTTCTTGGGTGACCCAAGTGTATCCTAGTGAGCACTTTCATCCCATTTTTAGTGAATTTAAACCCAGTCCATTAGAGAATGATCTGTGCTGGTTTAAGGTGAGTCACTTTCCTTCCTTATCCTTTTTTCCTTCTAGTTCCTCATCCAGGGAAGAATTTTTTCAAAGTAAAAATTCCTTTTTGTATTATTTTGGTAAGAAGGTTTCTTTTAATGTTTTTATAGTTTTATATTAGTGTTCCCATTCATTGAGGTTCTTGGAGGTGGTCTCCCGCTCGGTATAACTTTTCACAATGGATTGGAAATCCTTATTTGAGGTAGGAGAACCTTTGTTTCTCACCCAGTGTATCATGTGGGATTTATTATAATTTTTTTACATTTTGTGAGATGGTTTTCATCCCTATTAACAAATATAATTAATGATTTTAATTTAAATTAATGTGGAATGGGTTTGAATCTCATTTTTTAATATATTTTATATTATATTTCATATTGTGAATGTACATGCAAAATGACCTGCCAAAAATCATGGTCATTGAGAGCCTATTTTTGTGTTGATTGATATGTGTTGTAGAGATATTAATGAATTATTGTTTTTATTACACCTTGAATAAATGGGTAATAACTTATATTTGGATAAATAATTGGATTCACATGTAATATTTGGATTGGGTAAGAATTCCCTAAAAAACGAAGTGGAATTTGGGGTCACCCCTTAATATATCTAAAAAATGTTATGTTCCATGCAGTGAAAATTTGATGTGATTTAGAGAGGATGTGTTGTATTGTGGTCATTCTACGGGGATTTGAAGTATAGTTATGATGTGGGGTGGTTGTGTTAGGTGTTTTTTTGTCATTATATTAGTTGGTTGTGGTGGAAAAGTGGGTCTGATGTGGTTTTGGAGAAGTGGGTGTGGATGTGGCTGTAAATGGTGGTGATTTGGGGCTTGTTGGCTTGATGAGGGTGATGGGTTATTGTTTTTTTTTGTATGGTTTTATGATGTTCTAGTCTCCTGGTTAGTAATTTATTTGGTTCATAATTATTTGAAAAGGAATCGGTTGGATTGGTATAAGGGTTGAATGGATAATTAATTAATTAAAACGATAATTATGGGTTAGATGGGGTTGATGTTAAATTTGAAAAAATGGGATGAGATATTGAGATGAGTGGTATGGAAATAATGGAATTATTTGGATGTTTAAAAAAAAATTGGAAATAAAAAATCTATAAAATTTATGAAGTTCATAAAGAAGATGAAATGTAAAATGTGGCATATGGACTGTTATGTGGGGTTTTTTATTTAGATATGGAAACTAAAGTGGGGGACGTTGTGATTTGGTTAGTGACTTTTTTTGAACCCATAGATTGGACTTGTGTTTAGTTATATATATATATATATATATCATGTATTATCCTTATTATTTTCTATATGCACCCCACCTGTGTCAAGAACCCTATGCCAACACCCATATATTTAGGTAGTGTTTTACCAACATCCCGATGGCGAGGATGGATAGATGAAAGTTTACCCACTCTTTCCCACTCTTTATTTCAATATATGATTACATGAAAGAGTTATGATATCCAAAAGTCAAAATTTAAATGTAGTGATTTTTGATGATGGAATTATATAGCTTATGTTGGGGGGACGTGCTTGGTAGGAAGAGGGAATGAGGTTTATGTCCTTAGGGTTAATGATACCCCACTACTCTTGTTAAGGATATGAATTTGATGTGATTTTATAGACTATGTGTATTCAGATGGGATGTGACATGATGACCCAAATTTATTCAGGTGAGATTTTATGTGGTTGTTTTTTGCACATAGGTTTTTTATCAAGATGTAATTTTTAGAAGATATTGGAGAACCATGACGTACGTTTTTGAGGTGTGAGATTACAAAATTTGTGGGAAAGTGGTGTGGGGTACACTTTATTGATATTCTTCTTATTATGATATTATAATAGGATATGTTACTTGGTTAGAATTCCAATTTTAGGATAGGATTGGTTAGTTGACCTATGTAGGTGATGTTGGTTCTATTGTTTTCTCACCGGTGCATTAGTATGATCTTATCACATGTGTATGAAAGCATTTGGTTGCCATATTGAGTACAATTTTAATCTCACCCTACATATATTAAAAATGTTTCTAGGTTTCCAGGAGGACATTATAGATTATACTGGACATTTCTAAATTAGGATTTAGAGTTATTGTTGTGTCGATGATTTAACTTTTCTTTTGTGTATTTATTTGAAGACTTTTATCTCTATCCATTTCAATTATACATGAATGATGGGATGGTTTTAGTTTCCTTTTTTTAATTATTTTAGGAATTTTATTAAGGTTTATTTATCCTATATCCCAATCCTATTATTATATATGGTAATTCCTCCCATTTGGGAAATTTTTTACCCCTATTTCTAGTCTCCAACCCAAGGAGTGATGAAGGTGGGACTCAGAGGGTAATTTTCTCGTATCTGTCATTATCAGTCCAGGAGGAATACAAATAGAGGGAGGGGGTCATAAAAATTTATAAGCATAGATTTTAGGATATTTTCATTTGTCTTTAAATTAAAATTATTTTTTCCATTTTCACTGGTTACACGCATATGATTCTAGGAAATTCTATCACAACAATGATAGTTAGTAGTTGGATGACTCAAGAGTGATTGGTGGAGTCCAAAATCTAACCCATGTGAGGGAAGAGAATACGGTTATTATTGTATATTTATATTCCAAACTAATATTTCTAGGGTAATATAATTAGGAATATTTCCTTTGATTAGAGAATAATATGGAAGAAAAATTAAATAATGATTAATAGGTAAGATTGGAGAATAATCCAATTCTATACCATTATATTTTAAACTAATATTAAAACCAATCAACCTCATTCACTTATTCCACAAATTTAACCCATTAAATAAGATAAAACACATCAATAACATTTTATTTCTATAGAAAACTCAAATACCACTAATACTAATTTTTTTCTCTATTACAAAATTCATTTCCTAGAAGCCCCGTGATAGGCTTCATATGAAACCTGGTGTCGTTTCTATGGAATCTAGTGTTAGTATTTAATTTTTTTTAAATGATATCAAATAATCACTAGATCCATTTCTTCCAACCCCATTGTTTTTTATATCATGTTTTATAGAACTATCCTCACAATACATCAAACTCTATAAATAATTGAACAAGATGGAAGATATTTGTTTCCATTCTATTGGATGACAATCATTTCTCAACTTCTTCTTCCACCAAAGTTTCATTAGGAAGTGAAAATGTGGAAGATAATATTTCACAATTGAATAATACTTTTAGATAAACATATGCACCTAATTTCAACATTAGTAATAGAAAATTGAAATTAAATGATCCATAGGATTGTGAACACAAAACTGGAATGATCAGAGTTTTTCTAAAATTTCCTAGATTATTAGGTGAATATACCTATAGGAATATGGGGTAATTTAAATAATTATGTCATGTATTCATAACTAGAGGAGTCATTGAGACTTAAATTAGATATATGGATTTCCAATTCTCTCTTGAAGGGGTGTCCAAGGAGTGTCTATGAAATCTATAACTTAGAGAATTCACATCATAGAATGAGCTATAGAGGGACTTCCTCTAAAAAAATCTCTACTTAATAGAGTGCTAAACTAAGGAATGAGATATATATATAATCAAACAATATATTATAGAAACTCTATTTGAATTTTGGGAAAGGTTTAAAAAATTTATTTCATCTTACCCACACCATCCCTAATAAGAACATCACTTCATGGTATTATTTTACCAGGGATTTATAGATAGAGACTAGAACCTACTTGTGGCTTCTTTGTGGGGATCAATTATTAATAATCCATCTACTAAAGTTAGATAATTCATTGATAAGTTCTCTAAAAATTCCCAACAATTTAGTATAAGAACTAAAAATAGAGGTGTACATTATGTAAAAAGTTCAAAATAAAATTTACTATAAAATAAAATTGATGAACTAACCTCCCTTGTAAGATAGATAGTTGTAAACAAGGTACATGATATATCACCCACCACACCCCCTCGGGTCTTCCAGTTATGTTATTCTTAGGAGCACTACACCGATAGTTGTCCCCAATTTCAAGGGACTAAAAACTATGGTCCCATATACCGTATGAAGTTCTGGTTTCACCCAAATTTACCCCAATTTATATAGTGTAAGTGGTTGTTTGTATTACATCTTGGGTTATCGAATCCACAGGGACCCGAAGAAGAAACCTAGAGACTCTCAAGTTCTGGAGGTTTTGGATATGGAATGTCCAACTATTTGGATTGATTTTATTTGAATAAATGGGGATGTGATTTAAAGAAAAATACACAAAATTAATTAGTATAAAGAAATTAACAAAAATGAGTCAATCCTAGGTTGTCACATGTGGTGTATTGGATGAATTTGTTTCAAAGAAATTTTGGGTCACTAATTGAAGATGAATCCAAAAAACAACATAAATCCACAACCACATTCACCAATTTAATACCTAAACTATTCTAATGATAATAACCAATTAACTTAGAGGATAAATTTCATGATCACTCCAAGGAATTTGATCATACTAGAACTCATATGTGTCATCATTAAACTTGGTGAATATGAAGAAGAGAGTAACTCATAGAATGGAAGTCCAAAAATGATGAACTTAATTAAGAATTTAGGAACAAAAAATAACATCAAATCTATACCGTTTATACTCCCTTGGATCATTACATAAGAGTTTTATCCCTACATTTATGTTATTCCATAAAAGTAAGTGGTAAGTAGACTTACGAGGGGGGAATCGAATAAAAAAACATTGAAAAAGATCACTCCACCGTTGTGTGAATAAATTCACAAGAGTTTGTGTGAAAAAGTTCACACCTTGATTCAATGGTATAAAATTCATATTAATAAGGGGATAAGAATAAAATAATAATAACTTTTATTAATAAATAAAGGATAATGAAAAACATACATGGGAAAAAACTAAAGATGCGATTGCAAATTGAAAGCATAAAATTACAATTGAAAGAAAACCATTCAATATAAAGGAAAAACATTGATCCAAATTCCCTTCACCAAAAACTACTTATATAGGAATATTTTGAGCCTTAGGTAGACCCAAAATCAATAAATTTCTTCCCCATTAATTTAGAGAGTCAAATTGAGGGTGATAAATTCAAGGTAAATTTGATGTTTCAAATTTCACCCAAAAAGAATTCAGATTCATCCCCCTTATTGACATGTAAATTTGTAAATTAATGTGGCCAAATCCAAAGGTTTCATAAAGTTAAAATATCTTCATACATATCTCCTGTAATATCTTTAAAATTTTCAGGAAAATAGGACCAATCTTTTGGGATTTATGCTCGATCTAGTGGGATGACTTTATGGGTGTTAAAATATTGTTCACCATTTAAATGTCAACTTGGGATACCTTTTTCTCCATTAAAACTTCAGAATTAGCTCTGGTTACAATTTAATGAAATGATCCCCATATTTTTATTTTCCTATAGTTAGAATTTTATCTTCATTGGGCTAGGATTGTGGGTCCCACATTTTTTTGAGGGTCTTAGGCCGATTATGCTTTGTCTAGAAAATTTCTGCATTCATGCCCAAAAATCATCATCTTCCCTTGAGAATCATCCATTGATCCTAAAACATAAAATTTTCCAAATAAAGTGATCAATCATATCCCAAAATATAAATTTCATAAAATTAAATAAATTAATTCCATAAATATATGATTGATTGGTCCCAAATTTTCACTTTAAACATTAATTGCACAAATGATGTTAAATGAAGTTCAATTTATGAAATGGTCTAAAACTTATGTTTCTAGATGTTGAAACACTTGAATATTACGATATAAAAAATTAATATTAGCATCTTTCAGTAGATAATCACACCCCCCCAACTTGATTTTTTCTAGTCTTGAGCAAAAATTATCTCAAAAATATGAAATTAAATTCTATTTCGCAAAAACATTTTAACATACATTTTTCACCAAAATACATCATGCCAAACAATCACGAAACATTTGAAGATAATTTCACACAATATAGGTTCACAAGAATATCCCAATATTAATCCCATTCATTTTTTTTCAATATCATTACCACATTTCATCCAATTTCAATTAAGCATGATGATGTGATGTGCATTACAAAAGTCATGGGGCCCATTTTCTTGTTAAAGGGGAAAAAATGTAAGCAATAAGTGGGAATCACACTAAATTTTAAGATGAGTATCCAATTTTATCATTTTTCTTTTTTTTTCGGTTTTTTTTTTGTTTTTTTGTTATGAACCATAAAAGATATGGAAAGACTAACTATGGGCAATAAAACTATGGATTTATGATCCCCAAGTGTCGTATGCCACACATATTGTTAATTACATGCTCTAAAATAGAGATATAAAACCTAACTCCATGAAATAAAACTATGGAGTCATAATCCCCAAGTTTTGGAAGCCACACATATGGACAAACCATTTCTCTATGTGGCCATTATTTCAATTTTTTTATTTTATTTTTTAGATACTCAAATTAATCTAAAAGTGATCCCAAAACCTATGACATGATAAATGGGTCCCAAGAACTCAAAATTACACCCAAAATCTAATGGATGTTCATTTATTAATTTTGATTAAAAGGATGAAATTGTAAACTTTGAAAAATCACATCGAATAATTTCACTTCCCAAAAACTATGATCATGAACATAAACATGCATTAAAATCATAATCAAGGCATTATGAACCATTTGAAATTCAGTTTTCATGTTTCAAAAAGTACATTAACTCATTAAAGGATAATGAATTTATTTTTTTTAATTGAATTTTTTATCCTAAAAGGCCAAAAAAATCGAAATCCCAGATTTTCACTCCCAACAACTTTTAATGAAACTACCCACAGTTTTGAAAGAGATGAAAATAGAGATATTATAATTAGTAAGAAAGAGGGGATATGTTATTTGAAATCAAACCATGTAATAAAACCACCTGGTATGCAGTAGATGACCCATTAATAAGAAATTTATTACTTTGGCTTCACATCACATGTAGACTCTTCAGGGATTTTTGATGGTTGGGTTTGAGCTTTAGAAGGAAAGGGTTTTATTTTGAAATACTAAAATTCATCATCACCTAAATCTCACACACAATATAAATTAGAACACATTGAAAACCCCAATGGGATCCCTTGAGAAAAAAAACACAAAAAAACACAAAACAAATAAAAAAAATACAGAATCTAAGTTTCCTCCCAGAAAGTGCTTAAATTAAATTCATTATCTCTACTTGGATCTCCAATATTATCTAATAATAAATTTAAACATTTTCAGGACCCAATTTCCCCTCACTTTTATTAAATAGATATTAATTCTCCCTTGGGTTTGGTAGAAAGGTTTTAAAATTGAATCAAGAAAAATCATATGGGTCTGGGTGAAAGGTTTAATCCTATGAATATTGAAATGGGTCCATCCAATTTTTGTCCTAATATTACATAAGACATCAAGGATAATTTTTTTTATTATATTCATGAGTGGATTAAATTAATAAAGTTTTTTTTTATTTTCCCCTATGATGGAATAATTGAGAGAGGATTTATTAACAGTTAATTTGATCTCAGGTTGGTTAACACTTTCAGAAAACAAATATGGACTTATAATTGAACTTAGTTTGATTTCCAAAATTTCTCAACCCAATTTGTTCCCTTTTATAAGATTTTTTAAACAAAAACTTTTCTAGATTATTGTTAAGAATGGTTATGGACTTGATGGTTGTGATTTTAATAGAGGGTTCAATGATTAGTGTTTTTGAAAAATCATCAATGGAGCCATCTAAAAGTGATTCAAGACGTGGATACAAGTTTTCATCATGTGAATTAAGAAAATAAATTTCATCATGATTTATACACCCTTCAACAATTCCCTCTGGTTCCTCATTTTTACTCGCAATATTCTCTAACAAATTGACCACATCATCCAATACTAATTTTTCATATTCTAAAGTGGGTTCTTTAACATTTTCCTCTAATTTGTATTCCTTTGAGGGTTTGGGAATCATTAGATTATATTTTAATTGTTTTATTTAAATAAAAAAACACACAATTACATGGAATAAATTAATTAATTAAAATGAGTTTATCCTAGGTTGTCACGTGGGGTGGATAGGATGAATTTGTATCTTAGAAAGTTTTGGGTCACTAATTCAAGATGAATCCAAAAAATGATATAAATTAACAACCTCATTCACCAATTTAATCCCTAAACTATTCTAATACTAATCACCAATGAACTTATAGTATAAATTTCATTATCACTTCAAGAAATATGATCATAATAACACCCAGAATGTGTCGTTGATAAACCTGGAGAAGAAGAATTAGAGAGTAACTCATTGAATATAAATCTAAAAATGATAAACTGATTTAATAATTTAGAAACATAAAATAAAATCCAATCCATAACATTGATACTACCTTATATAATACCATAATAATATTATCCCTCCAATTATTTTATTCCAAAAAATGAAGCGGTAAGTATACTTATAAGGGGGGAATTGAAGAAGAAAACATTGAAAACGATCACTCCCTCGTTGTGTGAAGAAATTCAAAAGGGTTAGTGTGAAAATGTTCACACCAGGATTAAATGGTATCAAAGTGATATGAATAAGGAGAGAAAAATATAATAATAATAACTTTTATTAATAAATTAATGTGAATGAAAAACTTACATGGGAAAAAACTGAAGATGTGATTACAAATTGAAAGCGTAAAATTAAAATTGAAAGAAAAACAATCGATGAAAAAAAAACATGATCCTAATTAACTTCACCACCAAATCCTTGTATAAGAATATTTTCATCCTTATTTTGACCCACCATTAATAAATTCCTTCCCCATTAGTTGAGAGAGTCAAAAGGAGGGTGAGAAAATGAAGTGAAATTTGATGTTTCGAAGCTGACCTGAAAAATCAACCATATTCATCCCTTTTGTTGACATGTGAATTTGTAACTGAATATGGATGAATATTTTGGGGTAGTAAAATTAAAATAACTTCTTCCATATCTCCTCTAATTTTTTTAAAATGTATAGTAAAATTGGACAAGTCGTTTGGAATTTATGCTCGAACTAGTGGGATGACTTTATGGGCGTTCAAATCTGGACCACCATTTAAATATCAACTTGGGATACCTTTATCTCCATGAAAAAATCAGAATTAGCTCCGGTCATAGTTTAATGAAATTATCCCCATATTTGTTTCTTTCTATATTTAGAATTTTAGCTTAATTGGGCTTGTATTGTGGGCCCCACATTTGTTTAATTGTCCTTAGTCCCATTATGCTTTATCCGTAAAATTTATGTATTCATGCCAAAAAATAATCATCTTCCCTTGAGATTCATCCATTGGTCATAAAAGATATATTGTTCCAAATAAAGTAATAAATCATATCCAAAAATATGAAATTCAAAAATTCAAAAAAATTAATTTCACAAATAGATGATTTATTGCGCCCAAATTTTCACTTTAAACCTTAATTTCACAAATGATGTGAAATGAAGTTCAATTTATGAAATGCACTAAAACTGATGTTTATAGACATTAAAACACATTAATATTAATATATAATCAATTAATATTATCATATTTAAGTAGATAGTCAAATTCCAAAACCAACCAAGTGGAAACCAAGAATTTAGAGAATTTCCCACCAATCTGTTTGGAGCTAGGAACCAACAGACTCAAAGGTCACCATTCTATTGGGTTTTCTAACAAGTTTTCAACAGCCTTCACAAACCCCACCATTATGGAGACAATGTTTCCAGAAATCCACAAGATATACTTCCATGAAGTACAATATGAGATGGGTGATATTGTCTCAAAAGAGTCAACAACCCACTACTCGTGGATTAGAGTTAAATGAATTAAAAAAGATAGTTCAGCCAACTCATGACCACCCTCAATAACCTAGTGGATCAAGGCTCATGTAATATTCATATTAAACCAATACCTATACCCAATGTAAATTTTAGTTAAATTAAATTAATCAGTTATAAGGATTTGGTAAGTAGTAAAGGATTTACATTGAGGATAGAATATGGCAGTGGATAGCCCATAGTACCTGATCAATCTTCCTTGAAAAAATATCTTGAAGAGGAATCTGTGAAGACACTCTGTTTGAAGAGAAAAAGTTGTCAATAAAAAATGGAAGACCCACATAAACCCCAACATCACTTCCATACAAGGATAAAATCACCTAATAAAACAAATAATGAATCATTGAAATAGGATATCCTAGAAATTTTCAAAAAATTAGAAATCAACATTCATCTATTAGAGGTCATCCACCAAATTCCAAGGTAAGAAAAATTCATTAAAGAAATGTCCACTGAGATAAGAAGATTGTGAGGTAATGAAGAGTTGAGATTATAAAAAAAATATGCCCTTATTTCACCAAAAAATAATAAGAAATTTAAATATCCCAATAGTTTCATTATCTCTCATACCATATGAGAGAATACTTTTTACAATGAACTATTTTTTAGGAGAATTAATTAATTTAATTCTATATTTCATTAATTATTCTCTTAATATGGTAGATTTCAAACCTACCTAAGTGGTTTTGAATCTCACCAATCAAGCCACTACTTACCTAGTAGGTGTTCTTAAATCTTTCTTGGTAAGTGTACAAGGATTTTACTTCCCTATCAACTTCTGTATTATCAACGTGGAAGAAGAAAAAGTTAAAGATCACTCTCCTATCATTCAAGGTAGATCATTCCTCAAGACCACTAAAACCATAATAAATTTCAATGAAGGAACTCATTTAATTATTTTTTGTGGGAAAACTATGGATTTCAACATCCTTGATTGAATGAAATACCCACATGAAAAATAATCTATTTTTACATTAAAAAAATTTAATTACCCTATTTCTATTGGGAGGAAATTGAAATTTTTGATGAAAAAATAAAATTATGAGAATATTTAGAAAGAACCAAACTTAATGATGAATCTATTTTTGAAAATGATCATAATCTTGAAATAGATTTGAGTGTCTAAAATTTTAAAGAAACTAATGAAAATTATTTTAATGAGTTTCTCAAATATTATACTATTATTTTTTCCTTATATATAGGTTTACAACAAGGATAAATATAAATTAAAATCATCTTTTGAAACACCCCTAAACTAGAACATAATTTACTACCATCAAACTTGAAATATTCCATTTTAATTGAAAATGAGAAACTATTAGTCATAATTTCAAATAATTTACAGCACAACTAAGAACACCAAATGCTAGGAATTTTGAAAAAAATTCTAGGGACTTAGGCTAGACATTAAGATACTTCTCAAGGGTTAGAACTACACCTGTATGCATGTTATTTTTCTTGAAAATAAATTCAAACCAGTGAGACATCCCCAATAAAGACTCAACTGGGCCCTTCTGAAATTAGTAAAAAATAAATTAAAAAAATTTAGGAGATGGAATAATCTACCCCATATCGGACCCCCAATGGGTGAGTCCCATCCATATTTTCACCAAGAAAAATGGATACAAATTTTTTCAAAATGATAACAATGAGTTAGTTCCCATAATAATTCAGGGTAGTTAAAGAGTCTTTATATAATATAGTATATTGAACCATGTAACCATAAAAGGCCATTTCCACATACCATTTTTTGAACCAAATGTTAGAGATATTGTATACGAATGATCTATATTGGTTCCTTAATAGAATTTATAGGTATTTTTAGGTTCCAATTTCTTCAAAGTACCAAGACAAGACGACCTTCATATGTCACTTTAATACATTTTAAAACTAACATATTCCTTTTGGTCTTTGAAATTATCTAGGTACCCTTCAACATTTTAGGGTAATTATTTTATCATACTTGATTTAAAACTTCCTAGTGATATTTCTCAATGACTTCACTATGTAAGAAACTAGTTTTCAAATTTTTTTGGAATGTTTGGAAAAGATTTAAAAAAAATGAATTGAGAAAAAACTTGGTTTTAAATTTTGGAAAGCACCATTTTATGGTTAGGAAAAGAAATTTTTGGGTCCAAATAATTTCTAAGTATGCAATTTAGGTGGATAAGTCTAAAGTTGATTTCATATATACACTTCCTTACCCCACCATTGTGCGGAATATTAGATCATTTCTAGTTCATGATAAATTTTATAGAATATTTATTATTGAATTTAGAAAATTTTATTTTCCCATAACTTACCTACTCAAGAAAGAAACTGAACATAATTTTATGACTCATACAAGGAATATTTTGATACATTAAAATAATTCTTAACCATTTCTCCCATAATTTTTCCACATAACTGGATCTAGACCTTTGAAATTATATGTGGTAATTCCAATATATATTTTACTTATGTACTTTCCTAGAAAATTTATGGACTCTAATGAGTCATACCCTACACTACATAGACCATAGACACAGCCTAAATAAACTACACAACAACAAAGAATGTGTTTTTGACTATATTTGCAGCTTTAGAAAAATTTTGTTCTTATCTTTTAGAAATTAAAGTAAATATTTATTTTGATCATGTAGAATTGAGATATTTGATCAAGAAATAGGATGCAATGCCCAGACTAGTGATACAGATATTGATGATGAAATAGTTTTACCTAGAAATCAAGTATGAGAAGGGTTATGAAAATATGGTGGTAGGTCAAATGAGTTGACTGTCTCACACTTCCAAAGTAGAACAAATCACTAAAACAAATGTGGATGACTCATTCTATAGTGATAAACTGTAAAATATCACCCAAGTGCTTAAGTATGCTGACATGGTGAATTCTCTAGTCACATCAAAGGTACCATCCTTATTTTCTAAATATCAATCTACTGAATTGATATCAAAATCAAAATACTATGTTTGGGAGGATCCTTATTTATAGATAATTTTCAATGAATAAGTAATTATACGGTGTGTCCCTAAAGATGAAATTAAATACATGCTTCTTTTTTCAGACACTTATATGTGGAGTCCATTTTGGACCTCAAAGAATAGTTAGAAAAATTTTGGATGTTAGATTATTTTTGCCTTCAATTTTCATAAACTCTTATGATTTTTATAAAAACTATTTAAATCTCAAGTTTACTAGTGGTATTTATAAAAGACATGAAATTCCCCAACAACCATAGATTTTTTGTGAAATATTTGATTTTTTTGGAATAGATTTTATGGGACCCTTTCCTATATCATTTTGATTTTCCTACATACTTTTGGTAGTGGAATATGTTTCTAAGTATATTGAAGGAAAGGCCACTTGAACTGGTGATTCAATGATAGTTATTGAGTTTATTAAATCGAATATTTTTTGTTGGTTCAGAATCCTTCAAGCTATAATTGGTGACCACATAACCCACTTATACAGAAAAAACATGGATGATGTTATGAATAAATATAGATAGCACCATAAGACCACAATTTCTGACTACCCATAGATAAGTGGATAGTTTTATGTGTCCAATAGATGATTTAAAAGAATTATAAATAAATTAGTTTATCCCAAACAAAAATATTGGAGTAAGAAATTAGATGATGCACTTTAGACATACATAACTATCAATGAAACCACATTATGGAATGTTACCATATAGAATTGTTTTTGGTAAAAATTGTCCCTTGATTTTTGAGATAAAACACAACACCTACTGGGATGTTAAAACAGTGAACCTAGAGTTTGGAAGAGTTGGAGAGAATGGGAATCTATAGATAGTTGAGCCTGAGGGGATAAGAAGGGAAGCATGTGAGAACTCACTACTATACAAGGAGAAATCTAGATCTGTTCACGATAAATTGATCTAGAAATATAAATTCCAAGTTGGAGACAAAGTGTTTTTATTTTCTTCAAGGATTAATCTCTTCCCTAGTAAGCTACATTCTAAGTGGATTGGACCATACTCAGTAACTAATATACTTCATTTTGGTGTAGTTGAGATTGAATGAGAAGGTTTAAAGAATCCATTCATTGTTAATAGACAACAATTGAAAAATTATCATGATGTTTTCTAGAAATAACCCTTATAGGAGTCCAGACACATCCCTACTACTATCAATTAAATCACTATCAGGTTTTCTCTTTCCCTTATATTAGTTTATATTCTTACATTATTTTGAAATATTTTTTCTTTAATAAATAAATTATGGAATCTAGTTGGATGTCTTTCATTACCAAGGATGGGGGAAAGGGATAAAATAGATTATGATATACATAAAAAATAATAATAATATAAAAAATGGGTCCATAGACTATACAAACTTTCTTACTAGATTCTGTTTTTGAGAACTTTTGTAGCAAGATTGAGCTTTAATGTTGTCCTACCTAATTAAGATCCCATTCTATATATGAGGAATACATTAATAATATATTATTGAATTTTATTGATTGATGAGTGGACATATCCTCTACTTCTATGGAAATTTTGTTTCAGAACTAGGAAAATAGAGTGAATATTTAAAATATCTTTTTTGAATTGGAATTATAACATTTGTTCGTTGGAATTTCAAACTTAATCTTGAGTAACTTGACATTTTTTTTGAATATCACCTCAAGAAATATCCTTAAAATACATTCATATAATTCCTTTAATCCTGGAATAAATTTGAAAATTGGGATCCCATAATCAATCTCTAATACATTATGAATCAGGTGTGTGAGTAACCCTCTATACATATTAAATAAGTGATTTTCAAAGTTCCACACACATATATGGGTGGGGAAAAATAAAAAAATAAGGTTCCCAATTATTAAAAATTAATTCATTCAGGTGTGGGTAATATTGAACCTAGATAAAGAAGATTGTGATTTACTTGTAAAGATTTCATTTAGGAAGTATCAATTGTGAAAATGAACTTTGGTTTAGGGGGCTTGGAATAAGGGAATAATGGATGTGCTACTTGTAAATGTTTTAATTCCACTTAAATATATCAAATTCACTAATGAAACAATATTTTAAATTTGAATTAAATTAAAATAGTGTATGAAAGTATCATAGGAGGCATTAAAATTTAGTGAAGAAAAATTATTTGAACTCTTTCAATTCTGATTTTTGTATTTAAAGTTGGGTAGGATGATCACCTTTTTTGGAATTCAATGATAAAATTATTCAAGAGTGTAATATTTCAAGTGTGGTGGGTGATGCGATAAGAAAACATAAAAATTAGGTCTGGTTTTCATTAAAATTAACCCCTTTATTTAATTGAAACTGGTTAATTAATCCAATTTTAGTTACTTTATGAATTCTTTAATTTATTAAAACTCAACTTTAAATTTCAGAGTTCATTGATTTATTCATTTTTTATGTTTATGGTGAATCCAATTTTTTTTTTGTATTTTTAAATTTAATTGATTAATTTGATTCAATATGGAATTAAATTTTTAGTGTATTTAATTTTGAGTTTTAATTCTTTTATTCAGATTTTCAATTTTAATGAGAGTTGATAAAATTTGTATGATTTTTAAAGAAAAAATAATTGTGAATTTAGTATTTTGAAATACGGATCTAGAATTTTAGAATATGTTTAAAATGAGGAATTGAAAATTAGTTGTGATTTATAAAATTGTGTAATTAAATTTAATATGGTTGAAAAGGCATTCAATTATAAGTTTTATTACTTTATTTTTTTGGAATTAATAATAAAAAACATGCATTTAAAATAATTACGATTGGAGCTAGGAGAGACTAGGTAACAAGGAAAAAAATGTGTGTAGCCACTGGTTTTCTACCGTCAGAAGAACCCCTGATTTCATCGGTTGTTTTCCGTTATACCCTCGTAAGGCAGTGGCTTCACCACTAATACTTCTACAATTTGATATATTATGTTATCAATATCCATACAACACCTCTTAATAATTATGTTATCATATGAAACTACTACCATCCTCTTACCACCATTGGGTTTTCTACCGTAGACCTTATTTGATACCATTCCAATCTACTGGTTGCTTCGACCCCAAATCCATGCTTCTGTCAGAAGGAAAAAGTTTGTTCCTTCCATTCAGCTACCATGGGTGTAACCAATTCTACTACTACTCTAACTTCTCATACCTTGCTACTAGTATTGTTTCTCTTATACCATCCAAGCAGCCGCCCTATATCCTACTACCATGTCCCGAACTAGGTTGGGTCGCCATCTAACCCGGCACCCGACCCGGTCCGTGACATTGCCCGAAGGGCGTTCCCGATCCCCACGGGATGGCACAAGTTCCTGGGTATCAAAAGTAACATGTGGGGCCGGTTTACCCTAAATAGTAAACAAAAAACCAATAACAAGATAAATACAATAAAACTATGAACTAACAACCAAATAGACCCTTAAGCAAAAATCAAATTTAAAGGTTTACAACTTGAACCAACATCCAAAAATAAATGACAACGAAATAAACTAAAACTCTAACTCAAACCTCTAAGCAACCAGAGGGGTGAAACATCCACACGCCACAAACACCAACCTACAAAAGAAGACCATCAACGACCAAGACCACCATCACTGAGTTCAACGCCTCGACCTGGAATATAGAAGAAACATAATCTACATACACCCAAAGGTGTATGTAGGGTGTGAGCCGAAAGTGCAGTAGGACGTCACCCAGTAAAAAGGTTCTAGAAAAAATTATTAAATCACAAATATATTTTAAATTTTAATTAAAGAAAAGAAGTAAATGCTTGAATAGTTTTAAAGACAATAGGATTAAAGAGAAAAGTTTCAAATGGAATAACATAAATTAAAACACACACACCCTTACTTTCTAAAATAACTAATGTGTCACACTGATGAGCATAAAATAACCAGTGGGCACAAAATATGGGAGAGTCCTGGTGGGTGCAAGCTAGATTGGGTCCCTAGATCTTCGTGTCTTGGTGAAACGTGGATGAGAAGGCTACGACCCTCAGAAAATGTGTCTTAGAAGGCCACAACCCTTAGAAAATGTGGCTTAGAAGGCCACAAACCTCATAAAAGCATATGTTTAGTCAGTGTTTCAGTCTTCAGTCCTGCCAGTGAAACTGGGTTGAGTCACCTCTGAAACACTAGCCCACTAGTCTTGTCTAACCTCCTAGCTACTCAGGCTTCTTGTTTTGTGCTCAAGCAAGTTTCAAGTTCATGTCGCACATCACACTTATGCATAAAAGCCCAACAGGTCACTTACACACACAAAATCACCATTTTCACACCCAAAACCTATTTTGAAACCATACGCACACCAAAAATCATTTCAAAACAGAATCTTCATAGTTTACAAACTCAATTAAACCATATTCACAATTTAAAGTCACTTATCATTAAACAAACTACCACTTACACACATTAATACCCTTTTGAAATAAGAATGACACTAAAACATTTTTTCAAACATGTTTCCCACTAGTGACATAATTTAATAAACCATAAAAAAATTATAAACCAATAGTAAAAGAATGTCTTATGGATTTACACGCACTAAAGTTACAATTTATACATTCAAAATCATTTCAACATCACACACACTCGAATACAAATTTAGAATGTGATATGCGCCACACAAATAGTTTTATGGAAACCCTTGCACCATATGTAAAACACATTTTCACAAACCACATAATTTAATAAGCCAAAAGTAAAAGATTATAAAACAATTTAAAATAATCACTTGGCATTACCCACTAAACTCAAGAAAAAACATCTTTTACGGCTAAACAAACCCGACGCCATTTCCAAAATACAGTTCGCACAACTTTTACAAATTAATAAGCTAATGGAATAAGTTAAAAATCACTAACAAAGTTCTCAGTAGAAAACACACACACAAGATAAACAATTCACTAAACAATTTCAATATAATTCATACTAAAAATAATAATATCAACTTTTCACTACCCTAATTAATTAAACAATATGCTAAAAAAATTATCATGAAAATTAACTCACCAAATAATAATTAGACACAGATCCACCTACCGGTGTGTAGAAATTTCATGAAAAGACTTGCAGGCTTCCACCGCATGCCACACGCACAACATGCAAACAAAATACGACCTTAAAACAAGAATTCAAACAAAATAGGGATTCAAAACAACCTATAATGAGTCTCATACCCGATGTAATGAATAAAATTCAAAACAAGTGTAAAAAAGCTTAACCAAATGAGGGTTCGTGTGCTGGAGGGAAGGTCATACAATAAGGGCACCAGCTGGAGCTTCGCCGGCGGAGGGAGGTTATGCCATAACGGAAGCTGCAGGTATTGTTTCAGCCACAGGGACACTGGCCGGGAAAAGATATGGAGAGGGTGCTCGCCAGAACCAGTTATGCCAGAAAGGGATGCAATGGGGATCGGAAAGTGGAGCTGGAGGGGGGGGGGGGGGTAGGGTGACGGTCGAGTAGAAGGGGACTGTGCGGGCGGCTGGGAGGTCAGGGTTGCTGGGCGGGAGGGACAGGGGTGGTCAAAACGGCGGTCGTCGAATGGAGCAGGAGGAGGGGCGGTTGGGACGAGAGTGTCAGCCGGCCTGGAGGTATGGGTTCGCATGCAAGCATGGGTGGAAATGCGCGCTGGAAGGAGGTCGGTGGGGGAGGCTGTCTGGCATGGGTGGAGGAAGGCCACGTCGGGCTCGGTGTCACAAGGGGGAGAAAATCGTGATAGCGGTGCTGGCTGGGAGAAAGAGGGGGGGGGGGGGGGGGGGGGGGGGGGGGGGGGGCGCGACGTGGGTTCGGCGGAGGAGGGGGTTGGTGTGATTTCGGCTGGCCAGGAGGGTGAATCCAAAAACGACACTTAGGGTTAGGGAGAGGAAAGTCGCGTGAAAACCAGGGAGGGAGAGGATGTGAGGGAGATAAGGGGAAAAAAGAAATAGAAAAATATGGGGAAAATAAAAGGAATAAATGGAAAATAAAAATGGATAAAAACAATAAAAAACATAAACTAATCTAGAATAATCATAATATTAATAAAAAAAACCTTCTTAAAATAAAGTGATAATTTTATAAACAAATTGGTACTAACAATAAAATTAATAATAATAATAATAATTAACATATTAATAATATTAATAATAATGATAATTGGAATAACAATAATAACTTAAGTAAATTATCATCCATATAACTAATAATAATAATGATAATAATATCCCTAAATATTGAAACAATCCATTAAATTTATATCGCACTTATTATTTTATTTCATTTTCATTTTAACCCTCTTAAATTTTATTTCATTATTAATAATTCCTTTTATTTAATTGGTTTGAACATCGGGAAAGTGTGCGGGGAACCGAGCGAGGCCGTACAGTGACCCAAGTGAGGCCGCGTGGCTTTGATCGTCCCCTTCCCATTCGTCGGACACCGCCAAACCCAAAATATTAATTTATAAGAAGAGTGTAAAATTGTAATCGGCTCGGTCCACAATCTGACCACGATTTTCACGAGTAAATAAAATAATAGAAATGATAAAATAACAATTATAACAGTTATAATAATAATGAGAATAATAATAATAATAATAATAACAAACATAATAAACTAAATTGTAAACTATAGAATAATCAACTTAATAAAATGCTAATAATAAAAATAATACTCTCAATTAAATTACTATCCAAGATAATAATAATAATATTCTCAAGTGACATTAATAATATTATTATTATTAGAACCATTCTTAATTCATCTTATTTCGTTAATTGAACATCGGCAAGGCATGCAGTAACCAGGCGAGGTTGCGCAATGACCCAAGTGATGCCACACAACTTCGACCGCGGTGCGCTGGATGTCGTGAAGGTAAAAACACACGTTTTTCAATAAGAAATCAGGAATTTTATGTCAGGACACGACCCGAAAAACCCGATGCCCAAAAAATTAATAAAATAAACAAATTATAATGATGGGTGTTACAATTCTCCACACCATAAAGCTTTCTGTCCTCAGAAATCCACAGCTAGAACCAAACCCCAAAGTATAAAACCACACTCCCTTAAGGTTCAAAGGGATCCCCACAAACATCAAGCGAAGAGAGGAAAAAGCATCATTCTCAAAGAGAGTGACTCAAATAAAACTTCAATAATCTCATAAAAAGACTTTCTGATACGTGTCGCCAACCCCAATGAGCTAGAACGCCACCAGTTGAATGATCAAAGAAAGGAACTCTCACACCCACAGAAACCAACTTCACAAGTCGAAATACCTCAATCACTACTAAATGAAAACCACACCTTTGACTGTGACAAAAAAATAAGACCAACTACATCCAAGGAAGACTCTTATCATATACCACCAAGTCATATCTAGATACATAACTAAAAAGGACAACAAGGGAAAGCCCGAAGGGGCTCCCCATCATTAGAAATCTGCTAACGCCCGAGAGAAGGTTGTAAAACTGACATGAGGAGGCCCGATAAAACTCCCCACCATTATGAAAAATTCCAACACTGATTCATTCTAGAGACTTTGGAGCGAGACCCATTGTGGTTCTCCCCACCATTAGGATCGACGAAAGATACATAACATTGATAATTTCCTGACAGTGACCAAACACCCCACCACAAGGGGCGAGGAGTGAGGGGACTGACCATCAGGCATCAAAACCATGACCTAAGACCAACTAGCATCTCTACATCCCATGATGAGCACTATTCAACTTTGCGACCAATTTACCTAACAGACCCCATAAGAACCACTAAGATCAATTTCATCTGATCGGACACAACCCCCAGTACCTTAAATCAACGAGTCAACCATGCCTCCTCCTAGACACATGAAACCTCAGGCACCCAGATGGGTCATCGGAATAGAACAACCATAGAAAACAATTTCAACTACGTTTACGTTCAACATCGGTGACAGAAATAATGTTAGGGTCCCATACACTCTCGGGATTCCTGACCGCACGCCAGCTTCACTCCGAGGCCTATGGATAGAGCCCTGACGTTTGAATCATCCCATGCCTCGTAGCCAGGTATTGAAGACTCTCGAATACAGCTTCTCCTTTTTGGTGCCACATGCAACCACACTGCAACCGAGACAACACCAACAAACACAATTCACCACAACATCCAAATACACCCACACAGAGCATTTACCAACACAGGGGTTTAGATGATTCACATGCATCACCTCTTCACCTTAACTTAGAAAATTAATGAATAAAGATGCATGACAAACACTCCTCTTTCAACAGAAAAATCAAAACATCCCAAGAGGAGGACTCACTCCTATGAAAAAGGGATTCTCGAAGGGTTCTACGAAACACACCTTTACTTATCAAGAGAACTCATGTTGCAAGACGTCAAAAAACATGACCCTTGTAGCTGATGAAAGCACTATAAACCTTTCAAACCATCGGTCAACACCGATAATTCCGAACCGCCTTCACCCATACCAGCTGGAATTTCTTTCACCGCTTTCAGGGGAACCTTTATACGCAATGATGTGAAACTTCAAACCCGGCGACCATGACAACTCAAAGAGGTCAAAACTCTCCTTAACTCCCCTCGCATTTTTCATCCTGCTATGATAGGGTCCTCTTAACTAAAATGGAAAAAGTTATAGACATAGCACTATCACTCAAAAGGGAGAGTCCTTGCTTTAATTAACTGGAGGGTCAACCGACGGCGAATTACCCATCGCCGCACTTCAACCGCATTTTAATGCTTTATAGGGGGCATGCACTAGTCAAGAAAGAAAACCATATACCCAGTCGAACTAGTCCAATGGTCAAGATATATCACAAGTGAACACTAAACATGCAGGGGGAACCACCGCAAGGGCCTCCCGAAGCACTTTTCAAAAGAAACCATTAACCACATGCTTGTACTCCACCTTACAAATAAGAATTCAATCTTGGGACACAAGTCATTCAGAAAGGATCCTCAGCTCAAAACACCTCACATTTGACATTTTAAAAGCCCAAGGACACACCACAAAATCACTGGTTACTAAAACACAAAATTATAATTTTAGAAAACTTTTTAAAAATAAGCAAAGCTAGTGGGTTTCACAAACACCAATGGTGTCCCCTGGGCCTCGCACATGCATGTTCTTGTGCTGAACTGGAACCCAAATCATGTATATTCAGGCACTCATCTACTTTTTCCATTGACCATTCCTCTTTCCATATACACTCATGCATGTGGTTTCCCACGAGAACCCCAAGGATCAAAACCAAACCTTTCCATTTTTTTTCAAAAACCAAAACATTCAACCCACACAATTCAAATCTCATACATCATTTCCTTTTTAAAGTGCTTCATTTCAAAAAAAAATTTACAAGACCAAATCATTTTTACTTAAAAGTCAGAATTCTGTGAATCTAAAACAAAGAGACAAGGAACAATGCAGGAGGAAACTAGTGTCGGTGGGTGATTGGAGCATATGGTCGGTGGCCATATGCCAATCACGCCACTGCCATGAAGAGTATTTTAGGACAGTGTCGCTGACACCACATGGCTTCCCAGGCCCTGTGAGCTCACTCAGACCACTGAACCCACTCCCTGTTCATTTCCCCTATGCAAGATTAACCACAACGACCAACGGCTCAGACGACCTCAACTTACCATGGTAACTCGAGTCCCTCCATGAGGTGTGCTGGCCATGCACCTTGCTCGTAGCTAGAATGTTGAGTTCTGACACCCTTGACTTTGGTATACACTGACTCTATCCCAAAGAACACGACCCAAAAGATAAAACTGCCTCTGGTACCATTTTGTCACGAACCAGGTCGGGTCTCCATCCGACACAGCACCCGACCCGGTCTGCGACATGGCCCGAATAGTTTTCCCGATCCCCATGGGCTGGCACAAGTTCCCAGGTATAAAAAGTAATATGTGGGAATAGTTTACCCAAAATAGTAAACACAAAACCAATAAAAAGATAAATACAATATAATTGTGAAATGACAACCAAACATACCCTTAAACAAAAATCAAATTTAAAGGTTTACAACTTGAACCAACATCCAAAAATAAACAACAACGAAAGAAACTAAAACTCTAACTCAGACCTCTAAGCAACCAGAGGAGTGCAATATCCACATGCCACAAACACCATCCTGTACGAGAAGACCATCAAAAACCAAAACCACCATCATTGAGTTCAATGACTCAACCTGGAATATAGAAGAAACAGATTCTACATACACCCAAAGGTGTATGTAGGGTGTGATCCAAAAGCCCAGTAGGATGTCACCTAGTAAAAAGGTTCCACACAAAATTATTAAATGACAAATACATTTGAAATTCTAATTAAAGCAAAGAAGTAAATTCTTGATCAATTTTAAAGAAAACAAGATAAAGGAAAATAGTTTCAAATGGAACAACCTAAATTAAAACATACACATCCTTGATTTCTAAAATAACTAATGTGTCACAATGATGAGCATAAAGTAACCAATGAGCACCAAATATGGGAGAGGCCTCGTGGGTGTTTGCTAGCTTGGGTCCCTAGATCTTTGCGTCTTGGTGAAACGTGGCTCAGAAGGCCACGACCCTAAAAAAAACATGGATTCGAAGGCCATGACCCACAGAAAAGAATATGTTTAGCTAGTGTTTCAATCGTCAGTCCTGCCAGTAAAATTTGGTCGAGTCACCTCCGGAAGACTAGCCCACTAGTCCAGTCCACCCTCCAAGCTACCCGAGCTTCCTGCTTTGTGCTCAAGCAATTTTCATGTTCATGTCACATGTCACACTTATGCATAAAATCCCAACAGGTCACTTACACATGCAAAATCACCATTTTCACACCCAAACCCTCTTTTAAAACCATACGCACACCAAAAATATTTTCAAAACATAATCTTCATAGGTTAAAAACTCAATTAAACCTTCTGCAAGATTTAAATTCACTTATCATTAAACAAACTACCACTTAGACACATTAATACCCTTTTGAAATAAGACGCACCCTAAAACATTTTTTCAAACATGTTTCCCACTAGTTACATAATTTAATAAACTATAAAAAAATTATAAAGCAATAGTAAAATAATGTCACGTGGATTTACACGCAATAAAGTAACAATTTATACATTCAAAAGCATTCCAACATCACATGCACTCGAATATAATTTTAAAATGTGATCTATGACACACAAATAGTTTTATGGAAACCCTTGCACCATATGTAAAATACATTTTCACAAACCACATAATTTAATATGCCAAAAGTAAAAGATTATAAAACAATTTAAAATAATCACTTGGCATTACCCACTAAACTCAAGAAAAAACTTCTTTTACGGCTAAACGCACCCGACACCATGTCAAAAATACAGTTTGCACCACTTGTACAAATTAATAAGCTAACAAAATAAGTTAAAAATCACTGACAAAGTTCTCAGCAGAAAACACACACACAAGATAAACAATTTACTAAACAATTTCAATGCAATTCAGACTAAAAAAAGAAAATCAACTTCGCACTACCCGAATTAATTAAACAATATGCTAAACAAATTAATCTTGAAAATTCACTCATAAAATAATAATTAGATGCGGATCTACCTACCGGTGTGTTGCAATTTCATGAAAAGACCTACAGGCTTCAACCACACGCCACGCGCACCGCATGAAAACAAAATAGGACCTTAAAAAAAGAATTCAAACAAAAAAGGGATTCAAAAAAACCTGTAACAAGCCTCATACCCACTGGACTGAATAAAATTCAAAGGTAGTGTAAAAAACACTTAACCAAATGAGGGGTCGCGTGTCGGAGGGAAGGTCGTCCAATAAGGGCACCACGCCGAAGCTTTACCTTCGAAGAGAGGTTTCTCCATAATGGAAGCTGCAAGTAGGGTTTCAGCCACAAGGACACTGGCCGGTAAAAGATATGGAGAGGGTGTTCACCAGAATTGGATATCCCGGAAAGGGATGCGATGGGGACCGGATGTCGGAGATGGAGGGGGGGAAGGGTGTCGGTCGAATAGAAGGGGACTGTGCGGGCGGCCGGGAGGTCAGGGTGGCCGGACGGGAGGGGTAGGGGTGGTTGTAACGGCGGTCGCCGAACAGAGTAGGAGGAGGGGTAGTCAGGACGGCATCACAAGTCGTCTTGGAGGTAGGGGTTCGCATGCAATCATGGGAGGAACTACGCTCTAGATGGAGGTCGGCAGGGGAGGTTGTCTAGCATGGGTGGAGGAAGGTCACGTCGGGCTCAGTGCACACAAGGGGGAGAAAAGTGTGACAGCGGTGCTGGATGGGAGAAAGAGGGGGGAACGGAACGACTTGGGTTTGGCGGAGTATGGGGTCGATGCGATTTCTGCTGGCCGGGAGGGTGAAGCCAAAAACCGCACTTAGGGTTAGGGAGAGGAAATTCACATGACAACCAAGGGGGAGGGAGAGTATGTGATGTAGATAAGAAGAAAAAAATAGAAAAATAGGGGGAAAACAAAAGGAATAAATGGAAAATAAAAATGGATAAAAACTTTAAAAAAACTTAAACTAATCTTGAATAATCATAATATTAATAAAAACAACCTACTTAAAATAAAGTGATAATTTTATAAACAAATTGGTACTAACAATATAATTAATAATAATAATAATAATTTACATATTAATAATATTAATAATAATGACAATTGGAATAATAATAATAACTTAATTAAATTATCATCCTTAGAACTAATAATAATGATAATAATATCCTTAAATATAGAAACAATCCATTAAATTTCTATCACACTTCTTATTTTATTTCATTTTCATTTTATCCCTCTTAAATTTTATTTTATTATTAATAATTCCTCTTATTTAATTGGTTTGAACATCGGCCAAGAATGCGGGGAACCGAGCAAGGCCACACAGTGACCTAGGTGATTCCGCACGGCTTTGACCGTCCCCTGCCCATGCGTCAGATGTTGCGAAACCCAAAATATTCATTTATCAACAGAGTGTAAAATTTTAATTAGCTTGGTATGCACTCTTACCAAGATTTTAACATGTAAATAAAATAATAGAAGTGATAAAATAACAATTATAACAATTATAATAATAATGATAATAATAATAATAATAATAACAATAATAATAATAATAACAAATATAATAAACTAAATTGTAATCTATACAATAATCAACTTAATAAAATTCTAATAATAAAAATAATACTCTCAATTAAATTATTATCCAAGATAATAAAAATAATATTCTCACATGACATTAATAATATTGTTACTATTAGAACCATTCTTAATTCATCTTATTTTGTTAATTGAACATCGGCAAGGCATGCAGTGACCAAGCGGGGTCGCGCGACGACCCATGCGAGGCAACACGGCTTCGACCGCGGTGTGCTGGATGCCGTTAAGGTCAAAACACACGTTTTTAAATAATAACTCAGGAATTTTATGTTGGGCCTTGACCTGAACAAGCTGATGCCCAGAAAATTAATAAAATAAAAAAATTAGAATGATGGGTGTGACATACCATATATTTTCCACCTAGAATTGAAACAGATTGAGGAAAAAGATTGTGCCTGATCCAAAACAAGAAGATGGATCTAAAGCATAACCTTTAACCCACTGATGTTGAACTCATGTTTGTATTTGGAGAAGATGGATACCCGGATCTAATTAATCTCATATCAACGTCTAGCTGAGAGTGTAATAAAACTCAGATCTATAACTCCTATTATTATCTTGTGCATTAAAAAAACCCAGTGGATCTAAACATTCAAGTTCCAACTCTTGTAGAAGACTCCATGGAGAGAAAACCCAAGATCACCAATGAAGAATGGATTATATAAAAAAATAAGAATAGAGAATCACACTGTGACGCCCTATTGAGAATGATCATGAGCCACTCTGAATCTCAATCAAATTTCATCCAAAGTCCTTCTACCCTTTAATGTCAAGGCTTGTCGATGATGTTGTGATAACCTTGATATAATTACCAAAACAACCTACAATTATGTTTCCTACTAAATTATGTTTTCAAATTAAAAATTTCCATGAAATAATGTTTTATTATTCAATAAATTATATTGTTTTCTTCTATTTTTGGATCAACACATGGGATTACTATTTGGCCTCTAGGGGTTACTGTTTGGCCACCATCTGTGCTGAGTGTTGGGCTTTGGGAGAGGACTCGTTATACTTTCTTAATCACCATCTTTATTTGATTCTTCTATTTTCCATTGATTAATCCACATCTGATTATTTTTCTTCTAGGAATTTGTTTTCTCAATGATTTGTGTCATATTCTTTATATCCAATTGTAGCCTTATGTGTGTACCAGAATAAGCATGATTGTTTCATCTACTTGATTTTCTCAAACCATTCTATTACCCTCATCCCACCACATGGCCACCTCACACTTTGTGCATGTTACCACATCATCTCACCTCTACCTCACCTTAATTGTGCCACTATTACTGGCTACGGACCATTATTGTTGGGTGTGCGGTTCTCTGGTTTTTTTTGTTATAGATTAGAGACAATAATATTGAGAGACTACAAGAAATCCCTATATCCCTTGGCACTCCATGATGCCACCTTGTTCCATTGGACCCTTCTGGTTGAGATTTTTCAAAGCGCGACATCTGTCTGAACCCAATTTTTTTCAGAGAAGATCAACCCTAGAAGTTCTTCATTTGATGAGAATTATTCTAAAGTTTATTTCATTGGTTCAATGCTATAAGTTGCTTGTGTTTTTTTATTTCTTTGGTTCTATGTTGTACCTTATTTATTTTCTAGGTTGGGTTTGGGTTTTTGTGTGTGAGACCATCCAAATCAAGGGAGTGAGTTAACATACTCCAACCAAGATTGACTATTGGTTTTTAGAGTGATGAGGTCTCTATGCTTATATAGCTTATGATATCATGCATTTTTTCTTTCCCTTATCTTCTCTATTTTATGATTGTTCCTTTTTTTCATAATAATAAATGATTTTGGTGTTGTTCTTTCCATGAACTTAGGATTAATGAGATCTAAAGAATGTAAATTGATTGTGTTATTTAATTTTCTACATCACTTTTGTTGTATGTTCGTTTCTCTAACTTTTTTTATTTATTATTTACCTATTCTTTTGGGATTTTTTTGATTCTAAAATTTATTTTCTTTTTCTGTTTTGATTTTTATTTGATTTTTAAGTTGGATCATCCTCACCCTCTCTTAAAAATTAGTATCAAATCCTTCATTTTCAAGTTAATCATGACCTCTGTTAAGCTAGAAGTTTAAATGTTTGATATAGAAAATTATTTTAACCTGTGGATAGTTAAGATGAGGTCACTAATCATCCATAATGGATTCATATATTCCCTATTAATCCCTAATAAACTTGTAGTTATTTTTTATACCGATTAACAGTTATCCACCACTTATATAGATATTGACCTAATATTCTTGGGAAATTCAACTATATTATTTTATTAACCTTGTGTGATAAGGTTTTATGAGAATTCGTGCCTGATACTACAACATAGGGTGTATGGATTAAACCTGAACATTTGTACATGGCTATGTCTCTTCTTAGCCTTTTATATAAGAAAATGTGACTTTGTAATTTTAAAATGAACTCTGGTTCTTATGTTTGTGTTCATCTTGATGATTTTAATAAATTCTTTCTTAACATAGATAATATAGATGATAAAATAATCGATGACAATTAAGCCATTATTTGTTGGATTTCTCTTCATGATTATTTTAATTATTTTAAAAAATAATATGGTGTATGGTATAGAATCTATCACCCAAGAAGAATTTAAATTAGTTATGTTGTCTCGAGAACATCAAACACATGGTTTTAAGGATGATTTTAGTGGACTAAAATATGAACCAAAAGTAATGAAGGTTAGGGGTAAAATGAAAAAATAATAATAAGGAAAGGAAATATAAGAATCGATTTATGAACTTTTGGTGTTTTGAGTGTGTAAATACCAAACATATTAAAATATATTATCCTGACTTTAAAAATAAAGATATTGTGGCCCAATGTCATGTGGTATGCCCGATGTTCTCCATTGTGGATGTTCTTTATTTCTTTTTTAGAAGATCTTAGTTAGAATTAGGCATAGATTATAGGTTTTATCCTTTTTCATTCCTAGGACTGGCTCTACTATGTTTATAAGGGCCCCCAGTGGGAGGGGTTGATTTTCTTTGGGATAGTCTATGCCATTATATCTTAGGTGGAGATTATTCTCCTATCAGCTTCCTAATTTTGGTTACTATGTGATATACTATTTTCTTACTTCTTCATTATAGTGAAAATTTATTTTGATGAGTTTTCATGTTCATGATATTTTACCTATGAGGAATTATATGTATTTCCATTTCACAAAATTCTCTAGAGTACATCAAGATTTTGGTGGAAGCTTAGGTGTTGTTGGTAAGTTCTGGTTTAATGTTGTATCTTAGTTTTGAAATTTCTAATCATTTTTAATCAGTATAATAGAAGTTGATTGGTAGTAATGGTAGAACATATTCCACTTATAGAATAGTCTAAGCGGTATTCGTGTTGGGTGAATATTATGTAGACTTAGAGTTTTCTGTTTTGAAAATCTACCCAAAAAAACCAATAGTCTAGGACAGCTAGGTTGAAAAAAAAACCATCTTTTTGTTTTTTATTTTCTTTTGAAATGGTGGAGATTTTTTAAATTATGTTTTCATATTATAATTTTCCATGAAATAATTTTTTATTATTCTGAAAATTATATTGCTTTCTTCTATTTGTGGATATCTATAGAGGCTTACTATTTGGGCCTCCATCTATCCTAAGTGTTCATATTTGGGGGAGACCTAGTTCTACTTTATTAATCCCTGCCCTTCAATGATTCTTATTCTAGCCATTTATTAAATCACATCTGATCTCTCTACTTTTGGGAATTCTAGTTTCTTATAAATTTGTTTCCACTTCCTTGGTACCCAGTTCCCACCTATCGCTTGTACAAGATTAAGTGTGATTTTTTTCACCTGCATAGTTTTTTAAAATTGTCCTCTCATCCTAATCCCACCACACATCCACCTCATCTATTGCGTTTGTTAGTTCATCCTCTCACCTCTGCCTTACCTTTTTTTTTGTGCCTTAATTATTGTCCCCAACCACCCATTTTCAAGTATGCAGTTCTTTATTTTTCTAAGTATCTTGATCAAAGAAAAGAACATTGAGAGAATACAGGACATCCCTACCTCCCATGGAACTCTATGCTATCCCCTCATTCAAGTGGCCCCTTCAAGTGGAGAGTTTTTAGAGTGCAAGATCTATATGACCCCGAAAATTTCAGAAAATATAAGACCTGGAAGTTATTCCTTCAAAGATAATCTTTTTTATGTTTCTATCATTGGATCTGGTTTGTAATATTCTTGTGTATTTTTCCTAATTTTGTTCTGTGCTAAATTCTTTATTTTCTCATTTTTTTGGAGTTTCAGGCATGATTCCATCCCATTTAAGGGTGTACATTACCATCTTTAGTCTAGGATTCACTGTGGGCTCAGAGATTGATGAGGTCTCTGTGCTTGGACAACTTCTGTGGTCCGCGTACATTTTTACTTCCTTTATCTTCTATGTTTAATGATTATTATTTATTTTTAATAATAATAAAAGATTTTGGTTGTGTTATAACTATACATAAAGGATCAACAAGATCTGAAGCACATAAATCGATTGTATTCTTAACTTTTTTGAATTAATTTTTTTGTATGCTAGTTTCTTTGTCCAGTCTTTCTTTCTTGTTTACCTCTTCTTTTCAGACTGTTTTGATTCTCGATTTTATTTTTTGTTTTTTCATTGGTTCTAGTTTTTTTGTTAGAACACCCTCACCCTCACTTAACACTGCAGATTTTAGATTGTACCAAATCAAGGATTTTGAGTTCGAATCCACTGACCAATGCTTCAGTTGAAATTAATTGAAAACTCATACCTCACACCACTAATAGTGTGTGACTAGTTCTTCCCATGTGTGCCACATCCAACCATGATTGACGAATTCAAAGCCTATGAATACTGACTGCAGCTCGATAAACTGATTTTGCAGATGATAACTAAGCTCAATGTGGAACTTAAACGTACCACCCTATTTTGACCTAATGAGATTCAATCGAGATGAGATCGATCAATCTGGGAGTACAAATAAAAACTGAATTCACTGATTAATTTTGTGCTACTTGTTCATTCCCTATGTAGGTACTAATTTGGAAAAGATTGAGGTTCATTCCAAAGGCAACAGCTACAGCTTTGAAGAAGAATAGACACAATGTGCTTGAAGAATTTTTCAAAAATAAAGTTCTCACTAATATTAGGTTGATAACTCTACATATGGAGCTCCCAATATCAAGAATACTCCCTATCTCATGTTGTGTTGATCTAAGCATGCTATATTCACCAACTGCTTTCTAGACCAGCACCTTGGGTGCTCTGTTCAAATAGATTCTAGACCCAAGCTCACTTGTGTAGACCAACTCCTTCCTTGATATGACATTATCAAACTCAAATTCAAGTAGAAAAAACTATTTGATCCAAGTCGGAATACTGTCATTCTAGGCCTAATTTATTGAGTCTCAAATGTAGTGGAAGTGAACTAGTTAAATTCATGTATCTCAAGAAACATTTTAAATTCAAGCATCTGGTATACCCAAAGTACCATTATTTTATTCTAGAGTAGATCTATATGAATATCAAACATAGAATAGGATATCAAAGCCAAGAAAACCATTCCTAGTGCTTATGACCAATTCCACAGAGCCCCACCTTCCAAGTCCCAAAATACAAGTCCAAATCCAACACATATATTTTATTCATCCTCTAAACAGAATTTCATGTATACTAAAACTATGGAAAACTAGAATGATACAGCTTTGATTCACTATTAAATGGTATGGAGTTTGATCATGGGAGGATTTCAAATTAGTTGTCCCTATTCATTCCATCATAGTCCTTGAGGAAGACACATGTCAAGTATTCGGGGAAGAATTTAATTAAAGTAACATCCCAAGATTTAGTACATTTATTCTATTATAATACTATGTTTAAAAAATTTACTATATTAAAATAAACCATGAATGATTTTAATTAACTTATCAGTTTTATGCTTTCTTCATATTTTGAATTTATATTCATTATATAATTTAAAATATATGATTCATTATGCTAATTCTACATTATTATTTATAAATATAAATAATAAGATCATTTGAAGTTATTTCATAAATTATATTTCATATATAATAAAAGTACATTTCAAGTGAAAGTGATTATTAATCACATAAAAGAACTTTTATTTTGGTATAAAATTTGTAGTTATGATAAAAATGAAAAATCTTATGTTTTTAATACTCTTACTTTTTAATATGTTATTATTTATGCAGAAATAATATATATATATATATATAATTCTATATAAATATATCATTATGAAATTTATAATTTAATTAAGAATATATTTATAACTCATATGGGTAATATCCTAATAAAATTAAGTAATTACCTATAATTATTAATGAATATAAATTACTATATTTATCATGGTGAAGAAAGTGTTTGTTTGAAATAAATATAGTTTTGGAATAAGAATATTTAATTTTTATATTTATCTTTAACATAATTGTAAAGATATTATGTTAATATTTTAATAAAATTAATGGTTTATATGATTTTTAGAATTGGAATTATAAAATTTAATAGTTAAAATATTATTTTACATAAAAAATGAATTTGTGTAAAGGTAATATTACCTATGTAAGGGTATATGAGTACTTGCACAAAGGTAGGGTGGTGATTTTGGATCTCATATAATGGTAGCACTTGATATGTAAGGGTAGATCACCTGAAGCCTCATTTGAGTACTCGTGTAAAGGTAACACCCACTATATAAGGGTATATAGCCCACTATGTAAGGTTACACAACTCTCATGTAAGAGAAACATGCACCTTTCCATGGCTACCTAAGGGTAATGAGGTACCTATGTAAGGGTGCTTTGTCACTTCCAAAGGTGTAAACCGAACTCTATAAGGGTACCAACATTACTTGTCTAAAGGAAAGTAACCCAGTAAACGGTCTATGTAAGGGTAACTAAAACATTATCAATGCTAAGTAAGGGTAGAAAAAACATACGTAATGGTAGTCTTGCTAAATTAAAGTTCACATAATGGTCTCCAAAACCCATATAAAGGTAAATAATAAGAAAAAAACCCACATAAGGGTAAACATGGTGAAATGTAAAGGTAATCCATATATTTTAAAATCCACATAAGGTTATAATACTACTTACGTAAGGGTTATACCATGTTTTAAAGATCTATGTAAAGGTTTTTTAAATCCACATAAAGATAATTTCATACTTCCAAACATGTGTCTACTTCATCGTCTTCTTCCTCGCTTGAAACTTATACATAATCAAATAGTATATATATATATATATATATTTAATATATCATTATCATTTCGATTTTCATGCTGGTTTTGTTGATACAGAAGACCAAATTATTTGAACACAACACCTATAATGAACAATATCATTTATAAAACCATTTTTTTATCTCTAAATTACCTAGTAGTGGTATTTAGCTTTCTCGGTAATCCATGTGGGATCAAACTCTATGAAACATCACATTTATAATATTATATATTTTTAAATAATTTATTTGGACTTAGAAAATCTTATCATGATTCTGATTGAATCCAAGACTATCCATGTATAAAATATAATAATTTGGTACAACATGAAAACAAATAGTGAGAGGTTATATTTTAAGAAACACAAAAGTTATGGATTTCTTATTTAAAGGAATAGAGTCTTAATATTTATTATTGTATCTTATTGTAAATAGTTGAAATACCTCATGTTATTTTCTCATTTTTTGATAGGGATAGGGAATTATTATAGTTTTCTTCAGTTAGGTGTTTTTATTGCAGGAGCCTTGTCATAGGATTTCGATCTCCAAATAAGGGGAGATAAATGATGGTCTCATTGTTTTATCAAAGTTGTTAAATTATGGTAGTGGAAAATGATTTTGTTAAAATTTTACTCATTTCAAAAAAATCCTAATTTTAAAGGAATTATTTTTAAAATATCTATTTTATAGTATTTAAGGAAGTTTCTTATTTTCAAGAAAAATACTATCTTCTATGAACTTTAATTTCATGATTTTCTAAACCCTATATTGTGTAAGGGGAAATCATTTTATGTTTCAAAAAACACTTTCTCATATGGGAATAATTTTTTAATTATTTTTAAAGGACTTTATCTTATGAATAATATTCTAAAGGTTTTATAATTTCAATGAATAATTTAATAAAATAGAGAAATTATCATTTCATGCTAGAAATGTTCCTTAAAAGTTATGGATTTAATTCATGACTACATGTCATATTTGGACATTCACTATATTATTCATTTACATTCTATATATTTCATGAAAATCATTTTAATTTATTTCTAAGAATTATTTATAAGTGTTGCCTATGAATATTTTAATCGATATGAATTATGAATTTTCCATTAAGTAAAATTTTACTAAATTTTATTATATATGTAATTATTTTACTCTCTGTACATAAATTACATATATTTGTAGTTCTTAAAGGTAATTTTTAGTGGATTTATAATTAGAAAGTAAATATTTACAAAAATGAATTATTTAATATTTTGGCACTTGGGAATTGATCATGATGATGAGGAAAGGCGATTGATCCCATGAACTCAAGAGGATTTTTTTTCTTAAAAGTGATGTTTAGAACATCAGTACTACTAGTTTCCACAAGTGTTTTCTTAAATTTTTCTGAGTGTAATTATATTCCATAAAGATATATTATTTTCAAAAGTAATTTTTTGATGTTTTTAAAGGAGAATTATAGATTTATTCCGAAGGATTTTTATGTTTTAAAAATAATTTGTCCTTCAAAAATTTTGAAAAGAATCTATTATATATTTTGAAATGCTAAAATATTTTGTAAAAAATATTTATTATTTAAAAAATGATTTTTATTTTATATAAAGAATTTTTTTTAAAGAGTTTCTATATAATATTTAAAGAGATAATTTCATCTCATGTTTTTCAACCCATTACTAAGTAATTTTATACTCACCCCATGATTTAAAATTATTTTAATAGCTATAATGACGAGTATGTGATCAATGATGAATATCCTTGATTAAGATTCTAGATCGGGGGAAGTTGGATAATTTTTTTTTAGAATTTTATTATAAACTCAAATATATATTAGATTTTCTTAATCCTTTAAAACTATAGTCTAAAAAGATAATTGGGTGTTTAAGTGATCCAATTTTCCTTTTTATGTTGTAAATTTCGGATGGTTGAAATTGGGTCACATTTATTTGTATCAAGACATAAATGTAAAGTTTATGTTTTTAGCACCAAATCCAGGAGTGCAGGTCTTGGTCCATCACATTTGGTATCAGATCAGAGATTAGAAAACTTTGGATATTAGGATGATATCATTTGAGGATAAATTAGAAGCATAAAATTTTTGAGTAAAATGAAGTTATATTTTATATGATTGAAGGTATATTAGATGAACAATATTTTAGAATGACAAAGATTTATAAGGAAGGAATCATGTATATTATCTTAGGTTTCCTAGTTTTGAAGTTATGAATACTACAGTATGTATTTTTAGAAGAAAACATTTCTTAAGGAGATATTTTATTCAAATTCCCTATGAAAATATTTTTAATAAATTTAAATTTGGAAGTTAAATTTTTATTTTGAAAATTTGGATTTTGGGGGGGAAATTTATTTAATGGGGTAGAATTTAATATCCTGATATTTATTAAATATTTTCTCTTTTAATAATATGTTGAAAACATTTACTAAATTAAAATTAAGAAGGATTTTAATTAACATATCAGTTTTATGTTTTACTCATAATTTTAATTTATGTTCATTTAATATTTAAAAATATATTAATCACTTTGATAATTATAAATTATTATTTATAAAGTTAAATAATAAGAACTTTTAATGTTATTTCAAAAACTATAATTCATTCCTATTAAAATTACATTTTAAGTGCAAGGGATTATTATACATATAAAATTACTTTTATTTTTGTATGAAATTTATAGTTTTGATTAAAATTTAAAACATTATGTTTTTAATACTATTAATTTTGAATATATTATTATTTTTCATGAAATAAGATATATATATATATATAGATATATAAGTTTATTGAAACACATAATTATGAAATTTATAATTTAATTAAGAAGATGTTTATAACTCCTGTGGGTAATATCCTAATAAAATTAAGTAATGTCCTAGAATTATTAATGAATATATTATAATGGTCAGGGGAGGGGGTAAACAAATGAATATTAATTAAAATACTTATCATGGTAAAGAATGTTTTTATTTAAACTAAACATACTTGTGAAATAAAAATATTTAATTTGTATATATATGTATAACATAATTGCAAAAGGAATTAAATTAATATATTAAAAAAATTAATAGATTATATGAGTTTTAGAATTGGAATTATAAAATTTAATAGTTAAAATATTATTCAGAAAAAAAATGAATTTGTGTAAATTTAATATTACCTATTTAATGGTCGATGACTATTTAAATAAAGGTAAAGAAATGATTTTGAATCTTGCATGAAGGTAGCATTCACCACATAGGGGTATATTTTCTGAATCCTCTCTTGCATAAATGTGATATGGTACTCACATAAAGGCAACACATGAAATGTAAGGGTATGAAGGCATCTATTTAAGGGTACAAAACTCCCACATAATGGTAATTCACACCTTATTGTGGCTACGTAAGGGTGATGTGGTACTTATGCAAGGGTAATTCAGCTCTTACATAAGGGTACATGAAAATATAAAAGGGTACCTACCTGACATGTGTCAGTGTAAGACACACAATACATGGGCTACATAAGAGTAACTCACACTTTAAAAAGTCTATATAAGGGTATAAAAACACTTACATAAGTGTTGTCTACCTAAATTAAATCTCACATGAGGGTCTCTAAAACCAACATAATTGTAAATCAGAAGAAACAAATCCAGCCTAATGGTATTCTTTAGGCTACATAAAGGTAATACCTACATTTAAAACCCCAAAAAAGAGTAGCATACTACTAACATAAGGTTTATCCCATGTTTTAAATCTCCATGTAAAGGTATTCTAAAGCCGTGTAATGATAATTTCATAATTAAATATTTGAGTCTACTGCATCATCTTCATCCTCACTTGAAACTTCCAAATAATACAAGAGTATAATTATATTATATATACCCTTATCATATTAGTTTTTGTGATGAATTTTTTAAAAAAATAAAATAAAATTAATGGAATATGACTCAAATAAAGAATAATCAAATTTTTAAAACCATTTTTTATCTCTTTATTACATAGTAATAGTATTTATCTTACTCAATCATCCATATAAATTTTACCTCCATGAAGATTTGAATTTAAAATCTTATAAATTAATAAATATATGATTGGGCCTTATAAAATCATAGTATGATACTGATTGAATTTGATCTAATCCACATACACAAAATAATAACTTTGTATGATGTGAAAACAAAAAGTAAGATGTTATATTTTTGGAAACCTGAAAGATATAGATTCTTTGTTTAAATATAGAGTCTCTTACCCTATAATATCCCATAATTTTTGTTATATTCACAATACCTCATCTATTTTTCTTAGATTCTGATAGTGATAAATAATTCTTAGAGTTTTCTTTATCTAGGTGTTTTCACAGAAAGAGCCAGCTCATTGGAGGTCTATCTTCAAATAAGGGGAGCTAAAAAGGATTCTTATAGTCTTATAAATGTTTCAAAATTAAGGTAAGGTATAAAAAAATTTAAAATTAAATTTTTTTCAACCCTAATTATAAGGGAATTATTTATAAAATCTCTACTTTAAAGTTTTCAAGGAAGTTTCTTATTTTTAATAAAAAAATCTCTTTTCCTTCAACTACTATTTCAAGGTTAGCTAAACCCATTTTATTGTAAGGTAAAATCATTTTATGGTTTAAAACTGTTTATTTTAAGGGAAGAATATTTTTTTATTTGTAAATTACTTTTTATTATGAATCCTATTATAAAGTTTTTCTAATTTCAACAAATAATTTTATAAAATTTAGAAATTATTATTTCATGTGAGAAATATTGTTTAAAATTTATGGATTCCATTCATGATTATATGTAATGTACGACTAGTCACTATATTCTTCATAGACAATAAATATATTTTATGAAAATATTCTTCATTTATTTAAAATAATTATTTATAACTGTTGTATATGAATGTGTAGACCTTTATGAATTATAGATTTTACATTAAGGCAACTTATACTGAAGATTATTAGATATATAATTATTTTCATCTTTGAAAATAAATTATATATATGAATTTTTGAAATTTTATTTGTAGTTGATTTATAATGAGAATTGTAATCTTTACAAAAATGTTTTATTAAAAATTTTGGAACTTGGGTATTGATCATGATGATGATGAAAGGGGAGTCAATCCATGACCTCAGGGGGATTTTTCCTAAAAGTTATGTTTATAACTTCAATAATAATAGTGGTCACAACGGTTTTATTAAATTTTTTTATTATCATTATATTCCATACAGAAATATATTTTTCAAGTTATATTTATTTATGTTTTCATAGAAGAGATATAGGTTTATTTCAAGGATTTTTATGTTTTCAAGGGAAAATATGTTTCCAAAATAATATGTCTTCAAAAGTTTTGAAAATCATATCTTATGGATTTTGAAACCCTAAATTGTTATTTTGTATTAAAAAAATATTTATTATAAAAAAAATTCTTTTTGATATAATGAAATACTTTAGAAGGAAATTTTATTTCATATTTAAAGAGAAAGGATTTTACATTATGTTTTAAAACCCATTACTAAGAAATTTTGTGATCACCACATGTTTTAAAATTATTTTCACAGGTATAGTTATGAGTATAATATAAATGGTGAATATAATCGATTAAGAGTCTATCTCGAGTAAATCTAGATAATAATTCATATAATGTTATATAAACTCTTATATTTATTATATTCCCCCGATCCTCTAAAACTCTAGACCTAAAATATCATTGGGTGTGTAAGTGATCTAATATTCCATTTTATGTTGTAAATTTTTGATTTTTGAAATTGGGTCACATTTATTGGTATCGAGCCACAATTTCAAATTTAATGTTTTTAGAATTGGATTAGGGAGTGTAGGTCTTGGGCTATCACAATTAAGATTGGAAAAAATTGAATAATATTTGTGAAGGTATTGGAACTCCTTGTAAATGGAGGAAGAACATGTGCTTCTCAAGAGTGACTAGTGGAGTCTAATAACTATGTTAGGTGAGTATGGATAATGTATTTATTGTTATATCTTTTTATTCCAAACCAAAAGTTTCATGATAAGATAATCCGAGAGATTTCATTTTATTAGAGAATAACATAGAAGAAAATTGAATAATGATTCATGGGTAAGTGAGGAGATTAATCCATGGCTAAACCACTATCTTTTTAAATGATATTGAAACCAATCAATCACAATCATTTTTTCATCTATTCAAACCCATTAAACAAGATAAAACACATATATAGTGATGTCATTTATGGAGATAACCTGAGTCCCACTAATACTACTTTTTTTCTTGGATTTAAACTTCATTTTTTGGCCACTCTACAATAGAATACACATCATCTAGTGAAGAGGAATAATATCTCTACATGAAATACTTAAATGATGTGTTATATTTATAGTGATTCATTTTATCATCTTTTTCTAGTGAGCTCCTAAAAAAATATGAGGAAATCGATGCATGTATCATATTATATCACCTTCATGATCTTTATCATGAGAAGGTGAGACTAGTGAGATATGTATGTCCAAGGCACAATTCACATAAAATTTTGGAGATTTGGGGTTAGTTGGTCCACATGTAGTCAAAATTATTGGCTACATAGAGAACTTATACATCTTCGGCTTTAAGATTCTAGATTATTTTTTCACATATCTCATATTATCCACATTACATAAAAGCTTCTCCAGGTTCATTATGAATTATAATTAAAAAAATGGCGAAAATACTCTATCAGAACTCCTTACCTTAATTTGATAAGTTGATAAGGACATGAGGCTTGAGAAACTTGTGATCCTTATAATGAATAAAAGGAAAAATAATGAAAATACCCCCAAGACTCACTCTAAGTATCAGGATTTTGAGCACCCACCTTCTAAAAAGAGGAATATCCAAAGGATAGAAAAGAAATAAAATGCAGTATGTTTTTCTTATAGAAATCTAGGCCATTTTAATAAGTAAAACACCTAGTTAACAAAGATTGGGGAAGCTTCAAGTGTGTTTATAATCAGGTGAAATAATTCTATATCTACTACATGGGTACTATATATATCTTTTCATACTCACATATGTATCAAAATTTAGGAACAAATAGTATTTTAGAATATTTATAGAGGAGAGGTGGATCTTTATGCTTCCAATGGAGCATGATCTATTTCCTTGGCTACAGTAGACTACCAACTTATATTTTTAAAATGGATGATCATGATTTTTAAAAAATATTATTATGTACCTAGTGTTACCAAAACATAATTTATGTATTGTACCTATACATGGATGTTTTTATTTACAAATTTTTAAATAAAATCTATTTCTTTTATAAATACAACATATGTTATAGTACATCATGTTTAAATAATTATTTTTATGTATTATATTGAAAAAAATAAAGTATTGGAAAATGATAATGAATCAAGTTAACATGACACATATCACACCTAGTTGTGCCATCACCAACTTGTTCATATAAATGAGAATTGGTTTACACAGATCTATCAAGATGGTTATTTATATTCTTTTGAACTAAAGTGAATTGTCATACTTGTTTACAAGGTAATATGACCAAGCCAACTTTTGTGGATAGGGTGAAAGGGTTATGGGGATTCTAAAATTGGTCTGCATTGATGTGTAGGGACATTTATTGATAGAATCTAGAGGTGGGTATTCTTACTTAATTACTTTAACTAATGAATTGAGTATATAAAGAAGTTTTTACTTAATGATGCATAACATTGAATCCTTTGAGAAATTCAGGAAGTTTGAGAATAATGTAAATAATTAACTTGGTAATAATATAATATTTGATTTGATCAGGGTTGTGAGTATCTTAACTAATATTTCATCAACTATTTATGTGATTTTGGGATTATATCTCAACTTACTTATCTGTATACACCACAGTGTAACGATGTCAGTAAAAAGAGGAATCATACCTTTCTTGACATGGTAAGATCAATAATGAGTCATGAAATTCTTCCATTATCCTTTAATCAATATGAATTATACAATGTGTAAACATTCTAAATTGAGTGATAACAAAGGTTTCTAGTAGAACACAATACAAATTAATGTATAGTAAGAAATTAGTGTTTCCACATACTTATATATAAATTTGTGAGGCATTTTTTAAGGCCAGATCTTGCAATAAACATTCACCACGGGGCATGAATTGTATCATTATAGGATATTTAAAGGAAACAAGGAGATATTATATATATGAACCTTTAAAAAATAGATCCATTGTTGTAATAAAATCCATATTTCTTAAGAGGTAGCATACCTCTAAAAAGTTATAGTGGGATAAAGATTGTTTTATATGATGTTGATACGAACAATACATAAGAGTTAGTGTAGGAACAGATTTTATAGGTCCCCATGGAAGATATTGTTCATGATACATAAAAACTATGTAAGATCACCGGAGAGGTTTGAGAACCAAAAAGATATGGTTTTTTAAATCTCTGAAGATGGTGACTCATTATTAGTTAATAATAGTGATATTCTTTCCTAAAAAGAGTCTGTTGAGATCTTAGAAGTTTCAAAATTTCAAGAATCCATGAATTTTGAGATTAATTATATGTATCAAAACCATGTGTGGGTTCTACGTGATCTAAAATTTAATTTAAAAACTCTTTTAGGGAAAATGGGTATTCAATAGAAAATTGTACATATAAGGTAAAGTGACTACCTATAAATCATAATTAGTGGCTAAAGGGTTTAAACAACATCAATTCATAAACTATGATTTCCCTAGTTATCATTTTTAAATCCATCATAATTATACTTGATATAGTATATTTCCATGATTATGAGATGTTTCAGATGGATGTCAAAACATCTTTCCTTAATAGAAAATTTTAGGAAAATGACTATATGAAGCAATCTAAAAGGTTTGTGACTCTAGGTAATGTCAATAAATTATAAGATATTTATATATATATCTATGGATTGAATCAGACATCCAGGTCATCGAACATTTAGTTCATTGAATCCATAATAGGTTTTTTTTATAAAGAATGAATGTGATTCATATGTCTATAAGTGGTATAGTGGGAGTGTGTCCATTTTCTTGGTAGTATATTTTAATGACATGTTACTTATTGTAAATGATATACTGATCTTATAGTCTGTTAAGGACTAGTTTAACAAGCTCTTTCTTGTGAAGGACTTATTTGAAGTGGCCTACATTCTTGGGATCAAGTTTATTTGTGATATAACCAAAAGGCTACTTGGGCTAAGTCAAGGTACATACATTGAATAGATATTGAATAAATTTAGTATAGAACAATCCAATATGATATTAGTTCTAGTGTCACGTGGTGTACATATTTACAAGAAAATGTGTCCTTGGATACAACAGGAGAGATATAGGATAAGAAATATCTCATATACTTATATGATAGGATTCATCATGTATTCCATGTTATGTACGAGTCATTATGTTTCTTATTCCTTACCCATGGTAGGAATATATTAAATTGATCTAGGTGAATAGATTTGGAATACTATTAAGGATAACCTTAGGTATTTGTGGAAAACTAATGATATATTCCTAGTATATAGAGGAGAAAAGAAGCTAGTCATCAAGGGATACACATATTTTATTTACCAAATAGATCAAAATGATTTAAAATAATATTCAAGATATGTCTTTAGTCTCAACAAAGGACCTATGAGATAAAAGATTTCAAATCATCTAGTTTTCATTTATTCTATAATGTAATTTGAGTATATTATTTCATATGAGTTGCTAAGGAAGTGGTGTGGATAATAAACCTCATATAAGATCCTGATGTGGTGTATAATATTAAAGACCCAATCACATCATATTGTGATAGTAATTCAGTGGTGGATCTTGCAAAGAAACCATAGTCACATCAATAGATGAAGCACACACTTCACAAGTATAACCTATTGAGGGTTTTTTCTGAAAGTAATGATGTTTTTTTATTTGATTTTCCCCATAGGAGAATGTAGGGGGGCTTAACTAAATCGTTATCTTAGAAGAATCATGAAATTCATGTGAGGCCTGGAAGACTAAGATTTGTTAACTATTTTCTCTAGTGTAAGTGGGTTTCAATTGAATTTGGTTCCCTAGAACTTACTTATGTGTAATTTTTGATTTCCTATATTCATGGTTTTGAATATTAATAAATTTCTTATCATGTCACGATTTTTCTTCTGTGTGAAATTGTATGTGATAATGTATCAAGTTTACTTATCACATTAAAAGGTCATGGAAATTTCCAACTATGATGATAACATTGAAGTGTTTTGAATGTATTCTTAAATATATATTCTATTGTTTGATGGTATTGTATGAAAATACACAGATGATGCATAATATCAAATTTAAGAGGCTTATAATACATTGATACTTCTTCTCACTAATTTTTACCTTGGTAACTGTAAGATTGGATGTAATGAGAACTTTACGAGCTAGCAGGAAATCCACATTTAAATATTTCATTAGATTTCCACATATACGAACATGTTTAATGGCCCTTATACTTTAATATTATTAATAATTAATATCATGAGTCATGTATTTAGATGTATTGAAAAAACCCATGAGGACATATGTTCACATCAAGGTAGGATGTGTGGTTGTGTCATAAGTGATATTTCATTAATGAATAATGAGAGGATTACTTTTTCCTTTTTTTATTTAATAGAAGTTGATATATTTGGCCCTTTTATTGGAATGGAATTTCTAAATTGAGTCCATGTCTAGGAATTTTTTTGAAAAGTTCATTTTCATAAAGGAAAATAAATAGACATCGAGCACATAGGTTGATGACACCAGTATGAAAGCTTTTTGATTAGTGAAATTGAGAAAAAGGGATTATATTAAACAGTGTTTTTCTATAAGAGGTTTTATATCATCATGACATTAAATTCTTTGTCTATGGTTTCCTTGTCAAATACTAAGCTTAGATATTAGGTGTTTTTCTTAATATCACTCATAAAGGGTCCTAGAAGGTCACAAAATAAGTGTATCTTGAACCTCATTAAAATTATATAGGAATTTAACATGTTGAATAAATATTCACTTATACAAAAATGGTTTTTATATTGATTATTTTATGTTTTTAATGTTAATTTTTTAAGGGATTTAATTGTAAGAAACATAGTAAACATATTTTTAACATTAATTTCTAATAACTGATGTCAAAATTATATTCTCAAAAAAACTAAAAACTTTCTATATTTGTTATTTGTATACAAAAATCAAACATTTTCAATTATTTTTATATTTCAAAAAATATTAATCCCTTGGTAGATAATACAATACAAATATGATAAAAAAATTTGAAACCAAATAAAAAATAAACGGTATCTTAAAGCTTAAACTTAAATTCTATGATTTATTAATTGTAATTCATCATTTTTAGTCAAGGGAAGAACTCATGAGGAAACCAAAAAATATTGCTGGGGAGGAATTTTAAAATGTGAATAATAAATATCATGTTGGATTTAAATATTCTTAACTTGATTGGAAGAATAATTCTTTATCATAAAAAAAAAATCATCAAAAGATAAATAGTCTATAAAATATAATCAGAAAAATATTAAATAATAAGAGAACAATTATCAATATCATGGATAAATCATTAAATGGAGAACTGGAGGAAGGGTCGTATAGATTGAAGGATGAGGAGATCAAATATTGAAAAAGAGAGGATGAAACATATATAGAGTTATTGAAAATGGTTTACATATCCTTATAAATTTTAGGTTGGATTTTATATTTTTAATGGGGAGTTATGAAAAAATTAAAACACCTCTAGTGCTCAATTCAATTATTTACTTCTAAAATTTGTAATATTAATAAAAAAACTTTAATACACAGATATCTGATAGTTTTAACATTTTTTATTTAAAAACAAACATTAAAACTAAATTTTTTAACATTGTTTTTAAATTACCAATTTAAAAAATGGATTTCACATTGGTTATTTAATAACCAATGTTAAAAACCTACTTTCAAATGGATTTAATGTCAATTATGTAAACATTAGTTATTGAATAACCAATTAAAACCTCAATGTGAAAGCTATTTTTTATACTAGTGATTATTCATGTATGTGGTTTAATAATTTTTTATGTTTAGTTGATCATAAATATTCAGTCACTAGTTATTCAAGTGAATATATGAGTTGAATATTTAATCAATATAATTTTACTATTTTAGTGAATAGAATATTTATTTATCTATTGGTGAATAATTCAGTGATATTTTTTAAAATAAATAGTCATTATTTAGGGTTTAAAAATTCAATGGAGGAAAGATAATAAAAGTTTATGGCCTAATGAAAATGATATATTAAATATCATTTGAATAAATATGAATTTATATATTTAAGAAATTATATTTATATATCTATGAGTTTATCATATGTATAGTAAATATTATTATTATTATTATTATTATTATTATTAGTTAAAAGTGTGGTTTTCTGGATATTAAAAGAATAATAAGGGTTCATCTACAATTATTATTCTATAAACCTAGATCTATATAAACCTGATTATATTATTCTCAACCTTAATCATCATTGCGCACACAAATATTCTAGAGGGAATCCTTTCAATCCATAGAGAGATATTTCTATAGAATTCTCTCATGAATAGAGAGTAATTCATCTCTTCACTCTCTTAACTCTATAAATAATAATTTTAATCCTTCATCCTCAAAGAGATTATTTTGGTAATCACCAATGAATAGAATATGCATTAGAATCATTCATTCTATCACCCTAGGATTTCTATGGCAATGTTCGGAGGTTTGTGATGCACATGTAGATAGCCACTGGGATTCTACCCTTGAATCCTATGACACAATGACGGTGTGACCTAAAACTTTCATATAATTTTTCAATGAATAAATAATTCCAACAAAATGTAATTATTATTTAAATAAATTAATAATATAATATATGTGATGATATTGTCTTATAGATTATAAGGTTTCTATTCATCTAGTTCTGAGGTGAAATCCAAATAAGTTGATGAAATTGCATCTTTTGGCATAGGGCTGACTACTTATACAACTCTGTGAAACCTTAAAGTGGTATCAGAGTGGTCGCATAATAATTTATAATTATTTAGTATTCATTGAACTATTATATATTTTTTTTAGTTTTCCATTTTTGGTTTATTCATTCTTTAATATAAAAGTAAATTAATATGTTTCATCAAGAAAACATCCTTAACTCAAGTTTCATATGATATTAAAGAGGTTATGAATGGTTGGAGAATGATCAAATAATCTATCAGATGGTGCAAGATATTTTGGTCGTTAGACATTGTTACATTACATGTAACAAAAAATTACATGTCATATACCAAGCTTCACTGCACATGGATGTTCTAAGGGATACACAACACACTAAGAGGTAAATAATTTTTAGTATATTAAATGATCATTAAATATTTCATGTGATGGATGGGTTTGGCTAGTACATGGTTTTTTAGACCACACAACATGTATCTAGCATACACGTTGTGTCCTCTATGATTTTTCACATCAAATTTATGGAATCTGTGTGGTCAAATGTGCATCATTTATGAATACATGACACGTGAGAATAAAAGATGATATAGTATTTATTTAATTAAATATTTTAATAACTTTTAGGTAATCTATTGAGTGATTAATTCCAAAATGTTATTTTATTAAAGAATTATTGAATATTGGTTAATTTTATGTAAAGATTATTATTCCTTGACGATTGTAATTAAAATAAATTTTTTTATTAAAATATTGAAAGTTATTTGATTCGTTTATACACTTTAAGAACAAATATTTTTATTTTTTTGGTGATTTTCCATTCAAATAATATTTTAGAATTTATTTTATGGATTTTGGTTCTAGAAAATAATTATTTCAATTTTCAATATTTTATTTTTTTACATTTTTTATTGGATTAATTTTTTATCCTAATTGGAAGTTTTAATTGGTTTTTGGAAGTGTGGAGTTATAAGAAACCATTGTGTAGTCACTTAAGTAACCAAATTATGGAAAATAAATAAATGGAAAAAGTTCTCATTCCAATCCACCCTACTATCCCAAGAAAATATGATGGCCTATTTTTAAGAAACTACAAAAAAAAGAGTTCCACGTTGCTACAAAAAGAATGATCAAGCTACTATGAGGCCACAGTCGATCAACCAACCATGTGAAGTATCCCAATTGACCATTGAATGTAGTAGGATAAATTTTGTATTAGGTTAAATAATATCCATTAAAGTTGAGAGTATTTATAGTGGAGATTTATCATGCTCTAGTTTTGGGAAGAAGAACTTCAAATCTGAGATAGGGATATTTGGGAGCCGAATGAGATTGAATAAAAATCTATGGGTGACACTGCCATTATTTTTTGGAAGTTTTTTATTATTTATGGTTGTAACCCCTTGTTTTAGTCTAGGGAGGCAGGAAGTTTCAAGTTTAGTGGGTGGTCAACCCCACTAACCATTGAGAGAAATGTGAGAGGTGTTGGGTAGGGCTAGAAGAAGTCTATAGAAGGAAAGTGGTCTTTTCATTTCATCATCTCAATCATATGTGGTTTTTAATTTATATGTGTGGTATTTTGTGAATTAGTTTCCCTACATATTCAGGGGAGATACTTTTTAGGGATATTATCCTTGTAATTCTGATGGAGTGTGTACGCACTTTTAATAATAGTGAGATCCTTCTACTTGACCATGGTTTTTTACAACTTTTATTTTGGGGGTTTTACCACATTACATCTAGTTTCATTTATTTATGAATTTTTTTCACTTTATTTTATCTTAAAATTATCAATGAACTAGTGGTTAAATCATTTTTTTTTTCAAAAACACATATCCAAGAGAGGTTATGGCCTAGTTTTGTTAAGTTTTTTTTGTGTGTTAATAATTCTCACAAATTTGAGTATGCTCTATGATTGAGGCTTTGGTTAATCTTTCACGTTAGAAAAAAATGTGATTATTAAATACACAGATATGAAATAATATGGTTATGGACTGATGACATGTCCATATGGTGGTGAAATTTGAGATCACAAAATTCAAATAGAATATTTTTCCTTTGTGGAAAATGGATATGCAGGTGGTGTTGCAGAAGGATAATTGCCTAATGGAAACTGATAAAAGACCGAATAGTGTGATGATGGAGTGTGGTTCCAGTGGGAGATATAATCATGACATGGATCAGAATGTGTAAAGCGATTCTAGAAATGAATACTTACTATTCAGTGAAGTGGTGATGAGTACTAGAAGTAGACAACATCTCAATGACACATGGATAATCAAATCAGGAGAAACATGGAACATGATATCTCGATTATAATGGTTTGATTAGTATGATATTATCCCATAAGGATTTATATATGTGTGGAATTATCACACATTGAATATAATTAGAATTTATACCATCAAAATGGAGATGCATGATATTATTGTTTGAACCACACAAGTAGTAATCCATAGGAAGGTCCTAAAGAAGAACGTATTGCCTTTGAGACAATTTGATGATATTGGATGAAATACTCACTCTAAGAAATGAGTGATAATATTTTTTAAGGTTTAAATTGTGTTGATGAATACATAGAAGATCTCAAAGAATATGTATGTGATTATGGGTGAAACATACTAATAGGTAATGATAGTTGATGCAACAACTACCTCAACGGAAGAGTTGAAAACATTATGACATTAAGAGCATGGTCATATGTCTGAATGAGGAATGAATATACTTGATGACCATAAGTTGTTAACTAGTATTAATAATGTATCTTTACCATTTTATGAGCATTTTTTTTTACAAAAAAACCTAGGTTGAAGTTTCGGACATCAATAACAAGAATAAAAGAGATCTTAGAGTAGATTTATTTTGACATTTGGAATGCACTGGTTATATCACTGGAGGAGAAAGATATTTCATATTATTTATTGATGATTATTCCAGGATATTTTAATTTTATTAAATAAATATTAAATTGGGTGTTTTTGAAGGCTTCAAAGAATTCAAATCACAAAATGGGATAGAATCTCTAAAAAAGATCAAGTGTTTGAGAATTAAAAATGTTGGAGAATATACAAGTGGGGATTTTGATACTTTTTATTGATGGGAAGGTATCGAGTGATAGTTCATGGTGAAATACACTCCTTAGTAGAATGGAGTTGAAGAGTGGATAAACAAAACCCTATTGGATAGAACAAGGGTTATGTTAAAGACTGTTGGAATTACTAAAACATTTTGGCAAGAAGTAATGAATATCACCAATTATATGATCAACTGATCTCCTTCAATTGTGATTTATATTAACACATTTATGGGGATGTAGAACAGTCAACCGTATGACTATTCTTGGTTATATACTGTCAAAAGTCCTTTATATGCACTATTTAATGACCTGGAATGATCGAAGTTGTATTAGAGATCCAAGAAATGTATCTTATTGGAATACACAGATGGTGTGAAGGGGTATCATTTCTAAGACCCCACTTCTCACAAACATATCATTAGAAGAGATTTCATTTTTATAGAATACAAGGTGAAAATTAAAATTCATAAATACATAGAGAAATATATTATAGAAACGACAACATTTGAGTTGGAGGAAAAATACAAGGAAGAATTTCTTCGAAGGCATTACCAGAGCATGATGATCAAGTACCAGTTGAGTCTGGACCATGACATTCAACTCGAGAGAACAGATAATCAGAATATAACTTAAACTATTTAATTGAGAGGAATATTATGTACTACTTATTTATAGAGTATTTGGAGACATATTTTATTGTGGAGGAGACCCACAGTCCATATGTATCCTCATGGATGGTAGTGATGCGGGAAGAACTTCAATCCTTGCATAAGAACAAGACTTGGGATCGCTTTAGTTTAACTCATGGGAGGAAGGGTATTAGAGAAAAATGGGTCTTTAAGATCAAGTGAGATGAAAAGTACCAAGTGGAAATGTATCATGAAATACTATTGGTCAACAGATATTCTCAAAAAGAAGTTATTGATTTCAATGAAATATTTTATCCAATTTCTAGATTGATTACTATTTGGATAGTTTTGGAATTTTGTGCTATATACAGTTTACATCTATAGTAGTTATATGTGAATATATATTTTCTCCATTTTAATCATGAGGAATAAATCCATATAATTTAACTAGAAGGTTTTTTAGAAAAGTCATAGAGAACATAGTTTGAATGTTGAACAAATCTATGTATGGTCTCAAGCAGACACTAAGATATTAGTACAAGAGATTTGATACCTATATCCTGAAACTTGGATACATCAAGATTCATTCAAATAATTATACATATTTCATGAGTTCTAATGGTAATTATTTCATCTTATTCTATTATATTTGGATGACATGTTATTTGAGTCCCAAAAAATTGTCAAATATAGGAGCAGAAGGAATAATTGGTTTGGGAGTTTGAGATGAAGGAATTGGGAATAGAAAACAATATTCTTGGGATGTAGATTTCCTAAGATGGAAAAATGGGAAGATTTAGATATCAAAAATTAATTACTTTTGGAATGTCTTGAAATGCTTCAATACGAAGGAATGTAATCCAATATCTACCCCCAATTCCTTTAAATTAATACTTATCATAGAATATGAGTCCTAGAAGTGAAGAAGAGAGGATGGATATGTCTTGAGTACCATATTCATCAGTGGTAGGGAGTCTGATGTTTGTTATGGTTTTTAATAGACCAAAAATTTCATATGCAGTGGGAGCAGTTAGTTGGTTCATATAGAGTCTAGGATGGGATAATTGGAACACAATTAATATGATCTTGAGATACATCAAGAAGACCTTATATTTTTATTATGGTATGGAGGATCATATTTTACTATCATAGGCTATGTAGATTCAGATTGTTTAGGTTATTATAACTTGATGAAATCCACTACTTGTTAAGTATTTACTCTTATAGGAGGATTTGTGATCCAGATTTCAAATTTATAGTTAGTTGTGGCCTTATCCATGACTGATGTAGAGTACATAGTTACTACACAGGCTGTCAAGGAGACAATGTATATGATAAGGTTGTTGGAGGACCTTAAGCATAGACATGAAAAGATTCCATGGTTTTGTGATAATAAATGTGTATTTCACATTTCGAAGAATCCATATTTTCATTCCAAGACAAATAATATTGAGGTATAGTATCACTTTATCAGAGATGTAGTGGAAGAAGGAAATGTGGACATACAGAAAATCCACACTAAGTAAAATCCTACAGATTTCTAGATGAAGGTGATTAGCTCTGATTAGTTTAGATTATACATATCCTATAGTGGTCTCATAGACACATGAGCAGTATGATTTGGAATATAGAAAGGATGTGTGGAGATGTGATTGGTTCCCTATAAAACCTTAAATTTGGAGATATATTAGTGTTTTTTTTATTTCAAATGGTGGCCACCCCATTATGTTTTCTTAGGGGAGGTGTGTGGTTACTAGTTTAGTGGGTGACCAACCCCACAAACAATTGAGAGTAGTAGGAGAGGCACTAGTTAGGGATGTAAGTGGAATATAAAAGGCAAGAGGTTCCTTTGATTTTAGCATCTCAATCACAGGAATTTATTCATTTATCTGTGGGTTATTTTGTGAGGTGGTTTCCCCGCATATTTAAGAAATATTTTTTTTGGATATTCTCCATATAATTGTGAGGGACTTTGCATCTAATTTTACCCATATTGAGATTCTAATATTTACCCATGGTTTTTACCCCTTTCATTTTGGGATTTTTCTACATTAAATTTGGTGTCATTTATTTTTGCATTTTTCACTTTATTTTATCTCACAATTATCACTATACCAAAGGGTCAATAATTTTTAGGAACAACAGATGAATAATAATAAAATGACACTAAAACAAAATATAAGGAATTATAGGAATATCGATATCAAACCATTCCAACATGGATAGAGTTCAATAGATCGAGTAAGATGAGGGATGATCAAGATAAGTTTAAGGAAAGACAATTATAGGATTTTTTTCAAAAAATGTACCTAAGATAATTAAAGTATAAATCAGGGAAAAAACATTCAGAATATTTGTGAATGAAATCAAGATTTGATTAAAGATGGAACTGGGTTATAAATGAAATTAGAATTTTTCTAAATACGATGCACCCAAGTTCAAACCATGAAGATGACTTCTCATAGCTGATGAAGAACTACAATCAATATAAAATATTGTTTTCGCTGGGGTTGTTAACTATTGTATGTGTGTTGATGAGAGGGCCTTTATTTCCCCAATGTTGTGGTCGTATATTTCAATAGCAGTAAATATAAGGTGCTCATTGGAATGCTCTGAAGAAGTTCCATCATGTTGAACTGATCTTGTTGCCAAGCTGTTTCTACTTGAATGAAGAACTAAAGACTAATTGGTATTGAGGTTGCTGTATAAGAAAACTATAACTGTTAAGGGGAGATTAGGTTCGCATGAAGGATAAAGTCTACCCAAATTTTTGAATATTTAGGAAATGATCCAAGATTTATTTTATTCATATATTTTTTTTGAAAAAAAATAAGAAGATAAAAAAACTTACATTTTAAAAAACAATTGTCATAAAGAAGTAGAAGTCCTTCACACCTTTGGATTTTTTTCATTCAGGCCAAAAGTATGAAGACCCTTAACACCTTTGCTAAAACAAATTCAAAGGATTTATGGGTCATAATTCCTTTCCCAAAGACCAAAAAAATCATTTAATAAAATACATTTACATATATATGTTTGTACATTTAAAATATTTTTTTTATTTTTATTTTTTATTTTTTATTTACATATATATACAAATAAACATGACTATTGTAGTCACATTAAATTATTAATAATTGTATGATAATTTTTAAATAATACCAGTATTATTAATATTTAAATTTTATATATTAGTTATTTTATTAATTTTTATTTGAAATTTATTTTATTAACTACTATATTAGTTACATTGATAATTATATTATTTACATCATTATTAATATTTATTATTTTAATTATTGTAAATATTTAGTAATAGAAATATTATTTATTAATAATGTAATTACTAAATTTTAATTATAATTTCATAATTAATAATAATTTATAATAATGTAATTAATTATATAATATTTAATAAGAATTAGGCCGACTAATTTTTTAATGTGTAAATGTTATGTTTTTAAATAATAAAGTTTATGACATATAAATTAGATTTTGTTTATTATATTTATGATTTTTTAATATTCAATATTTTTTATATGTTTAGTGAGTTTTTTAAATTTCATTTAGAATCTATTTATACTTTATAATTTATACACTTTAAAATTTACATGTATGAAACATTATAATGCTTAAAGTAGGTGACTTTGAAAGCCTATAAATTAATAAATATAAATATAATATAAATTAAATTTGAAACACTTACTAAATATATAAAAAATAATTGAAAATAAAAATGATTTCATAAAAACAATTAATGAAAATTGATTTTAATGGAACACAATTTTGTTTTTTTAAAACCTAACATTTTTATTTTAAAAAAAATGGCATTCCGTTTATTTAAATTATTTTTATATGTTTACTCAATGTTCTAAATTTCATTTATATTTTAGTTATACTATTTTTTAGGAGCATATATTTTTTAGAGTGTAAATATTATGTTTTAATTAATAATGTTTGTGTCGTGTAAATTAATATTGGTTTTTTATATTGATGAAATTATTTTTATTTTCAACTTTTTAAATATTTTTAGGCAATGTTTTGTGTTTTAATTTTATTTTTTGAATAGTTTAAATTTCATAAGATTTTAAAGTTAATTTAAATTTAATATGGTTTCCTATGTTTTACATATTCGACTTAGAAAGATTATAATAATTAAACTATAATTAAAAAAAATAAAAATTAAAACAAAGGATAAACATATAAATAGTGGTTTCCAAACCCAACCTAACCTGAACGACGTGACCTAATTCAACCGGGTTGGTTTGGGTTGGGTTGGGCTACAAATAGCATATGTTCGGGTTGTGTTAGGTTGGGTTGAGTCAAGGTTTGGTTGGGTCGGGTCAAGGGTTGGAAAAATTCTAAAACAACCTAACCCAACCCTACCCAACCAACCTAACCATAAGTATATATATATTAAATAATAAATAGAAATTAATATTGATTGATGTATAACTAATAAAAAATAACTAATAATTTATAATTAATTAGTAATATTTTCTAATAATTGATAATAATTAATAATAATTTATACTAGAAAATTAATATCAACTACCAATAATAAATAATAATTAACAGTAAATAATAAGGTTATATGTCAATGATCATGTACCTAAGTGTTAAAGGCTCCTTCTTGTATTCCAAAAGAACAAGGATCAAATCCAGGTGGGTGGAATTTCAAGGTTAATGTAGCAGTTATTGTAGCAGCATAACTATTCACCTGATTTGGGCCTTTGGGTCACAGGTCCTTCAGGATACTTAAGGCCTTTAGGCTCCCACAATGTAATAGGTGATGTAGAATAACTAGTCGGTCAATGTAGTTCATCAGGTAGGTAGTGTAGCTTGGCTTCATGAGGCATTATTGGGTGGTAGCTCAAAAGAGATATAGGAACATTTGTACCTAACAATTATATCTCTATCTGCTTGGGACTAAGGGATTCTCTTCCAAGACATTGAAAATTTGAGCACAACATGAAGTTTATTTGAATAGGGGAAACTCATCATGTTAATGGTGATGACCAGACAAGAAAAATGATGCATCTTGGCATCAATCATTCCATAGAGACATGTTCACATTGTTGGGTGGGAAACTCGAAGGAGCAATGGGTGTGCTAAAACCTATCATCTGGCCCTCTACCCAGATGTGGGTTAAAGAGGGGTGCTTTGTTATGAATTCATGAAGGCAGATTCAATATAATTTTTTATGGTAGGGGTACATCATAACAAGAACACTATGATCATAATGCGAAGCTTGAATGCTCAGTTTAGTCCTTCAGGTCATCTCTTTTAGATTTCAAGCCACAAGGCCTTCGAGCCACAAAATTGTAATGGGTCTTTATAAAACTGGGCCTTCGGGTCATGTAAGCATTACCTATAAACCCATTTATAAATAGGTTTTTCTTTTCTTAACAAAAAGGATGAGTTCCCTCTACCCTGTTAAAAAAATAAAAAATAATGTTATATAACATTGTAATTATATTATATTTATTATATATTTACATTATATTTATATTATATTTACATTATAAAACATTATATTGAAACTATATAATATTATATTCACATTATATAATGTTATATTTACAATATATAACATTTCATTTATCCAATTATAACATTATATAACATAAATATATTATTATTTTTATGTTATATAATTTTTTATTTATGTTATACAATGTCATACAACATTATATTTATGTTATATTTATCAAAAAATATTAATTATTTTTTGTTAGTTTCAATTTAATGAATAGTTTTACATTTTTTTTTATTTACTATTTTTCCCTAACATGACCCCGCCTGACCCGACCCACAGCGGGTTAGGTCAGGTCGAGTTGGAGCAAAAAAATGGTCATGATCCGACCTAACTGAACCCAACCAATTTTTCTTGGGTCAGGTCCAAAAACCCATTAGACCTGACCCATGGAAACCCCTAAAAATAAAAGTAGTTAAAAGTAAAATATAATTTCATCAATATAATAGAAATAAAATAATATATATGATAGAAAAAAAAATTTCTTCAAAACTAGTAAATAAAAAAGAAAACATATAAATGAATGAGTAAAATCATTGTCTATTATGAGGACTTTTCCCATAATCTATTTTGTGAATAGGATTACCATATTGAGATAGGAAACCTCTATACTAGGGTGGACTATGATGATATGAAGGGGGATATTATTTAGGTGTTGGAAACTAGAATTTTTTATTCTCTATTTGTGAATCATTGGGAGGAGGTTTCATCGGGATGTCGTGATTTTCATGTGATCCTTCTCCCAGTTCGTATGTGGAAGGACCTAACAACATCTAAGGGTGGAACCATACATCCTATTAAGGGTTGATCATGAAAGATAAAGGTATGATAAATTACTCTTGATGCAATTCCATATCATCTATAACTAGTGAAAACTGTGGATATGCTAACAACATAAATGGATCTCATGCTTACTAGTGCACATCCATACTCAGGTGAGGCTAGATTGATATATGTGTGACCTCTTCCCATGGAATAGAAGTGGCCTAAAGTATAGGATGATGTGGTCTATTTCACTGCCTTCATGGATCCTCAACATAAGCAACTATTGGAGAAGGTTCTTGAGAAGGAACCTCCTCTCCCTAGTCAATAACATCGTCTCCCTGAAGTGGATGATAAAAGATACTATAATGTAGAATACAATATGTTGGCTTCATCTCCCATATTGAATTATGGTACACTACCTGGATAAAAACCTTATCCTTCACCATATCAGACATTGGGATAATATGTTGTAGTTGAGTTTATTGTAAACATATTCAAATTAAATTAAAAATATATACAATAAACAAACTAATGTAAGTTATTAACCTACCAGATCTCAAATACCTCTTCGGTGTGGTGTAAGATATAGTATAGACTTAAGTTTATACCATGGGTCATACCCAAGCTATTGTGATAAAAGGAATATCATTATACACATGTCCTTGATATGAAAAAAAACTTTTCTATCCCAAAGGTTAAGATACTCTGTATGTCATTAGTGTCAGTTGACATCCTTCCTCCTCGTTAGCTTCAGGGAATGAAGCACTAATGAATTTCTGGCTGGAAATGGAATATGATAAATATATCCAACCAGGAACATGACTTTATCTATCTGGTGACACTCAATAATATTAAATTGGATGAGAGGCACTACAACCATGTAATCATGAATTCCATCAGTGTAGTATGTGGGAATCTTGTCTAATGGAGACCAATCTGGAGTCCATTAAATCTGAAATGACATGTGACATTAGTTAAAATATGTTATAAATTTCTAAAAATTATAATATTATGAAATCAATTATTCAATAGGGGAATTAATATAATTACATTATTGGGTAGTAAAATATCCAACATGAGATAGTATGCACCAAAATTTTGTCTCATAGTCCTCATGAACTAGTGTACCTAACTCCACTTGTAATGTAAAATATTGAAAGTGAAAAATAACAAGAAATAGAGTATAATAACCCATATTAGCATCGTAAAATAATAAAGATGAGTGATCATACCATCCTCTATGTGGAGTTTCACACAACACATCCACATGAAGATTTGAACCAGCAACAATAAGGTATAGGGGATGGATGTTCTCTCATTCCCACATTTGAATAAGGATGAAACCTCCCCTATATCAATGTGATCTAATCATCACACCATGCATAATTAGTATTACATGAATTATAATCATACATAATCCCAACTATAACTCCCAGCCTAATCAAAGTCCTCTAGTAGCCCCAAATACATCATGAGGACATGCATACCAGAGTGATCAGTGCATAATGTCCCTCTAATGAGTTGAAAGATATATGAACGATCATGAATCATGACAATTTTCTCATTAGTTTCATCAGGTTAATGTGTGAAGTGCATATCCAGCCAGCTTATAGATAAAGAGACTCCATTTATATTAGTATCATACCCCCACAATGTAGAGACCAAGCAATCGGTATACAAACTCAAGACAGTCTCCATGGGTTGGTCCTTTAACTGCAACACTCTGGATAAGAAGACCAAGCATAACTTCCCCATACTAAAGGGTGATGGCCATGTCTCCCTCAGACAAGTAGAATTTGTGAGTCTCAGCTCCCCATCATTAGTGAGGGAAGCATTCAAGTGATGATAAACTAATATATAATCAGATATAGTTATTCTATATAAGCTATCATGGGGTAGGAAAGTTATAGTAGCATCTTGAGGTGAAATTTAATGATAATGGTATGGTCTATGCACCTCAATCCATTGATCCTCATGGAAAAATAACACCTCCTGTGAAACATAACTATATTTCTCAATGATTAGAGTAATACCCTCCATTTTTTCATATAAAATTGAGAAAAAATAAGTAAGTGTAGAATGTAAATATAATGTTATGGTCAGTATAGTTTTATAACTGGTATAATATAGGATATAAAATTATTCTTCCCATTGTTTTTAAAAAAAATTTCTTACCAAAAGGAAGGGTAATTTATTTAGGTTTCTGAAAGAATGTGATTATTTCCATAGTTTATGATTATTTTCACATGTTTTTTTTCATGCTATATATTATATACTTATATTATAGTCCTTTTATGACTCTTTGATCACATTCCATGATGGCCATATCTTATGATTTATTAATCATTTTAATCAGATTTTTCTCCCAAGAACATGTGATCTCTTATGCTTATGATCTAACCATTTATGACTCTTTGTTATGTTCTCTCTTAATATTCATTTGATCTCCCTCCTTTTATTTTTCCAATTCACTAGGAAATTATATATAGGATTATAAGTGGAAGAAAGTTTTATATAGATATTTTTGTGGGATATGTTGATATAATAGTGTAATAATATGTCTTATGTAGCTAATCTTCAGAGAAACTAAACATTTGGATTCTAGTATTGTGACATTATTTATGAGATATAATTTTTTATTTATTGAATCAATGTAAAATTGAAAAATGTTTAGATTTTTTTTATTTTTGTAAATGGTTTTATAATTTATGAAATGTTTATTATTTTATAATAAAAGTATTCATAAGTGTCATAGATTTCTAAAAAATTAATGATTTTATATTAAAACCATGTAAATGATAATATAAAAAGTTTAAATTGGAGGAAATATGCCATCATGGTTGAGAGTGAGAAATAATTTAAGAAATTTTTGGGAATCATTTCCTTTTATGACCTTCCCTATCACATATGTTGTATCTCAAACATTTCCATTATTCTGGAGGCCAACCCATCTCATTCTAAATCATACTAGAATTAAGTCTCCCTCCTAGTCACAACCTGTTGATGTCAAGTATCAAATTCGAATGGTCTACAAGCATTGGGAAATGTAGAAACTCTATAATATAAATACATGGTGAACCATAGTAGTTATCAATGGTGTAGATCTAGTACATTAGATCAATATATGGTTCCAATGAGATTTTCACAGTGGATCATGCCACAATGGAATATATGCGTAGAAACCATAATACCTAAAATTTTACACATTGGAAATTCCTTGCATCTAGTAATACCACAATCACTTGACCACTTCTACCTATGATGGGATCCTGACCCTCTTTCACTTTAAATTTATTGCCTTCTTGGTTGAAAAGTCTCACTAGATAAGTAAAGGTTTCTTCAATGTTCTTGGAAATATCTCACTAAAAGTGCCATCCGTATTTTATCCCATATTGAATCATGTCAGTAGTTTATTTTCATATTTTTATGAATTACTTTACATGACATGAAAATTTCTTATGAACTAGTCTAGTTATAGATATCTTAAAAATCCCCTTGAAGTTTCCATTTATCCACTCTACAATGTTTATGGTCATCTGTTTGTATCTATTCCCCCTTTCATAGGAAAATGTCCATTTCTATTTTGGAATATCCATCATATAATCACACACTTCCTAATTACACTACAAAAAAATATTACATTAGTGGAAGTATTTTAGCAGTTGGTTATGAAACTGCTGCTAAATATTTTTTACATAATTTAGTGGTGGTTTATTAAAAATTGCAGCTAAATATTTTTATTTTTTGAAAAACTTGAAACTTCTCTCATGAACCCTCGACACATCACCCCTGACCCCCCCTAATCCCTATGAACCCTTTTCACCACTGATCTTGACACTTTCTGATCCCGTCCCTCACCACTGATCCCATCCCTCATTGCATATATCATCCCTCACCATTGATCTCGATGCTCACCACCCATCGTCGTCAGTCCAACCCTCACTGAGGTAAGGGTCATTAACGATGATGGATAATAGTAAAAATACCATTTTACTACCCTCATATGGTCTGGAAACTTTTTTATCGGTAATGGAGTTGGTTTCACCCTTAGGAAAAATATCATGTTTTAATTTCATTATGTAGTATTTTTTAGTACTAGAGTATTTGTGATAGATACATCATGGAAGATATATCAATTATATAAATGATTTTTTTGAAAATAGAGAGTCCTAAAATTATGGTTTCTATGCCCCAATATTCAATTCTCATTGAAAATATGATCAAATTATATATTTTATATTTCTAGAAAATTGAGGACCTCTTTTCAGTATAAGGATGTTCACACTGTAGTTGATTCAGACAAGAGTCTCTTAAACACAATCAGTTTATTACGCTATGAATATTTAGAGTAGAGTTTTAATGGGTGAAAAAATATTTATATCTCCATAACATAATGATTATTACACTCCATAAAATATTAAGTAGTTCTATTTAACTTTTTTTATCCACTCAATCATACAGGGATACATGGTTTCATACTGGAATATGTGGTTTCTTAATAGTTTGAACATGCATTGATAATTTGGAACTATTTAGATTTCAATTTCTCCTTATGGTTAATATTTGTGGTCTATTATAATCTAATGGTTAAAAATAAAGTAGGGGTCATTATAAATAAGTTGAAATAAGTTATATGTTTTAATTTTAACCTTAAATTCAAATCCAGAGAAGAAGAAGGTGTCATTTTGTGATATATTAGGATTCTCAATAGAGATATTATAAAAGGGATATGATACCTAATACTGAATGAAATAAAAAAAACTTTTAGTATTATAAATAGATTAATTATGATCTAACACAACTATATATTTTATAATATATGTTTATCAAAGGCAGTATAATATGATAACTAGTTCTGATCAATTTCACTAAAAAAGAAGAAATAAAATGGTGGGCATAATTTTTGTGCATTAAAGTTGTATATTATTCATGAAAGGAAACATTCCTAATTTTTGTTTCAAGGAAAATAAAAAAAATGTGTTCATTATTGTTTTTAAACAAAATTATAATAAGTAAACACATGATAATAGAGAAGTGAGTGAAAAAGAAGAATAAGGAATTCGTACTACATCAATGACTTGATAGACTTATACTCTTGTGAAGTAATATTTAGTTTATATCTTTATTATATAAATGTAATGTGTGGGATTTAATTCAGTGTATAACTCACCAAACCATGTTGTATGATATTCACAGTTATACATTTTCAAGAGACCATAGTGTAAATACCACAGGTTAAATCTAGTGGGTCATGTGATCCTGGAGGAATCCATATTAAACTAATGACTAGACTTCTCACATTGTGATGTGTACATTATAAATCACTCTATCATTTTTTTTATTTTTTTGGATGTCTTTCATGCAATAATGAATGTGAGACAAGTTAATGTGAAAACCATACACTCTAAAAAATTATAGAGATAAATATATAGTTCAGGTGGTATGACCATATATGATTAACTATTTATCAAATCAGTATTCCTAGGGTAGATCCTAGTAAACATTCAATTATTAGGTTACTTAGTGATTTAGGGTATTTTTATCTAATACTATATTATATCATTTCCCATGATTTCTTCATTATGGGATATTTCTTGTTTATATTGTATTATATGGTAACTTAGTGATTTAGGAGAGTTTTATCTAGTTCTATATTATATCATTTCCCCTAATTTCATCATTATGGAATCTTTCTTGTTTATATTGTATTTTTATATTACTTACAAAACTATTCTTCTTACCCTTACATGGCATTTATAGTTTGTGTGTTATCTTTACATATGTACCTTTCTACCCTTAAACGTGATTTTTATTCTTGGTTTTACCTATATGTAAGCTCTATTTACATTTACACAAGTGTTTATTACCTTTACGCAAGTGATTCCTACCTTTACACAAGTTTTTCTAACCTTTACACAAGTGTTTCTTACCTTTACGCAAGTGCTAAACTACCCTTAAGCGGCATGAAAAAAATGAAAGTTACCCTTGTGTAGTGAACTAAATACCTTTAAATATTTAATGTAATTTATGTTTTTTCCTTTATAGATGATTTAGAAAATTATTATTACCCTTATGTAACTTCCGAGTGCCTTTATATAGATTTTCTGGTAACCTTTACATGACCAGTTTAAGTAAAAGATTACCATTACACAACTTTACGAGTTAACCTTATGCAATGATTATAATTTTTTCTTATCCTTACATAGCGTTATAATTTACCTATATACAGAATGTGAAAAATGAATCTTATCTTTATGCAAGCTGTATATTTTAAATGATACCTTTATGCAAATTATAAAAATTATGAGTTACCCTTATGCAGACTGTGTAAAAATTATTTTACCCTTATGTGGGCTATATAGGTCAAAAATTTACCTATTATATTTAAGTAGTATCATCTCTCATCTATTTGAATGTTATAAAGCCTTATTCACTAGAAAACAATACCATGAATGAAATATATTGAGTATTTTTGAATTTTAGCATGATACTTTAAACAGTAATATGTTTCTATTTTAATTTCCATCTTTTGGGTTTTAAATGTATGATGAAGAATTAGGAAACACCCATGTATAGAAGATTAAATGGATTTATAAAGAATGTTATCCATTTTTTTTTTCTATAAATATAAGCTAAGGAAAGAAGTGGATAAATAATAAGAAAGACATTTATAACAACATGGATTCATTATACACATTTGTTGAGGCATTTCTAGTTGACCTATATTTCCTTATTCTATATCAATTAAAAAATGGTCGAAGTTCATTCCTATACACTGGTTTCTTCATAGAAATATTCTAATAGACAAAATAGTTTTATTTTTTTCATAAGTGTCTATAATTCTTATTTGACATTTGGTTATACGTACATTTAAAAGGTAGTGGATGATTATTTAACATATTCATATTTTTCAACTAGTATATATGAACCTCTTTTCCTATTTAGTAATAGTTATGTGTTTTAATTTTTTTTCATAATGTGTAGTCACATTGTGATGTATATGGATAAAATTTGGATCACATTATCAAAGGACACACCTCACTATGCTAAGGGTTTAGAAGAGTTTTTAGAATTTTCAATTTCTAATCAATTTATTGATGTGAGAATAAGATTTCCATGTACAAAATGTAAATTTAGAAGATGGTTGAAGATAGATGAAGTTTATGAACACATGATATTGATTAAATTCCCGGATCATTATTTGTTTTGGATTTTTCATGGATAATTGAACATTATAGAAATTTTGAGCACTAATGTCAATCCAAAGAATGAGCTCCCAACTTCTTCGACAATGGAAAATTAAATAAAAAACCTTATAAATGATGCATCCATAATTGAAAGACACCAACATCAACATAAAAACATATAAAAACAACTAGTTGAGTGTGCTACAAATAGAAACACGAAAATTTATGTTTTTGAGACTATAGGACAGAAAAATCAAGATTATAACATATCATTGGATCCTCCTCTTGATTCTCTGGAGGCTAATGTAAGAGAAAACTTCACTGAGTAGACAGATGTGTTTCATTGTTTAGTTTATTATGGAAATAAAGAGTTGTATAGTGGATGTTGGAAATATTTAAAACTTTCTCTTTTTCTAAAGATGTTACCATATCTAATGCCTATTTAGAATTACAAATAAGGTAATGTCCATTATATTGGAATTGTTGTGTGATGCATTTCTTGAAGCAAAGATCTCTGAGTCTTTTTATAATATGAAAAAAGTTTTTAAAAACCTTGGTCTTAATTATATAAAAATACATGTGTCTCTCAGTGATTGTATGCTTTATTGGGGAGAGGATTCAATCAAACAGGATTGAAAAAAAATGTCCTTATTATAGATGACAGTCTATGGGTGATGTTGGAAGTCTGAATCAACATACTAACACGAAGAAGAAGAAAAAAAGGAACAAACCTAAAAAGGTTTTTATTTACTTTCCATCAAATCCTCGATTTGCAAATATTATTCATGTCATCAAAAACTACCAAACACATGAAGTGTCATTCTATAGATAATAACAATTATGGGTTAATGTGACATCCAAGAGATTCAAAATCGTGGAAGAAATTTGATTCATTACATCTAGACTTCACATCTCATCCTAGGAATTTTCTATTCGGATTGGTTGCTGATGGATTCAACCCATTTGGGACTTTGAGTAACAGTTATAGCATTTGGACGGTTGTTTTTATCCCTTGCCCTATGACTCCATGGATGTGTATGCAACAAATACGTTTTTCATTTTGATGATTATTCATGGAAAACAAATGCCTATAAATGATATTGATGTATACTTGTAGCCTTTAATTGAATAATTATAGGTGTTATGGAGCAACGGTGTTGAAACATATAATGCATCTTCTAGAATAATGTTCAAAATGAAATTTTCTTTAATGTAGACCATTAGTGACTTCCCTAGACTTGGGAATTTATCTGTTTCGAACACTTACACAGGTTTGGATTGTATTGTTTGTAAGTTTGATTTTGATCCCAAACAGCTACCTCATAGTAGAAAATGGTGCTTCTTGTGTCATCGAATATTTCTCGATGCATCTCATATATTTTTGCTTAATAAGTCAAAATTCAATGGTTTCATTAATCGTAAATCACCTCCAGATTTTTTAATAGGTTATGAAATATAGGAACAAATTGGAAATTTTTAAATTAAATTTGGGAAGGTTCTTCATTTGAATGATAATGGGAAACGAGTTTGAAGTGAATCATCAATTGAAATTAGAATGCAAAAATAGATGAAAAAGAGTATATTCTTTAAACATACGTATTGGGAATTTAATTTTTTTGCAGCATAATCCTGATTTGATTCATATTGAGAAGAATTTTTTTGAAAATTTAATCTTCACATTGATTAAAGATCATGGAAAGTCAAAGGATCATCTCAGTGCTTGGAAAGACTTACAAGCAATGAACATAAAGCTTGATCTCTGACCAGATGAGAATGGAAGGTATGCTCTAGAAATTTTTGCAATGAAAAATTGGGATGAAGATACATTTGTTCAAATTTTAAAACATGTGAAGGTATCTGATGGGTATTCAAGTAACATATCAAGGTGTGTTGACTTAAATCATCGTTGGTTACATGGATTGAAAATCCATGACTCGCATATTTTGTTACAGCAGTTACTTCCATTAGCATTGCATACATTATTACCTGAAAAGGTTACTACTGTTGTACTCTAATTCTGCACATTTTTTAGACAATTATGTGAGAAAACTATACTTCTATTTCATCTTGAAAACCTTCAAGAGAGATTTTTATTGACACTTTGTGCAATGTTGATTATCTTTCCTTCATCATTTTTTACTGTCATGATGCATTTAAATATGCATTTGGTTGAGGAAGCTAAATTAGGAGGTATAGTACATTATTGATAGATGTATCCAATTTAAAGTTAATTTATTTATATGTTTTTAATTTTAAGAAACAATTATTTTCACTTCATTAAATAAATAATTATGTTTTCTTATTTTATTTCACAGATATCTAGGGCATTTTAAATCTCACATAAAAAAATAACGCTCAACCTAAAGGCTCTATTTCTGAAGGTTATTTGGCAGAACAGTGTCTTACCTTTTTTTCTAGATACTATTATTACATTGAGAAAAGATTCAATCAATTTGGGCGTGTTGATGACACATCAACTCAATCTGAAATACATGGGAAATCAAAAATCTTTCCTCCAATAGGTCAATCTGTTGGGAGGAGCTAAATGTTACATTAACAGAAATGGAATTATTAAAAGCACATAGATTTGTGCTACTACATATTAAAATTTTAGATCCATTTATTAAAGATTTTAGGATACAAATAAAGATACAAATGATAGGATGAACACGAAATGAGAAAGATATAACAAAAGATATTAATAAAGATCTTGTAGAGTAGTTTGCACGATGTGTAAGTTCATAAATATTGCAATCTCTGCAGATATTAGGTTGACAGATATATTTTGTAAATCTAATAATGTATATTACTTTTTCGGGTCATGAATATAGATACTTGAGCATAGTTGTTAGAATATTTAAAGTTTCTCTCTCAAGGTCCTCTAAAACAATATATAATGTTCAACGCTTACAATGTGAATGGATTTAGATTTCATACAGTTAATCGGGAAGAGGGTTTGAAAACATAGAATAGTGGAATATTTATGTTTGATGAAGTTGAATAATATTGAAATTTGACTGATATTATCTAATTAAACAACCATGGGAATTTTTTTAGTTGTTTTATTCAAATGAAATTGGGTGGATATTATCAAAGGTGTTAAAAGAGATTCTTTGCAATTTACTTTTGTGAACTTCTCTCACTTGATGGATGCTGGTGACCATGAACTACATGATCGGTATATTATATCATCGCAGGATAAAATGGTATATTATGTGAAAGATTTCGTGGATGAAGGGTTAATTGTAGTTTCTCACATAAAACAAAGAGACTTGTATGATATGTGTGATGAAGCAGAAGATTTGACCTCTGACATTGAATCACATCAACAGAAAGAAGAATACTTATTTGTCCATCATGATATTAAAAATATTAGTCATGAAAGAGTGTATGAAGTATATTAAGTAATGATGGAGCAGGAAACTTACATGATTCAAGAAGAAAATGACTGTATGTGCAGTTATCCATTCATTTATCAACCACTTATGACATTTGTTCATTCATTCATTGTCATTGTTATGTATATTTTTTTGTTAGTATTGTGCATCTATTATCATTTATATTTTTTTGGAATGAATTTTTCAAAATATATTTTTTGAACATAATTTTATTTTATTAAATGACAAGAATTCTGAGGAAGTGTTATACTCACACTCTGGGGTGAAATAGTTTTTCAATAATCAGATTGACTATGGTAATCATTTAATTAGTGTAAATATTTATTAGACAATGGTATATGTTTAATATATTAAATTTCTTATTTATATTTTTTTAATGTAGTCACAAAGTTTAGTCCACCAAACATCCCGAACAGAAGTTTGGTTTAATGTTCATAAAAAATATGAGGGGAGTTTTGTTAATGAGTTAGCCAAAGAAGTTGGGGTATGAATTTATTTTTCATTATAATAACTTGTTATCAGTTGTCACCATTTTAATATATATTTCTTCTAATATTAATGTTATTTTATATATAGATAATAATTGAAGAACTATGAAATTTAAATCCCACACAGTCCTACTCAGTCTCCAAGGATGACCCAGTTGGTAAATTCCTTGGGAAGGAGCATCCAGGTCGAGTGTGTAGGATGGTTTTGGGACCATTACCATCTAAGGTTTTTGGTAGGAAAAAGGGGATTTAAATTGATGACTGGTGGTTATAAGGTAAATCAAACAACATCAAAATTATTTATTTCACATACTTTTTTTTGATTTTAAGTTCAAATATAAATATACAACATTGTTTAATTTTCAATATAATTGTCTTACTGGTGATGGTAGAAGGAAGTGGAGATGGAGATGGAGAAGGTGATGAGCAGAGTTCATCATTGGGAAATGATTAGTGGTGAGGTTTTTTACATGCATCAGTACATCCAATGTGGGAATTTTTTATATATTTCTTATATTTTAGATGGTATTGGGACAATGGGATAGTATATTGAATGATGATGTGGAAAGTAAGTATTTTTATTATGGGTTGATGTAAGGGACATGTTTTGATAATGAATGTATTTTAATATATGATATGATGGTCTATGTGATGGTTTTATAATTCATGTGATATTTACTAACCTTCTGTTTTGATGTTTAATTGTAGGAGTATTGAACTTCAAGTAGTGGATAATGAATCAAGGAAACATAAATGAAATTACATGGGTTGAGTTTCTTGAATTATTTAGGAATTATTTTATTTTCCTTGTTAAAGTTGATAAATATATAAATAAACTTAAAATGATGTAATATGAGGTCAGGGTGAATGCCCTGAGTTATGATTCACAATGTTTGTGGAAGTGGAGGGTGAGACGATCACTTAGATTTTGAGAAAGGATCTATGATTTGGGTTGGGTAGTTTTAGCTATCTTAAAATCAGTGAGTCGATTATTATTATTTTCACGGTAAAAGTGTAGGGAATCATGGATAAAAATTTTCTAGGGTTTAGTATGCTTTCTGTTCATTGATGGGTTATTAGAAATGCTTTGTTTTCTCTCTATGGAGTGGTCCATATTTTAGAGGTATCCCCCAGGGAGGTAATATTTATAGATGTTTTCTTGATTGTAATAAGTGGTATTGAATTTTATCCTTTCCTTGAGAGTGTTAGAGGTGTGTTCATCATGTTTCAGAGGTATTTCCCTATATTGTTTAATCTTTAGAAATTCATTATTATTTATTTTTTATTGAGGAATAAAATCATTTTATAGGTATCTAATGTAATGGATAATGATTTATCAAGCCTTTATTTTGTGTATTTTGGTTATTGGGGGTCATGGGAGGATGTTTTGTGGGAGAGTGATGGAGAATGTTTTGGTTCTACATGAAATTTCAATTGAGAAATTTTATCACATCGTGACCGAGTGTGTTTATCCATGGCCAATAAGGCTATGATATATAATGATGTGTTTTGGTGTGAGGATTAGGTAATTGGGTTTTGTTGTTTTTCTATTTAGCTAGTGGTAAATTATTTATGGCATTAGAAGTTCAATTATTAAATGGGGGTTAAGAAATGATTGTTGGGTTCCCTTATGTTTGGGAATATGCATTTTGTGTCATCATGACCATGGTCATTACATCATGATTCATAAGTTCTGTTTTCTTGGTCTTGTGTGAAATTTCATGAACCCTAAGGGTTGTGTCATGGTTGTTGTTTGGGGTGGATCATGAATAAGGTAGATAAATATGATCTTCAAAAAGATTCTTGGAATTCAATTATGGTGGCATGGTGGTAGTCATTACACTATGACCATCCTTGTTTATATTGAAATTAAGATAGTTCACTATGTTGTTTTGGTTACTGGTTCTAGAGCTACAGAACATGCTGCTTGTTTTTTTTTCATTCATGATATAATGGTGGTTTAAAACACTACTAGATATATTTTTTTTTTGTTGGTTTAAACCACCTCAATATTATTGTCACACTCCAACCCTATTGGTTAATTATTTTATTTTATTTTAATTATTATTTTGAGTTTTGGTAGCATGCTAGTCGAGTATTAAGATTTTGGAATCCTTTTTCAACATTGTGCAGTCAACCCGCACAGTTAGGGGTAACTGTGTGGTGCCCGTGTGAAGTGGGTCCGAGGGAAGGAACTCAACTTGCGCACAGTTTATAAAATAGTACAATGAGCAAAAAACATGACCTTGTAGTGGGAAACATTATGCAGCTCAGTTTCAGCGTGGTTCGCTAAGCTGCATGTCTGGATGCAGGAAAACCGTGCAGTCTCCCATGATTTTAAATAAATAAATTCACTGAAGATAAAATGTGAAGTAAAAAAATAATGAATAAATAAATTAAGAGGATAATCAATATTAATAATAATGTTTGTATAAATATATATATATTTATAATGTTATTATCATTTCTATTAATAATATTATTATTAGTGTAGAGTTTTATTTTATTTTATTATTTAATTCTAAATCTTTTTTTTATTTAATTGTTTTTTAGAGAGGAAACTCTAGGAGGGGCTCTCCCCCTTCTCTTCCCTCTCGTAGTTTTGCGCACCCCCTTGGTGTGGCTCAATCCAGTCCTCCCCACCACCCTGTTTCTTCCCTGATGCACAACACATCACTGATTTTTTCCCACCTTTTGTTTATAGCTCCAAGCCACGACACTGAAGGCCTCCTTGCCCTCCTGTATTAACAGGTCATCCCGCATCACCATCCTTCTCAGTCGCCGCTGCCCTCATCCCCAGAAATCGCGCGCACATACCTTTGCCCAAACCAGGTTTCCCCCGCCTCCATACTCGCCCCACCCCTCGGTTCCCTAGACTGCAGTGTGACCCGCCACCCCGAGCCACCTCCGTGCTCGCCTCACCCCTCCGTCCAGACCTCCACTAGCGTGATCCCTCACCGGTGCACACCACCCAACTGCACAACTCCCTCCTCCGGTTGTCCCTTCCGACGCGGCTCCTCCGGCATGCGCATCCCTCCTTCGTCCACTCTCTCTCTGGTGAGGCTACCCCAAAACCCCTCTTCTACAGTGTCGACCGTCCTTCTTCCCCCTATGGTACTCTAATCTTTTTTATCTTCTAGTTCTAGTGTCCTTTGGTTGGGATTCCAAAGTTATGGTACATTCCAAAAAAATTGAGTTTTTTGTTCATGATTAGGGTTTTTTATTGACCTACAAAGGTGTGGTTGAGGTGCGAACAAATCTTCACACCAGTTTCGGGAGGTTTTCCATCAATTGAGGAAGGTTTCCCCATTTCACATTCCCATTAAGTATAATATTCATCAGTTTCTTGACTGTTTCACCTCCTTTAGTAGATACTTATATATACGTGATCCTTAGATTCACTTATTATGGAATTCAAATGTTTTTTTAGTTCTTCTTTGTGATAACTGGAAATGATATGCTAAAAGTATGTACCATGCATGATTTATAGATTGAACTGTTAGCTTTTGCACACAGTATTCATTATTTAAGACATGGTTCAATAGATTTAACGTGTGTATACCTTTTTAGGTATTAATAAAAAAAATGTTCTGTTAATTGTTTCATGCCTGGTGTTTTCATAAAATGCCTTGTGGACCTTTGTGTGTGGTTTGAGTGTTTTGGGGTCAGGTCTTTAATTTTTTGAATTTATTCGTAATTATTTTGTTTTTTTATGTGATGTTTATGTAATATGAATGAGTGTTTTTAAGGTGTAATCTCTTATGATGTGTTTTGTAATGTTTTATAAAGTGTTTTTTAAATGCTCGATTAGCTATTGTAAATATATTCTGAATTTAAAGTGGTGGTTAGTTGTCCATAAATGGGTTCCATATCGACTTTTGGCTTGAAGTTGGTTTTTCTAAAAATAAATGGGTTATATTTTAAGTGTTTTCATTTATTATACTTCTTTAATTTCTTTTATAAATTGTTTATGTGATTTTATAAAATGTATGAATGGTGTAAAATGTGTTCTAATTGGTTTTGTTGTGCGTTGGATTTAAGAGAGGGTTTTGAGTGGGTTTTTTGTGGGTAAAGTCGTGTGTTGGTTTCAAAAAAAATTTCTTATAAATATTTAAATGGTTTGTTAAAAATTATGAATGGTGCAAATTATGTTTTGGAAATATTTTAAGGTGCTTTAGAGAATTCGCACCAGTTTTGGTCCACCGTCGTTGATTTGAGGTAAGGTTTTATATCACTATATTGTTTCGCACCCTTTATTTAGGGTCTTTGTTTGTTTTAATACTCTGGTAATTAATTTTTAGTTCCTGGTATTTTATTGTTAGTGCTATAATCTAGTCGCGGTGTTTCTGAGTCTCTGATTTTTATTATAGTGGGTTTTGAATGTCTTTAGGGTGCGTACGCATATACTTAGGTATGTATGTATATATATATACATATATATATATATTATATTTCCTCTATGTACGTATTCCCTCATGGAGTGAGGAATAAGTGCATTGGATTAAGTGTATATATATATATATATATATATATGAATGTATGTGCATGCAAGTAGGTAGCAGCATCTTCTGGTTAGAATGCATCAAGAGGTGGAATGTTCAGCTTGTTTATCCTTCGAGGTAGGTCCCCTATGCCTGTGCCTTTAATTTGAACTTCATAATTTCTTCCCTGTTTAAAAAATATGTTTTACATTTACACTATATACAAATGCTATGAAATCTGGTTGTGGTTTCTAGAAATTATTATGCCTTTTCTTTGGAAATTGAAATGTATTTCTAATGATATCGGTCTTAAGTGACTATTCTTGGATGTTGATTTCCCAAGTGGTTTTGAACTGGTAATGTGTATTTCCTAAGGTTTTTGGCCTTTTGGCTGATTAATTGTAAAAAAAGGTTCCCTCTATGTAATTAAGACAGTTTGGCATCTTAAGAATGCTTTATGAAAAAGAAAAAAAACCTCTTTTGAGGCACTCCCCATTTGATTTTAGATAAATGATTTTTAAGTTGAATGTGTGATTATGTGCCTAATTTGATTCTTAATCATTTTTTGACGTGAAAGAGGGGGAATGCGCTTAAGGATGGAGAACAGTGGTGGGAGGCTGAATGAGTTTTAGATAAAGAAAATGTTATGTACATATATGTTTGCTTGATAAAGAAAAACTCACCACCACTTGAAATAGAGCACAATGGAAAACTTGGGTATCTAGGTGGGTGACCAGGACTATTACACTAGATGACATGGAAGGGTTTCGTCTCGGTTCATCTAGCAAGATTGATGCAACAACACTAAGTAAACATGTGAATTACTGAGGGTCATGGTCTTCTAAGCCATGTTTTCCGAGGGTCGTGGTCTTTTAAGCCACGTTTTATGAGGGTCGTGGTTTCTAAGCCACGTTTCACTGAGGTAAGAGGTCTCTAGTTTCCCACTTGTGCTAGCTACCCATAGGGATTACCAATGGTGCTCATTTGTGACATGTTTCTTGTGATGCAATTTTCATTTTAGTTGTTTCGTACTTGATGTCTTATTTGTGAAAACCATATTTTAATCCAAACTGGTTTATTTTCATTTTGAAATGTAAATGCATGCTTGGAACATATTTTGAAAATTTAGTGGGAGTGAAATTATTTACTTGAAAATGAAATCTCATTACTTGAATTTGAAATAAAGAAAAAACATTATTTTATTATATCTTATTTTCAAACTGGCATGATTGGATTTCTTACGAAAGGCATGGCATAGGACGTGGTAATATTTTGGAAATCCTACTGAGCATCTCGGTGCTCATTCCTACTTTACTTTTCAGTTGTAGGCTTCAGTCTTGGATTGATTTTTGGAGCAAGTGTAGTTTACATTCTGTGGTGACCCACGGGGTCACCTGAGGTATATCATGTTCCTTCATTGATTCCTTTTTACGCTATCAAGTTGTCTGGTTTATTTTTCCTTTATTTATATACTTGTTCATTTTATGATTATTTATCTTTTTTATGGTCCAAATCATTCCCAACTGGTTTATTTTGATGCTCTGCACTAGTTTCCAGCCAGTGGGGATCGAGAACGCTCTTTGGGCCATGTCACAGACCATCTTGGGTGACCGGTTCAGGGTCGACCCGGGTTGGTTTGTGACAAGATGGTATCAAAGGGGAGGTTCTTGTTATTTGGGGTGTCTGGTAGATAGATATTAGGAATTTCGGGACTCGAGTGGTAGGCACAGGAAGGAATTCATGAACCCTTGACCATTTTGAACCTCGAGTCGCCAAGGGTAGCTCAGGATTTGAGTCCTTGTCTCGTTCTGATTTGTTTTGGATTGAGGGATGACAACGGAGGCAAGCCGATGTCACGTCGTGACCTATCATGGATTAGTGACCCACATGGAGTCTGACTACATGATTGAGCTTTTCCTAGTCATTTACACTTGCTTGGGGCATGGATCACTACCATGTCACCATGTTAATCATAACTGCTAGTTACTCGTCCTAATGGTTTGTTGTAAGTTGGGTTTTGTTTTGGTTTTGATTGATGTAAGCGTGTATTGAAAATGAAAAAGGGAAATGATTTTGGGAAAATTGAATTTGGTTTGAAAACTAGGTTTGGTATTTGGAAAGTGGCCTTGAAAGAAGGCAGTTATGAAATCTAAAATGGAAAAGGGAATTTTGTGTTGTGTTTGTAATTGTTTGGTTTTTGAACTGGCCGTTTGTTATGATGGTTCTTTCAATGATGTTACTTCGGCTTGATATTGGTTATGGCTTTGTGTTTTATATGTTGTCTAGAAAATTTCACCCAGAAAGGTTCTCATGGTTTTTGATAAGTCATTCCCATTTTTTGGTCCTTCTAGGACATTGCCTATCCTTCATAGTGAACGAGGTTCGCTAGAAGTAGCAGAGTTTCTTGAAGAGGTTGAACGCATCTTCGGGGTATTGGGAACTCCTGACACTATCCGAGTGCATTTGGTTTTGGGTATGTTTGAAGGTCCAGTTCTGGACGAATGAGAGTTGTTCGCCCCACCATCAATGCTAGTTTGGATGAAGTGGTATGTCCTTAAATCTGTATTCATCCAATGGTTTATACCTGAAGAGGTGAAGATGAACAAAATAGAAGATCTCATGCGTATTCAACAATACCAACGGACGGTTAAGACATATGTTGATCATTTCAAGGAGCTTGTGTCATTTTATCTATAGGGAGTATCGTAGGAATCGATAAAGACTTCCCTCTTCATCTGGGGTCTTCATCCAGAGATCAAGGAGTGGGTTCTCCCTTTTAGGGACCATCTTTTTGAGAAGTTGGTGGATGAGGTGTTCTTTGCTGAATTGGTCTCCGGAGCATAGGTTCTTGAAAATCTAACATATACAGTTTCTCATTAAGGTTTCCCCTCTGGCGAGTAGGGTGTGCCAGAGGGACCTGTTTCTAAAGAGTCATTTGTAGTGGTTCAGGTTTCCAATTCGTCAAACCATTCAGAGGTGTGCCACCAGTTTGGTCAGTTCGGGCACGCGAAACCGTCATGTCACATCCCCCCAAAGACGTGTCATTGTTGTGGGTGCTTGGGTCATCTAGAGAAGTTTTATAGGAAGCGTCGCATGAAAAAAGATGTTGTGACCGAGGGATTCTAGTGGCTGACTGTGAGGCAGGAGATGCTTCGGCCATCAGATCCCCAGCCATAGGTCTTGGGGTGAAGCTTGTGCATAGTTAGGAGTTATTGGGGTGTGGACCCTCAGTTTGGGTTTTGTATTCCATGTTAGCGGTGGAACATTTAAAGTCTTTTTGTTCTTGTTTTTCTACTAATTAAGTTCTAACATTGTTGTGAGTTTATTGTTTCATCTTGAAGTTATGATGGACTCCTTCTGTTTTAATCCAATAGTTCTGTTTTCCTGATTATGGATTTTCGAATTGTCTGTTTTTCTAAAAGGTGTTTTCGGCCCCTGTATGGATTGATCTTGGTTTAGCATTTTTTATTTGGAGATGTAAGTTCCTATGGAAGAGTTGATGTTTTTGGTTATACTCAGGTTCGTTTTTTGAGTTAAGTTATGCTTAGAGGTTTTTCTCAAGTGTTCGAAGTTCTTGGTCTGGGTTGAGAGTTTCATTTTTCAGTGGATGTGTTTTTCTCTCATGCTATAGAAGTTAGTTTGGAATTTTTAGGAGTTCTCGTGTCTCTCCCCCCCTTCCTGGGGTGGTTTGTTCAGGTTTCATGGTTTCTATGATATTTGATTCTTTATGGTGGGGAGAACCCCTTAGTGTTCTCCCCTAATCCGTAGGCTTTGGTTTTCTCTTGAATCAGTCGGGTCTGACCTGTGGAGAGTGAGGTCATCCCGATACTCTCAGTTTTCTTCGGTTTTTCTGGTTTTGTTCGGGCATGGACTCAATTCTTGACCAACTTTCGGCTTGATGACTTTCTAAGGGCATAAAGTTCTGTGGTGAGGAGAATTGTCACACCCCAACCCTATTGGTTAGTTATTTTATTTTATTTTAATTATTATTTTGATTTTCGGTAGCATGATAGTCGAGTATTAAGATTTTGGAATCCTTTTTCAACATTGTGTGGTCATCCCGCACAGTTAGGGGTAACCGTGTGGTGCCTGCGCGGATTCCCAAGCGGGTCTGAGTGAAGGAACTCGACTTTCACATGGTTTATAAAATATTACAATGAGTTAAAAACTTTACCTTGTAGTGGGAAACGTCAGGCAGCTCAGTTTGAGCATGGTTCACTAAGTTGTGTGTCTGGCTGTAGGCAAACTATGCAGTCGCCCATGATTTTAAATAAATAAATTCACTGAAGATAAAATTTGAAGTAAAAAAATAATGAATAAATAAATTAAGAGGATACTTAATATTAATAATAATGTTCATATATATATATATATATAATGTTATTATCATTTCTATTAATAATAATATTATTAGTGTAGAGTTTTATTTTATTTTATTATTTCATTTTAATTTTTTTATTTAATTGGTTTTTTTAGAGAGGAAACCCTGGGAGGGGCTCGCCCCCTTCCCTTCCCTCTCGTAGTGTTACACACCCCCTTGGCGTGGCTCAATCCAGTCCTCCCCACCACCATGTTTCTTCACCGGCGCACAACACATCGCCAATTTTTTTCCACCTTTTGTTTTCTACACCAGGCCACAACACCGAAGGCCTCCTTTCCATCCCGCATTAGCAGGCCATCCCACATCACCAGACTTCCTAGTCGCTGCCACCCTTGTCCCCAGCAGTCGCGCGCCCACACCCCTGTCTACACCAGGTTTCCCCCGCCTCTGTGCTCACCCCACCCCTCGGTTACCCTGCCTGCAGCGCGACCCGCCACCATGAGCCACCTCTGTGCTCGCCTCACCCCACCGTCCTTACCTCCACCAGCACGACCCCTCACTGGAGCACACTACCCAGATGCACGTCTCCCTCCTCCAGTTTTCCCTTCTGATGCGGCTCCTCCGGCATGCGAAACCCTCCTCCGGTCATTCTCTCTCTAGCATGGCTACCCCGAAACCCCTCTCCTACGGTGCCGACCATCCTTATTCCCCCTATGGTACTCTTATCTTCTTTCTCTTCTAGTTTTAGGTTCCTTCGGTTGGGATTCCAATGTTATGGTTCCTTCCAAAAAAAATTGAGTTTTTTTGTTCATGATTTGGGTTTGTTATTGACCCACAAAGGTGCGGTTGAGGTGTGAACGAAGATTCGCACCAGTTTCGAGAGGTTTTTCAAAAATTGAGGAAGGTTTCCCCATTTCAAATTCCCATTAATTATGATATTCATCTATTTCTTGATTGTTTCACCTCCTTTAGTTGATAATTATATATATGTGATCCTTAGATTGAGTTATTATGGCGTTCAATTTTTTTTTAGTTATGATTTGTGATAACTTGAAGTGCTTTGCTAAAAGTATGTACCATGCGTGCTTCATAGATTGCACTGTTAGCTTTCGCACATAGTCTTCATTATTTAGGACATGGTTCAATAGCTTTAACATGTTTATACCTTGTTAAGTATTAATAAAAAAATTGTTTTGTTAATTGTTTCATGTCTGGTGTTCTCATAAAATGCTTTGCGGACCTTTGTGTGTGGTTTGAGTGTTTTGGGTGTCTGGTCTTGAATTTTGTGAATGTATTCGTAATGATTTTGTTTTTTTTATGTCATTTTTATGTAATAGGAATGAGTGTTTCTAAGGTGTAATCTCTTATGATGTGTTTTGAAATGTTGTATTAAGTGTTTATTAAATGCCTGATTATCTATTATAAATGTATTCAGAATTTAAATTGGTGGTTAGTTTTCCATAAATGGGTTCCATTTGGACTTTTGGATTGAAGTTGGTTTTTCTAAATATAAATGGGATGGATTTTAAGTGTTTTCCTTTATTATACTTCTTGAATTTATTTTATAAATTGTGTATGTGATTTTATAAAATGTATGAATGGTGTAAAATGTGTTCTAATTGGTTTTGTTGTGTGTTTGATTTAAGAGAGGGTTTTGTGTGGGTTTTGTGTGGGTAAAGTCGTGTGTTTGTTTTAAAAAAAATATTATAAATATTTAAATGGTTTGTTAAAAATTATGAATGGTGTGAATTATGTTTTGGAAATATTTTAAGGAGTGTTAGAGATTTCGCACCGGTTTCGGTCCACCTTCGTTGATTTGAGGTATGGTTTTATATCACTATATTGTTTTACACCCTTTATTTAGGGTCTTTGTTTGTTTTAACACTCTGGTAAATAATTTTGAGTCCCTGGTATTTTATTGTAAGTTCTATAATCTAGTCACAGTGTTTTTGAGTCTCTAATTTTTATTACAGTGGGTTTGGAACGTCTTTAGGGTGCCCACACATATACATAGGTACACACATATATATATATATATATGTCCTCTATATACATATTCCCTCATGGCGTGGGGAATACGTGTATTGGATTAAGGATATATATATATATATATATATATATATATATATATATATATATATATGAAAGTATGTGCATGAAAGCGGGTAGCAGCATCTTCTGGTTAGAAAGCATCAAGAGGTGGAATGTTTAGCTTGGTTATCCTTTGAGGTAGGTCCCCTATGACTATGCCTTTAATTTGAATTTCATAATTTCTTGCTAGTTTTAAAAATATGTTTTACATTTATGCTATATACAAATGCTATCAAATCTAGTTGTGGTTGCTAGAAATGATTATGCCTTTGATTTGGAAATTGAAATGTATTTCTAATGTTATCGGTCTTAAGTGACTTTTCTTGGAAATTGATTTCCCAAGTGGTTTTGAACTGGTAATCTGTATTTCCTTAGGTGTTTGGCCTTTTGGCTGATTAATTGTAGAAAAAATTGTTCCATTTATGTAATTAAGAATGTTTGGCATCTTAAGAAAGCTTTATGAAAAAGAAAAAAACCCCTCTTGAGGAACTCCCCCTTTGGTTTTAGAAAAAATATTTTTAAGTTGAATGTGTGATTATGTGCCTAATTTGATGCTTATGCATTTTGTGATGTGAAAGAGGGGTAATGCGCTTAAGGAGGGAGAACGGTGGTGGGAGGTTTAATGAGTTTGAGATAAAGAAAATGTTATGTACATATATGTTTGCTTGATAAAGAAAAACTCACCACCACTTGAAATGGAGCATAATGGGAAACCTTGGTATCTAGGTGGGTGACCAGGACTAGTATTCTAGATGACATGGTAGGGTTTCGTCTCAGTTCTTCTAGCAGTATTAATGCAACGACACTAACTAAACATATGAATTACTGAGGGTTGTGCTCTTCTAAGACACGTTTTCTTAGGGTTATGGTCTTATAAGCCACGTTTTTGGAGGGTTTTGGTTTCTAAGCCACGTTTCACCGAGGTACGAGGTCTCTAGTTTCCCAATTTTTCTAGTTACCCATAGGGATTGCCAATGGTGCTCATTTGCGACATGTTTCTTGTGATGTAATTTTCATTTCTTCTATTTCGTACTTGATGTATTATTTGTGAAAACCATATTTTAATCGAAACTGGTTTCTTCTCATTTTAAAATGTTAATACATGCTTGGAACCTATTTTAAAAATTCAGTGGGAGTGAAATTATTTACATGAAAATGAAAACTCATTAGTTGAATTTGAAATGAAGAAAAAACATTATTTTATTATATCTTCTTTTCAAACTGGCATGATTGGACTTCTTACTAAAGGTAGGGGCATAGGACGCGGTTATATTTTGAAAATCATACTGAGCATCTCAGTGCTCATTCCTACTTTACTTTTCAGTTGTAGACTTCAGTCTTGGATCAGTTTTGGGAGCGAGTGTATTTTACGTTCCATGGTGACCCACGGGGTCACCTAAGGTATGTAATTTTGCTTCATTGATTCCTTTTTCTACTGCCAAGTTGTTCGGTTTATTTTTCCTTTATTTATCTGCTTGTTCAGTTTATGATTATTTATCTTTTTATGGGCCAAATTGTTCCCAACTGGTTTATTTTGATGCCCGGCACTAATTGCCAGCCAAGGGGATCGGGAATGATCTTCGGGCCATGTCGCAGACTGGTCCGGGTGACCGGTTTAGGGTCAACCCAGGTTGGTTTGTGAAAATTTTGGTAATTTTTTATGGTGGTGGTTTTATTCATATTAGTGGTGGTTTTTTCGGTAAAAGGTTCACACTTTAATGATGGTTAAAACTGCCACTAGATTGCAATTATTTTTTTCAAGCCAAAACTGTCGGTAAAAGAACCGCCGTGAAATACACATTCTATGAGACTTTATATAAAACACTATTGAATGGAAGAAACTTCTACATGTTGATTGCCAACACTAATTTTTGCATCAGTTTCTGAAACCGTCACAGGACCATTTAGCGGCGGTTTAAACCGTTTCCAAATAAAAAAACTACCGCTATACTGGTATTTTTTCATAGTGTTATCCCTATGAATTCCTTAAAATAACTTCTCAAAAAATCACTTTTCTGGATCATATTCTACAAGAAAGAGATCATATTAAAAAACATTATCATTACATTCACATAGAAAAAGATAATAAATATATTATATACCAAGATTAATGATTTCCTTATTCATAGCTTTATTATGAAAAGTATCTTTTACATTGCAGGAAATGTGTCTAATTTAGTATCAATGATGTGTATTTGAGGATATACATGTGACATTAGATTCATCGATTTCCTGATGACGATCAGATATCAAACATACAATGCTAATATGAGTGAAATAATTTCTAATACATGCTAAAAACCAACTCCATGATTCATAATTTTCCTTCCCCAAAGAGTAAAATGAAATAAAATACGGTGAACAATCTCTATATTGTTTTGTAACAATCATAAATACATCCATGTAATTTCCATATAGAAACATTCTATCGATTTTTATAAACCATTTTAGAAGAAAAAAACACAAAAATACATGGAATGAATGCCTAGAACAACCGATGAAATTTGATATGAGATGGATCAAGTCAGTTATCTTGAGACACAAGTTCATTTGTATCAAGGTGGAAGAAAATTTGGTTTTTTGCCTCATTATGGATAGAAATTTTGGAAACTCCCGATACGATTCATCCCAATCACCAACGACATTGATAATTTCCTTTTATTTCTCCATCCATTCCTTTACATAGGAAGTCTTATAACCAAAATTTTATTGTATCCTCTTCTGAACAAGGGGTACATTCACATATTTATAGGTCATGATCATATTGAAAATAATAGATGACATAAATTTAGAATCTAATTATGTATGATCTTTTCTAAAATTTGGATTCATGCAAGTATGGTATGCCTCAATGTTTGAAATTCTATAACCTCTAAGAGAGATTTTAGGAATTTCCCTGAAGAAAAATCTACAATCATCACTATATTTTTCATAGTATGTGATTTATTTTTTTTAGTTTAACTCTTGATCTAAATATCTATAGTGTATCACAATATGAAATCTTTTCATTATATTTTTCATATAATCTTTTCCTAGAAAATTTTTTCTGAAGTATAATGTTTTTATAGTTCACAATATCTATCCTATACAACTCCAGGAAACTCAGTAGTACGTGTGATAATAGTCCAGTCGAATTTAAGAAACATGACATTGCTTCCAACTAAGATGTGAAAAATTCTGGATGATTAACTATACATTGAGGATGATGTACAAATACTACATTTCTAGAAACTTCCTCCCCAACTTCTACATCTTCCTTCTCATCATCACTATTATCTCTATATATTCCATCATTAGACACATCCTCATCATAAAAATTATCTTTTAGCTTATCTAGGAAATTAGTTTTATTATATTTTCTACATGATAGGGAATAACTACATAATATTATGATGGACCTTATTCAAAGTCTCTTATATTCCTATGCATTTATACAATTTAACTTTATTTTTTGGATAGTAGAAACCTCCACATATAAATCTATCAAGGAATTATATGATTCTTAGTTAAATAAAGTTATTTCTTAGACCTAGTCATCATCATTATCTAATGGATAATCGATATGCCATAGTCTATCCTATATTTTAGAATGTATATAGCTAATAGACTAGATCTCTTAATCACGTCTTAGATTTAAATGACCTTGAATTCCTTTATGAAGTTATCTTAGGGTAGCACTATCAGATGCCTTACCAATTTTTGCATGTTGTGTACTATATGAAGATCCTTTCTCAATTTGAATAACTTATATGTAGTAGTATACATAGATAAACATGATTGTATATGTGAAAACAGATTTCTAATCAAGATACTAATAGTGTAAATAATATTGAAAATGAGGAATAATCATGTAACATTGACCAAACAATCTTTCCTTTATCAAAATTTCTAAATTTTTTCTTATATAATCAATGATGAAACTAATTTTTTAATAGTATTGATGTAAACATTCATAAATGTATTTTCATTTTCTTATAAATTTAATATGAATCATTTAAAGCATGTCCCCTAGGATTTCCAACCCATGTGCACGACAAGACTCATTGTCAAGAAACAGGTGATTATTGTGTCAAATTCAAATGAGTCATTTTCATTGTTATTACTACTTGGTACAACTATGATAGAGCCACATCCACTTATAGTATCCACGTATTGATTTAATTTCTCATATAACGAAACAATATTTACTTGACCTAAATATTATAATGTTATCTTATATTCTCAATGATGACCCTAATGTTTCGTAGTAAAAAAATTTAATATTCCTTAAGGAATGTTCAATAGTTTATAAAGATAATATGAATCATCAAAATCATATCACCCAGGAGTGTTAAATCTTATGTGCAGCAAGGCGCGTTGTTGTGCACCAAAATTCAATTGATTCAAATTCAAATTTTTCCTTTTCAAGGTTATTAACCCTAGGTATAATTATTCCAGAGCCACATCCACTCATATTATCCGGAAAGAGATTTCATTTCCCAGATTACCACATAATCATTACTTTACGAAAATTTTATAATGTTTTCTTATATCCTCAATGATGAAACTAATGTTTCTTAATCCAAATTTTAATATTCCTAAATTCATGAACCATCTAAAGCAAATCTCATGGGAGTGAAAAATCAGGTGTGTAGTTAGGCCACTTTCTCATGTAGTTATACCTCTTTGATCCTAAATTAATCCTGCATTAATATGAAGCTAATAAAGATCTAATCATTATATAATCATCAGTTAATCCTTAATTGATCATTAATTAATTATTACTTAGTCATTAGTTAATAATTAATTAATTCTATGCGAATCATTACTTAATCATTCATTAATCATTCTATAATCACTCGTTAGTCATTTTTTAATCATTCATTAATTAATAGTTATTAATTTTTTAGTATATATTTAAATTATAGTTAATTAATAGTTAGATAATAGTTAATTAATAAGTAATCATTAATTACTTAATTGTTAATCCTTAGTTAAACATTTGTTAATTTTTACTTAATTATTAAATAATCATTACTTAAATTTTAGTTGGACATTACTTAATCCTAAGTTAAGAATTTATTAATCCTAAGTTAATCATTCCTTAATAATTCATTAATGAATCATTAATCATTCATTAATCATTCATTAATTAATAATTATTAAGTAGTTAGTTTAAAGTTAATTAATAATTAATAATTAATTAATTATTAGTTAATCGTTACTTCATCATTATTTATTCCTAAGATAATCATTCCTTAATCATTGATTAATTATTATTTAATCACTAGTTAATCATTAGTTAATCATTAATTACTCATTCATTAATCATTCATTAATTAATAAGTATTAAGTGGTCAGTTTATAGTTAATTAATAGTTAGTCATTATGTAATTAGTGGTTATTCATTAGTTAAAAATTAGTTAATCCTTAGTTAATCATTCCATAATCATTCATTATTCACTCATTATTCATTGGTAAATTAATAGTTCTTAAGTAGTTACTTTATAGTTAATTATTATTTAATTTTTAGTTAATCATTAATTATTTATTATTTAATCATTAGTTAATCATTAGGTCATCATTATTTATTCAATTATTTGATCCTAAATTAATCCTAAGTTAATCTTATGTTAATTATTAACTAATCATTATTTATTCCTAATTTAATCCTTAGTTAATCATTAGTTAATCAATATTAAATCATTTCATTAGAATTAATTAATCATTTGATATTTAATATTTATTAGGGTAGTTAAGTTATATGTAATTAAAAGTTAATTATTACTTAGTCATTATTTAAATATTATTTAATAGTTAATTAATCATTATTTATTTATTAGTAAATTTCTAGTTAATAATTTCTTGATCATCATTTAATGATTATTAAATCCTAAGTTAATCATTAGTTAATAATTTTATAATCATTCCTTAATCATTTTTTATTTATTAGTTATTTAATAGTTAATTATTATGTAATTATTAGTTAATCATTATTTCAGTAATATTTAATAATCAACTAATTAATATTAATTACTATTTACTATGTAATTACTTATTATTTATTTATTAGTTAATTTTAAGTTCAAAATTATTTCTTCATTAATTATAAATTAGTTGATAATTATATCACTAATATTTAAAAAATACTAAGGAATACTAAATAATAATATTTTTATAATAATAATTCCATCATTAAGACTAATTATAAATTAATTACTAAATCATGATAATTAAATAATAATAATTTTATTCCAAATATTAAATACCTTATATAAATTATATCTAAATAACTATACAACTAAGTTAATAAAATAATTAAAACTATTTTTAAACTAAACTAAATAAATAATTAACTTTAAAATAAAATAGAAAAAATACCTTTAAATAATTCTTCACAAATTCTGCACTCCTTTAAGTCCACCAAAAATTCACACATAAGTAATGAAAAAACTAGGAAAAACACAGGGAGAGGGGGTGATGTTTAGAGAGAGGGAGGCTTAAATCAATTAAAGGGAATGGGGGTCGATTTTATGGGGGGTGGGGAAAAACGTGTTTCCTGTGAGAACCCAGGTCTTTAAAATATTTTTAATTGTTTTTCATTCATTATATAATATACATTTTACACATAAAACTATAATATTTTAATTATATATTTATATTTATTTGGTATTTATTTTATTAGATACTAAGTAATTTTTTTAAAAAATGTGTGTTACATAGATTAAATTAATTCTTAAAAATTAATAAAACATTTGATTCAATTATGTCCTCCAAAACATTATGTATTTTCTGTAAAATAATGGATATATTTGGATAAGTTGTCTTCAAGATAGTTGTTATTCGATGTATTCTCTTTTCTCCCTCAAAATTTTATCTTATTTTTTCATTTATTTAAAAATTTATATTCAAATAATTATTGAAAATAATTACTTCCTAAGAGACTCTCTAGATCCAATGTACTGAATTTCCAGGTCTTTTGTTACCTTAATGTAAGAATATTGGAAAGTGGTATTTTTTGGACTTTCTCCCCTATGTATTTCTCATCAACTATCAATATTTCAGTCTCTTGCATGATGTGTTGTAGGATTTACTGTCAAATAATTGATGAAAATATTTCTACCCAGGAAAATTCATTAAATCTGGATGCAATGACATCACATGCACTTTTCACCTTGATAATGTTTGAACTAGATGTTCCTTCAATTGGGTGTAATTATCCAAATAAATTCATTTTACATCTATAAAAAATTCATTCCAATCCAAGAAAGGTAAAAATACAATTAACAAATTAATGTGGTAAGAACCCATCTAGATAGATCCACATAAGTGTTGAATTCATATCCACTTATCACCCTTCAAAATGTGGATATATCTTTCATTATCTAAATGAGAAATGTAGATATATTAGTGTATAATTCACAAAAAAAATTAAAATATGGACGAAATAAAGTTTTAAAAGAAAAATACTAAAGTGGAATTGAAATTTAAAAACTAGAATTCTCATGAAATTTTCAAATTCATGCTCTAATTACAAGTTTTGATAAAATGATCCATTAAAACTCAAGGTGGAAGAAAATAAGATTTAATATTATTTTTATGAAAAAAATACCTCATAGAATTATATTTGATATATATATATATATATATATATATCTGTGTGGGTGTGTATTTATGTGTAGTGTGTATATAAATATACTTAAAACTGTTATGTATATGTATAAGTATACATATATATACATATATGTTATATATATTTAGAAACATTGAAACATATATATACACACACATATATATATATGTGTGTGTGTGTTAGAATATATGTTAGAATATATATGTTGTAATGACCTAGAAATTTGTTTCTTTTAGATTTATATTATTTTGTTATTATTAGTAATGTAATATAATATAAGATACATATAAGAAGAAAACAAAACTTTTATATGATAATATAAATTAATTAAGTCCTAAGTAATTTTTATAACAGACAAATAATTATTTATGTCATAAAAACTACTAATTTTAAATAAATAGGTATTTTCATTTAAAGGTTAAAATTATCATATTTAGATAATTAATTTGATAAAATAATTATCATTTATGGAAAATTAACGTAAAAATTAACATAGGATGTTTTTTTTACAATTTGATGAAAAAGATGATTTTTGGGGTAAAAAGTGAAAATACTGTTTTTATGAAATACCATAACTCTTATGATATAATAATGATATGATCCTGATTTCAAACTTATTAATCATTATTCTCGATCAACATGTATTTAAGAAATAATATGAATTTAAATGTGTGGTAGATGTAATGTATGACCTTGACCATCCTTAATAACATTAATTGTCAACCAAAAATGTTGGAATTAATGCCACCCAAAATTGGTTGGCCTTAATTGAAAAATAACCAATATTTTAACCCTTAACACAAACCCTCCTAAAGTATAAATAATCACCCTATTTTTCCATCCTCCTAAACCAAATTCAATTTTCTATCATCATATACCTCCCAAGTAGTCTCTTCTATTTCTCCCTCTTCAATCTTGAAGAGTTTTTTGGTATGAAGGTTCATCCCTAAGCTAAGAATCTCAAGAGAGGTAAGGGTTCCCAATCCTCCTCTTTCCTTTACAAGTTCATTACATTAATTATATTTTCTTTTTAAATTAACTTTTTATATAATTACATGTTTGTTATTACATGGTATTGTATTCCATTTGATATGTTGTAAATGAGTTTTTATTTGTTCTCTCTCATTATAGCCTTTGCCTAATCCATTATTATGCTCAAGTAAGGGTTTACCCAATAATCCTATTTTATTTTTAATAGAAATTACTTTTTTATATTATAGTTTAATCATACATTATATATATATAAATCCTTTTAATTACATGTTATTTCCATCCATTTGAATTATTCCAAATGATTGGTTACTTAATCCCTCATATTATAAACTTTATATAAGCTTTTATAATACTTAAATTATCATGTAACCATAAAACCATCCTAAAATTTTGGTGAAGTAATGTGTTTTTGGTTTTATAAGAAATTAAATCCATATCTTGATACTGGATATGGATTTGGCTCTGGAATAGTTGTACCTTGGGGTAATAACCCTAAAAAGGGAACATTGGGATTTGACTCGATCATCACCTAGTTCACAACAATTGGTCTTGCTATATACCTTGTTTGACACTCTCAGGGGATATGATCGGATTATCTACATGCTAATTAAAAACCATTAAAAATGATTTATCTATCATTTAATTTTTCTCATACTTTTTAGAATTTATATATCATTATGGATTCTTGGATTGGGGGAAAATAATTTCATACCATATAATTATTTATTCTATATGGGAAAATCTTGTACAGTTTTCCTCATTGTGAAATTATGTTAAGTATCTATGTTGTTTACTCCTTAAACATTATTCCATGTAATATATTTTTTATGATATGGAATTAATTGGAATTTATGTGATGGGTGGGGCCCTCAGTGTACTAGTAAGTCTCATAAGACAATTAAGATAGGGTAATGGGAGAATATTTACCATTTAAGTAATATGTATTGGCACAAGGACTTGGTGGTATGTTTAAGATGTTTTCCATTATGAATTCTCATCACTATAAGATTATATATTATTATCTATAAATTTATTTATTATTATTTGGTCCATGGATTTATTTATGATCTCAGTTTCAGTTGATATTACATTACTCCATTTATTTATTAATGCCATAATGTCTTATTTATAATTGACTATATTGTATGCTACCCCCTTATTGATCATTTGAGATCAACCCTTTATATTTTTTAATTTTTCAATAGGAAACCAAGAAGATTACTTCCTATGATAAAAGGGTCCCAATGAGAATAATAATGTCTTCATTCTTTTAAATTATGTGCCTTTATTTTTCAATGTAATGTAGAACTATTTTAGGTATCTAGTTTTCCTAAGGCTATTAAAATATTGGATCCCATGTATTTGTACCAATGTAATAAAATAAAAATTTTCTCTAGGGTAATGGATTTGGGGTTTTTACACTTTCTATCAAATGATAGTTTAACAGAAACATTATAAACTATATTTATAAGAATATAGTTATAAAACATGAACTATGAGAGAAACCTTTAAGATATTCTAGAAATATTTATAGGAATTAAAATCATAGTATTGTTTATGCCCTAATTAGTTATATACCATTATATAGAAAATAACACATAATGGAAGTAGAAACCAAGACAAAACTCAAAATCAATGTAAGGATTTCCCTCCTTATCTAGTCAGGGAGACTTTTATTGGATCTGAGGATAATGTGTCTGTATTAATTTAGCTAAACTAGGTTATGACTAATAACATTACTCGCATGGAACAACCTACTAATCCATATCATAGTTCATTAATTATTGACCACTTCTAGTGGAAATAACCTTTTTCCTTTAGTGGGACCATGAATTCAATAGTAGAAGAATAATGGGTCAAAACCCTAGTGAAGGTATTCATTGCCTTAGGATGTGATGAGAAGGAAAGGTTTAGAAAAATTTGGAGATTATTATATAAAGGATAAATTAAGAATTAGATTTTTTTTCTTTGAGGTGTTTGGAGAGTATAATTTAAAGAGATACTTGAAATTATGGTTATATAGATCTTAGAGTAACCTTATGATCTATGTATATAATTCTATAAACCTTATAAGTTTTCAGAGTCCAGGATTTAAGAATCATCCAAGAATTTTTCTAAATATGTGTGTGTGTGTGTGTGTGTTTTCTCTGCTCTTAATTAGTAAGTAAAGAAAAACATTTATTAGATAATTAATATTTTAAGGATGCAATTAATTAAGTGGGGTAGAATGAAAAAACACGGGTCTTTAAAATACATTTTTTTCTTTGTAATTCAATAAATAATGAAAATTTTACACTTAAATTATTTTATTTTTATTAAAAGTTTATATTTTATTTGATAACTATTTTATTATACTCTAAGTAATTTATTAGTAATATATGAGTATTACATTAATAAAATTAATTCTTAGCCATTAATAAAAAAATTCTTAAATTATGTCCTCTTAAAGTTTACACATTTTTTGGAAAAATATTGTCTACATATGGATAAGTTGTATTTAGTAAATTTTTTCATCAAAATATTAAATTTTTTTGCTTGAAATTTCATCTTATTTTTCCATTTATTGAATAAGTTATGGCCAAATAATTATAGATAATAATTATCTCCTAATGGACTCTCAAGATTCAATATACCCAATTCCCACATATTTTTAGATACCTTAATGGTGGAATATTGGAAGTTGGTATTATTTGAACATTCTCCCCAATGTATTTCACATCCTCTATAAAAATTTCATCCATGCACATGATTTTTTATTGTAGTTATGATTCAATCATTGATTAAACTATTTACATCCTGTCACATTCATTAAATCTTGATTCATTGAATTCACACGCACTTTTTACATTGATAAAATTAAAAAATAATAAGTTCATTCAGTTATATTAAATGATCCAAAAAAATTCATCTGATATATTTCATAATTTTAGTCCAATTCAAGAGAGTTAAAAATGTTATGATCGAATTATTATGGTTAGACCTATCCAGTCGGATCCACCTCAGCGTTGACTTCATGGTAAATTATTTCCACCCAAAATGTAGATCTAGATTTCATTATCTAAAAATATAGATATATTAGTGTATAATCTATAAAAAAATTAAAATACATTAAAAATAAATGTTTAGGAGAGAAGTACAAAAGTTCAATTGAAATGGAAAAAATGGAATTCACATGTAATTTTCAAATCAAGCTCTATTTACAAATTTTGATAAAATAATTCATTAAAAATATATTTTAAAGATAATTAAATTTGAGATTATGTTTATGGAAAAATGGGTTATAAAATAGTATTTAATATATATGTGTGTGTGTGTGTGTGTATTTATATATGGTATATATATATATATACTTACAACTAGTATGTATATGTATAAGTGTATATATATATATGGAATTGGTTGAAATATTTATATATATATATGTATATATATGTTATAAAAATTTATAAACATTAAAACATATATATGTGTTATATATGTTATATATGTAATATATATATATATATATATGGTAATAGCCCAAAAATATATTATTTCTAAATTTATATTCTCTTTTTATTCTTTGTAATGTAGTATAATATAACATATACACTAGAATAAAAAAACACATTTAGATGATAATATAAATTAATTAATTCCAAATCAATTTTTATAACGGTCAGAAAATTATTTATGTCATAAAAACTACTAATTTTTAATAAATAAAGATTTTTATCTAAAATTTAAAATTATTATATTTATAGAATTAATTTTATAAAATAAATATAATTTATAGAAATGAAACATATAAATTATCAAATGGTTAATTGTTTTATAATTTTATGAAAATGTTCATTTTGGGGGTAAAAAGTAAAAATACCCTTTTTACAAAATACCATAACTTTTATGTTATAATCATGATATAATATTGATAAGATCATGATTTCAAATTTTATTAATCATTATTATTGATAAAAATTTATTTATTAAATAACATAAATTTTAATGGGTTTTTGATGTATTGGATGACCTTAACCATCCTTGACAACAATAATTATTAACAAAAAATATTGGAATTAATTCCACCCAAAATTGGTTGGCCTTAACAGAAAAATAAAAAATATTTAAACCCTTGAAACCACCCCTCATCAAGTATAAATGATAACCCCCTTTTCCTATTCTACAACACACAATTCATATTTCTCTCATCATATACAACCTTAGGAGTCTCTTCCATTCCTCCCTCTTCAATCATGAAGAGTTTTTTTGTTTAAAGGTTTATCTCAAAGCTAAGAATCTCAAGGGAGGTAAGGATCCCCAATAATCCTATTTACTTAAAAAGTTCATTAATTTCATTATATGGTATTTTTATATACCTTTTTCATATAATTCTATGTTTTTTTATTCCATAGTGTAATATTTTATTTGATATGTTATAAATGAGATTTTATTTATTCCCTCTTATTATAGCTTTTGACTAAACTGTTACTATGATGAAGGGTTTCCCCAATACTCCCCTTTAACTTTAAATAGAATTTTCTTTATTAAATTATCTTTTGATATAAATTTTAATATAAATAAACACTTTTAGTTTCATGTTATTTCCATCCATTTAAATTATTCCAAATGATAGATTACATACTCCCTAACATTATAGACTTTTTCTAAGCCGTTACAGAACATGAATTATCTTGTAACCATAAAATCATCACACATTTTGGTGAATTAATGTGTGTTTGGTTTTAAAAGAAATGAAATACCTATACAGATACTACAAGTTGGTGTGTATTTGATATAATTGTACCTAGGGGTAACAAACCCAAAAAACCCACATTGGGTTTTGACTCGTTTGTCAGCTAGTGCATGACAAGTGGAATTATTTCATACTTGGTTTGAAACTTCTAGGGGATATTATTGGAGGATCCACATAAAACTTACAAACCATTAGAAATTATTTTTCTATCATTGAATTACTCTCCTACCTTGTAAAAATCATATATCATTTTTATGAAAAAAGTCAAGAGAGAATCCAAAACTTATGACCATTTATTAAAGATGAAAGAAAAAAAGAAAAAAAGTAAGGAATCAAGCAGATGGGGTCATAAAAAGACAAACTCCCTCATCCATAAAGGATAACTATAGATAAAGGATTTAAGGATCATTTCTATGATCATAATCACACTCATCATCATCAGTATTAGTTTCCCTTTCTGACTATAAATTTCCTTGATTAAATATCCCAAGAATCCTCTCCTTGGACCTTTCCTACTCTAGAGTGAGATAGATCTTTGAAGCCTTGAAGATGACCCGGTAGGAATATTCTTTGGAAGAAAAGAATAATCTGTCCATGACCTTATTTTAGGAGTTAGTGAAAAACCATTACCATTGATCATTGTTCCCTTGTCATTCAAAACAGAATCTTTAAAGGACATAGGGTCACTGCTACCCATAGAACGTAGATAGGTGGTGTCCAGCATAACCATTCTATTTTCCTTATCACTTATATCATCTGACACATTACCCCAGTTTCTAGGTATCCTAGAAAAACCAAATACATTCTGAATTTCTTGAAAATAATCCAAATTTTGAGGAGCATCAAAAATCCCAAAACCATGTTCTTGTAGAAAATAACTTGAAAATTTTGTGGCTAGTGGATTTACACAATAGCCTTTCTCATTAGTTGGTGAGATATAACACCTAGTCACAACACTAGCATCCATATCTATAGACTATTCTATCTCACCATTGTTCCTCCCATCCTGGCTAGAGAGTTATTTATCAATCAAATTAGAATTTTCAACCTACTTAACAAGTTCATATGAAACTATATACTAAATATTAACACCCATGGAAACACTATCACTTCCCATGAAATCTGGTTCCTCATTAACTACGTCATGATCATTGATAATCTGAATATTCTACATGTCATTCCATATTCCATATCTTGTAAGGCCAATACCTATAGTGTCCATTTGAGACTCATACTTTATCCCATTCTTCTATTCAGGAATGGAGAATAATCATGTAGCAACCAAAGAAGTCCCTACCTACTCCTAATTTACCATCATAGATTTATTCTTATATGTTTCCCCCTTGATATTGAGACTTCTTATCCAAAAAATCCATAGGATTCTTCCTAGGTGGCACGGACAATGATTTCCTAGGCGTCCAAGATGAGTTTATTTTACACTTACCATCATAGTCTTTTGATTCATATATCATTATTTATTCTTTTATTGGGGGATAATAATTTTGGGCCATATAATTATTTCTTCCATATGGGGAAATATTGTAAAATATTCCTCATTGAGAAATTGTGCTAAGTATCTATGTTATTTTTTCCTTAAACATTATTCCACTAATCTTTTCTTATGTGACGGAATGCATTAGACTTTTATAAAATGGTTGGGGACCTGAATTATGTATCACTTAAGTGCATTTTTAGGTCTCACGAGACAATTAAGATAGGGTAATAGGAGTTCCCTTTACATTTATATAATATTTCTTGAAATAAGGCCTTGATGGTTTATTTTAGATGTTTGGTATTATGAATTCCTATAAATATAAGATCATTTATTTTTATATAAAAATTTATTTATCATAATTTTCATCATGGATTTATTTATTCCCTTAGTTTCATTTGATATGGAATAACTCAGTTTATTTGTTCATTCCATAATGTCTTATTTATAATTGCTTTTATTTTACAATACCCCCTCACTATAATTTTAAGCTCACCCCTTTATATTGTTTTACTTATCCCTAGGAAACCAACAAGATTGATACTTATGATAAAAGCGTCACATAGAGAATAATAATGTTTTCATGTTTTCAGATGATGTATTTTTAGTTTTCAATGTAATGTAAAACTCTATTACATATCTAGTTTTTTTATTCTATTAAATAGTTGGATACAATATAATTGTACCATTGTAATAAAATAGACACTGACTCTTGGGTACTAGATTTAGAGTTGTTACATTACTTCCCAAAATTCCTTTCACCTAAAAAATGGAGAATGACATTTTTTGAGGTAACGCATTTTCCTCCCTTTCTTTGTCATTGATCTAGGGAAGATGAATTATGTTCTCAAAAGTCTTTCAGGTTTATCCAAAAGGAATTGAGGTTTTTTATGCCTTTGAATCTTATTTAAAAATAATAATAACCTAGGTTTATTTTGTTATTTTTTTTTAAAAACTTATATTAAAAATCCATCTGAGCTCAATGAACCATAGCTGATTACCAAATCTCAAAGCACAGAAGGTAGAAACCAGACTCAAGGGAATAATATTATGATATAAAATTTGGAATATATATATATTTTTTGTGTTTGATCCTTGTGCAGGTTTCAATATAGAGTAGATAATGGGGCCTTTGTTGTTACATGATGTTGTGATTGTGCTTTCAGGTTGGGTTATATGCCAAGTTCTTGGTGAAATGACATAATGAATTTTTTAACCATAAGGATAGTTACATTTTTTCAAATATAAGAATTGTTGATGATCATATGTATAGCTCATTAAATATGGAGCTGATTATTGTTGAAGGTCCAAGCAGGAAGTTAAGTATTGAGAAAAGATCAATTCTGATATATAGGAGGATATAATCCAACTCTAGTTAAAGGAAGGGTGATGATGTCGAGGATCGAAATGGATTTTAATGTTTTAATTAAAATACCTTGTGATAATTCCAATATTACATGACTGAGTTTCAGTATGATGAGCTAAATGGATCAAATAATTATGGGGTCCGACATGAGGTTTTTCAAGTATATAAAAAAAATCCAGGCTTAAGGACAATGAAAATGAAACATGGGTTATGGTACTCAAGGACCAAAAAAATGGATAAGAGAACATGGACCCAAATCTATGTCATGGTCCATGGAATTAAATTAAAAACATGTGGAGCCTTAAAATTCTCAAATATAGAAATAAAATTCAAAGGGATAGATCTTAAATGAAAATATATATGGATTCTTGGTAAGTTTATAGAGATTTCTAGATTTCATGAGAGAATTTTTCATATGAGGAAGTTAGAGAAAGTGCTAATAATTTCTGGGGGAGAAACCTCACATGTGAGGAGTGAAATTTTTTAAGGTAGATTATCTTGAGTGATAGAATGGGAAGATGTATAGTGAAGTCGCACCATGTAAATATTTTTTAATTGAGGTATGAGGCTATTTTATGTGATGATAAATTTAAGGAAGAAATAGTTTTATGATTTAAAAATAATATTATGGAGAGATTGGTGGAGATACCCTCCATAATATTTACCATATTCATACCATTATCCATCATCATCACCCCCAATCCTTTAGAGGTGGTCAATGTAATTAGAGGGGATTCTTATACCTTTTCTTATTTCTTATTTTCTATTGTTGATATATTTTCATTAAAATATATTGTTAGTTCTACTATGTGTAACCAAATTTATTTTGGGGATCAAGCTATATATATTGAAATATTTTATTACATGTTTTTTATTTTTATTTTTAAATTATAGAATTTTGATGTCTTTCATCCAAATATCTAAATTTATCTTCCTAATGAGAATATTTTTACTCTACTCCAAGAAACAATAAGAGAAAAGTATAATATCCTTTTCCATTCCAACCATAATTAAAGTACCAAATGGAAAAGGTTATGGTATTATATTCTCCATAAAGAATAATCTTGATCATGAGTTCTGTTAGGAATAATATTTCTCAGGATAAATATTTTATGAGGATGTTTTACCTAATTAAAATTAAGTATTCAATTCCTTTTTACACAACTTCAGAACATCTATGATTGATTCCATGAATAAGAAAAATCATTTTTTATTAGCTTTGTCTATTCCAGTTCACCTATATCAATTAACTATTTGGACTCCCTTTATGTTATTTATCACCACTATTTCTAAACACTTCACATTCACTTCACAATTTCACATATCACTCTAATTTTTCACACAATCTTTAAAAACACTTCCATAATTCCACCATCACAACTTCACCATTTTTTATATTTTCATGTTTTTCCTCTTTTTTTTGGTTCATAAAACATAAGTCTTCTCTATTTTTTTACTATACATACCATAGTACTATTTTTGGTTAGTTATAAACAATTAATTTGATGGATAACAAGTCAACAGCCTAATTTATCCTCTATCAAATTTTAGCAACATTTTTGGGGATGGAATGTGTGACCAATTTAAAAAACTAAAAAAATAAAAAAATAAAAATATAAAAAATAAAAAATATATTGTATATAGAAATCTAAAAAATAAAAAATCTATATTTTTATTAACTTTTGGGTTCTTATTTTATCTTCTTGAAACTATTTTTACATGTACTCTAGGTATACAAAAATAGAAATTTATTATTTCATACCTAAAACTGAACAATATTATAGTTCCCTTAGGAAAATGAAATAAAAATATGAAATGGATAATCTAGAAGTTGAAAGATCTAAAAATATAAATTAAATCATGAATACACCACATCCCATAAATAATGTCCTTGATATACCTAGACTTAGAGAGTTTTAATTTTTTTTCTATGTATAGTAATCCTTCATGCATAAGGCTCTCCCTACTTCTCGAAACTATGAAATTAAATAGTCACACATCACCATGCCACCATCCATCACTGCTCATCCCACTGAGGATTCCTTATAATTCATTAGTTACTTTTATAGTTTTGTATAATAATTTCCACTACATAGTTTGAGTGAGTAGGATCTTAGGTTAAGGGAGATCCCATTCAGTATTAAGGGAAATTCGTGGAACTAGTTCCAAAATTTGGATGGGGATATCTTTGACACTTCAGATCAATTGTTCAACTAATATATTTATGAAATTTATCCTAAGAACACCAATATTATATTCTGGAAAAATATCACTGGATTTTTCTCACTAATATGAGGGAGAGATATTTCATGATACATGGCATAGATTTAGTTCTTTATGTAGGCAATGACACAACTAACAGTGTCAATAACCAGCCCGGGTACCCTGGTAACCCAATAACTGAGCCGGCCCTGACATAGCCCGAAGGGCGTTCCCGATCCCCACGAGTTGGCAACTAGAACCTGGCATCACACAGCATGCAAGTGGGAATAATTTTTCCACAAGAATTCGGAAGCAAAAGAAACAAGACAGTATGCAAAACAAAAAGAAACTCCACTGGGAGTATTGTACTAGAATACAAAGAGGCTTAAAAATCCCAAAGTACTATAACTCAAGTACTAAAAAGGGAAAAATAGTCCCAAAGTCCCTAAGGACACAACTCACCAAGACCAGAGATCAACAACTGGATCATCTTCAAAGAGATCCATTGCCTTTGTTCAATCCTGGAAGAAGAAAGTCTACGAACACCCGAAGGCAAAAGTAGGGTGTGAGCCTAAGCCCAGTAGGATACCACAAAAAATTCCGTAACAGATGCCAAATGTAGATTATCCAAAGAAAAGCTTTCAATTTTCAAATAAACAGGTTTGGAAATACAAAATCATATTTTAACAAAACATGCTAAACATTTTCAAACATGCTATACATTTTCAAATGATGGAAAAAAATCAATTTAAGAAAAGGTTTTACAATGATAGAATATTTCTAAAACAATGGTTTAGGAAAAAAATTTATATAAAAAAGTTTATATAAATTCAGCAGGCATGTAAGGTAGTTCAAAAGCATTGATATACATTTATATCTCACATATAAATAAACAAGCGAGCAACATGGTCATCTACCAAACGGTACGATAGTATTAACCAGTTATAGGATTTTGTACTCACTTTGTGAACTCAAAAAAATGTGTATACACACATCCCTATTACAATGGCCAAAGGAGACTCATCACCAACCCATCGAGGATGTGACCCGCCACAAGTATGTTTTAGAACGTTGTGGTAGCATAGAGTGTATCCAAATAACTCACTAACTACCTAAGGCTTGCATGCGCTTTTACATGATGGGCGAACTATTTTAAGAATGATTAAAATACGATCAATCCTATTCTTCCATTTCAAAAGTTCCAATTTCATTCCATTTAAAACCAAAATAGGTTTTATTCAAAACATGCCTTTTTTACAAGATAAAACCAACGGGTTTCTATCAAATCATTTTAAGCCATTTTCACCAGTTTGAAATCCATTCAAAACCAATTCCATCATTACACAATATATTTCCACAATTAAATTCAACAATTTGATTGAAATCATTTCTATAAAATCCACAATTTAAATTCAACAATTTAAATCGTCCAATTTACATAAACACACCCAATTCAATGGGATTGGGGTATTTCGAAATTTTTGTGCCAAAGCATTTCAAATATCTCTATTCACTAGAATCGAGTTTTTTTATCAATTTAATTGAAATAAAATGTGGGAAATTGAATTTAAATCAACAATTGAAATAAATCAAGCAAATAAAATGATAATCAATTTGGGAAGTCGGGACGGAACCACCTACCTCGAAGGTTTTGACCAAAAACACAATGGTCAAGAACGCTCAAGAAAACCGGGTTGCTTCTTCAAGAAACCGCCTTAGATCTCTTATCCTAGAAAGATCAAGACCAAATATCATCAAATTTGGAACCACACACTTAGATCTACCCATAAAAGGCATTGATATAAGAAACCAATAGAAGAGGAGAAGTAGATCTAAGTAGATCTAAGAAACCAATCAAGAACGATGAGGAATGATCACATACCTCCAGAATCCAGCTTCGATTCACCAAGGGGAGCCTTTGGATCGCCTCTAGAATGATGGGAGAACCTTTTATGGCCTTAGGAGAAGACAAATCCTGAGTTAGGACTGCTTAGGAGGAAAAACGAGGCACATAGAGGCAAAACCGAGTGAGATCCACAATTTAAGGATCTCATTTAAGTGGCATCACAGTTAGTTCGCACATTTTGAAAAACTGTGCACTAGCCATGCATTAGCTTTTTCCTCGGCTACCATTATCGCATGGTTTGGCCACACAGTTAGACAAACTTTGCACTGCCCGTGCGGAAGCTACTGCCTCTAAGACCAAATGCGCACGGTTTGGCCGCATGGTTTAGACAACTCATGCGCTGCCCATGTGACTTCCCATTTTCCTCAAAAAAACATTTAAAGTTATCCCAACTCTCCCAAGTCACTACTCCAAAACAGAGGTACTTAGAAACATCAAAAGTACCTAAAAACGTAACATGATGTTACAAAAAACTTTCTACCCATATTTTTATGGATTATTTTTATAATAACCTCACTCCTTATAATAAAAAATTAGTTTACTAGTATTGTGGAGGTTATTTTAAATATTTTAAAGACAAAGAAATAAAAAAAACTTTGAAAAACATTCTCACATGTCTCAGAACAAGTTTACTTGGAAGTTATTTATTCATATGAATGAACCCAACTCTCAAGTTGTTGTTATTTTAATGGAAACGCACTTAGGGATCAATGTTATCATTGTGTGATGTTTGGAAACACTAAAAACTATTTTCCCAACTTTTACTTACTTTTAAAGGTTAAGGATAGTTATTAATATGTGGAATATAGAGATATATAACAAGTGTGAAATGATTCTTATTCAAATTGTTATAATTATGAATTCAAAAATAACCCCAATCGGTCTTGGTGATAACAAGGGATCATTAAACAACCTATTATTTCCCCTATCTTTTAAAAACCATGAAAAATAAGTATAAATACATGGTTGGTCCTTAAAATTATAAATATAAATTAGAGGGTCCTGTGAGGTAGCGTATTACAAAGGTATACACCCAAAAAAAGTATTGAAAATATGAAAAAACAATAGGGTCAAATAGATATGGATCAAAATTTTAGAGGTAAGGGTAATCTAACTAGCACAACTGTGATAAACCTAAAGGATAATATAGTGGATAATACCATAAAAAGTGGCCTAAAAACTAAAGAAAATGTTATGGTGTAGCCTGGTTAAAATGATATCGTGGATTTAATTAAACCAAAGAATAAAAATCTAGAAAATAAAAAAATTGTACAAATGGACTGAAAGGTCAAAACTAACCTAAATAATGACCATGAACTAGAAAAGGAAAGGCACCCAAGGAAAATAAAAAGGGAAATAATAAAATAAGTAAATAATAAAGTGGTATTTTAAGAGAAGGTTTTGAACCTATTTTGAAACATTATTCCCCTATAATTCATTTTCCTGAAAGATTATAGAAACAATTATGAACCTGACTAATCAAAGCTTATAAAAATGATTATAAATTTTAGCATTAACATGAAATTTGGGGAATACTTGGATAATATTCCATTATATATCAAATTCAAAAATAGTTTCATAAATAATAAAAAATAAATTGAAAAGAATTGGAAACCATCAATAGTACTAAGGAATGTAGTGTTGGTATTTTTAAAAAGATTCAATCAAAATAAAAGGACCTTGAATGTTTTTATCTAATATTAAATATGAGGAAGTGGGGAGATGAATTGTTTGTGTGATTTGGTGCTATTATAAACTTGATACCCTACTATTTATTTCAAAATTATGGTTTTAGGGACTTGAAACAACTTATTTTCTCTTCAATTGGAAAACAGATCAATTAGTTATCCCATGGGAAGGGTAGATAACCTTTTAATAAAAGTAAGAAATCATATTTTTTCAACTAATTTTCAAGTTACTAACATAAACTGTGAGGAAAATGTTCAAATTGTATTATTTGGACCTTTCTTAGATACTATTGTTTTTGTAATTTATGCTTCCAAGGTTAAAACTACACTCTAATATGTGGATTATGTAGATTAAATTATTGTTTTTGATAATCTCAAACTTGAGGTTTGTTGCAAACCAATTGATGTTGTTGATGTAGTGTTTAGAGCTGAGTTTAGGAGTAATTTCCATCACCCTTACTCTGAGGAATGAAATTATGTTTTGATGATTTCCTCACCTGTTGATGAGAGTTTCATATTTGAGATTGGTTCTAAATTTTTTTCTTTCCCTCTTGAATTTATAGAGATTTTTTCCCCAACCTGTTGAGAGTATCACACTATCACTAGTTTTTTGAGGAAATTATTTCCCTAGATCCCAACCTAGAATCAAAAATTCTTCCTCCAAAATTATTTGAACCCGTTTATGATAATTTTACATCTAAAATTGAGTTTTTGTAATTCCCTCTATCTAGGGAGAGTTTTCATTAAAAACCTTATAAAAACATGAATATTTTCATATTGAACATGTCTATTTTCTTGAAAGTTTCCCATCCACAAATTTTGATTACAAGATTACTCAAATTCAACCTATTTATGAAAAAATTCCTTTATTTGAGACAATTAATGAGTGTGAAAATACACCATGAGAGAAAATATTTATTTATTCACAAGGGATTCTTCTAAATTATCTAGTTTTAAAATTGTTTTTGGAAATGATGAGAAGTTTTCAGAACCTTTTGATTTTGTTTCTGAATCCTTAAGTACCTAATGTGTGGGGGAACCCTTGAATAATGCATCTGTTAATATTAGTAAACTTTATTGTTTGATATATTAATTTACTAGACCTTATGGTGATCTTATAGGGATAGAAATCGGATTGGAAAAAATTCTCACTCCTGAAACGTTAATGGTATTTAGGCATAAATTATTGGATGATAGTGATTTTGAGATCTTGGTAAGACTAGATAAAACTTCTATTCAAATATCTAAAATAAAAAATTCATCTATAAATCAAACCTACCTGATTATCATGGTTAAAATTAAGGATTAATTCTAGATTAAGACTTTATATTCAAGTGGTGCATGGGAGACAACCCATGGTTTTGAGTTTTTTATTTTAGTTTTCCATTAAAATAAATGTCTCTCACTTAGGTGGAAGCCCTCAATCTAATATAGGAAGAGTTTTGAACCTACTATTCCCATTCTTAACCTACCATGGATGACTAACTTCATTAAGAATAAACCAACAATGTCTAGCCACAATGTGGAAATTTTCCTAAATATCAGACCTACCGCATAAAGGGATAGACTGATTGTGAGTGATTTTGTGGGGTGGTAGGTTGATCAACCGCAACAAGGAAGTGATTGTACCTTTAAATGGTCACTAAAGCAACCACATGACCCAAACCTAGTGACTATGGCAATTAAGTTGTCACATGAATATTTTTTTGTTCTTTAATGCTAATAGAAACTGTAAGTTCAAGATTACTAGATCAAACTCACTAACTCAAACATTTGTTTCCAATTACCTTGAACTTTATCTATTGAATACTAATATTGATCTATTTTAGACATGTAGGTACCCCAATTGTGAAACTATAGGATCCTTTCTCAAATATGACTAAGTGTATTGTAACATCCCAGAACTAGGTGTCACACAACTGGTGCCCCGAACCCGATTGGTCACATGACCACAAGCACATTTCCCCAAATTCCAGAACCTTCCGACTAGCAGTGAGGTCCTAAGTCTGATAGTGGGGAAACTATGCCCTCATTTTTTAAAGTGTAGTGCAGCAAAGAAAATACAAACATACCAAAATCAGAAGTAGTAAACAAAACCAAGATGAAATGGAAAACAGTACTGAAGTAAAATATGACCAACAGTCATATATATATGATGATGCAAGATGCCCCTAATTCTAAGAAAGCAGCCAAAACAGGATACACTGCAATCTAAAACAATACAACACAAGGTACAAGTACAATACCACAAAACAATATAGTGCAGCAGGAACTCAGCAGCATTGCAAGCCTAAGCTCGGTCCCATGCTCTCCTACTCCTCTGCAATAATCACGTACCTATATAGAGACTCTTGCCATTATCAACACCTACAACAATATAATTTGTTTGGGCCCAATACAGGACCCAAATAGGGTGTGAGAAATAAATCCTAGTAGGCAACCACCAAAGGCCTATGCCTAACTGTCAGTGAAAAATGTGCAACAGCATTATGCAATAAAGAAATACAGTAAGCTAGGAAGTACTAAAAAGAAGCTACTCCTACCAATTCCATTACCATTTAATTATTATTTAAAAATTCAATATAATTGAATTATAAGTTCCCGAGACCTGTCCTCGACCGACAATCTTTTATAAAGTGCCGCAAAAAAAACTACATCAGGCTCTATAACAAGTAGAAGGTAATAACAATACCATGCTTGTGCTTTAGCTTGGCAGGTATAACATAAGAAACCACCACAGTGAATATTCAAAGTAAACTGTGTCCTCAGACATGCAAATCCTTACCGTCGGGTAATCAGAATCGAAACCCTCTGGTGATTTCCCTTAGGTATCATGAATATTTCCCTCAAGCGTATGAGATATTACCCTTAGGAACGGAATCTACTTCCCACATGCATAAGAAAAGTTTCCCTCAGGCTAAACGAAACACTTCCCTCAGGCTACGAAAAACACTACCCCCATGCTAAGAAAGTAACTGGGCCAATCCCAACACATAAACAAGCAATTTATATACATTTTATCTCAAGAAAACTCAAAACATGCTTATAATCACGGCAAACCCACGGGTATCCTGGCCAAATGGCTAAACAAGGGAAACGCACCCACGGGGAGGCCCTGGATCAATGCAACGATCCCAAACAATAATTTATACTTGTTCATTAAATTACATATGAAATTCTAGGTATCCTGATAGTCAAGGCCTTAGCCACATGACACCCCAAACATGGGTGCGTAGCACCACGGTATACAAAATCAATTCGACAGTTGTAAATAAACACAAGACCACCTACCTCGATCTCCTCTGATCGATATACGTGAATGACACCTCCCAAATCACCAGATAACGACGTAGATCTAGGATAAACATTTACCTATTCAAACTTAAATAACTTCTCTTAGGGAAAGAATTGTAAGGAGAGGTTCAATAAGAGATAAGATCTCACCTGCGCAGTTCAAACGAGATCTACGGTGAAAGAATCAGAGTCCAGGTGTGCGATAGGGGCCTCCTCCAAGTTCCAACCTCCTCTCCTATAGCTCTCGTCAAGTTATATGCCTCCTCTATCGAATCAGGAGTCTACTGCCTGTTTTTAACAAAAAAACATAACTACACGGCATGTACTCTCAAGTACACAGTGTGTACTTTCTATTTTTTAAACGGTTCCCCTGACAGCTTCTTTCCACTGCATTATTGTTCACCAGTCGACTTGATTACATGGCGTGTATTACTAAGTACACAGCATGTACCATCGTTCCACTGGCGTCTACTCCCACCGCCTTACATTTCACCTGTCGACTGATTACATGACGTGTATATACTAAGTACACAGCGTGTAGTCAGTTTTTACACCCTTCATCGCCGACAGGCCTTCAAGCCATGTATTCTCATCCCACATGGCCGAATTACATAGTGTGTGGAAAAGTACATAGTGTGTACCTATAAATTTGATATTTTTCCCAGATTTCCCTTGTTTTCTCTAAAAAAAATTATGGAAAAAGGAAAAGAAGAAACTCGTACCTCAAGAATAAGAACCGAGTTCTTACAAACTTCTCCCCTTAAGGCAATTTGTCCCCGAATTTCTTTTCCAAGGGTGGTGAAGATAAAGATGACACTAATAAAAATTGGCCCTTTATCTGTGCTAAAAACAATATTAACAGTGCTAGAAAAGCGCTGTAAATGCCAGCGAAGATAAAGGGGGGATCCCCTTTATCAGTGCTCGGAAAATCGATGATAAAGGCGACCTTTATCAAGGCTTAAAAAAGGGCTGATAAAGTCCACCCTTTATCAGCGCTTTTTTAGCACTGATAAAGGTCGCCTTTATCAGTGCTTTTCCGAGCGCTGATAAAGGAGACCCCCCCCCCTATCTTTTTCGGCATTTACAGTGCTTTTCTAGCACTGATAAAGGGGTTCCTTTATCAACACTGATAAAGGGTCCGATTATCAACACTCAAGATAGTGCTGATAAAGGTGTCCTTTATCAGCGCTCAATATAGAGCTGCTAAAGGCTCCTTTAGCTGCATCTGCAAAACTAGCACCTGCACAAACCAGCACCTGCACCTGTACAAAATAGCACCTGTGCACCTATACAAAACAGCACCCACACACAATATTTTGACAAACAATCCTATATACATTTACTTAACATCATGAATACAAAAAAAACACACTGCTATATACATTTAAAAAAATGTTTTACATGGTTACAATTACAATTATCCAACAAAAGTTATAAACATTAATGTTTCATCCTTTGATATCTGTGATCCTCTCTCAGAAATTGTTTTCCACAGTATTTGTTGCCGAATAAAGCATACGAACTCAAGGAAAAAATTCACCTATATAAGAAAACAAATATTATGTTAGTAATACAATAATGAAATAAATTAAAACATTAATATGAAAGAATACATTAATATGGAAATGTGAAATGAAAATATGTAAATGATAAACTCAAATGTTTTCATTCTGATAACAATGAAAGGGAATAATGTAAAATCAATATGTTTTTGGATGATTTATCTCATTTAATAAATACTGATTCTTTATCTAATGAAAAGCTTTACCAGACACATTGTGCATCGGATTGAGGTGCAGAAAATTCGTACACCTCACAAATGACTCTTGGATCATTGTCCTAAAGTATCAAAACAATCTGAACGTGTTTGCTCATTTTTTCGTATGTCAGTAGTGTTGTTTTCTAAAATTAAGGTCAATTTCAAACTGGTATCAGAAAAGTTTATCCATAACGGTCACACCGTGCATCGGATAGAGTTTCAGTCAATTCGTACACCACAAAAATGACTAATGGATCATTTTCCTAAAGTATCAAAACAATCTGAATGCGTTTGATCGGTATTCTTTATGTCATTTGTGTGGTTTTCTAAACTTAATGTCAATTTGAAACTGGTATCAGACACTTTTAGCCATACCGGTTACACCGTGTGTCGGATTGAGGTGCGGTCGATTTTTACACTTCACAAATGACTCATGGATCATTTTCTAAAAGTATAAAAACAATCCTAAAGCATTTTCTCCTTATTCCATATGTTATTTGTGTTGTTTCTAAAATTATTGTCAATTTGAAACTGTTATCTGACACTTTTAGCCATACCGGTCACACCGTGCGTTGTATTGAGGTGAGGTTGATTTGTACACCTCAAAAATGACTCATGGATCGCTTTCCTAAAGTATCAAAACAATCCGAACGTGTTTTCTCAGTTTTCCATATGTCAGTAGTGTTGTTTTCTAAAATTAATGTTAATTTCAAACTGGTATCAGACACATTTAGCCATACCGGTCACACCGTGCGTCGGATTGAGGTGTGGTCGATTTTTACTCCTCAAAAACGACTCATGGATCATTTTCCTAAAGTATCAAAACAATACTAATGTGTTTGATAAGTATCCCGTATGTCAGTAGTGTTGTTTTCTAAATTTAATGTCAATTTGAAACTGGTATCAGACACTTTTAGCCATACCGGTCACCCCGTGTGTCGGATTGAAGTACGGTCAATTTTTACATCTCACAAATGACTCATGGATCGTTTTCCTAAAGTATAAAAACAATCTGAACATGTTTTCTCAGTATTCTGAATGTCATTTGTGTTGTTTTCTAAAATTAATGTCAATTTGAAATTGTTATCAGAAACTTTTAGCCATACCGATCACATCGTGCATCGGGCTGTGGTGCGGTCAATTAATACACCTCAAAAATGACTCATGGATTATTTTCCTAAAGTATAAAAACAATTTGAATGCGTTTTCTTGGTATTTCGTATGTCAGTAGTGATTTTTCTAAAGTTAATGTCAATTTGAAACTGGTATCATACACTTTTAGCCATACCAGTCACACCGTGCATCAGATTGAGGTGCAGTCAATTTTTACACCTCACAAATGAATCATGGATCGTTTTCCTGAAGTATCAAAATAATCCAAACGTTTTTTATCAGTTTTCCGTATGTCAGTATTGTTTTTTTCTAAAAATAATGTCAATTTCAAACTGGTATCAGACACTTTTAGCCATAACGGTCACACCATGCGTCGAATTGTGGTGCGGTCGATTCTTAAACCTCAAAAATGACTCATGGATCGTTTTTCTAAAGTATCAAAATAATATGAATTTGTTTTTTCAGTTTTCCGTATGCCAGTAGTGTTGTTTTCTAAAGTTAATGACAATTTGAAATTGGTATCAGACACTTTTAGCCATACCGGTCAGACCGTGCATCGAATTGAGGTGTGGTCGATTCTTACACCTCAAAAATGACTCATGGATCGTTAAGTATCAAATCAATATGAACGTGTTTTCTCAGTATTCTGTATGTCAGTAGTGTTGTTTTTTAAAGTTAATGTCAATTTGAAACTGGTATCAGACAATTTTAGCCATACCGGTCACACCGTGCATCGGATTAAGGTGCGATCAATTCGTACACCTAAAAAAGGACTAATGTATCATTTTCCTAAAGTATCAAAACAATACGAATGCGTTTGATTGGTATTCCGTATATCAGTAGTGTTGTTTTCTAATGTTAATGTCAATTTGAAACTAGTATCAGACACTTTTAGCCATACAGGTCACACTGTGCGTCGGATTGAGGTGACGTCGATTTGTACACATCACAACTAACTCATGGATCGTTTTCCTGAAGTATAAAAACAATCCGAACATGTTTTCTCAGTTTTCTGTATGTCATTAGTGTTGTTTTCTAAAGTTAATGTCAATTTGAAACTGGTATAAGACACATTTAGCCATACCAGTCACACCGTGCATCAGATTGAGTTTCGGTCGATTTTTACACCTCAAAAATAAATCATGGATCATATTACTAAAGTATCAAAACAATATGAATGCATTTTCTTGGTATTCCATATGTCAGTAGTGTTGTTTTCAAAAGATAATGTCAATTTGAAACTGGTGTCAGACACTTTTAGCCATACCGGTCACACCGTGCATCAGATTGAGGTGCGGTCAATTCATACACCTCAAAAATGACTCATGGATCGTTTTCCTAAATTATCAAAACAATCCGAACTCATTTGATCGGTATTCCATATGTCAGTAGTGTTGTTTTCCAAACTTAATTTCAATTTGAAACTGGTATCAGACACTTTTAGCCGTACCAGTCACACCGTGTGTCAGATTGAGGTTTAGTTGATTATTACACATCAAAAATAACTCATGGATCGTTTTCCTAAAGTATCAAAACAATCTGAATGTATTTTCTCGTTTTTCCGTATGTCAGTAGTGTTGTTTTCTAAAGTTAATGTCAATTTGAAACTAGTATCAAACACTTTTAGCCATACCAGTCACACTATGCGTCGGATTGAGGTGTGGTCTATTCGTACACCTCACAAATGACTCATGGACCATTTTACTAAAGTATTAAAATAATCCGGACATGTTTTCTCAGTATTCTATATGTCAGTAGTGTTTTTTTTCTAAAGTTAATGTCAATTTGAATCTGATATCCGACACTTTTAGCTATACCGGTCACACCATGCGTCAGATTGAAGTGCGGTCAATTCGTACACATCACAAATGACTCATGGATCGTTTTCCTAAAGTATCAAAACAATACAAATGCATTTTCTCGGTTTTATGTATGTTAGTAGTGTTGTTTTCTAAAATTAATGTCAATTTGTGTTGTTTTCTAAAGTTAATGTCAATTTTAAACTAAAAAAGGGTGATCATATATGCTCATTAATTGTAAAAAAGGGATATATCAATGATCATATATGGATAACATTAGTAGGAATTCACCTTCATCCTATTTGTGTACAATTTACCATCAGTTATATTGCCCATTCATTTCTAAACACATCTATATCATCTTCTGAATATGAGTTTTTGCAGCAGTCATGGTAGTACTGAAAAAATATAAATACACAAAGGATTAATAAATATTTTAAATGAGCTCATAATTATTTTCGAAAATACCTCGTCAGGGATGCTAGTTTTTTGAGGAAATACGATCTCTTTCATAAATTTACAAACATAATAACCACAGTCCTTTCTGTTTGTTTGTTTTGGACACTGTAGAAACATCGAAAACAATAAGTAATTTGTTTTGATATGTGTTTGGATAGTTCAATGTTATTATATATACCCGGACACTTTTCTAGTTGTATATCTTGTAGGCTTGCTCATCCTTATGCCCTGGATTCATTCCATGCATTAGACTACATTGATACACTACCCTATCATAACAGAATCATCATTAAAAGATAACATAAATTATATAACTAGATGTTTAGTTTTAAAATTTTGGATCTAGTGTATTAAAAATTAACAAACTCCATCATGTGTGGTTGGTTTGTTGGATATCCATGCGTTGAATCCAGAAAATAAATCTTTGGAGTATCCAAATTGACAGCAATCAGCATCCAATGCTCCCTAAAAATACAAAAAGGAATAAGCAAAGAAATAAATGAAAATATAGTTGATATGATTAAATTGTAGAGTTTTACCCCTGCATCATTGGAATTAAAAAAAGTTTACCATCCGTAATTTTGTTTTCAAATGATTTGAGTAGGGATGACATTATTGCAGCCTCTATCAGAATCTATCTCTTCTTTTGAAGAGGTGGTGTGAGGACTAACGAGTCCAAAAAATTCATGGGGAAATCCCTTCAATTTTTTTTCATATATACGGCTGCGAAAAATATAAAATTTATTTAGTCATTATTATTAGAGTATATCATCTTTTTTAAAATCAAATCATGAAAACATACCTCATGTATACATTTACAACTGAGGCGCATATCCATTCATACTTGAGGATTTCATTTACATTTTCAGCACTAACGAAATATGATGTTTCCTCTCCGTACATATTTTTTTCAAAAACAACTGTGTGAGCATTGTTTTCTATCAACTTTGTTTCCACATGACCATGCAATGATATTAACTGTGGATATAGAACGGGCTGGGTGAAGGTGCTCTCAGTAGATCGTTTCAATCGGTTGGTTGATCCTTGAGACAGTTTTGAGATGATATTTCATTTCACCCCCTTCTCTTTGTCGTTCTGTAATAACATTCATCGGTTCAGACCTTTATTCATTAAATGTTAAAGGTCTAGCTTGAAAAATAACTTGGAAGTGGATACCTCCTTATCAACATGTTTTTTTACAAGTACTGATGGCCATGCGATGAATGTTCCAACAGATTGTTCACCCGTATGAATATCGTCGTCATCATTTGGAATAGGTTGCTCGGCACTCGGCTCATTACCTACGTTAATTGACACTTTGAAATGATTTGTTAGAAGCTATCTGTTGTGTAGCATGTCGTTCTGTGTATTAAACACCGTATCCCTTGCTACAAGGCTATAGGTGGGAGTTTCTAGATATAAATCATAATCATTTTCACCTTGTAGAATATTAGTACAGGAAAGGTATCAGCGTCTTTGTGAATCACATTTCACAGAAAAAATTATTAAAACATTGATTACCTCAGCTATGTCAGGTTTTATAGGGGAATGGCTTACCTCAAAGATGGTGGTGGGTGGGGCGGGATCATCACGCACGGGTTGTTGTTGAGTTGTTTCGTCTCTTTGCATATCCCCCATCAATGTTTCTATCATATCTCTCTGGTATTGTAATTCTTCTTGAAAAATAACTAATTTTTCTTACAGGTTTTCCATTTTTTCATTTTCATCGTCCTCTGGTTTTTGTTTTTAAAAATATGTTCGGGGTGTGACCCCAAAACCAACACCTCTGACGCGACCATACTGGTACGGCCGCTTCAAGGCTGCTAAAAATATGTCTGCATCTGGTGCGGGTGTTTTTGATTCCTATGACTATGTTAGATAAAAAATATAGAAAAATAAGTAGTCATTATAATGTAATATAGATTTAAAACAAATCAAATTTATATTATGTCATACTTACACATGTTTCCCACACTTTTTGTGTGTTTTCATCTATCAGTATCCCCTCTTTATTTACACGAGCCTCCTTCCATAGCACATGGCATGGGATGGATTTGGTTTTCGATATCGATTCATCAATCTGAATATAAATAGAGAAACATGGTTATGGTGTAGTTTTATGTCACATATAGGTAGTAAGGTAGATTTAAAAGACATACCAATTTTTTCTCAAGTGAAGCATACCCCAACCTTGCTTTACGGTAAGGGTACGCTGGTTCTACTATGCGTTTTTTATTTTCATCACTCAATTGTTGTTTCATAAATAAAAAACTGTCAATCAAAGTGATGAATACAAGCAACATCGAACAACGTATTACCCTGCACAATGTACCTGAAAATTCTGCTACCCACAACGGTTGATAAAAACATCCCATGCTCCTTGGGATATCAAGTGTGCATAAAGAGGAGGTGGGTGCGGCTTGATTTTCCCTTCAGCGTCTTTAAGATGATATTTTGTTAAAATTGTGCGGAAACCTCTATAAATTCTTCCTGAAACTCTTAATACATATTTCTTGTGCGAGGCATCTACTATAAATGCACTCTACAATGGATGATGAAGAGTAAGTCAATGTTTTGGTATTTTATTTTAATAAATTAAAAAAATGATATCATAATGTTTTCGTAATATCTTCCCACATTAGTGTCTTAAGACCGATGACAACATGGTGCCATGACTATACATCAATCGGCACACGTTTCCAAGTGAGGATTCCAATGTAGCTACTAAAGATGTATTTTTTGAGGTTAACATGTTGGCCTTGCTTATTCCATCCCACCTCAAATTTGATGCCTTTTTCTTTTGCCTTAAGAATTTTTGATAACATTTTCATACTACAACGCTCTTGTTTTTTTTTTGCGCTTTCAGGGTTTAATTTCCTACCATTTCTTCCGAAGTATCATCAATATCTTTCTCTGGAGCACTAGCATCAACACTGGGACCAGCAGCAATAGGTTGAGAAACTTGTTGTTGCTAGGCACTGGGACCCGCAACAACAGGTTGAGAAACCTGTTGGTGCACTGCACTGGGACCACTAGTAGCTGGTTGAGAAACATGGTGTTGCTCTACACTGGGACCACCAGCAGGTGGTTGAGAGACCTTTTGTGCCTCGGGATTGGGTGCATCAGTAGGTGCATAAGTCATTATCTGCAGAAGTGGTTTCACATTTAATTTAGATTACATAAAAGCAGCAGCAGATAGATAATAACATCACGTAACACAATGTATATTACAATAACCAAATAACCTGATTATTGTACTCTCTTTTTTTCTTTAAAGGCTGAAGAGATTTGACTCCTCTATCGACTATGTAAATCCCTACATTGTGGTATCCTCTGACATAAAAAACGCCATCTACATTGGGACCGCTGTGAAATGATTGTTAATTCCCTATAAAAGGGTCATCCTCCATTTAAATTTAATCTGGCCCTTCAATTGTTTTGGATGATAACAGAAAAATTGACCAATTTCGTTTTGCGGGGTCTGGAACATAAAATACTTGTACTACCTGTGATGCCATTATAAATGGTTCGTCTTTCTCCTCTGGCTTACGGAAATCAACTTTCATTAATCCTAATTCATCTATTTTAACAGTGCTCTTATTATCAACCCACTTGCATTGAAAAATTGGCACTTTGAATTTCATAAAATCCAACTCCCATATTTGCTTGATGATTCAAAAGTATGACATATTCGCGTAGCACCGGAAACATGCATCACCTCAGCCACAAGTGTAACCCCACTATTCTAAATGTTATTTTCTTCATCATGTTCATTATTATAGAATGTATAACCATTAACTGTATAAGAATTGTAAGATAATACATACACACTTTCTCCTCCGGCTAGCCATCTAAGTCGTTCTGAAATTGAGTCTGGATTTTCATCTAACTACTTCAAAATATGGTCCTGAAACCATCCAATAAACTGTCGATTATGTGTATCTAATATCCATTTTTCATCCCTAGATGGATTCAAACGCCTAATAATTTCTTTGTGGGTTTGAACATATGGGTCAACGTCGAATCTATTATGAAAAACGTAAAGGTGATCCTGCTCCCGATCTGTAACATTGATTGTGACAACCTATCTTCCATAAATTCCTTAACCCTCAAGTCGCTCAGTGTGACAAGATTTCGGTAGGCCAACGTTTTCCACACCAGACAGGTATTCCGTACAAAATTCAATGGCTTCCTCAACAACATATTACTCCAAAAATAACCCTCTGTCCGACTTCGATTTTTGACATACCCTTTCAAAATCTTCATATACCGTTCAATGGGGTACATCCATCTATAATGTACAGGACCACATAGTCAAATCTCTCTCACCAAATGAACTATCATATCAAAAAAATTCGGTGGGAAGAACATTTCCAATTCACATAATATGACGGCAATTTCTCTTTCCATAGTTGGCAGTTTCGCCGGGTATATAACTTTGCTGCATATATCTTTGAAGAAGAAACAAAGCTTCGTTAATGTATAGCGGACATTCTTGGGAAAAATTCAACGTAAAGCTATAGGAATTAGATCTTGCATCAAAACATGGCAGTCATGTGATTTTAGACCCTTTAATTTTAAATCTTTAATTGACACGATGCTCTTGATATTTGATGAATACCCCTCTAGAAACTTTACGTCATTCAAGACTTTGCAAAACTGATATCTCTCCTACCTGGAAAGAGTGTAAGCAGCAAGAGGAAGAAATGTTCGTTTTTCACCCTTCACTGGTGCCAACTCTTCTCGTATTCTCATCTCAACCATGTCCAATCTAGCCTTAATTCCATCCTTCTTTTTTCCAGGTTCATTTAGCAATGTGCCGATGACACTATCACATACATTTTTTTCAATATGAATAACATCAAGAAAATGTATGACATACTGACAATTACAGTATGGTAATTGAAAAAAAAACTGATCTCTTTTTCCAACCAGTTTTCGTAAGGTTTTTCAAAAAACGGTTTACCAAAAGTAGTGTTCAAATATTTTACCTTCTCAAACAATTGATCAACTATTAGTGGAGACGGTGTTGTACTATGACAACCCTTCTTTTTATTACAACTTAAACATGATTCATTACATAAAACTTCACTTGATAAAACAAAGAAGATTGAGAGGTTTAGTGTCTTTGGGGCTTAGGATCATTATATAAAAACTTAAAACATGAAATAAAACATATTTATTGAAAACTTCCTTTACATGACCACTACATTCCCTCGTACTTAGCATTGCATGGGATAACCTAAGGACATGCATAAGAAAAGGGTGAGCTATAAAGCCCAGTAAGGGAGTACACATGGAATAACATGAGGAGGACAATACATGTTAGACAATAGGAATATCAATAGAGCATAAAATAAACATGAACATAAAGGCATGATAAAGCATGATAATCATAACATGGAAATGTGGAAACAACACTTAACATTGAATTAGCATGAGCCAAGGCTCGTTGCAGATGGAGCACGAGTAAACCCTCATTGCACATGAAGCACAAGTAAACCCTCGTTGCACTTGAATTAGCATGATTCAACAATCATTGCACATGATGTATCATGATACTATACATTACCCAATGCATTGGAGCGCTATAAGGGCGCACCCTTCTTAAACATTTCATTTCATGCATAAGTCTGCCACATGGATCATAAAACATGGATTCATAAAACATAATCATTTATTTCACGATAAAGGAATGTGGAATTCATACATGAAACTTTGTAATCAATAAGTAAAGGTGCATAAAGTTGAATACCCTTGATGGAGAAATGGGGAAGGTATTCACTACACAATGACATTGGCTTAGAAAATCAGTGTGATTTCGGCAGCGTAACGGCGTGACATAAGAATTCATAAAAATGGTTGATGAGAGAGAAATGGGTTCCTCATCATATTTACATGTAATGGACAGTAAGGAGGTCATATAGATACATGTCCCAACAATTGAAAAGGTATTTAGATTCATGATACAAAAGTATTTCTTGAATGTAAAAGAAGAGAGAGAAGTTCCTTTCGGAATTTCGGCATAGTAACGGGTGTACATGGGAGGCATTTAATGAGAGAGAAAGGGGTCTCCCATCATTCAAACAATAAGAGGGAAGTATGGGGGATGTGAAAAACCATACCCCAACATTCATAATTGGAATTAAAAGGGCAATACAACTTAAATAAAATTGACAAAAAATGAGAAAGGAAGAAAAAAACCCTTACTTGGAAGTGTGCTTCCAAAGGCTAGAGAGAGGCTTGTGAGAGGCTTATTGGGAGCTTGAGGAACCTTGGGAGGATTATAGAGAGAGTAGGGCAGAGTTTGGACGAACTCCAATGCATTTTAGTGAGTAGGAAGTGGGATCTTGGGTGGGTATATATAGGAAAGGTGAGAGAATTCTTTATTATTTAGGTTTGGGACCCCTTATATTAAACTAATCCAAACCACAAACCATCCCATAGTTTTTGCCCATGGTTTCTGAAAAAGGAAAGAGGAAAACAATATTTTACAAGTCCAAGGTCCTAAATTATTAAAATAATAAGGTTTATTATGTGGAGGTGAGTCACACTCCCATGGAAATTAATTTAAAAAGGCATAGTGTTGAATAAGTCTTGAGGGGTTCATTAATGCTTTGAAAAGTAAGTCAAACAAACCCAAAATCACTTTATTTTAATGTTAAAACCTATATTGGACAAAAATAAGGATTATATTATTTTATTACATCACCATTGGGTCATTATGATGTCATAAAACACATTATATATTTAAACGGTATTTAATTTTTACCCAAAAATTTGACTGTCTCAGAAAATTATGAAAATTTCACTGTTGGATAATTTCAACATCCTGATTAAATAAATGACATTTATTTTATCTAAAAAAATTTCTAAATATGTTAATTTTCACTTTTAAAATAAAAACCAATATTTATCGAAAATTCACGGGTTTTGAAAGAAATGGCTTTCAAACCATAAAATAACATTTTAATTGCATTCATAAATTTATAAGATCATTTATATTTAATTAATTTAATAAAAATATTATTTAATTCAAAAATCCCTTAATTTAATAAAATAGATTTCTTGATTAAATAATAACTAAAAACACCATTTGTACTTTAAAAACTATTTACAATGTATCAAAAATGACTAGAAATTATATTCATTATTATATACAAAAATAATGTACATGAACATAGTACTGCTTATTTGTTACATAACCCCTTAAAACAGCCGCATAAGACCTAAGGGTAAGGTGTGCGATGGTGACATACTCTTGGGGTGGCTCGGATAACATTGCTCGAGTGGTAATTTCAATCAAATTCCACTTTTCCCGTAGACGGTCATGTTCGAGCTTGACATAATGAAGCTCATCTTGGGCTTGGTCAAGGGCGAAGCCCAAGGATGCCTCCTATTTTCCGAGATCTGACAAATGGGATTCGTATGGGGAAATTCTACTGGATGAGGCCATCGCTTTCTTTGTCTGAGTAAAAATTGGGTTCGTTAAAGCCTTATATTTATACTAATCATGTGATCACTGTTCAACGGCTATAAAAGTAATGGTCACAACTCTTATCATAAAACCAAAGAAGTTGACATCTTATAAAAACATTTTTTTATAAATAGACAATTAACTGGATCAAGAGGGATTTTCCATTATTGAAACATTGGGTCGTTACAATATTCCCCCCTTAAGAAATTTCGCCCTCGAAATTTTCCTTTTCCCACACTAAAAAAAATGTGGGTAACTTAGCTTCATCATATCCTCCGACTCCCAAGTCTCTTCTTCAAACTTGTGGTTTCTCCACAACACCTTGATGAGGCGTATTGTCTTATTTCATAGAACTTTTTCTCTACGATCTAATATCTTCACTGGTTTCTCCTCATAAGAAAGATCATCTTCCAATTGTACCACCTCGGAAGAGAGTACATGTGAAGGGTCTGGTATGTACTTCCTTAAGAGGGATACATGAAAGACATCATGCACCTTGGCCATAGTAGGTGGAAGTGCTAGTCGATAGGCCACAGCCCCAACACGATCAAGAATCTCGAAGGGGCTGATGTACCTTGGACTTAACTTCCCTTTCTTTCCGAACCTCATGACCTTCTTCCATGGAGATATGCGTAAAAACACCATGTCTCCAACTTTAAACTCAAGGTCTCATCGACGATTATCTGCATAACTCTTCTATCGACTCTGGGCTGCCTTGATATGCTGCTGAATGGTTTTCACCATATCCACCATTTCTTCGACCATTTCTGGTCCAAGAAGCTTACGTTCACCGACCTCATCCCAACATGCCTGTGTTCTTCACCTTTTTCCATACAGGTCTTCATATGGTTCCATTTGGATGCTCAAGTGGAAACTGTTATTATAAGAGAACTCAACCAGAGGAAGATGTTGATCCCATCCTCCTTTAAAGTCCATTGAGCACGCTCTCAACATATCCTTAAGTGTTTGGATAGTCCGCTCGGATTGGCCATCAGTTTGAAGATGATAGGCCGTACTGAAGTTTAGTTCAGTATTCAGAGCATGTTGAAGACTCTTCCAAAACTTAGAGGTGAATCTTGGATCTCGATCAGACACAATAGATAGTGGTACTCCATGCAACCTTACCACTTCCCTAATATATATCTGTTCCAGTTCATCCAATGAGAAATCCTCTCGAATAGAAATGAAGTGTGCAGTCTTTGTAAGACGATCCACAACAACCCAGATTGCATTGTTGCCTTTGGATGTCCTCAGAAGTCCGGTGATAAAGTCCATAGTGATGTTCTCCCATTTCCATTCTGGTATAGGCAACGGTTGCATCATCCCCTTAGACCTCTGCCTCTATGCCTTCACTTGCTGACACACCAGGCACTTTGATGTATATTCGGCGATCTCCTTCTTCATATTATCCCACCAAAAGTTTTCTCGGAGATCTCGATACATCTTTGTGCTCCCTGGGTGAATAGGGAAATTTGAACTATGTGCATCATCCAAAAGTTACTTCTTCAGCTCCGGACTTGATGGAACACATATTATTTTCCCAAACCGCACAATTCCTTCTTCATTAACATTAAACTATGAGGATTTCCCCTTTTTGATAGCTTCCACTTTTTCTTGAATTCCCACATCATCCTTTTGAGAATCCTTTAACCTTTCCAAAAGAGATGGTTGAGAAATCATTTGTGAAAGGATTGATGATGTTCCCTTCTTTATGATTCCCACATCCATCTTAATCAAGTCTAAGAAGATTGGATCTTTCTCAATTCTCATCATTGATAGAATCGCTGGATCCTTTCTACTTAGGGCATCCGCCACCTTATTCTCTTTCCCAGGGTGGTAATGTATTGAACAGTCATAATCCTTGATGATCTCTATCCATCTTCTCTGGTGCATATTAAGCTCTTTCTATGTGAATATATATTTAAGACTCTTGTGGTCAGTATATATCTCACATTTCTCTCCATAGAGATAATGCCGCCAGATTTTCAAGGCAAAGATCACATCCGCCAACTCCAGATCATGTGTTGGATAGTTTCTCTCATGGATTTTCAACTGCCTTAAGGCATAGGATATCACTTTATCATTCTGCATCAGCACACAGCCTAAGCCCTTCTTTGAAGCATCACTAAATACCACAAAAAACTCCCCACTTGTGGGTAAAGTGAGCATGGGTGCAGTGATAAGCCTTCTTTTCAACTCCTTGAAGCTTTCTTCGCATTCATCACTCCAAGAAAACTTTACTCCCTTTCGAGTTAGCTTGGTAAGAGGGCTGGATAATCGTGATAAATTTCTCACAAATCATCGATAATATCCATCTGACCCCAAGAAGCTATGGATATCGGTTACCGATGTTGGCCTCGGCCATCCCTCAATTGCATCTATTTTGGAGGGATCCACAGATATCCCATTGCTTGTGATGATATGGCCCAAGAATGAGACCTCCTTCAACCAGAACTCACACTTTATGTACTTTGCATAGAGCTTGTCCTTGCACAAAGTCTCTAGTACAGTTCTTAAATGCTCCCCATGGTCCTCCTTAGTTTTGGAGTATATTAGAATATCATCTATAAAGACTACCACAAATTTGCCAAGGTAATCTCTAAAGACTCTATTCATCAAGTACATGAATATTTCTGGAGCATTGGTGAGTCCGAAAGGCATTACTATGAATTCATAGTGCCCGTACCTTGTACGAAAAGCAGTCTTGGGGATATCTTCCTTCTTCACCCTTACTTGATAATATCCCAACCGCAAGTCCACCTTGGAGAAGTATTGTGCTCCACGCAACTGATCGAACAAGTCAACAATTCGTGGGAGTGGGTACTTGTTCTTTATCATGATTTTGTTAAGTTCATGATAATCGATGCAAAGCCTCATTGACCCATCCTTCTTCTTGACGAAGAGGACTGGTGCACCCCATGGTGAAGCACTTGGGCGTATAAACCCTTTATCCAGATTCTCCTGTAGTTGTTTCTTCAGCTCTTCAAGCACAAAAATAGCCATTCTATATGGATTCTTGGATATTGGTAGCGCCCCAGGTATAAGTTCAATTGAGAACTCAACATCTCTTCTTGGAGGAAGACCAGGAAGTTCTTTCGGAAACACTTCAGCAAATTCCCTCACAATAGGCATTTCTTCAAGGATGGTTTCTTCCTTGGACTCAATCATCTGAGCCAGATACGCGTGCTCATAGGGAAGTAATATCCATGCTTGAGATGATGGAGCTAAAGGAGATTCATCTTCCTCTTGACACTTGTAAAGAATCGGGGGCCGATTCTCCATAAGGAGTGTGATTTCACTCTCCCGACAATTTATGTTGGCTCTATATAAGGAAAGCCAATCCATGCCAAGAATTGCATCAAATTCCACCAAAGGGAGTATGACGAGGTTCGTCGGGAAATTCAATCCACAGAATATAACAGTGGAGGACTTATATTCATGGGATGCAATGATTTCCCCATTTGTCGTACTCACCGACATCTTTACTTCCATGATTTGTGGTGGTGCTGGGATTGTTCTACTAAACTTTCGAGATATAAAAGAATGCGTAGAACCTGAATCAAAAAGTATGTTCTCTATTCTTGAATGAATAACTAGCGTACCTTTCACCACTTCGTTGTCAGGGTTCACTTCGGAAAAAGTGATGGAAAAATCTCTTCCTTGCTATCTTGGAGGTTGTTGGTTGCCTCCGATAACCCTTGGATTAGGGCACTGATTTGAAAAATGACATAGTTCTTTGCATTTGTAGCATTGAACAACGTGTTGAGATTCGAACGGAGCGTTCCTCTCCTTTGTCGCAGCCGCGGGTCCTTCTTGCCGACAGTTAATAGCTAGGTGCCCTTCTCTTCCACACCTGAAGCATTTTCTCGTCCCCTTAAGGCAATTTCCAGGGTGCTTCTTTCCACACTTTTGGAAAGTGGGGTGCTGGAACTTCTTAGAGCCATTGGATTTATCCATCGGACCACCAGCATTGAATTCCACCTTACACTTATTGTCCCCATGATACCCATGTGATTCTCCAATCTTCATTTCAACCTTGAGGGCACATCAGACAATTTCCTCATAGCTGTCGAAGTCACGGATCACTAATGATTTTCACAAGCTAGGCTTCAGCCCACCAAAGAAGCGGTCAACCTTGCATTCGGGGGTAACGACAAAGCTGGAAGCATATCATGCAAGTCTTGTGAAGTTTTCCTCGTACGCTCCCACATATTCTTCAACTTTTTTCTTGAGGGAAAGGAAGTCCCTTTCCATCTTAGGATGGAGGGTGCGTGGAAAATATTTATCGAAAAACATCTTCCGGAATTCCTTCCATTCCAAAGCCTCGATCTCCTCCTCAGGCTTCGTATTTTTGATCAACGTCCACCATTGATCAGCTTCACCCTTCATACGATAAGCTGCCAGGAGAACCTTCTCTTGATCAGAACATTGTAGGATGGATAATATCTTTTCAATGGAGTTGATCCATTGTTTAGCGATCGTGGGATCGGATGATCCACTAAAAGTAGGAGGCCTTTGTCTCATGAATCTCTCGATAGAGACTTGTTCTTTCTTAGGGGGGGGGGGGGGGGGGGTTGAACGTTCCTCTTAACCCGTGTTTCTATTCAAAACTTGAGTTAGCTGAGATAGAAGCGTGAAAAAGTTCGCGATTCCTGCTCCCATTGGATTGGGCATCTCATTAGTACAATCATCACACTGATCTTCACAACGGTTGTTAGCCCGAGTCCTCCTATTACCGGCCATTGACTGGAATAAAAGGAAAGTTAGGGGTAACACATAAAGGGTAATCCAAAGACAAAAGTTGATGACTTATAAATAAACTTTAATTTCATTAACTCATGAGTCTATACGATTCAATCTAGGCTTTTCATGATCTACTTTCTAACATATATTCTTAGGGGAATTTTTCCCTTAATAAGGGTTCATACCAAGATTGTGAATTTATCAAAACATATCCCCCGGGAGTGTCGTAAGTAAGAGTGCAGCAAGGCCCATTGTCATGCACCAGTTCCCATTCGAGTCTAGCTCAAAGCGGTGTTTTCGGGTTTTACCCCTAGGATACATCTGTGCCAGAGCCGCCTCTACCTGCTCGTATCCAGACAGGGATGTATTTATTTGATAAACCACTTACTTTATTATACTTTGTGTTGTATCTAAGGCTTTAATAGGGTTTTCCTAATCCCAAAATTAAATAAACCTATCCTCTGGTACCAACTATGACAACCCTGCTTTTTATTACAACTTAAACATGATTCATTACATAAACATTCACTTGATACAACAAAGAAAATCGAGATGTTTAGTGTCTTTGGGGATTAGGATCATTACATAAAAACTTAAAACATGAAATACAACATCTTTATTGAAAACTTCCTTTACATGACCACTACATTCCCTCATACTTAGCATTGCATGGGATAACCTGAGGACATGCATAAGAAAAGGGTGAGCTATAAAGCCCAGTAAGGGAGTACACATGGAATAACATGAGGAGTAAAATACATGTTAGACAATAGGCATATCAATAGAGAATAAAAGAAACATGAACATAAAGTCATGATAAAGCATGATAATCATAACATGGAAATGTGGAAACAACACTTAACATTGAATTAGCATGATCTAAGGCTCATTGCACATAGAGAATGAGTAAACCCTCATTGCACATGAATCACGAGTAAACCCTCGTTGCACTTGAATTAGCATGATTCAACACTCATTGCACATGACGTATCATGATACTATACTTTACCCAATGCATTGGATCTCTATAAGGGCGCACCCTTCTTAAACATTTCATTTCATGCATAAGTGTGCCACATGGATCATAAAACATGGATTCATAAAACATAATCATTTATTCCACGATAAAGGAATTTGGAATTCATACATGAAACTTTGTAATCAATAAGTAAAGGTTCATAAAGGTGAATAACCTTGATGGAGAAATGGGCAAGGTATTCACTACACACAGACATTGGCTTAGAAAATCAGTGCGATTTCGGCAGCGTAACGGCGTGACATAAGAATTCATAAAAATGGTTGATGAGAGAGAAAGGGGTTCCTCATCATATTTACATGTAATGGATAGTAAGGAGGTCATATAGATAAATGTAACAACAATTTAAAAGGAATTTAGATTCATGATACACAAGTATTGCTTGAATGTAAAAGAAGAGAGGGAAGTTCCTTTCAGAATTTCGGCATAGTAACGGGTGTACATGGGAGGCATTTAATGATAGAGAAAGGGGTCTCCAATCATTCAAAAAATACGAGGCCAGTATGGGGGATGTGCAAAACCATACTCCAACATTAATAATTGGAATTAAAATGGCAATACAACTTAAAGAAAATTGACAAAAAATGAGAAAGGAAGAAAAAACCTTTACTTGGAAGTGTGCTTCCAAAGGCTAGAGAGAGGCTTGTGAGAGGATTATTGGGAGCTTGGGGCACCTTGGGAGGATTATAGAGAGAGTAGAGAAGAGGTTGGACGAACTTCAAAGGATTTTAGTGAGGAGGAAGTGGGATCTTGGGTGGGTTTATATAGGAAAGGTGAGAGAATTCTTTATTATTTAGGTTTGGGACCCCTTATATTAAACTAATCAAAACCACAAACCATCCCATGGTTTTTTCCCATGGTTTCCGGAAAAGGAAAGAGGAAAACAATATTTTACAAGGCCAAGGTCATAACTTATTAAAATAATAAGGTTTCTTATGTGGAGGTGAGTCACACTCCCATGGAAATTAATTTAAAAAAGGCAAAGTGTTGAATAAGTCTTGAGGGGTTCATTAATGCTTTGAAAAGTAAGTCAAACAAACCCAAAATCACTTTATTTTAATGGTAAAACATATATTGGCCGAACATAAGTATTATAGTATTTTATTACATCACCATTGGGTCATTATGATGTCATAAAACACATTATATATTTAAACGGTATTTAATTTTTACCCAAAAATTTGATTGTCTCAGAAAATTATGAAAAATTCACTGTTGGATAATTTCGACATCCTGATTCCAGAAATGACATTTATTTTATCTAAAAAAATTTCTAAATATGTTAATTTTCAATTTTAAAATAAAAACCAACATTTATCCAAAATTCACGGGTTTTGATAGAAATGGATTTCAAACCTTAATATAACATTTTAATTGCATTCATAAATTTATAAGATCATTTATATTTAATTAATTTAATAGAAATATTATTTAATTCAAAAATCCCTTAATTTAATAAAATATATTTCTTAATTAAATAATAACTAAAAACACCTATTGTACTTTAAAAACTATTTACAATGTATCAAAAATGACTAGAAATTATATTCATTATTATATACAAAAATAATGTACATTAACATAGTACTACTTATTTGTTACATAACCCCTTAAAAAGCCACATAAGACCTAAGCGTAAGGTGTGCGATGGTGACAAACTCTTGGGGTGGCTCGGATAACATCGCTTGAGTGGTAATTTCAATCAACTCCCACTTTTCCCATAGACGGTCACGTTCGAGCTTGACATAATGAAGATCAGCTTGGTCTTGGTCAAGGGAGAAGCCCAAGGATGCCACCTCTTTTCCGAGCTCCGACAAATGGGATTTGTATGGGTCAATTATACTGGATGAGGCCATCGCTTCCTTTGTCTGAGTAAAAATTGGGTTCGTTAAAGCCTTATATTTATACTAATCATGTGATCGCTATTCAACGGTTATAAAAGTAATGGTCACAACTCTTATCATAAAACCAAAGAAGTTGACATCTTATAAAAACATTTTTTTATAAAGAGACAATTAACTAGATCAAGAGGGATTTTCCATTAATGAAACATTGGGTCGTTACATGTACGTTCTTCTGAACTTCTGTAAAATGATGTCATCCAAGATCAGTATTTATGCCGTCAAGGTAGAAATCTGTGGTGTCCTTAAAACATGTTTTTAGATGAATGTTTCAACCTAATTGATTGTGTACCTTGTTCGCAAATGGGACACCCTTGGGTTCCTTTAATGCTATATCCTGACAAATTTCCATAAGCAGGAAAGTCATTTATCGTCCCGTACAACATGGATTTCAAAGTGAAATCTTCTTTTTTGTAAGCATCATACAACGTAACACATGAATCCCATAATATTTTCAAATCCTTGATCAATGGAGCCAAATAAACATCAATATCATTACCTGGTTGTTTTGGTCTTGATATAAGCATAGATAACATGATGTATTTTCGTTTCATGGATAACCACGGTGGTAAGTTATAATTTACCAACATAACCAGCCATGTACATTGAATGCTGCTTTGAAAACCAAAAGGATTCACCCCATCTGTAAATAATGCCAGATGAAGGTTTCTCGACTCGTTTCCAAATTCAAGATACTCGTGATCAATTCTCTTCCACTAAGAAGAGTCTGTCAGTTGACGTAGTTTTCCATATTTAATTATTGTATCTGCATTCCATGTCAATTTTCCTGCAGTCTCCTCACTTCCATATAGGCGCCTAAACCATGGAATGATTGGAAAGTACCATACAACTTTTGTAGGACTAGAATAATATTTCTTGTATCGAGAAGCACCACACTTTGGGCATTCTTTAAGTGATTTTTGGTCCTTGCGAAACAATATACACTCATTCGGGCCAGCGTGTATTTTTCAGAGATTATACCCATCAATCGTAGCATTCATTTGGCATCCTATGTTCGGCTTGGGAGTTCATTATCTTCTAAGAGCATGTCATTCCGGAGAGAAAGTATTTTCATAAAACTGGCATCACTCCACCCATTTCCTGCTTTCAAATTATACAGCTTCAATACGGCTGACAATGCTGTATATTTTTTGCAACCAGCATACAATGGCGTTTTTACACAACTCTTTAACTTCTCAAACAATTTTGGGCAATCACGAAGTTCATCTTCGACTGCCCTGGTCATTTCCTCAATACGATCTTCATCATCATTCACATATGTAATCACACCCTCCATACGATCGTCTTCACTATTCATGCTTGTAATCATATCATATCTTCCATAAAAATGTCGTGTTATCTAAGCCACTACCTATATTCGTTTTTTCTCCATTTTTATTCCAACATGTATAACTTCGATCTATTGCATGACAGATCAGGTGTTCTTCCAACTCCTCTGGACTAATTTTTCTTGAATAACAATAGCGTAAACATGAACAGAGGATTTGATAAGGGTCACATGCATGATCTCCTGCAAACTTGATAAACTCTTTCACACCATATTCATACTCTTTTTTCAACTGATTGGAATTCATCCATTCTTTATTAATATTCATCATCTTTATGGGTTCCATCTCGAACTTTCCTAATATTATGTTTTAATTAATCAAGTAGCATTGTTTGGGTTTTATAAAAAAAATCTTGGTACAAATGCCTCTACAATGAAATAGAGGAACCTACCCCAAAACATGTGAAAGTACTTGAACTCTATCTATATACGGGGGATGGTGCCCTTGAAATGGGTAATGTTTGGATTGATATTCAATGGTGGAAGAACTACAACATGGAAAACAAATGGAATATCAATTATGCCAACAACCGCAACACCATACAAAAACACAATCGTTCTCATAATAGAAATGCCATACAAACCAAACAATCAGAATTTTAGATTTTACAAAGCATCCCTTATTCAATTTTGTTTGTTAATTCAGGGGTTATCACATAAGTTTTATCATCCTGGGGTGTTCATTCATAAGTCAAGTATACGTAAATTACCAATTTTAATATTCAAATGTTCAACAAGAACCAACCAACATGCAATTCATTTAGTGCGCAAACAAGGACCACCAACATCCACGATTTTCAGCGGGGCATTTAGCCCATACATTTCACATTATAACCATCAATATAAAATAGTAATAACATGAGAACAAGAGGAAATCAATTATTAACAGGATAAAACTCACCGTGAAGGTGTCGTTAAGCACACGGCATAGGTGCATTCGTGGAAGAGGAGAGGCGCACAACAGATGAGATTTCCAATTGAAAAGAAAACAAAAAATAGGGGAAACTCATGAGAATAAAATAATCTAAAATCGAGTACACCATTTACCACATCCCACAAAACCCAAGAACCAACTAAAACCGAAATCAACCCACACCATGGTTAAACACACCTTAAGATAACATGAAATTATAAAACCCACCTTCGATAGAACGAGTTCAACAGACTTTTTAAAATATAAAAGATGAACATACAATCGGTAAGCCCGGACCAATAGGTCCTCTTTACTACGTATAATCCCCAAGTTTATTCTAGAACTACTACAAATATTCCTTTTATCAGCGCTAAAAATGGCCTTTAATAGCTCTATAAAAGCGTTGTTAAAGCTAGAAAAGATAAAGGGGGTCCCCTTTATCAGTGCTAAAAAAAAGCGCAGATAAAGGCCCCTTTTATCAGCGCTAAAAAAATGCTGATAAAAGTACCCCTTTATCAGCGCTTTTTTTAGCGTTGATAAAGGGGTCCTATATTAGCGCTTCCTTTATCAGCGCTTCCATTTTAGTGCTGATAAAGGACCATTTTATCAGCGCTTTTAAAAAAGCACTGATAAAAGTTAAAAAAATCAAAAAAATCAAAAAAAATTAAAAAAATCATGCCAATCCGGGGGGCTTTTATAGCGCTTGAGCCCCACTTTTATTAGCGTTTTCCACCCCTTCCAGCACCCCACACGCACCCCCTCCACCCTTTATCAGCGCTAGCCCACCACATCCACCCCCATGCGCGTGCCTCTGCCTCCAGCAGGTTTTGAACTCGAGACCTCCCCCCTGCGTGCCTCAGCCCTTACCACTACTCTATTTTGATTTTTTTACCGTTTCATGATATCTAAATATGTATATATATATATATTCGTATATTAATATATATTTATATTAATATATATATATATATAGTTATATTAATATATATATTTTTATATTAATATATATAGTTATATTAATATATATATAGTTATATTAATATATATAGTTATATTAATATATATATAGTTATATTAATATATATCTCTATTTATATATATATATATATTTAGTTATATTTATTCGTATATTAATATATATTTATATTAATATATATATATAGTTATATTAATATATATATATATAGTTATATTAATATATATCTCTATTTATATATATATATATATATTTAGTTATATTTATTCGTATAGTAATATATATTTACATTAATATATATCTATATATAGTTATATGAATATATATATATTTATAGTGATATTAATATATATATATATATTTATAGTGATATTAATATATATATATATATAGTTATATTAATATATATATATATATATAGATTAATATATATATATAGTTAGATTAATATATAGGTATATAAATATTCATATATTTGTATTTTAAATAAAATGGATATTAGTTATTATTTAGATAAAGCTAATATATTTTATATGTAAATATATTTTATTATTTAAACTTATAATTAATTTTTATGTGTGAATATATAAAAAAATATGTATATATTATTATATATTTGATTATAAACAGCAGTGAATTATAAAAAATGATAAAATTTTAAAGACATAATATCAATATGAATCTAATACCTTGGAATAAATTCAGTCCCCACCAAAAAAAGCCAATAATACCCCCCATAAATGAGGCTGAAAATCCACAAAATGTTAAAAAATCGGGGTACCCAGACTAAAAACTCAGTTTTGGAGGCCTTCTGGGCCTCTTTTGACCGGGGTCTCCCCCTGGTCAAAGCAACGTAGAGCTCATCGCAGGCTTCGATTTGATATGCTATAGAGCTCAAACGGACACCCGGATCAAAAGTTATGGCAGTTTGAAGTTTGAGTTCCATTTTCAACTTATTTTAAATCTTTTATTAATTGTTTTGTTTTTTTGTGTCTTCAAATTGTTATTAAATGATTTTTAATCGATAATAATTAGAAAATTATTAATTAAAGATATTTTTTAAATTTTTTAAGAATCCATTTTCACTAAATATCTTATATATTAAGTATATTAAGTATAAATATACATTTATACTTATCTAAAATATATTTAAAATTTATATATTATATTTATATCAATATAAATATATTTATATATTTATATATTAATATTTTAAAAAAAAATTGAGGTTGACCCTTTATCAGCGCTTTTAAAAAAAGCGCTGATAAAGCCCCCCCCCTTTATCAGTGCTACTAAACAAGCGCTGATAAAGGGGGTCCCTTCATCAGTGCTGAAAAAAGCGCTGATAAAGGGGGGGCTTTATCAGTGCTTTTTCATTAGCGCTGAAAAAGGGGGGCACTGGGAAAAACTGTTTTTGTGGTAGTGTAGATAGCATATCCCAAATGAGTAAGACCTGATCAATCCTCTGTTATCACACCTTTCACGACACATACATCCTAATCGCATGACTTTAAACTTCATGGTACAACATTTTCAACACAACACATGGTATCTAGTGAGTAGGATCATATCCCTATTCAAACTCAATGAGCCTACCCGTACATCTTGAAAAAAATTAGGGGGAACAAACATATTTCCAATGGGACACCCCTGGTACTCTTTTCTAATATTAACATCACACCATGCCAAAACTCACCACACGATCACCAGTTACCCAACATTATTCCAAAACCAAAGGAATATACCCATGCTTCGTTACCCTAAACCCATCCATATATGTTCAATAGTGATGGTCACATTAAAACCATGCTATAAATCAATAAGGTTAGGAATCCAAATGATCATGTCCCTCAACCCAGTCATGACACCAAAACTCAAGAATAGAGAGTTATTCTCTTATACAAATCCAAGGCATGAACATTCCTTCGCTATCAACTTGATAACACCTAATATGCATCAATACCTCATGTCAAAGAATCTACCCTAGATTTATTTATCTAAGGTATTAATAACACCAAGATAACCCCACTCATTAGTCTCCCCCAACCACCAAAACTCACTAACTCGCTACCATCCCGAGTCACATGCTAACGACCACTGGGATCTCACACAAACCCCTTACATCAATTCGTACACAATCCTTAGCCCATGGGTGCCACTCTTATCCCCACCTCAAAACAGGCATCATCTAGTGAACCAAACCAACCACTTAATAAAGTTTATCACACACCCGCTATCTATAACAACCTACAATACAAGGGTCTCACCACCTGGGCTCTCACTCTTTCCCCAACTACCCATACATAGGTTCAAATCACTTATAAAAAAACTATAAGTCATCATAATCATTCAAGGATCATCATTTATCATTTATATTAACCCAAGATAAGGAAAAATACTCCTACACTGACCAGCGGCGGTAGAGGCGGCGGCGGCGGAGTCAGCATCGGCGGAGGTAGCGGCGGTCGCGGCGGCGGAGGCAGCGGTGGTCGCAGTGGTCGTGGCGGTGGTCGCGGCGGTGGGGATAGCAGAGGAGACAGCGGCGGTCGCAGTGGAGGAGAAAAACCTACGGCGTGGAGTCAACGGAAGAGGAGAAAAACCCAACGGTGGTAGAGGTGGAGGAGGAGGAAGAGGAGGGGGAGGAAGAGGAGAAGGAGTAAGACGAAGACGTGGCGCGGATGAGGAGGAGAAGTCGCGGCAGAAGAGTGTCCTGGTTCAACTTCCGCGAAAGCTTTACTGCATGCGAGAGAGGAGGGCATGTTAGGGTTACTAAATAGAAACCTCTAGAACCTTTATCAGCGCTCGTTAAAAGCACTGATAAAGGTATGTTTTATGATTGATAAAATAAAAGTGTTGATAAAACATATATTTATCAGCGCTTTTTCAGCACTGATAAAGAGGTACCTTTATCAGCACTGAAAAACGCACTGATAAAGGCATCTCTTTATCAGCACTGAAAAAGCGCTGATAAATATATGTTTTATCAGCAATTTTTTTAGCCCTAATAAATATTATAATTTTATATAAATTAAGAATAAAAACTTTTATTAGTGCTAAAATAAGCACTGATAAAGGTTATATTTATCAGCGCTTTTAACTAGGGCTGATAAAGGCATACCCCTTTATCAGCGCTTTCTGTTTAGCGCTGATAAAGGGAAGCGCTTCCCTTTCCCTATTTTTTGGTAGTGTGAGAATAAATCTGGCCACTGAGCATGTACGTCGGTCTCCTTCTCCCAGGTTTCGTCCTACACTCTGCCATGCATCAATAGAACCCGTACGAGAGGAACCGACCGGCCTCAGAGAACCTTCATGCTCCTATCAACAATATGAATCTAATGCTCCTCAAAGGATGCATCGACCTGAAGTTCAACCTCATCGGGCTTAAAAACATGAGATGAGTCTGAGTGATAATGGCGCAGCTGAGATACGTGGAAGACGTCATGCATGGCCCGGTACCTCTGTGGTAAATGCAAATGATAGGAAACCGGCCCGAATCTCTCTAGAATTTCAAACAACCCCACATACCTCAGTGAATGTTTACCCAGTCTCCTAATCTGCTTGTGTCCCAACCTCGGTGAAAAACACAAGAACACCTAATCCCCAGCCACAAACTCCAAGGGTTGTCTTCCGCGATCAACATAAGATTTCTGACGAGGACTGTGCAGTAGCCATCCGCTTCAATATCAACTAAACCTGCTCTGAAGTCTCCTGTATGAGACGTGGTCCCAGTAAAGCTGTCTCACATGCCTCCTACTAGCACAAAGGTTATCGGCATGGCATAACATATAAATCCATGTAAGGTTCCATCTCAATAGTTTACTGAAAACTATTATTGTTGGAAAACTCGACTATGGGTATGTACTTCTTCCAAGAGCCCCCAAATTCTAGGACACATGCACGCAGCATGTCCTCTAGCACCTGTATTGTACACTCTGATTGGCCATCGGTCTGAGTGTGGTAAGTTGTGCTCAGAAGCACCTGTGTACCCAGTGCCCTCTGAAAACTCTTCCAGAAACAAGACGTAAAATGGTAGTACCTATTTGAAACAATAGAATGAGGGACCCCATGAAGACGTACAACCTCTTAGATATAAAACTTCTCGAGCTCATCAACACCGAAGGTCTCCTTGATCGGCAAAAAGTGAGCTATATTTGAAAGTCTATCCACAACAACCCACATGGCATCACTACCTCGAGGTAACCTCAACAACCTGGTCACAAAGTCCATCATGACATCATCCCATTTCCACTCCGGAATGGGTAACTGTTGTAACAGTATGGCTAGCCTCTGATGCTCCGCCTTCACCTGCTGATAGGTGCAACATCTCATAACAAAACCAGCTACTTCTCTTTTCATACCTGACCACCAATACTGATGTCTCAAGTCACGTTACATTTTTGTAACTCCAGGATGCACTTCCCAAGATGAATCTAGAAATTCCCGCATCAACTCCTCGCGTACATCCCATGGAAACCACACTCGTCCATGGATACGCAGTACCTCATCATCGCCTACCATCCAACCAGAAGGAGGGTCCTCACTTTCCACTGACTCTCGTAGAACTAGGCCTTCTTAATCTGATAGTTGTCTCATCATCACTCTATCTAGGAGGGTAGAAGTCACAGCTAAGGATGAAAGATATGTTTTCCCCTAACTGTCGTGCACCTCCAAATACATATCAGAGAACAAATCCATTAGCTTCCACTCACCACTGGCCTCCTGCACTGCCTGTATCTGAGTCCTCCTGCTCAGTGCATCAGCTACTATGTTACCCTTACTAGGTGTATGGGAAAGCTCAAAGTTGAAGGACTGAAGGTATTCAACCCACCTTCACTATCTCAAATTCAATTCATGATGAGTAAAGATGTATTTAATACTTTTGTGGTCCGTAAAAACCACAAAATGTTCTCCCAAGATATAATTTCTCTAACAACGTAACGCTTGAAAAACTGCAACCAACTCAGGATCATGCGTCGAGTAATTCCTCTCATGTGGCCTCAACTGCCGAGACTCGTACGCAACTACTCGATCGCCCTGCATCAACACTACTCACAGCCCAATACCTGATGCATCACAGTAAACTGTATAGCTCTTCCCTTGATCTGAAAGTATCAGGACTGGTGTTGATGTCAACCTTACCTTCAGCTCCTGAAAGTCTGTCTCGCAAGATTCTGACCAAATGAACTTTTTACCCTTCTTAGTAAAACCCGTCAACGGTGCTTCTAAAAGGGAGAAGTCCTGTATAAAGTACTTGTAGTAACAAGCCAGCCCCAAGAAACCTTGTATTTCAAACACGTTCTTCGGATGCTCCCAAGAAACTACTGCTCTCACTTTATATGGGTCTACTGCAACTCCTTCCTTTGAGATAATATGACCCAGAAAGTAAATATGGTCCATCCAAAAGTGGAACTTTGAGAGATTAGCATATAATTAATGCTCTCTCAATGTACTCAGTACGATCTCAAGATGGGTGGCATGGTCATGTCGAGTGTGAGAGTACACCAAGATATCATCCACGAAGACTACCAAAAAAGAATCTAGATATGGGTGGAACACACGATTCATCATATCCATGAAAACTATAGTCGCGTTCGTGAGTCCGAACAGCATAACCAAGTACTCATATAGACCATATCTACTTCTAAAGTCTATAAGCGGTATGCCTGATGGTCCAACGCACAACTGATGATATTCAGATATCAAGTAAATCTTCGATAACACTCGTGCTCATCGAAGTTAATCAAAAAGATCATCAATCCTCAGCAAGGGATATCAGTTCTTAACCGTCAACTAGTTCTGCTTCCGATAATCCATGCAGAGTATGAGGGTACCTTCCACCTTCTTTGCAAATAGAATAGGTGAACCCCAAGGTGAAGTACTGGGTCGGATGAAACCCTTGTCCTACAACTCCTCCAACTTCCTCTTGAGATCCTGCAATTTTGTTGTATCCATCTTGTATGGAGGAATGGACACCGTTGCCTCTCCTTGCATAAGCTCAATAGAGAAATCTACCTCTCGCTCCGAAGGTAGAGTAGAAAAGTCATCCAGGAAGACATCCCTGAAATGATTTACCACTTGAGGGAAATCTTTCTAACAAGTTCCCTGGTCTTCCAGATATAAACTCGTAATCTGGGTTGTCACTCCACCTCACCCACGATGCTCGGGTCCATCCCAGCTCGCCTCGACATCCCATTCACCCTTGTATAGAAACTCTCTGCCCTCTGGTGACGTGAAAATCACCCTACGATGATAGAAATCTACAAAGGATCGAAAGGGTACCAACCAGTCCATATCGAGAATGACATCATAGCTCGCCATCTCTAATATATAGATGTCCCATAAAAAGTGACACCCACCAACCTCTAGGGGGCACTCCTTGCACTAACACACACCTGTGGTTCTAATTCCCAACGGAGTGTCTAGCGTCATAATATCCTAAGGATAAGAAACACAGAGCCCAAGTCTCTCTACAATGGGCACAGATATAAAGCTATGTATAGCCCCATTATCAAAAAGTACTGAAGATAAAACAGAAGAAACTAGAATAATACCTTTGATAGTGGAAGGTCTGGGATCCTGCTCTGGTTAGGTCTGTTGAATTACATATGCCTGCCCAGTTTTACGGCCCTGCGACATAGCCTAGCTACCCTGAGCTGACCTGGACTACTATCTTTGTGATCCTAGTGTCTCGCTACCACGGCCACGTCCACCACCTCGGCCTGAACTCCCAAATGTATTCCAATTTCGTGACTGGTAAGAAGCTTTTGGCCCTGATCCTGCATGCGGAGTCTACACAGAACCCCTCTCACCGGTCGCTGGTGGAAACACCCTACAAAAACGCTGAAGATGGCCCATCTTGCCGCAAGCTCAGAACTCCACTAGGTCACGTGGACATTGAGGTATCGTGTGTCCCTCTTTACCACACTAGTAGCACATCACCTGGAAACTTGAAGAATTCTTCTAGCTAGTACTGCCACTGTGAGAGAAATCAATCTGCCTCTTCCTCTTTCTGGTAGAAATAGTATCAGAAACTGGTGTCGAACCGCCCTGGCCTACACCACTAGCTTCCTGTAGGTTCCGCTCAGTAATCAGTGCCTGGTTCACAATAGCATGCACTGTAGGAAACCATAAAACATTCAATAGTTCTTGGATTTCATATCAAAGACCATCCTCAAAGCATCTTGCCCTCAACGTCTCATCACCCACTAGAATTGGTACAAAACGTTGTATCTCAGTGAAGTGGGAAAAATAGTCCCCACTGACATGTCGCCCTACTGCAGATTCATGAAATCTCAAGCTCGATCTTCCCTTAGCATCTCCAGAAAGAAAAATTCATAGAAGACTGCCTGAAAATATTCCCACGCAATGTCTCGGTGATGCTCAGTCTGGGTGGTAACATCCCACCATCTCTTTGAGGAATCATGTAGCATGTAAGTAGCTAGCTTGACCCTCCTCCCACGAGGCATCTCTAGAAGCTCAACGATTGTCTACATAGAACCGAGCCACAACTGTACAACCTGTGGTCTTCCATCCCCTAAAAATGTAGGCAGATGCTGCTGCTGAAATATAAGTGTCAGCTCTGCCATAGATGTGGCAGCCATCGGTACTCCCTGGAAGGTATGCATAAACCGCATAAAGCCTTCATGGAACTGCGCATTCGCGCCTGCATCCGGTGTAACGGCTGGCACCACATATGGAACTACTGGAGGATCCATCGGTAGTCCGTGGCCTATAGGCAATGGAGTATAATGGTCGCCACTCTCTTGGCAAACAACTCGTGGTCATCTTGGTGGCATGACTCTACAAGGTCAAATACACGCCTTAGATCGAGTTCATCAAGGACTAAGAACTGAAAGTGTAAGAAGGGAATAGGAGAAAAAAACATTCAAGTTTTACAAAATAAGACTACACGGTGTGTATAATAACAACACAGAATGTTCCCTTAAGTCTTTTACATGGGCGTGCACCTCTTCCAGAACTGGTCGTGTAACACCCCAAACACACAGCGTGTTGTCCTTACACATGGTGTGTACTTGAACTTTCTTCCCCTGTCCGAGTCCTTCTACATAGATAAGACACACGGCTCTCCTTAGAATGAGACTACATGGCATGTATAAGGTTTTCACGATGTGTACTAGATGAGCTTCACCGAACAATGTTGTTCGTGACACGGTTGGGTACACATCTCACACTATACGGCGTGCATGGCTTAGATTTCAGTTTCCCGTGTTGTTAGTGACACGGCCGGCTACTTGGCTGACAGTACACGGAGTGTTACACCCACACATAGAATGTACACCACACTGTTTCCCCAGCCACATGGCCAAGTTCACATGGTCTCTCACTGGTCAAGACTACACGGCGTGTCCCAAAGGTACACGGCGTGTACTAGACGAGCTTCATCGACCCGTATTGTTCAAGACACGGCCTGATACACGACTCACACTACACGGCATGTTCCAAGTGGAAATGAAGTGTACTAGAAAGGATAACACCAGCATGTGTTGTTAGTTACATGGCCGGATTCCCAGATTACACTACACGGTGTGTTCGGAAGCGACACGACGTGTTTAAGCGAAGATTTCTTCATCTGTGTTGTTAGTGACACGGCCGGATAGAGGGTCAACACGACATGGTGTGTACAAGTGGTACACAACATGTTTTTATAAGAACTTTCACATCCTGTGTCTCTACCCACATGGCCTATGACACGGTTAGAGACTACACGACGTGTACTTAAGTTACATGGAGTGTGCTTAGAAATATTTCATTTATTCTCGAACAGAAGAGTACATGGTGTGCGTTCATAGAACCACATGTCGTGTTGTCTCGGTTTCCGGACAGTAGACCTCATAAACTACTCTGGAGACCCTTTTCCTTAAATTTCAAGCATTGGTATGCCAAATTCTGATCTTTGGGGGCCCATACTCCCCGCGAACCAAATTTTAGCACCTGACCTTTCACATTATAGTACAAAACGTAACAAAAGGCTAGATCATTGTAGCACCCCAAATATTTTATGGTATGTTTCTATTAAATACATTCTATACATCACTATGTTCCTTTGAAACAACACTAGGTTATTTAGGAGATAGTCAAAACCTAGCCATTAAATATAAATTTTCCACTTCTGTGTTTTGAATTTAGAAAAATGGTCATCTAGAGTTGTGATCAGTAAGTCATTTGGACTCTCATAGAACAAACCTGATTTTTGATGAATAGTAACATACCTTTATGAATAGTAATATGAACCTTATGAATAGTAAATAATATTATTATTTTATTATCTTAAGACAATAAGATAATGAGATCTTAATTAGTTTTTCAATGACAAATAAAACTAATTGCACTTTAAGATTGTTATTTTTCAAATTAATTATTAATTTATTTTAAAATTAAATTAATAATATTTATAAAATTAATTTCAAAAAATGGAGTTCATTTTTGAATTCTACACGTTGAAAAATGGTTAGGGTAAATTTTTGGGATTTTTCTGAAATTCTATAATTTTTTATGAATAGTGAAATACAATAAAATACCGTATATACAAATTATCAGCTAAATACACTATTCATGACATCAAAAGTGATGCAATGCCACTTGGTTCGAACTCACATGCACTTAATACTATTATGGGTCACATGAAAAAACACTATTGGTTTTCTTGAGGGAAATAATAAAATAAGGAATTAAATATTCAAAATTTACCCCTCTCCTCCACTATAAAAATCCCTCACCACTCCCTCTTCTCTTCACTCCTCTAAGCCTTGAAGCTCCTAAAATTTCTATAAAATTACCCTTCCCTAATCTCTCCCCACGTCCAAGAAGCTTCTGGTCTTTCCAAAAGGCCAAAACCCCTTCCATTAAGGAGTTTCTCAAGGAGGTTATTTCAAGAGGTAAAGCACCCTTCTTTTTCATTTGGTTTCATTTCAATTTATCTTCTTTTTCTATCCTCTCCTCACATCCTTTTCCCAAATGATCATGATAAGACATTATAATCTATATACTGGAATTATATCATGTGAATGGAAGAACCATCATAAATATTCTTACTCCCTCCCATTTATTTTTATAAACGAAATCAACGTCCATGAGGTTCCAATTTATAGCCTTCATGGACGACGAAGTTTTGTTCTTCAATTTATTCTTCATTACTGGTCATGAAACCATATTTATTGTTGAAACAGACAATAATATATTTATTATACCGAATTAATATACAGTAACCATAATATGTAAATATAATTAAGTTATATGATAAAACTACTTCATAATAATCCAAATACCGCCGAATAATCGAAGTGGTTGTCATCAAATGATTCATCCTCATTCCATGTAACCAAATGATAGAAATAACCATTATCAATTATTTATGTTCATAAATAATATATAAATTCAATTCGTGATATTTATAACCATTCCACATGAACTTCATTGCTTAAAAACAAGTGAACCGATTATGAAAATAAAGAAAACGAACACCCTGGAACAACGAAATTCAATATAATAACTTAGAAACAAAGGTATAAATGAACTGAACAGAATTTTGATAAACTAAATACATGTATAATAGGTTCTTAAATAATTTATTAATAATTTTAATTTCATATTCCATGAGCTTAATTTCAGGAACGGAACACTTTGGAGTTAAGGTAAGGGTTTTCCACCTGAACTTCCATTTTCATTCGGGTTACATTTATTGTCTAATTTCATTGATGAAATTCTTATTTATTGTTATGTACTCCTCATAAATTCTGTGTGAGTATTCTATATATTTACACCAACTATAATCATTCCCAATTTTCTGGATAGTTACATGTTCTAAAAGATGCTCTCAAAACTGTTTCCAAAAATATGAGCCCGATACAAGGGAATTTCTCAAATTCATATCTATTTTCAAGGGCAATATATAATATATTTTTTTGAAACCATTATCCTTATAAAAACAATAATTTTATCATGAAATACTATCTTACTTAACTTCTGGTTTTATTCCAAGATTTTTCCAAAAGAACTCTTTTTTTCAAAATAAAAGAGTATTTATCTCAAGAACTGATTAATGATTTTAGAAGATTATTCTCATTTGATTCAACACACTTGTTGATTCTTATGTATTGTTGGGTTTAATAATTTATGATGTCATATACCATATTTTATTTAATGGTTTATGACTAACATTATTGTGGATGATGTATCCTAATACCATTCACCATATTATTCTGAATGGTTAGTGTTTATGTTCAATAATTGGGGAAAGTTAGTTACATTTCATATGATAGTTTCAATATGAATGTATATGTTGTTTATGTTTATTCCCACTCATATGAGGAATGCATTGGAATTATTATTTTATGGGTGGGGACCGCTATATCCCCTCGATGCATTGGTAGGTCTCATGAGACAAATAGACATGGAATTGGCCGAGGCCTTTCCCAATGTGATATATGGGTTTTGGCCGAGGCCTTAATCATTAGATGTCTTGGCCGAGGCCTTGAAAAAATGTTTCAGAATGTCCATCATATGCACTTACCTCATTATGAAGCTAGTAATTGAAACTTCATGTGGTTATTCGACTAGTAGAATACCCATGATTATGTTTTATTATGTCATTATTTTCTTTGCTCATTTTTCTACCATAATTTGTTCATGTTTATTGTTAAAGGCATGTGTTTTAAATTATGCACCATGTATTATGTTTATTCTATCTTACATTGTATTTATTAATCTTACTGAGCGTTTGAGCTCACCCCTTTCTTATGTTTCATTTTCTCCATGATATGAAGAAGTAAATTATGAATGACTTTCACGCATAATCTAGGAGGCATGGATGTTTTTAATGGAATAAATTAGTGTTGTATTTCCATTCTTGATGTAAAAATGAATTTATTTATGTATCTTGTTTCTAATAATACTAAACTACTTGGTCCTTCGGGATTCCTATTCCTTGTTTGTATGCCAATGTAATCAAATAAGGCACCGGATCCAGGAAACTGGGGTCAGGTCCTTACAGTTGGTATCAAAGGAAGTTTAGTAGAATACTTGGAAACTATATTTAGAAAAAATAGAAATAGGGAAGAGTCCATAAGTTAGTATTTGAGGGTATACATACAATAACGTCCTGGAATTTTGGTAAGGAATAGATTATGTGGATCTTTCAAGCAATGCATCCCTGTCTGGATATGAGCAGGTAGAGGCGGCTCTGGCAAAGATGTATCTATGGGTAAAACCATAAAACACCACTTTGAGCTAGACTCGAATGGGAATTAGTGCACGACAACAGGCATTACTGTACTCTTGGTTACGACACTCCTGGGGGATATGCTTAGGATAATTCACATTTGAAATGTAAAATATTCCTCAAAGAAACCATTTTTGTGAATATGGGGTTAGCCATGCGTAGGATCTCAATTTTTTCTAAGTATTGTGTTAAGTTAAGATTATAAATTATGATTCATAACCTAATCTAGTTTATGACATTATCTAGAGATGGAACCAAGTGGAAGGAATGGAAACCGCACGAACACACATGTCTCCTGTAGGGATTTCTCTCTGATGCAAGATAATGATGTTAGCTCTGGTGCTGAGAAACTCATTACTATATTGGGACAACTTACTCAGGTTATGAATAATAACCTTACCCGTATGGAGCATCCGGATCCACCACATGGAAGAGCTATGTTAGATCGCTTTATACGACAACAACCTCCATCATTCAATGGGACTACAAACCCTTTTTTAGTAGAGCAGTGGGAATGTTCCCTTGAGAAGATATTTCTCACCTTGGGATGTAATGAAAGAGAGAAGGTTGTCATGGCAGTCTATCATCTATCGGGAGATACGGATCAGTGGTGGTACTTAATTCAAAACAAAAAGGAGGAGGAAGAAATATAGGAGATGGAGTGGAGGGACTTTAAGGAAATCTTCTAGGAGAAATACTTTCCTCATGAACAAAGAGCAGATATGGAGAGTCAATTCTTGAATTTGAGGTAGAAGGAATATGAGAATGTTGCAAAGTACGAAGCTAACTTCACAAGGTTAGCAAGACATGCTGTGGACTACATACGAAATCCAAGGAGCAAAATTGATCGATTATTTGATGGCCTAAAGCCATTACTCTGACGGGCACTAGTCTCCCAATGTTTTTCATCATATGAGGATATAATTTCATGTGCTATTAAGACAGAAAAATAATTCTCTAAGTCTTATGACTTTAAGGGAAATCTAGAAAAGAAGAGGTCTACTAAAAACCATGGGAAAGGAAATAAGGAAACATGGAAGAAGGGAAGAGTTGAATTTCCACCATGTAACAATTGTGGAAGGAAACACCCGGGTGCATGCTTAAAAGGAAAAGGAGTATGCTACAAATGTGGTCAGAAAGACCATCTTGCTGGTGATTGAAAAGGGAAGAAGGAATCCAATGATGTTCAATGCTATAATTGTCGGGATATGGGACATTATGATAATGATTTTCCAAAACTTCAAGGAAATATGAAATAGAAAATGCCAAGGGATCAGGGACAAGCTTATGCAATCAAAACTACAGAGGTTGAAGTTTCTAATGATGTGGTGGCAGGCACTTTAATTGTTTCCTCAAACTTAGCCAACAATTTATTTGATTCTGGATCATAAAATTCTTTTATATCTTCCCATTTTTCCAAGAAAATTAGATACGTCCAATTTGATTTAATAAAGGTGTTGTCAGTCAAAACTTCTATGGGATGTATCATTGCAACCAAGGCATGTCAACTAGTCCCCCTCCAGAAACCAAAATGTTCTCTAGTTTCTAACCTTATCATCATACCAATGACTAAATTTTATATAATTCTCGGTATGGATTGGCTGTCAAATTATGATGTGAATATTTATTGTAAGAATAAGGAAGTTACAATTTTAGAAAATAGTGTAGAATCCCTTGTCTTTAGGGAAGAAACTTCACCACATGATTCTTATCTAGAACCACCCCCAATAGCTCTACTGAATACAATAATTGTAGAGGAAGATAAACCAATATCTATGGGAGAGGAAATAAATCTTCAAATTGAGGATGTGCATATAGTGAAAGAGTACATTGATGTATTTACAGAGGATTTACTTGGACATCCTCCAGAGCAGAAATCTGCGTTCTCTATTGATTTAATTCATGATGCAAGACATATATCAATGACTCCCTATAGAATGGCCAATGTGGAATTAGTAGAGCTAAATAAATAACTGGAGGATTTGAGTGAAAAAGGATTTATTTGACCTAGTGTTTCTCCATGGGGAGCCCCTGTCCTATTTGTCAATAAGAAAGATGGATCCTTGAGGCTTTGCATTGATTACAGGAAAATCAATGCTATTACAATAAAGAATAAGTATCATATGCCCTGGATTGATGATTTATTTGACCAATTTCATGGAGATCAATACTTTTTGATGATTGACCTTCGATTTGGTTATCATCAGTTGTGTGTGAGGAAGGAGGATATTCCTAAGATAGCATTTCGGACCAGGTATGGGCATTACGAGTTTACAGTGATGCCATTTGGACTGACAAATGCACCCTCTGTTCTCATGTATTTAATGAATAGAAGTTTCATGGAATATCTTGACAACTTTTTTGTGGTATTTATCAATGATATCCTCATATAATCAAAAATCTATGAAGACCATGAGAATCACTTGCGGGTTATTCTGAGAACTCTTAAAAGAAATAAATTATATGGGAAGTTTAGCAAGTGTAAATTCTAGCTTTAATCAGTTTCTTTTCTCGGCCATATTGTCTCTAAGGATGGAATCCTAATTGATCCTACGAAGACAAAGGCAATCCAAGATTGGCCCACACCAACAAACATAACTGAGGTACGTAGTTTTATTGGCTTAGCAGGTTTTTATTAGCATTTTGTTCAGAATTTTTCCTGACTGGATAACCCAGTAACCAAGCTCACAGGTAAAGTATTTAAGTTTGTGTGGAAAAAAGTATGTACAGAATGCTTCAATGAATTGAAAAGAATATTGGTCAATTCTCCAATTTTGACTCTTCCATCTAGAAGTGATGGATTTGTAATATACAGAGATGCATCAAACAATGGAATGGGTTGCGTCCTTATAAAAAATGATAAAGTTATTTCTTATGCATCAAGACAGTTGAATAATCATGAAAAAAATTATCCAACTCATGATCTTGAGTTAGAAGCTACTATCTTTTCTCTGAAAATATGGAGGCATTATCGCTAAGGAGAGAGATGTGAGATTTATACAGACCACAAGAGTTTGAAATATATTTTCACAAAAAAATAACTCAACATGAGGCAAATAAGATGGCTCGAGTTACTCAAAGATTATGATTTTTCAATACACTATCACCCAAGAAAGGTGAACAAGGTGGAAAATGCATTAAGCAGGAAAGATCATGGCCTTCTGACTCAAATGAGGATTGAAATAGATCCTATGTTCATGGATATATTGAAGATGGATATGGGAATTGTTAAGGAAGGGGAAACATCAATCCTCTTTCAAATGATTTTTAAACCATCTTTACTAGAGAAGATAAATATTTCTCAATCTGATGATGAGAATCTGCACAAGAAAATTAATGTAGTTAAGGATGGGAGACTGGCTGACGTCATGTATGAAGAAGGAGTTCTGATGTTTGGGAAGAGGTTATGTGTTCCATCAGTACTTGAGTTAAAAAGGGAACTATTAGATGATGCTCATAGCTCAAATTTTTCTATACACCTAGGTAGAACCAAGATGTATAGAGATCTGAAGGAATGTTTTTGGTGGGATAATATGAAGCGATAAATTGCTAACTACGTGTCAAGGTTTCTAGTTTTTCAACAGGTGAAGGCGGAGAGACAACATCCCAAAGGAGTGATGCAACCTCTACCTATTCCCATGTGGAAGTGGTATGACATTACGGTGGATTTTGTCACCAGACTACTGAGGACACCTAGAAGGAATGATGCAATATGGGTAATTTTTTATCATCTCACTAAATCAGCACATTTTCTTCCAATAAAATAGGATTTACCACTTGAGTGTCTGGAAAGACTTTATATTAATGAAGTTGTGAGACTTCATGGTGCACCTATATCAATTGTCTCTGATCTAGATCCTCGGTTTACATCAAAATTATGGAAAAGTCTCCAGAAGGTTTTGAATACTGAGCTTTGTATGAGTACTGCATATCACCCTCAAACTGACGAACAGTCTGAAAGGACTATTCAAACTCTGGAAGACATGCTGAGATTATTCTATCTTGACTTCCAAGGTATGTGGGATCAATACTTACCTTTGGTGGAATTTTCCTATAACAATAGTTTCCATTCTAGTATTCAAATGGCTCTATATGAAGCACTATATGGAAAGAGATGTCGAACTCCAACTTGTTGGGATGAATTTGGTGAAAAGAAAGTTATAGGCCCAAAACATATTGAAGAGACCAGGACAAAGGTGAAGAAAATACAAGCCCATATTAAAGCATCCCAAAGTAGGAAGAAGAGTTATGCTAATAACAGGAGAAAGGACTAGGAATTTCAAGTGGGAGATCATGTATTTCTGAAAGTATCTCCATGGAAGGGTGTCTTAAGGTTTGGTAAGAAAGAGAAACTGAGCCCCAGGTACATCAGACCATTTGAAATTTTGGAAAGAATCGGAGTTGTAGCTTACCGTTTAGTAATGCCGCCAAATCTATCTAGAGTTCATGATGTGTTCCACGTATCATTGTTAAAGAAGTACATACCAGACCCAACGCATGTACTCACATATGAAGAAATAGAACTGGAACCTGATTTGTCAAACTGTGAAAAGCCTATCAGGATTCTTGACACAAGGGAGCAGGTATTGAGAAATATGAAAACTCATCTAGTAAAGGTTCTTTGGAGAAACCAGAATATGGAGGAAGCAACATGGGAACCTGAGGATGTTATGAAAAAGAATCACCCACACCTTTTTGGTGGGCTTTATACATAAAATTTCGAGGACAAAATTTCTGAAGGAGAGAATAATGTAGCACCACAAACATTTTATGGTAAGTTTCTCTTAAATACATTCTATACATCAGTGTGTTCCTTTGAAAAAACATTAGGTTATTTAGGAGATAGTCAAAAACTATCCATTAAATATAAATTTTCCACTTCTATGTTTTGAATTTCTAAAAATGGTCATCTAGAGTTGTGATCAGTAAGTCATTTGGAGTATGATAGAACAAACTTGAGTTTTGGTGAATAGTAACATACCCTTATGAATAGTAATATGAATATTAATATGACCCTTATGAATAGTAAATAATAATAATATTTTATTTTCTTAAGGAAATAATATAATGAGATCTTAATTAGATTTTCAATGAGAAATAAAACTAATTGCACTTTAAGATTGTTATTTTTCTAATTAACTATGACTTTATTTAAAAAGTACATTAATAATATTTAGAAAATTAATTTTGAAAAATGGAGTTACTTTTTGAATTCTACACGTTGAAACATGGTTAGGGTAAATTTTTGGTATTTTTCTGAAATTCTAGATTTTTTTTATGAATAGTGAAATACCATAAAATACCATATATACAAATTATCAGTTAAATACACTATTCATGACATCACAACTGATGCAAGACCACTTGTTTCGAACTCACATGAACTTATTACTGTTAGGGTCACATGAAAGAACACTATTGGTTGTCTTGAGGAAAATAATAAAATAATGAATTAAATATTCAAAATTTACCCCTCTCCTCCACTATAAAAACCCCTTACCACTCCCTCTTCTCTTCACTACTCTAAGCCTTGAAGCTCCTCAAAGTTCTACCCAATTACCCTTACCTAGTCTCTCCCCACGTCCAAGAAGATTTTATTCTTTCCAAAAGACAAAAACCCCTTCCCTTAAGGAGTTTCTCATGGAGGTTATTTCAAGAGGTAAAGCACCCTTCTTTTTCATTTGCTTTCATTACAATTTATCTTCTTTTGCTGTCCTCTCCTCACCTCCTTTGTCCAAATGATCATGATAACTCCAGTATCATCTATATACTGGAATTATATCATGGGAATTGAAGAACCATCATAAATATTCTTACTACCTCCCATTTATTTTTATAAACGAAATCAACATTCATGAGGTTCCAATTTATAGCCTTCGTGGATGACGAAGTTTTGTTCTTCAATTTCTTCTTCATTACTGGTCATGAAACCATATTTATGGTTGAAAAAACTATAATATATGTATTATAACCTAATTAATATTCAGTAACCAGAATATGTACATATAATTAAGTTATATGAAAAAACTAGTTCATAATAATACAAATACCGCCAAATAATCGAAGTGGTTGGCATCAAATGATTCATCCTCATTCCATGTAACCAAATGATAGAAATGACCATTTTCAATTATTTATGTTCATAAATAATATATATTTTCAATTAATGATATTTATAACCATTCCACATGAACTCCATTACTTAAAAACAAGTGAACCAATTATAAAAATAAAGAAAACGAACACCCCGGAACAACGAAACTCAATATAATAACTTAGAAATAAGGGTATAAATGAACTGAATAGAATTTTGATAAACTAACTAAATGTATAATAGGTTATTAGATAAGTTATTAATAAGTATAATTTCATATTCCCGGAGCTTAAGTTCAAGAGTGGAACACTTTGGAGTTAAGGTAAGGGTTTTCCACCCGAACTTCCATTTTCATTCGGGTTACTTTTATTGTCTAATTTCCTCGATGAAATTATTATGTATTGTTATGTACTCATCATAAATTCTGTTTGAGTATTCTATATATTTAAACCAACTAGAATAATTCCCTATTTTATAGATAGTTACATGTTCTAAAAGAAGCTCTCAAAACTGTTTCCAAAAATACGAGCCCGATACAAGGGAATTTCTCAAATTAATATCTATTTTCAAGGGAAATATATAATCTGTTTTTGGAAACCATTATCCCTCTAAAAAATCTCTTTTTATCGTGAAATACTATCTTACTTCACTTCTGGTTTTATTTAAATATTTTTTTCAAAAGAACTCTTCTTTTCAAAATAAAAGAGTATTTATCTCAAGAATTGTTTAATGATTTTAGAAGATTATTCTCGTTTGATTCAACATAATTTTTGATTATTTTGTATTGTTGGGGTTAATAATTTATGATTTCGTATACCATATTTTATTGAATGGTTTATTACTAAATTTATTATGGATGATCTATCCTAAAACCATTCACCATATTATTCCGAATGGTTAGTGTTTATGTTCAATAATTGGGGAAAGTTAGTTAAATTTCATATGATAGTTTCAATATGAATGCATATGTTGTTTATGTCTATCCCCTCTCATATGAGGAATTAATTGGACTTATTATGTAATGGATGGGGCCCATTATAGCCCCTTAATGCATCGGTAGGTCTCATGAGACAAATAAATGTGGAATTGGCCGAGGCCTTTCCCCATGTGATATATGGATTATGGCCGAGGCCTTAATCATTATACGTCTTGGCTGAGGCCTTGAAAAAAAAATTAGAATGTCTGGCATATGCACTTCCCTCTTTATGAAGCTAGTAATTAAAAGTTCATGTGGTTATTCGACTAGTAGAATACCCATGATTATGTTTTATTATAGAATTATTTTCTCAGCTCTTATTCCTGCCATAATGTGTTCAAGTTTATTATTAAAGGCATGTGTTTTCAATTATGCACCATGTCTTATGTTTATTATATCTTCCATTTTATTGCTTACTCTTACTGAGCATTTGAGCTCACCCCTTTCTTATGTTTTATTTTTTCCAGGATATGAGGAAGTAAATTATGAATGACTTTCAAGCATAATCTAGGAGGTATGGATGTTTCTAATGGAATAAATTAGTGTTTTATTTCCCTTCTTGATGCAAAGTTGAATGTATTTATGTATCTTTTTTCCAATAATACTAAACTACTTAGTCCTTCAGGATGCCTATTCCTTGTTTGTATGCCAATGTAATCAAATAAGGCACCGGCTCCCGGCAACTGGGGTCGGGTCCTTATAATCATGATCCACTAAATTCCAGTCCAAGAGAGCTCACCCTTATCAGGAACCAAAGTTTAGAATCCATAAACCCAAACATAACATGTACCAATACCCTATCAACAGTAGGCATATTTATCAAGGTACCTATCATAACAACATGCATTTTCTAGCACAACATCTATCACAACAACATGCAATTTCTAATGCCCCAACATGGCATAGAGACTATGCATGGCATGTGATTCTAACATGCGCCTAAATGATGCATGAGATGAAATACCCTCATCTCATCGGGTTGCAACAAAATAGTAACAGCACACCACAAGTGTGTCACCCAACGGTGAAAATCAAATCAACTGTAAAATTGAAAAACCACAAAAATTGCAATTAAATGAGGTAGATTGGATTTTCCATGTACACGGGTTAGCTACTCCCGATCACAACTTATTACCAAGTATATATTCCTTCCTATCCCTGGATAAGGCTTCAAACAGTAAGTCAAGAGAAAATAAACCCTCTGATACCACTTTGTAACGTCCCGGATCTGGGTGTCACACAACCGGTGCCCTGAACCCGGTTGGTCACATGACCTCAAGAGCATTTCCCCAAACATCAGAGGTTGCCGAATAGAAGTGAGATCCTAGGTCTAATATTGGGGAAACTATTCCCTCATTTGAAAAAGTGTAGTGCAGTGGAGAAAATACAAACATACCAAAAGTGGAAGTAATAAATAATACCAAGTTGAAATGGACAACGATACTGAAGTAAAAATGACCAACAGTCATATATATGATGATGCAAGATGTCCCTAATTCTAAGAAAGCAGCCAAAATAGGATACACTGCAATCTAAAACAATACAACACAAGGTACAAGTATAGTAAAACAAAACAAAACTGTGCAGCAGTAACTCAGCAGAATCGTAAGCCTAATCTCGGTCCCATGCTCTCCTACTCCTCTGCAACAATCAAGTACCTGTATAGGGACTCTTTCACTTATCAACACTTGCATCAATATAATCTGTTTTGGCCCAAGACATGACCCAAATAGGGTGTGAGAAATAAATCCTAGTAGGCAACCACCAAAGGCCCATTCCCATCTATCAGTGAAAAATGTGCAACAGCAGTATGCAATAAAGAAACACAGAAATCTAGGAAGTACTCAAAAGAAACTAATCCAACCAGTTCTATTACCATTTAATTATTATTTAACTATTTAATATAATTGAATTATAAGTTTCCGAGACCCATCCTCGATAGAGAATCTCCAATACAGTGCCGCATAAAAAACCACATCAGACTCTCTAACATGTAGAAGGTAATAACAATACCAAGCTCGTGCTTTAGCTTGGCAGGTATAACATAAGAAACCACCATAGTGAATATTCAATGTAAATTGTGTCCTCAGACATGAAAATCCATACCCTCAAGTAATCAGAATCGAAACCCTCAAGTGATTTCCCTCATTCATCATGAATATTGCCCTCAGGCATACAGGATATTGCCCTCATGCACAAAATCTACTGCCGAAAGGCATAAGAAAAGTTGCCCTCAGGCTAAACGAAACACTGCCCTCAGGCTAAACAAAACACTTCCCTCAGGCTAATCAAGAAACCGGGATGATCCCAACACATAAACAAGCAATTTATATACATTTCCTATCAAGAAAACTCAAAACATGCTTATAATCACGGCATACCCATGGGTATCCTGGCCAAACGACCAAACAAGGGAAACGCACCCACGGGGTGGCCCTGGATCAAGGAAACGATCCCAAACAGCAGTTTATACTTGTTCATTAAATTACCTGTACAATTTCAGGTATCTTAACATTCAAGGCCTCATCCACATGACACCCCAAACATGGTCGCGTAGCACCATGGTAAACAAAATCAACTCGATAGTTAGAAATAAACACCAGACCACCTACCTTGATCTCCTCTCATCGATATACGTGAACGAAACCTCTCGAATCACCCGAGAACAATGTAGAAATGGGATAAAAATTTACCTGTTCAAACTAAAATTACTTCACTTAGGTAAATAATTGGAAGGATAGGTTTAAGAAGAGAGAATATCTCACCCGTGTGGTTCAAACGAGATCTACGGTGAAGGAATCGGAGTCCCAGTGTGCGATCGGGGGCTCCTCCAAGTTCTGGCCTCCTCTCCCATGGCTCTCATTGAGTTCTATGCCACTTTTCTAAATGAGGAGGCTACTAACTGTTTTAATGAAAATACATAACTACACTATAGCGACTCGGGTTTTGGCCCTGTCAGACTTTGGAATATTCCTACGAATAATTCCAGAGCTAGGCACGAAGACGGCGTGTGATTCCGAGGCCCGGTGTGCCCGGAATTAATTTTATAAAAATATTAAAGTATTTTTTATACTATGAACATGCCAGGGGTGTGATATCTCCTAAATAATAGCTCAGAACGGGAATCAGAGGGCACGGTTGCATCCGGAGCGTGTCGTTTACCCTAGGAGGGGTATAAACTTTGCGGGTGCGGGCCTGCTGTGAGAAAAGCCACCAGAGGCATTTTCATAAATAAATGGAAAAGTAAATTTACAAGCATCGGCTCGAATAACTTCTGAACGGAGTCTCAGATCGAAAATTCGATTCTGTCGTTGCGTTCAGAACTTCGTGTTTACCTTGGGCGCGACATAGTTTTAGCCAGCGTCAGGTGCCGAGTCGGAGGCGGGTTGGTGGGGAGATGAAATGAAGTTTTTAATTTCAAAAAACAAGAAAATAAATCACCCCCCCCCCATTCTCTCTTAACGCACGACGATCCCCCTCTCCCCCTCTACCTTTGTTCTTCACCGAATTGAGCCACGAGTGTCCGTTTTCAGCGCTGATCGTCAGCAGATCGAGCTCCAACACGTCGCAGGTGTCGTTCTGCACCCGAAACTTCGGAGATCCACCAACAGGTAGGCGGTTTGAGTTTTCAAATCACAGACCCTGTTTATGTGTTTTTTTTCTTCAAATCGTCATTAGGGTTGTATAGTTCGGGTCATGAGGTTTCCGAAACATATTTCATATCAGATTTTGAAGCACTGGGGTGATCCCGGGGGTTCCCAGAAGTTTTCTGGCAGAAAAAAAGGTTTCCAATGGCGGCCATGGCGTAATCCAGTGAGGGAAATGGCGGCGCGATGGAATCCGGCTGGCGGTGCGGCGGTCTGGTCAGTTTTCCGGCGAGCCAGCGGTGGTCTAGCCAGAATATTCCAGGAGCTCTTTAAACCCCCATAAAATACATATCGAGAGTCCAAATCATGATCCATTTGTGGCAACACGTTCCTTGCATCAAGAAGGACATTTTGGCTTTACTTTCAGAATTTTATGAGTCGGGTTCATGGCCCGGGGATACGAACCGTTGAAATAATAATAATATTTTATTATTATTCAGCTTCAACCCACCATAACTCCTGCCCGGAGCGTCTGATTGATGTGACGTCAGTGGCGTTGAGGCCCTGATGGCATGACAGACTTTTCTTGTTGTTTTTCAATTGTTTGGGCCGAGTTTGGGGTGCGGGCCCCATGAGACCGAGTTTGGGCGTTTACGGAGAAACGCAACTTTCTCACTAGGAGTCCGATTTTGGCGGATGAATAGTCGATATTGTGTGTTTTTTCAAGAGGATCGCAATGGTGCATTCCTTTTGATGTGTTCGGAGATCGAGGTGTTAGCCCCACCCAGGATGCCTTTGGTGAATAATACCTTTTTCACCAGGTGTCCATTTCGGACGTTCGAGTGGTCGATTCCGTGTGTTTTTCTGAGGGGATCACAGTGGTATGATCTGCTTGATGAGTTTCGGGATCGTTGTGTGGGCCCCGCATGGGCTAGTTATGTTGAATAGTTCCTTTTTCACTGGTTGTCCATTTCGGGTGAGTGAACAGCCTATCCTTCATGTTTTCCCACGTGGATCGCGATGGTGGCCTCAGTATCGGCCTTGGAGGTGCGCGATGTGGCATTGTGGTGGGTCGCTTAGGTCAGCGACGTTTGGACCAGCAGTGGTTGAGGTTACTCCTTTGGTTTGTTCCTATGAGGGTTTGCATGACATCACAAACTTAGTATAGGTTTGTGATCCTCTCGATGGGTTGTTTAATCTGTTAGAGTTTTTTCATCCCTCTGGTGGGCCTAGAGTGGGATCCTCTAGAATCATTTCCCTAGATCGGGTTCTTGGTTTCGTTGTGACCGCTTATCCATGGGAAGCAATCCCTATCTAGTGGGTTAACCCCGTAGGGTTGTGGCATCATCAAGAATATGATCCCCTACGCAGTGGGCCAAGCTCAGTAGGGTTGTGGCATCGTCGGGTATACGATCCCCAACTCATCATGAGGATTGTATTAGGGTTACAGTATCATTGGTTATATGATCCCCTACTCAGTGTGTGGTTTTTGTAGGGTTGTGGCATCATCAGTTCGATCCCCTACAGCGTGAGATATACCAGATAGGGTTTCGGTATTGTCGTGACTGTCGTGACATGGGTGATGATCCTCTATCTGAGTGTCGTGTTTTTGACGAGCGTCAGATTGGTTTGTGGTATTCCCTAGGGGATCTTGGTAGTGATCCCCTATCTGTGAGATCTACGAATGCCAGATCGGGTTTTGGTATCCCCCAGCGGACCCTGGGAGTGATCCCCTATTTGTGAGATCTTCATATATCGGTGTGGGTTCTGGTATCCCCTAGCGGACCCTAGGAGTGATCCCCTATCCGAGGAGTTTGGTGTTTATGTTGTTTCAGCGAGGTTTCCTTAATGACGATATCCGATGAGTGTGATCTATCGGGTGAGCATCTGAGATATTTGTGTGGGACCCGATGGAGTGTATCTCTCAGACGAGTGTCATCTTGGATGACAAGGATCATGGAGTGTGCTCTCCTAGATATGAATCGTTGCTGGTGATTAGGTCGGTACCTCATGTGTCTTGGTGCATGACCTGAGTATATCTGGATGTTCAAGGTGTATGTATGGGATTACACCTGGTTTGAGCTGACTAGTTGTGTTTAGTCGAGGATGGTCACAAGATGGAGTTTCTCTCTCATCTGGGTTTCCTCTGGCTGGGATGAGTGGACTATTTCCTTTCAGTTTCTCTCTTTTGTTTTGGTTTTTTGGGGTCCCAACTTAGTATTGTTATACTCACCCCTGCCCGGGCTTTGCCCACACATGTTTGTGTCTTGTGCAGACCACAAGCCTTTCGACGGTGTCCCAGGAGGACCTGGAGTAGGCGGAGCTGAGTGAGCGGGACTGACCATGGAGTCTTATCAGAGTTGTGCTGAGGAGCTTTTTGGTGGTGCTTTTGGCATTGTACCCCTTCTTCGGACCAATTTGGACGCCTTTGTAGTTTTCTTTTGGTGGGACCTGTTTTTTCCCTTCTGTTCTGTTGTTGCACTCTGGTTTGGGATAGATGTATGCATGCATTTTATTTTCAGTTTTATATATCTATGCACTGTTTCATGGAGGTGTGTGTGGGTGTGTGTCTACAGGTACCTTAGTCTAATGCCTCCCATGTGTGTGATAGCCTACTCAGCGCTAGACGCCAGCCCCTGGCCTATTGGAGGCGGGCTTGGGGAGTCGCGGAACGAGCCCCTTTGGGTTGGGTCGTGACATACACGGCGTGTACTCTCAATTACATGGCGTGTACTTTCCATTTTTTAAACTGTTCCCCTGACGGCTTCTTTCCACCGCGTTACTATTCACCATCTGACTTGATTACATGGCGTGTATTACTAAGTACAGGGCGTGTACCATCATTCCACTGGCGGCTTCTCCCACTGTAATATTGTTCACCTGCAGACAGATTACACGACGTGTATAAACTAATTACACTATGTATAGTCAGTTTTTACAACCCTTCATCACCGACAAGCCTACACGCCCTTTATTCTCATCCCACGTGACCAAAGTACACGGCGTGTGGAACAGTACATGGCATGTACCCATAAATTTTGTATTTTTCCCACATTTCCCTTGTTTTCTCAAAAACACTTAAGGAAAAAAGGAAAATAAGAAACTCTTACCTCAAGAATAAGAACCAGGTTCTTACATTTATTACATTTGACAAAGATTAACTATTTAAAGCTTCTACATAGGAGAGTTTTATTCTAAATTTTATAGCTTTTAAATCCTTCTCATATTTATCTAAAAAATATTCTTTTTTCATATAAATGGTTTTGAAATTATTCTTTAAGTGTTGTATTACTTGTTATACACTTTCAAAAAGACTCTTTTGGTCACTATTACTATTTTAACTGCCTTTTTATATTGAAATAGTTTAATTGCATGTTGGGTTTTGTATCCTTTTAAAAACATTCTTGATTTAACTTGTGATCATAAAAATATCTAGAGATTTATTTATAAAATAAAAATTATAAATAATGGTAAGTTTAAATTTGGGTACATGTTGTGAATAGTTTTATTGTTGTGTTGTGTGTTAAGATGTTTTTTAAATGTCATATGACCCTTCAATTTTATTTTTCACGGCCAAATTATAAATCATATTTGAACAAAATTTTCTAAAATGTTCTCCCACTTTAGGATTCAACATTGAGGATAAATTTATGTTTTAAATATGAGGGATATGGGTCTTAAAATGTACATAGATTGTGTTTTAATATTGTACACATCAAAACCCCCCAATTTGTTTCCAAATTACCTCCCTTTCAAGAATTTTTTTTTGGATATTCGCTTTTTTTATAAATAAAATGTACATTTTTTCTCATTATATTTTTTTTTATCTTCTTAGGTTAGGAATATTGGAATTAAATGTATTATACCCAAAGGTAAAATTCCATGCTCATATTGAGGGATTTCACTTATTCTAAAATTGTTTTATTTCCATGATTGCTAAGTAATTTTTGCAATATTATCATGGATTTTTTTTTGTTTTATAACTAAGAAAGGGAGTGTAATAGGAAAGATCATTGTGGAATTTGAATTATAACTCAAGGGAACTATATTTTTTAACTTGAACCTGATAACATAGCCTTTTTGAAATGGAAAACCTTAGGTATCCAACATAAAATGTAATCAAATAAGTTCTTTGAAACTAGATTAAAATGGGAAGTTAGGATCCCACATTGAATCTCTGAGACCTTAGGCACTATGTGTGTTTGTAAATAAAATAAAATCAAATTGTAAACTCAATAAGTTTCATTAATATGAGAAATTAAAATAATGTTCCTAACCTTTACAAATGAATTCATTAAGGTGAGGGGATTTTGAACCTAAATGAAAAAAGAGACAATTGATTTATAAGAAAATAATTTTAATTGTTTTAATGAAATGGAAAATGCATATTTGGTTTAGGAAACCTGAGAGGGAGTGGTAATTTAAATTGATTCTAATTAAATTTTTAATTTCACTCAAATATAATATGTATACACTCCTAGAATAGAAACATGAAAAAAAATTGAATTTGGTAATTGAGTGATTTTTAGAGGAGGCATGAGGTCATTAACAATGGATAGATTTTTTTCTTTCCTTAATTTATAGTATGTGTATTTGAATTTGTATAGAAAAATAATTTTTTTGTTTGGAGTATTTTTAAATAAATAAAATTCATTTTATTGTCTAGGATTGAAGTTGATTAAGTATTTGGAAATTTTATTTGACATTTATTTGATTATATTTTCTGCATATTTTCTAAGAATTTATTTATTTATTAACTTAAAATGACATTTTATTGAATAATTTATGAATACTGGTCAATTTTATGTCAATATTATTATTATTTGAATATTTTAATTAAAATAATTATTTTGATTCTTCAAATATTATAAGTTATTTGATTCATTTCTACATTTTAATAACAAATATTTGATTTTTTGGTGAATTTTCATTCAAATAATATTTTATAATTGATTTTGTGGATTTTGGGTCTAGAAAATAATTATTTTAAATTTGATGATTTTATTTTGGTATATTTTTTTTTGAATAGATTTTTTAATTTTCATGGGAAATTTTAATCAGTTTTTGGAAGTGTCCGTTTTTTTTCAAGCTCGCATACTAGCCCAAGCCACTATGCTAGCCTGTTTTCAAGATAGTGTAAGAACAGAGTGACAATATGGGTAAATTGGGGCCACATTCAATCGATCAATTATGTGTAGTATCGTAATCAACTATACCATGTAGTAGGAGAACATTTTTGCTAAGTAGAATAAGATCGATTGAAGTTGATATGATTTGGATTGGAGAGTTATCAAGATCTAATCTAAGGAAGAAGAACTCTGAAGGTGATCTAAAATCTATGGGCACTAAGTGAGACTAAATGATTTTTTTGGGAGTAAAAATGATTTTACCTCTGGTAAAATGATAATTAAGAGATAAAATAAAGTGAAAAAAACTATGGAAATAAATAACACCAGATGTAACGTGGGAAAACCCCCAAAAATGAAAGACATAAAAAACCATAGAAAAATAGAAGGATCGCTATGGATAAAAGTTGGTATAGACACTCTCTCACTATTACAAGTAGTAAAAATATAAAAATATCTCTTAAATAATGGTGAATTAAAGACTCAAAAAATACAAAACATAAATGAATAACCACTGGTGATTAAGAATATGTGAAAACCACTAGGGAAAAGCCGTTTTTTAGAAAATTTCCCCCTTCCCAACTCCTCTCCCACTAATTTTTGGGTGATTCTAGCCAGCAACTACACACCTACCACTAGATGATCTCTATTAACAAATAAAGTTGTGGTGTTATCCACAGAAGACCAAGGGAAGCCACATTTCTCCCACTTAGAGATTGATTTGGAACCAATCATGGTATACATCCTTTATATCTTCCAAACATGTTGCTCACATATCTACAAGTATTCACTAGGATCTACACATTTTGAACTTATTCGAGTCAATCATATTTGTCATGAAATCTAACAAATTTTATTTACTATGAATTTTATATATATCCACAATTTCTTACTCTACCAAATATTATAAAAAGTGATATTTTACCCCAATATGCTTCATCCTATGATGAAATGATGGATTCCTGAAATGTCTAAGGCAATCTAGTTATCTTGAAATAATAGAATCTACCCATGTCTATGCCCGAGATACTCTATTAATATTCAAATCTAGATTTCATCTTCGAAAGACTATGTAGATACCATGTATTCTACCTCCATCATAGATAAATCCACAACTAACTATTACTTTGAAATCAATATCATAACTCCTTTAAGAGTAAACACATAGCCTTAAGTGGATTTCCTCTAGTCAGAATCACCTGAAAAATATGAATCAACATATCCTCTAATAATGAAATATGATCCTCCATAACATAATGTAGCATGTAAGGTATTCATAATGTATCTTTAAATCCTATTAATTGTGTCCCAATTATCCTATCCAAGATTCTCCATGTACCAAATAACTTCTCCCATTGCATTGAAATGTCTGGTCTTATACAAACCACATAAAACATTAGACTCCCTACTGTAGATTCATACGGTACACGAGACATACCGATCCTCTTTTATTCACTTTGAGGACTCATTTATAGAGGATAAATTGAAATTAAAATGAAGTCAGTAATATATTGGCTTACAGTCTTTAATGTTGAAGTGTTTCCAAACATTCCATAAGTAATTCTTCTGTGATATCCAAATCATCACATTATTTTTATCTTGGTAAATCTATATCCAAAGAATCTTGTTTTTTGGTCCCATTTACTTCATATGAAACTCTCTATTTAATTTTTCATTCATATCCTAGATCTGATCATTTTTTGAGTCTGAAACCAACATTTCATCCACATAAAACAAAATAATGATGAAATTGTTACCATATGAACCCTTGAAATATGAAAAATGATTTGAATGAAGTCAGTTGTATCCAAGTCTTGTGATATTGGAATAAAATATCGTGTACCAACAACTTGGCACCTTATTTAGACCATACAATGATTTTTTCAACCTAAAAACAAATTTATATTTTCTTTATTTTGTAAAATATTCTAGTTAGAGAATATAGATCTCTTAATCAAGATCACCATGGAGAGAATCAGTCTTCACATGTAGTTACTATAGATATAAACTATATATAGTACACATCACAAAAACTATCTAAAATATTTTTTATATAATAATAGGAGAAAATATTCCATTGAAATCCATACCTTCTTTCTAATAATATCAATTGACCACTAGTCTTTCAGAATATCTTTTCACCCGGTCCTTCCTATCCCACTTGATCTTAAAGACACCTTTGTTATTGATAGCCTTTGTAACACCCCAGGTAAATAAAGAATATGACATTTTTATATTTATCCCTATTTGTGAAAAAAAATATTAATATTAATTTAAAGAGAACTCTATGCTTGATTGCATACCCAATACGCGACAATGAGTTCCTTTGAAATCTTACATTGCACTCTAATAATAAAATTATATTATTTTAAATGGTAGTTAACGCCTAGCCATTGTAATGGAGGGAAAGAATGGAACTGACTACAAAATTATTATATATGTTTTTCAAATATTTTTACATTTTACAATAAATGATAGAGGATTAAAAATGCGAATGAATCCAATTTTAAGCGTAAACATTCTAATATTCTTTAAAAGGTCGATTAACCGCCTTTTGATGGAGAACCTCTTTTAAATCCAATTTTTGACAATTTTATGTGTTATATTTGACAAAATAAAATTCTTCTTTAGAATCGGGACATCAAAATTTACTTTGTGTAAATTTTTGGTATTTTTCCAATAAAATTCATTTTTAATGAATAGTGAAAAATGTTGTATTTTAATTCAAAACCTCTTTTTAATCTAATTAATTTATATGATTATATTATCATTTGAATTGGTTTTAAAGTTAAATTAGAATATATTTTTACCATTTAATCCAATAGTGGTCATTGGAATTAATTTCACTTTGAAATTGGACTTAAACTAGTGTCAATCTTTTAATAGATATTGTTTCTTTAAAACACGCTATTTGTTTTGACAGTGGGAATTAATTATTAAATTAATTAATGAAACTTATATGTTTTAAATTTTTTAAAATAGACATTAATTTTGAATTCGTAATATCAAATATATCTTAGGGTGAATTTTTGGTATTTTTCTGAAAAACTTCAATTTTAGATGAATAGTGAAACCACTAAGTGGTAGTTTAAAAACTGATTTTCCGTTTAAATGAAACTTTACCACATCTTTGATTTGATTTTAAAAAATCTGACATACATGTTTGTCATTAGGATGTAAAATGTGGTTCAATGGGATTAAAAAAAAATTTGGTGAATAGTAACTTTTATGTTTTTAATCGCGATTAGAGGTAATTAGTGTAAATTAAGGCAAAAATAATGTTTTAATAATATGAAATGACCTTGAAACATATCCTACCCTTATTGGATGAGTCATGGACGACAAAGACAATCCATGGGTCAACTTGGGGACCCCATTGAGCCACTTTGGTTGGAAAATGACATTAATAACTTTTTATTTAATGTTAAAATTAAAATGTCACAAACATGTGTTGTTTTACTAAATAAATTTTTACCTGGGGTTATACAAGTCATATTTTGGACTATAAATATTCATTATAAATATAAAAATATTTCCTACATCATGATATTTTTTTATAATTTTTAGACATTAAATAAATTAAATTATTTATGACCCCATGATGATGCAGCGATTACCTCATTATTTAACGATTTAAATAAAATGAAAAGATAATGTAAAATATAAGCCCTACACTTGTCAAAAACCTATTAAATGGGTGGATTTATAACTCATATCACCTTATCCTAGAAATATATAATTTTGGGACCTTTAAAATCCGAAAATCATTTTATAATAAAGTAAAAGTTTATAACTTTCCAAGAGTGCCCTCCTCTCCTCTTATAAAAGGCCCCCACCTCTACCACCTTACCCACACCTCTCAAGCATTTGGCTCGGCCAACCCCTGCCCATTTTGTCCGTCCACATCCCTATCTTAATCATTGAAGCCTCACCTTTGGGAATAATCCTTTCCAAGGAAGCCTTTGAGCTCAAATCAAAAAGAGTTACCCGATTTAAAGGTAATGTCTTCCCTTGTGTTCTTTTGTTTTATTTTGCTTCTCCAACCCTATAAACTCTTTTTATTCCTTTCTTTTGTAACAAAACCAGTATCTTCAATATATTAGGATGTTTTATGTGAAGGATTCGAGCTACACTTATACACACCTTCGTCTAATGGTTAAAGAACATACTATTTCTGTGTATGATGAATTTCTGCCTCATGAAATGATGATTGTTCAATATTCTCTTAACACCTTTCATGGTGGCCATTATGATGTCACTATATTTTATATATGATATATATTGTATTTATGTTTTCTATATGCTTCTGAATTTTATATTTAAAACATGCCTTTATGCTTTTCATGTTGTGCAAATGCGATAATTTCATACGAGGAAGTGTGGACTACCGCCCCCTCAAGTGATGTGACTCGTTCATACAATACATGAAATGTATAAATAATGAAATTAATGAACATATGTGACATATATAACATATATATTATACTGTAATTATAATATATATCTCTCTCAATTATTTTTAATTCCATTAATAGGACAAAGAAATGAAAGTAGTGTTCATGCGTACGTACGGCCTACCGTCTCCATGAACGGTGCATTTCATTTCTTTTTATCTCCAAATGTTATGGAGTAGTATAAAATGAATATGTACTAGATATATATGATATTTAAATAATTAATTCTATTCTAGAGATGATTTAATTATAACTACATGGACAATCATTTTCAAACAAGTTCATTTTTGACTCATGTACCAAACATCGACAAAAACGTCTGATATGAAATCACATTATTAACCAATTATTATAACATTATAATATCTGATATTAACTGAATAATAATATTTAAAAGAGTTCCTTAATCAATTATATATTTACCAAAGTTTATTATTCAGGAATATAAATAAACAAACAAGACAAGTCGGACTTGAGGTAAGGGATCCTACCTCTCTCTTTCTTTTTAAGCACTCTCTTTTATGTCATTTCCTTTAATCTCATATTTATTATGTTTGGGGATGTTATTTTATATTCCTATTACTTTAATTTTTATTTTCATATGATGAGAGACCCTATTTGATCTCATCAAACCATTTTTGGAAGTTTTAAGTGGCGTCGTTAGGCTGCCGAGTTTTCGTAAGGGATTTTTCATATCACTTTTATTCCCGTGACATTTATGCTAAGTTTTCCACTATTTCCTTTGAGTGGTGTATTTACTGCCCATTATTATACACTTTTTATAATATACTTTCGTTTATGGTTATTTACATCTTCATTTTATGACCCTTCTTCTAGGGGGTGTACGTTTTGAAAGTTACCCAACTCGGTAAGGGGACCTTTCACCCTCCTCTTTTTAAAAGACTTATTTTGTTATGTCTTTTAATTCACATAATATTATGTTAGGATATGTTCTTATATATCCTTATTTATGTAAATTTTATGTCCAAGTGATTAGATACGATTTTCTCTCTCTTCAACTCATTTCTTGAATTTTAAAGTGACGTCGTTAGGCTGTGAGATTTCTGTAAGGGAACTTCTTAACCCACTTTCAATTCTTTGGGTTAAACATCTACTTCTTGATTTTATTATGCCAAGATTATGTGTGGAATCTCTATGTTGTAATTTCCACAAACCTTTGTGTGGATATATTATTTCTACACATAATCATCTCATTGATAAATTCTTACGAACTTGTATGGGAAATCATAACTCAATCTCATTTCATTGAGTTAAATATCTATGTCATTGGATTTGTTTTTCCAAGATTATGTGTGAATTACCTCTGATTGTTTCACACTTAATATCCACTAATATTGGGTGTATTTATATTTCTCACACATAATTATGTGATAGATTTATCCTTAATTTAAGGATACCATCTTTGTAATGGATTTCATCTCAATTTACATTTCCATTGAGACTTCATTGTTGTTATGCACCAATTCACTCTTATATGGTGTGTATACTATCCTTTGATATATTATATCATGAATACCTTTATTCTCATGATATTATAAACTTCGGATTAAATTTTATTCCGCAATTATTTGTATTCAAGAGTCTCTCATTTTGTTAAAAACTCTTTAACAAAAATATCGTTTTAAATGTTTTAAAGATTCATTATTCAAAATATTTATCTTTAATGTCCATGTTTTCAAAATGGTTTTCAGTATTTATTTATATGGACATTAATGTTTTAAAATTATAATTTCATTAAAATCTTCAAATTGGTATGGGACACGTTGACTCAAAAATATCTTTTAAATGATTTTTGAAAATGGATTGATTAATTCAATATATTGGAATTACTTATTGTGATTGAAAATGAAATTTTGTTATTGAAATGTTTATATTTTCAATATTTTATGTGTAATGATGGTACTTGGACATTTTACGGGTGGTTACGTGATAAACCATATGACGGGTGGTGCCGTGAATACCAGGACTGGTGGTTACGTTATAACCTCCAATGCATTGGGTATGGAAGTCGGCCGTATGGCTATTCCATTAAGTGATATGTGTGGAAGTAGACAGTATGGATATTCCATTTAAGTATGTTTATGTCCCAAGTTACCTTTATATTTTATGTGTTCTTTATATGGGTTTTATGGTAATCGTTTGGTTACAAAGAGTAAGTAATGGTCTTTTAGTCAGTAAAGAGTATTTACTACTTCATAAAGGTGAAAAGTATTACTTTGGTAAAATATTCATGGTTTACTTATTGTTTTGAAAAACTAATACTTTTCCTTCTTTGTGTATCCCTTACTGGGATTTTTATTCTCATCCCAAGTTTTTGAAATGTTTTCCACAAGACTTAAAGATGAATAGGGTCAAGGATGGGATCAAGGAAAGACATGCTATCTAAAAAATGGAACTAGACATGTTTCTTTTTAAGTGTTTTTTTTTATTTTATGGAAACTTAGTAGAAGTGTCTACTATGTAATCTTTTGAGATGTAATAGTTATGACCTAATTCTCTAAAACTCAAAACCTGAAAAGATCCTCAATGTGAATTATTCATTTAATTCAATATTAAGTAAGTTTTAAGGTTGGGGCCTTATAGCCTTCCTTCTGTGAGGTAATGGAACAAGAACCCCAAGTATTGTTCTTGTATAGGTATTTATATTTCTCATACATATTCACCATTAATGGGGTTATATTTGAACTTTGGGTCACCTCCACAAAATAATATGTCTCTCTATCATTATTCAATAATCATTATGAAATATTTCTCTCAATGACATAGTCTGAGTTCCATACTAGTTCTCTTTTTTCCCAAGTTGATCGTCATGGTCCAGATTCAATTGGTACTAGATCATCATGATTTAATACCACTTTTTGGGACTAAAAATGATTATTCCATTGGCATAGTGATAATTATAATATAAAATAAAGTGTAAAAAATCAGAAATAAATGACACCAGATATAACATGGAATAAACCCCAAAAATGAAAGGGGTAAAAACCATGGGTAAATAGAATTATCACTATGGGTAAAAGTGGGTATATACACTCTCACTATTATAAAGAGAAAATCCTCTAAATATACCTTTAATAATGAATAAATAAATCATTAAAATACCACACATAAATAAAAAACCACCAGTGATTGAGATGATTCTCAAACCATTGGGGAAAATTCCGTTTTATAAAAAATTCCTCCTACCAAACTCTTATCCCACTAGGTGGTTGGTGAGTCTTTCCACCAACCTTACACCTAACACTATCTACCCTCCCTTGAAAAATAAGGGGGGTGGTACTATCCATATAATACAAAGGGCTAGTGATAATATCTAGGGGAAACAAACCTATGCTCAATCAATGAAGAAAAAAAAAACAACACTAAACTAAAATATGAGGAACTAGAGGAATATCAAAAACAATCCATGCCTACATAGATTGAGTTCTATGGATCAAGTAATCCATGGTCCAATCAGGATGAGTCTAATGAAGTATAATTGTACAAATTGTTTTCACAAAATGTGAATGAGCTAACTAAAACCTAAATTAAGGTTAAAGCATTCAGATTATTTGGGAAATAACATGAGCTTCGATTGAAGAGAGCATTGGATTCAAAATGAAACTATAATTTGGCTGTATATGTTTCACCTTAGTTCAAGATATGAAGATGATTTCTCCTAGATAAAGAAAAATTGAGATCAAACCAAAAGATTTTTTTCTGGGGTTGTTCACTGTTGCAGGTGTAGAGATGAGGGGACCTTGACTTCCTCAACATTGTGGTCACATATTCTATTAGCAGTGCATACCATATAATTTTTGGAATTTTCAAAATTGGTTTCTTCCATTTTTATTGAGCCTATTGTCAAACTAATTATACTTTAATGAATAATTGAATCTCAGTTGGTGTTGATCATGTTGTAGAATACAACGGTAACCAATGAGGGAAGATCGGGTTCATGTAAAGGATAAAGTCCACTTGATACATTGAATATTAAAGAATTTATACAATATCTATGAACCAAATATGATGACTAAATATCAAAGTATCATATAATGACATATAATTAAGGGAAGAGGATGAATATTTGAAGTTTTTAAGGCATTATGTTTTCTGGTTCTGAACCTTATGCAGGGTTTGATATGAAGAAGACGGTGGGACATTTTCTTCTCCCCAATGTTGTAGTTTTATTATAAGTTTTTCATGAATCTCAGGTTCATGGGAAAATATATCAATAAATTTTATATCCATAAGGGTAGATCCTTAAGACTGAATGTGAGCATTATTGATGATGAAATGTGGAACTCATTGAATCTAGAGTTTATTGATGCTAAAGTTCTAAGCATGAGGTTTTTTGTTGAATTAAGGTTGATTGTAAAACATAGGAGGTGTTGGGGAGATTCCTTACTAACCTGTTCCTTTCACCATCAAAAGTAATAATATTTATTAAAGAGACACAAAAAGTACACCACAAAAGACAAGTCATGGAGGATAGAAATGATATAAGCCTAGGGAATCGGCCATAACCAAACCCACACACTTAGAAGGAAGGGACCTCAAATAAAAAGAAAAAAAAGTGATAATCTTGGGTGCTCTAGGATTCAAAGAAGTCCACTACCTTATTTCCTTCTCTCCAAGTGTGATGAATCTACACCTGGTAATTCAGAAGATGCTTAATTATTTGGATAAGGTAGCTAATGGTCCAGGGAAATGAGGTAGTCTTATGTATGGAGTTATAAATAATCAAGTAATATGTCCCCATTGACTCTAATGGTTGGTAATTTTCCTGACAGAGTATAATACCATTGATCATTACATGGGATTCTGCCCGAAGGGAATCCCCCTGGATGTAGATTGTAACGACAAAAATTTTCATTAATGGAAAACTCTCTTTATCTAATTAAATTCCACCTTATATAAAATGTATATATAAAATCTCAACTTCTTTGGTTTTATGTTAAGAATTTTGACCGTTTCTAATATAGCCGCTGAATAGTGATCACATGATTAGTATAAATATAGTAGACGTTCCCCATACAAAACCCATTTTTCAGAGCTCGGAAAGGAGGTGGTTTCATTGGGCTTCTCTCTTGACCAAGATCGAGCCGAGCTTGAATATGTTAAGCTCGAGCGGGACTGCCTATGATAGAAATGAAAGTTGATAGAGATTACCACCCGAGCAATGTTATCTGAGCCACCCCAAGAGTCTGTCACCATCGCACACCATACTCTTCGGTCTTATGTAGGTGTTATAAGGGGTTATGTAACAAGACCTTAGCACTATGGTTATGTACATTAATTTTGTATATAATAATGAATATACTTTCATTTTATTATTGTTACCTTTTAAATAGTTTTTAAAGCTCAAATAGTATTTTTTAGTTAAAGTTCATTTAAGAAATCTATTTTGATGAATTAATAGATTTTTGAATTAAATAATATTTTAATAAAATATTATTATTATTATTAAATTAATTTTTATTAAATATAAATGATCATAAAATCTTATGAATGCAATAGTAGTTATTATTAAGGTTTTAAAAGCATTTTTGTCAAAACCCGTGAATTTTCGATAAATGTCAGTTTTTATTTTAAAAGTTAAAATTAACATATTTAGAAAATTATTTAGATAAAATAAATATTATTTATGGAATCATGACATTGAAATTATCCAATACTAAATTTTTCATAATTTTCTAAGACAGTCAAATTTTTGGGTAAAAATTAAATACCGTTTAAATATATAATGTGTTTTATGACATCATAATGACCTAATAGTGAAGTAATAAAATACTATAAGATTTATGTTCGGACAATATATGTTTTTCCATTAAAATAATGTGATTTTGGGTTTTTTTGACATATTTTACAAAGCATTAATGGACCCTTCAAGACTTATTAAACATCTTGTCTTTTTAATTTTTTTTCCTTGGGACTGTGACTCACCTCCACATAAGAAACCCAAATATTTTAAGAATTTCGGACTTTGACCTTATAAAATATTGTTTTCAACTTCCCTTTTCCAAAAACCATGGTAAAAAACCATAGTTTGTTTTGTGGTTTGTATTAGTTTAATGTGAGGTGTCTCAAACCTAAATAATAAAGAATTCCCTCACATTTCCTATATAAACCCACTCAAGCTCCCACTTCCTCCTCACTAAAAGCCTTTTTAGTTCGTCCAACCTCTTCCATACTCTCTCTATAATCCTCCCAAGGTTCCCCAAGCTCCCAATAATCCACACTCAAGCCTCTCTCTAGCCTTTGGAAGCACACTTCCAAGTAAGGGTTTTTCTTTCTTTCTCATTTTTGTCCAATTTTCTTAATGTTGTTATGCCATTTTAATCTCAATTATAATTTTTGGGGTATTTTTTCACACCTCCCCCATACTTCCCTCTTTATGTTTGAATTATGGGTGACCCCTTTATCTCTCATTAAATTTATCCCATGTACACACGTTACTATGCCGAAATTCCGAAAGGAATTTCTCTTTCCTCTTTTACATTCAAGAAATTATTTTGTATCATGACTCTAAATTCCAATAAAATTGTTGGTAAATGTATCTATATGACCCACTTATTTTCCATTGCATGTAAATATTATGAGACACCCATTTCTCTCTCATCAACCATTTTTAATAATTCTTACGTCACGCCGTTACGTTGCAGAAATTGCACCGATTTTCCAAGCCAATGTCCTTGTGTAGTGAATAACATGACCATTTCTCTATCAAGGGTATTCACCTTTATGAACATTTAATTATTGATTATAAAGTTTAATTTATTATTTCCACATTAATTTATCATGTAATAAATGATTATGTTTTATTAATCCATGTTATATGATCCATGTGGCACACTTATGCATGAAATGAAATTTTTAAGAAGGGTGTGCCCTTATAGAACTCCAATGCATTGGGTAAAGTATAGTATCATGATAAATCATGTTCAATGGGTGTTTAATCATTCTAATTCATGTGAAATGAGGTTTTACTCATGCTTCATGTGCAATGAGGATTTACTCATGCTCCATGTGCAATGATCCTTGGCTCATGCTAATTCCATGTTAAGTGTTGTTGCCACATTTCCTTGTTATGATTATCATGATTTATCATGCCTTTATGTTTATGTTTCTATTGTTATATAATTATATGCCTATTGTCTGACATGTATTGTATTCCTCATGTTACTCCATGTTTATTTCCTTAGTGGGATTTATAGATCACCCTTTTCTTATGCATGTCCTCTAGTTACCCCATGGAATGATAAGTACAAGGTAATGTAGTGGTCATGTAAAGGAATTTTTCAATAAAGATGTTGTATTTCATGTTTTAAGTTGGTATGTAATGATCTTAAGCCCTAAAGATACTAGACCTCTCGATCTTTTATGTTGTATCAAGTGAAGTTTATGTACTAAAATATATTTAATGGTGTAATAAAAAGATCAGGGTTGTCATATAGATGGATCAGAAATCCACTACAACTAATCCCTTTCACTCATGAATAAACCCTTCACCCATATTAGATCATTCATGTAAGACCTACCAATGTTCATTTTCTGACCATGGCTAGGAGGATCATATTTCTCCCATCTTCCATGCGAGTGAGCATCCTAAAATCGGTGGGAGGAAGAATTACTAGCACTGAGAGTTCTCATATAGAGAGATTTATCCCAGTGCTTAAATAGATCCCCAAGATTGGCTACCAAGATCCGGGATCTAGGCACCACAACTATCTAGGAGATAATGAGCCTTCATGGAGAGATTTGTTTCAAGTAGAATATATGGTCTAGCACCCTACCAAATGAATAGATTACCTGACCTTTTGATCATTTTTATTGTTTTTGGTACACTAAAACCAGGTACATAGGAACTCATCTATAGTACTAGGTTGTGGGTTGAATTAGAAGGTCTCACTCAGCTTACCCCACATAGAACCATACCATTTACTATGGAAAAATAAGTTCACCGTAGTTCCTATCTTGGGATCTCTATATCAAGAACACCTTGAAGCTAAGAATACTCCCTGACACATGAATTCCTTATTAGTAGGGATTTCATGAGACTTGATAAACCATGTGAGGGACCATTATGGATAAACATACTCCAACCTAAGACCTCATTATCATTCTCAAACTGGTTCGAGTCCATCCACATCACACTTGGTCTACACCATGACTCTGATACCACTTTTTGGGGGGAGATTCCTCTCTAGCCCATTCATTTCAGACCCAACACATTATCCCTTCTAGGGTTCCATCCTAAAACAAAATGGTACCAATTGGTGATAACATGAGTTTAACATCCAAGATTATATATTATTTACCATCATTTGTAGAAAACGGTGTGGGATTTAGTTTTCACCTAATATGAGGTTTTAATCCAAGCCTGATTGAAGTAAGGATAAAGAATATGAGGATAAAAGTTTATTTTAAGGTTTAATTCAAACTTCCTTGTAATGATTCTCAGACTACGCGACTAATTTTCAATATGAAAAGATAAATGGATTAAAGTAGGAACAAGTCTAGATTGAGTTTTTGAAAATATGGCAAAGGTTTAGTTAGGATCAAGGATAAATAAAATAAAACATTGGTCACATTGCTCAAGGCCTAGAAAATGGATTATCATGCATAGGCATAAAGCTGCATCATGTTCTAGAGAATTAAATTAAAAATCCCATGGATCTATAAAATTATCAAATGGAGAAATCAAAGTTAATGGTTGATCTTAGTTGAGAAAACCTATGGTAATTATTAGTAAGTTTTTTTATATTTCTAGATTTATCAAGAGAATTTTTCATGCGATGGTGTTTGAGAAGGTGTTATTACTTGTTGGGGGAGTAATATCTCGTGTGAGGAGTGAAATTTGATAAGGTAGATTCACTCGAGTGATGCAATGGAAAAGTGTACAATGAAGGTGTGTCATGTAGATATTGTTGGGAAAAGGACTAAGGATGATGACTTTGAAGATATATTTAAGGAAGGGGTGCATGATTTAAGAAGAATATTCTACAGATCTTTGAGGACACCATCCACACCATTCATTATCTTCATACCATTCACCACCATGATCAATCGTGATCCTCTTATCATTTAATACAGAGGTAGCATGTTACTAAGAGTGGAGTTGGGATATAGGCTAAGGAAAAATAATCCCATGAGTTAGTGGGGTTCAAGCTGGAGGAAGTGGTTGATCTCATCATAGGTTATTTTTGTCCCTTTTCTCATTTAATTTTTTCTTGTATTGAGATGTTTTCATTGAAATATATTATCATTGATTTTATGTGTAACTAAATTTATTATGGTGATCAGGCATGATTGATTAAAATATTTTATTTTCTATTCTTTAATTGGTTTAAATAATAGAATTTTAATGTCTTTCATCTAGATATCTCAATTTCTATTCCTCATGAGTGTATTTTTACTCTACTACAAGTAACAACAGGTGAAAAGTAGAGTATCTTTTTCCTTGTAAAACTAAAATAATGTACTAACTGTTAAAGGTTGTGGTTTCCTCTTATCAATGAAAAAACATCTTGATATTGAGTTTTTTTTAGGAATATAAATTCTCAAAAGATATTTATAGTGAGTTTTTTATCTAATTATAACTAGGTATTTCAGTCCTCTGTATACAACTTCATAACCTATATTATTGATTCCTTGAAATAGTAGAATCATTTTCTGTCAATAATGTCCAGTTAAGTTCCCTTATCTCAATCAACTATATTTCCTCTCTTTATATTTATTCTCACTATTATTTTTAAAAAATTCACATTCACTTCACAATTTCACATATCATTTTTCCTTTTCACACACTTCATATTCACTTCCATAATTCCACCACAACTCCTCCCCTATTGTTATTTATTTTTTCATGTTTTTTATTTATTTTGGTCATGAAATCTAAGCCTTCCCAATGGTTCAAACTTGATAACCATAGTTTTATTGTTATTTGGTTATAAATAAATAATTTTATGAATAAATAATCATTGAACTAATTTATCCTCTATCAAAATTCAAGAAATTCAGAGGTTACACACCATGTATCTAGAATATATGGTGTGTACCACATAAGTGTATGCATCTGAAATACGCATTGGTTCACTCAGCATATTTTTTACATGGAAAGCGATGTACATGGAAAGTGATGTACATAGAATTTATCTTCTTAGTACATGAAATGTATCTCTCCTATTACACATGACAATTCCCTAGGTGTATATCCCAAAAAAAAACAAGTAACAACCTGAGTGTGTAACTCATTGGTACATGTCATATAGTCATCTAGTAATTAAAATAAATAAATTATATAAAAAATAATTAATTACTACATTAAAAAATTTACATGTCAAGTGGTTGGTGTGATTACTATGTGAAAAGTTTATCAGAATTAATAACTTCCCAATTAATTTCATATAATTAACTAAAAATATTGGTAAATTCGTTTGCTTCCATGTTTCTATAGTTTATGGGTATCTCCAAGACTATTTAGATAGACATTTAGAAAAAAGAATTAATTAATTGAATAAATTCAAGAAATTTTTTCCCCCATGCTCGGCTAGGGTGGTGCGGGAGGGGAGGGATTTGGGACACGGTATAAACTTATACTGACCTATTTATGTTATTGGTATCTTTTAATTTACTATAATTAAATTAAAATGATGGTCAGCGTGTTATCCCCTCCTCTATACTATGTCAGATCTGGGTATCCATTTATTATTTTGTGTAAACACCCTTAACCATTTCTTTGGTTCATTCACCTAACTTTGAGTGAAATTATATGTAAATGATAAAGCTCTAAGGAGAGAGGAGGCAGTCCAATTCTAGAGATGAGGTGACACCAACATAGGTGATACATAAGCATATAGGTGGATTGTTGTAACTCAAAAGAGATATGGTTCCAAGAGTTGTTTCCCTAGGTTCAAGGGTTGGTTTCTCATCTTCTATACAAACAAACCATTATAAAATCTCATGATCATGATATTTTGTTATTTTATTTCTATTATTTGCATGGTTAATCATTTATGGATTCTTTATCATGAAATAAATGAATTACAAGAACACAAGATTAAATTAAAATAAAATTCAAATATTCACATATATTTTCTAGACATGGTTAATCACTTGAGTAAAATCCACTTAATATTAAAAACTATGTAATATAATAAAATGGGAAACTTATGAAAAAATTAAAAATCCCTAAAATAAAATAATATATTAAAAAAACCTTCCACTATTTGGGTTAAAAATATACCATAGTTCAAAGTTCTTAACTATCCTTTGTTGGGGTGCTTTAAATTATCGACAAATTTATAACATGAGTTTTGGTTTAACTTAACCTTATTTTTATTAAGGGTTCATCACATCTAGAAAACTTAGTGAAAATAGTGGGAAATTCATGATGACGTTAAAGTCTGAGATTTCAGGATCAGGGAGTACACTCAACATATCATGGAGTTGTGAGTTAATGATGTTTGAAAACTATTCCTACCTAAATACATTAAAATATGTTGTCAGTCCCCCATCTGGGCTATGAGAAGGGGAATGTGGATCCTTTCCACCAGAATATCCATGTGGTATGATATTTTTAAACCAATGGATAGGAATACTGGATTTTGATAAAATAGTATGATATTAATAAATTCAAATTTATTATATATTTTTAATACATATAATTTACTAAAATATATTATTATTATAAAAATGAAAAGTCATACGATGTTAATTTTATCACTGTGGTCTATATTAAATAAGAATAACCTCTCGCCTACTCAAATTTCCAAGAATGGTATAGGTTCTTATATATTTTACAACACCATTAGTGGAAATTATACATGTTTAAAACCCCAATTCCTAAAGTGTCAAGTAAAGAGGCCATTAGTATGAACTATCTCTCTACATGAAATGCTTAGATGAAGCAGTAGATGTCTAGTGTTTCATGTTATCATCTATGTTTAGTGAACTCTTAAAGCCACACAAATAAATGGATGCATATATCTTTTTTATCTTACCTTTGTGATCTTTATGAAGACAAGGAAAGACAAAAGAGATATGAGATCTCCAAGGCACTATTCATGTGTAATCATAGAGAGTCTATGCTAGTTGGACCACATGTAGTCAAAATTATTAGCTACATACAGTGCTTAGATATATTGAGCTTTAATCCTTCATATGATTTGCACATAAATCTCATCTTATCATCACTACCTTATAGTTTATTTAATTTCATTGTGACTTAAAATATGAGGAATAGTGAGAATAATCTCTCAAAAACTCCCTAACTTTATTTTTTTAAGTTGATAAGAAAATGAGGTATGAGAATCATGTGGTCCTTATAGTGAGTAAAAGGAAGAATAAGGAAAAGGTCCCCAAGACTCACTCAAAGTCTAAGTCTCCCGAGCATTGTCCTTCCAAGAAGAGGAAGATATAAAGGCATAAAAAAAAAAATATATGCAATACATTTTCCAAGTGTAAATTTGATCCACTAGAAGAAGAACGAAACCCAATTAAAGAAGCATAGGGAAGCTTTAGGTGTTCTTATTATTGAGTGAAAAATTTATAGATCTATTAATTGACTATTATATATAGCTTTTTATACTCATAAATATATATATATATATATCCAAATATAGGAATTGAGTATAATCTAGAGTATTTTCAAAGGAGTAGTGGATCTCTGAGCTTCCAACGAAGCATGGTTTAATGCATTTTCTATAGGAGAATTCCACCTTTAATTTCCAACATGGATGATCTTGGTTTTGAAAAACATCTATTATACACCTAATTCTTCAAAAAACATAATTTATGTATCATTCCTAGATGAAAAACGTTTTATTTTCAATTTTGGAAAAAAATTTGTTTCCTTAATAAATACAATAAATTTTATGGTATGGAACTATTAAATAATTGTCATTATTTATTAAATTAAAAAACACAGTATTAGAAAAATGATAATGAATCAAGTTCAGATGACTCATATCACACCAAGTTGTGGAATCACCAACTTGGTCATGAAAATGATAAGTGATTGAAAAATCTCTATCAATATGGATATATAGATTCTTTTAAACTAGATACACTTGACAGATTTCATGCATATTTACAAGGTAAGATGATTAAGAAACTTTTGGTGAATATGGTGAGAGGTCCACAAGGCTTCTAGAATGGATACACATTGATGTGTGTAAAACTTTCATAGTAGAAGATAGTGGTGGGTATTATTACTTAATTAATTTTACTAATTACTTGAGTGTACAAGGAAGTGTTTACATAATGAGGTATAAGTTTGAATCCTTTGATAAATTCAAGGAGTTCAAGGATAAAGTAGATAATCAGATTTCTAAAAAGATAAATTTGATCTGATTGGGGTGGTGAGTATATTAAGAAATAATTCATCAATTATTTATGGGAGTTTGGGATTCCATATCAACTCACTCCTAATTATACACAATAGTTTAATGGTGTTGGTGAATGGAGGTACCATACTTTTCTTGGATTGGTAATATTAATGGTGAGTCGTATAGATATTATATTATCCTTTTGGGGATACACAATATATGTGGTGACACACATTATAGATTGAGTTACATAAAAGGTAGAAAATATAATACTTTATTAATTAATGTATGGAAAGAAATTAATGTTGTCACAAACTAGTGTATACTGTTGTGAGGAATTTGTTAAGGGTAGTCTAGAAACAAACCAGTACCTCAGGGATGAAAGTGTGTCTTTATAGGATATCTCAAGGAAATTTAGAGATATTATTTATATAACCCTTAAAGTAATAAATTTATTGTGGTAATATAAGTTATATTTCATTATTGGGATAACATTTCTAAAAAGATATAGTGGTATTAGGATTGAATTTGATGAATTTGATGCCCAAGATACACAAGAGTTCATGAAGAAACACATTCCATAGATAAAAAACAACAATAATCCATAAATTTTAAGATGGATTCTATGTATGAGAACTAAGTATGGGTTCAATTCAATATTCTAGTTTTTGAAAAACCAATTGGATGTGAATGTGTATTCAAGATAAAATTAGAAATTGAAGTTAAATTGAGTACCTATAAACCATGACTAGTGGATAAAGGGTTTAAATTATGAAAAGGTATAGACTATGATATAACATTTTCTCTAGTTTCCATGTTTAAATCAATTATAATTCTACCTGATGTAGTACCTTTCCTTGAGTATGAGATTTGTAAAATGGATGTTAAAATAATTTTCCTTAATAGGAACATTCAAGAAGATGTCTATATGACACAACCTAAAGGGTTTGTGACTCCATTAAATGATAATAAGGTATTCAATTTATAGATATTCATATATATATATAAGTAATAATCTAGGTCATGGAATATTCTGTTCGATGAAGACATATGATAATTTGGTTTTATAAAGAATGAATGTGATATATGCATCTACAAGTGGTTTATTAGGAGATTTTTCATTTTCTTAGTAGTATATTTCAATGACATATTAATTATTAGAAAAAATATATCAGTCTTATAGTTAGTTATAAACTAGTTAAACAAGTTCTTCTCCAGGAATGAATTAGGTGAATCGACCTAATTTCATAGGATCAAGATCATATTTGATAGATATAAGAGGTTTTTATTTCTAAGTCAAAGTACATAAATTGACTAGATACTAAATAGATTCAATATGGAACAATCTAAGAGGATATTGGTTCCAATGTCACATAGTATACATCTTTATAAAAAAAATGTGTTCTTGAACACAATAGGAGAGATACGGGTCAAGTAAGATCCCACACATGTCTATGATAGGAACCTTCATATATGTCCTGTTTTGTACCACGATTTGTGTTACCTACACCTTAATAATGGTATGTGGATATCAAGATAATATAAGTGAATAGAATTGGAATAATATTAAGTCTATCCTAAGTATCTGAGTCATACTAAGGATACGTTTCAGGTATTTGGAGGATACTAGATTCTAATCATCAAAATATACAATGATTATATTTTCTAACTATATTAAAGTTATATAAAATCAGATTCCTGATATGTATTTATTTTCAAAGAAGGAGTTGTGATTTAGAAGAGTTCAATGCAGCTAGTTTTCATTGATTCTAAAGCATAATCAGAGTATATTATGGCTTTTTATGCAACTAAGGAAGAATTTTTTATACAAAACTTCATCCAAGATCCTAATGTGGTTCTTAGTAGTAAATAACCTATCACATTATATTGTGATAACACTGAAGTTGTGTCTCTCTCAAGGGATCCATGTTTACGTCAACAGACAAAGCACATACTTTATAAGTATCACCTCATGAGGGTTTTTTCTCAAAGGAATGAGGATGCTGTGAGAGGGGTTACCATGAAGGATAATGTGGCAGACCCCTTAACTAGATATTTATCTCAGAAAAATCATAAATATCATGTGAGGTCTAACAGACTAAGATTATTTAACTATTGGATTGAGTGCAAGAGGGGTTTCATTGGTGTTTACTCTCTAGAACCAACTTCTATATACTTTATGATTAATTTTGTTCATGGTTTTGAATATTAATAAAGTTATTATCACACTCATATTATTATTATACATGAAAATGTATGTGATAATGTCCCAAGGGTACATGGTGCACTAAAAGGTCATAGAAGTTCCTCACTATGATGAAAACCTAGATGTTTTATAATGGTATTCTTAAATAATTTTTAAATAGTCTGATGGTATTTTCTAATAGGACATAGATGATTCATGTTATCAAGGTTATGAGGCTCATAATACATTGATACTTCTTCTCATAAAGTTCATCCTTGGTAATCACAAGATAAGAGGTAATGAGAACTTGACTCAATAATAGAAAAACTATATTTATATGTTTTATTGGATATTCCTAACTTTGGATGTTTTTAATGGTCTATAGAATTTGATATTAGTATTAATGTGTTTCATGTGTTTTATACTTTGATGTATTAAAAAAAACATGATAACATATGATCATGGAAAGGTAGGATATGTTGGGGGTGTCATGGTTGATATTTCATTAATGAATAATTAGAGGATCGATTTTTTTCATTAGTTTATTTAATATAAGTTGATATCTCAGGACCTTTTATGGGAATGGAACTTCCTAATTGATTCTATGACCATGGAATTTTAGTGGAAAGTTCATTTACAAGAAGTCAAAGAAGGATACATTGAGCACATAGATTGATGAAACTAGTATGAAACCTTCCTAATCAGAGATATCAAGATATAGGGATTATATTGCATAGTGTATATTCATAGGAGGTTATATGTATATGTGACATTAATTTCTTTCCTTATTGGTGACTTTCCTTGTTGATAGATGTCAACCTTTTACCTTTGGTAGTTATGTATTATTCCATTGAGAAAGGGACCTAGTGGGTCACATAATAAGTGTATTCAGAATCCAAATTAAATTCTATATGAATTTAACATGTTGAGTAAATATTTTTCACATTCATAGTTTAATAATTATTCATGTTTGGTTGATCACAAATATTCAATCACTAGTTATTAGAGATAATATATGAGTTGAATATTTAATATATATATATATATAATATTTAATTAATATAATATTTATTTATTTATTAGTGAATAATTTAGTAATATTTATTTATTAAAATAAATTTTCATTATTCAAAGTTTGATAAATACCAAGGAGGAAATACAAGCCATGTTGATAGTCCAATGAAAATGATATATTAAATATCATTTGAATAAATATTAATTAATGTTTTTAAGAAATTATATCTATTTTCCCATGATCATAGAACATTTCAAGTAAAAAATATTATTATTATTATTATTATTTCGACATGAGGTTTTCCAAGTACTGATAGAATAATAAGGCCCCATGGGAAATTATTGTTCTCTAACCAAATATATTTATAAACCCAATTATATAATTCTCAACCCTAATCATTTTTGTGCACAATAAATTCTATAGATAATCCTTTCAATGACTTGATAGATCTTCCCCTATAATTCTATCAAGAACAGTGATCAATTCTCCTCCTTCACCCTCTTTACTCTAGGGAGAATAAGAAAAAGTATTCTTCTTCTAATCAATTCTTGTGATGATAAATGATGAATGGAAAAAGCATTAGTATATTCTGATATATCACTCAAGTATTTATATCGTAAGGTTTTTAAGTTTGTGCTGCATGTGTGGATCACTACTAGAGGAAATATAACATTGAATCCTCTGACACAATGATGGTGAAAACTGAATTTTTCCTCTGATTTTTAAATGAAGAAATAATTCTAATGTGAGGTGATTCTTATTTACATAAATTAAATATAAATTATATGTGATGATCCTATCTCAAGGATTATAGAGTTTTATACATCTAGTCCTGAGGTTAAATTGAAATAATTTAATGATTATCCATTGTTGGGAATGCTCCTAACTACTTCTGATGTGCCCTAAAACCTTCAAGTGGTGTCAGAGTGGTCACATAATAGTTTATAATTATTTATTATTCATTGATTCATAAAAATAATTTTTTATTAGTTTTTCATTTATGGTATATTCATTCATTAATCTAAAATTAAATTATAATTTTTTTAATTAAACATTATTCATTAAAGTTTCATATGATCTTAAACAAGTTATGAACATGTGAAGAATGATTGTATAATCCATTGGGAGGTGCCATAGATTTTTCTTGGTATACATGGTTACATGATGTGCAACTAAAAATTACATATCGTGTTCTATGGTTCACCGCACATGGATGTTCCATGGAATATACATCACACCAAGTGGAAAAAAATTCATGGTGTATTAAATGATCATTAAATGCATAACTTATTAACCAAGCTGGGTTTGTAATGAAATGAACAAGAGTTTAATCAATGGAAATTCCCATATTATAATTATGTCATATAATCACATAAAATCACAACAAAATGAACTATTAAGTACTATGTGACCTTTAAACATAATATTGTCATTTCTGTTATTTGAATTTCAAAAAAATTTACATACACAGTTGCGTTCAGAGTGATTTTTTTCATCTGGTGGAACAAACTTATTTTTTTAACAAATAGTAACCTGCCCTTATGAATACTAACCTACCCTTATGAATATTAATATGAACCTTATGAATATTAAATCGTCCAAAAGAATACTAAACTCACCCATGAATGTATAAATAAAATTTAGGCATCTTATAAGTGATAATATGACCATAGTAAAAGTATTAGTATTTTTGTAAGTCATAAATAATAAATACAATTAATTATTTAATTTAATATAAAATTTATTTTCCTAAAATTTGTTCCTAAATTAAAAATTTTATGTCTTCTTGTTTTAAGTTAATTTTATAAGACCTTATGTAATTTTTGAAAGCATTATAAAATCAGTTATAGTTTTAAAATATGTATTTTTCAAGTAAATTATGATTTTAATTAAAATTTAAATTAATCATATTTAGAAACTTATTTTTGAAAATTTTATTTCATTTTTGGATTCTACACATTAAAAAAATTTTAGGGTTAATTTTTGTTATTTTACAAAAATACTTGAATTTTGGTGAATAGTAAAATATTATAATCTATGATAAATGCTAAATAAATTAATTTCTACATCATGATTGAGTCATAGATGATATAAATGGAATTAGGTTAGAAATAACATGTAAATATTATTGTTTTTTTCCACAATAATCATTTCTATTTCTTTTATTGAGAAAAATAATAAAATAATAAATAAAATATTGAGAAAACCCTCCTCTCCTCCACTATAAAAACCACCCTCACCCCCCTTCTCTTCACTTATATAAAGACTATTTATTTGACTAAATTCTACTCAAATATCAATCCAAGATACTCCCTCACACCCATAATCCCTTGGTTTCCTCAAAAGACAAAATCCTATCCCCTTAAGAGGCTCTCAAGGAAGATTAATTCAAGAGGTAAATTCCTCTTTTAAATTCCTTTACTTCCTTTCAAGTTCCATTGTTTTCTTTTCTATCCTTAAATTTTATCATAAAAATGTTATGAAAACTCCATTAACTTATATATAATATAATTTTTTTATGATAATGTAATAAGTTATTATTGTCACTCATTTTCCCTTCTTTTATACTAGTAGTAAAAACACCAACTGAGATGTGTTAATTTACCACATTCAAGGACGATGGGTTTTCAATTTTCATTATGGTATTAAATTGTGGTAATGAGACCATTATTATGGTTTAACCAGACAATAATATATGTATTATGTCTCATTTATGTTTTTGGAATCTTTATGTACATATGGTTTTTATTTATAAAACAAAATGTGTTTGTTGTGATCAAAAACCACCAATTAACCCAAAAGGTTATCACTAAAGTTTTATATAATGATTCATCTTCAATCCAAGTAACAAAATGAAATATACAACCATATAACCTTATGTATATTAAATAATAAAATATTACTCATATTCTATAAAACCATCCTCATTTTACATGATTAACCATTCATGTATATAAGAAACCCGGTCATGAAACAAACGGACCCAAACAATGAAATTGAACCTCATAGCCAATCAAAAAGGTTATTAATGAACTAAAAAAGGTTATACTGAATATATTAAACGTAAAATATTTTTTTTAATTATTAATTAATAAACCAAATATTATTATTCAGGTCATTAATATCAAGTTGAGAACACCATCAGACTTAAGGTAAGGGATTCTACCAGAACCTCCATTAATCCTTCAGGTTGCTCTAACTTTCTTTGTATCCAAATGAAGTTATATTTTTTTTACATATTATAAATTTTTTTAAATTATAAAAATTCATGTATCAAGATCCATTCATCATTCTCTTTTAGTTATATACATGTTTTTAAATGATTCCCTCCTCAATACTTTCCGATAAGCAAATTTGATTTAAGGGAACTTCCTGAATCCGTAACCAATTTCAAGTGAACTCTAACATATGTTTTAAGAAACAATTGTTTTTATAAAACCAGTGATTTTATTATGAAAACATTCTTGTATCACTTCTGGTTTTATATAAAATATTATTTCCTTTTCTATTTTAAATTCTCGTTAGTATTTTCCTTAAAACCACACTAAAAAGTTTTAATGCATAAAATTCTTAAATACTCTTTTTACATGTTATCAATTCTGTTCGACCACACTTACCATGATATATGCCTATTTTACATTATGAAGGTCCATTTATGTTATAATACCTTTATTTCATGGACACTTTTATGATATACCCACTCATTATGCTTTATGGCATGATTATGATACCCATTTCTTTCCATGGATACTCTTTTGTTTATGATTGATTTTGTATGATTATATATGTGGAAATAATATTCATGAACATGTTAAGATGGTTATTCCCAGATAGAGCTTCAATTCATTGGGTAAAGTTTAGTCTCATGATACATTGTGTGCAACGGTCTTGGTGGTGAGCCTTGACTTGTCCTACCATGTGCAACAGTCTTGGTGGTTAACCTTAACTTTTTCTCATCTACATGAAATGATCCTTACCTCGTGCTTAAGTCGTGTTTTATGTTGCTATCACATTTCTATGAATCCATGTTTATATGATCACATGTTTATATGTTATTAATCCATATGTTTCATTCCTTTCTATGTCATTATGTTATGCCTTCTATCCCATGTGATAAAGATTTATTATTATGCATATTCCCTTACTGGAATTTTTAGCTCACCCATTTTTTCATGTTATCCCCAGGTTATCCTATACCAATATGTGAGTACAATAGAACTTAGGTGCTCAATATAAATATTAAATAAAGAAATTTTTTATGTTTTTAGTTTTATGAACCTAGTCTTTAAATACACTATACTTCACGATCCTTGGCTTGTATTTCGATGTATAATTATACAAAAAATCATGTAATGTTATGTGTAAAAGGATAGGGTCACTATAGGAACATGGTATGTCAGACCACAAAACGTGTATCTAGAATAAACATCATGTAATATACACATTTTCATTGAAAATTTAATTGAATCTGTGTGTTCAAATGTGCACCATGTGTTATACCTGAAGTGGGGACTAAAAATTGAGAAATGCCTAGGTTACACAACATGTAGTTGGCCTATATAGTGTACACCACATAAGTGTCTAGGTTCGAAATACATGATGGATCTGTCATCGTGTAGTTGGCCTATACAGTCTGTTTTTCATGCAGAAAACTAGGATATGGGAAGAAGAAAGATACCCAGTTAGAGAAGTATAGGGAAGCTTTAAGTACTTTCATTATTGAGTTAAATATTTTCATATCAACTAATTGGGTGTTAAATATAGCTTGTGCTTCTCACATCTATATAAAAATGCAAGAACCAAGTAAATTTTGGAATATTTATATGGGAGAGTTGGATCTTAATGCTTCCAGTAGTTCATGAATTTCTTTATTATCTATAGGAAACTACTACCTTACATTTCCAATAAGGATAATGTTAGTTTTTGAAAAATAGTTATTATATACCTAGTTTTAAATATATATATATATATACATCCTTCCTAGATGCGAATGGTTTTATATTCAAATTTTTAAATGAAATATATTTATTTTGAAAAGATATAATATTTTATGGTATTGAGTGTTTACATAATGGTATCTATGTATTAGATTAAAAAAACCAAGTATTGTAAAATGATAACGAATCAATTTCACATGACTCATATCACACCTGATTTTGATATCATCAATTTGGTCATATAAATGAGAATTGGCTGACATAGCTCTATCAAGATAGCTATTTAGATTCTTTTTAACAAAATACACTTGAAAATTGTATCTCTTGTTTACATGGTAAGATGACCAAGACACTTTTTGTGGACAAAGTGAAAGGAAAACAAATATTCTAGAATTAGTATACACTGATATGCATACCTTTTCAAATAGAATATAAGGGTGGTTATTCTTACATCATTACTTTTATTGATTACTTGATTAAAAAAGTATGTGTTTATATAATGAGTTATAAGTCTGAATACTTCGATAAATTCAAAGATTTTGAGAATAAAATATAGATTCAACTTGTTAAAAATATAACCTTTGATTTGATCAGGGTGGAGAGTATCTTAAAAAATATTTCATTAGTTATTTATGGGTTTATGATATTCTATCTCAACTCACTCATCATTATACACTATAGTGGAACAATGTTAGTGAAAGGAAGAATATTACCTTTCTTGACCTGGTAAGGTTGATGAGGAGTCGTTAAAATATTTCATTATACATTTGGGGATATGTATTATAGGTTGTGGAAAACATTATAAATTGAGTGCCAACTAAGGTGGAAAATATAATACCTTATGAATTAATGTATGGAAAGAAATCTATGTTTTTTTAATACTTGTGTATAGGGTTGTGAGTAATTCATTAAGGCTATATATAGAAACTAACTATTTACATGGGTCGTGAAGGGTGTCTTTATAGAATATCCTATGTAAATAAGGTGATATTATATATATGACCTTTCAAACAAGAAATTCACTGTGTAAGGACAATCCATATTTCTTAAGAGGGAGTATATCTCCAAAAAGAAATAGTGACAGTAAGATTGACTTCTATGAAGTGGATGCTCAAGATACACAAGATTGTATACCAAAACAAATTTCATAGGTTCACATGTAAGATGTTGTTCATAAGACACAAATAAAATGTGGGAGAACCAAAAAGGTTATAGAACTAGAAAAATATGTTTTTATAGTCACCAAAGATGGTGACTCGTTATTATTTTAAAATATTAATCATTTTTTTCTATAAAGAGTAGGTAGATAGATCATAAGATACACTATGGAAAGAAGACACGAATTTTGAGATGGATCCCATGTATTCAAACTAAATATGGATTCAGGTTGATTTTATAGTTGACATCAAGCCCATTGAGTTCAAATGTGTATTCAATAGAAAAATAAACATGAAAGTTAATGTGAATATCTATAAATAATAGCTTGTGGTTAAAGGGTTTAAATAGTGTCAATGCATAGACTAGGATGAAGCCTTTTCTCCATTTATCGTGTTCAGATACAATATAATTATAATTTCTATAGTATCTTTTCATGAAGATGTTATTTTTTAAATGGATTTTAAAATATATTTCCTTAATGGGAACCTTTAGGAAGGTTTCTATATGACACAGCCAAAAGCGTTTGTGACTCCATATATTTACAATAAGGTATAAAAGTTTCATAGATAAATTTATGGATTGAAGAAATCATACATTTCATGGAACATTAGATTTGATGAATCCATAATATAATTTAGTTTTAAATATATTGAATGTGATCCATGTGTCTACAATTGGTTTAGTAGGACTGTAGTCAATTTCCTATTTGTATGTTTAAATGACATATTACTTATTATAAATGAAATATAGTCTTACCGGTAGTTAAGAACAAGTTAAATATGTGATTCTCCATGAAGGATGTGAAGCATCCTACATTCTTGGGATTATGATCATTTTTGATAAATCTAAGAGGTTGTTTGGGCTAAGTCAAGGTATATAAATTGACCAGATACTGAAGAGATTTAGTATGGAACAATCCGAGAGGGTATTGGTTCTAATGTAATGTGGTATACAACCTTCCAAGAAAATGTGTCCTCAACCCCAATAGGAGAAAGATAGGATGTGTAAACTTCCATACACTTTTGTGATAGGATCCATCATGTATGAAAAGTTATGTATTAGGATTGATGTTTCATATGCCTTGATCATGGTAGGTAAATATCAAGACGATCTTGGTGAAAAGCATTGGTCTACGATTAATGTTATCCTATATGTATTTAAGACATACTAAGTAAATATTCCTATTATATGGAGGATACAAGGATCTATTCATCAAGGGGTGTACAAATTACAGTTTCCAAACAAATTTATAGGTTATGAAATTAGGGTCAGGATATCTCTCTAGTCTTAATGGGGTATCTATGAGATACAAGAGTTCAAAGAAGTCAGTATTCATTAAGTCTATAGTGGAATATGAGTATATTGTGGTTTCTGATGTAGATAAATAAGTAGTTTGTATAAAAAAACATCATCTAGGATCTTGATGTAGTGTCTAGTAGTAAATAAATTATCATGTTATATTATGATAATACTTTAGTTGTGTATTTCCAAAATAATACAAGGTCATATCAATGGATGAAGAACATAATTTATAAGTATCACCTATTAAGGGATTTTTCTTAAAGGGGTGATGTTGTGGTGATTATAGTTTACAAAAAGGATAACTTGGCATACCCCTTAATTAAATCCTTATCTTAGTAGAAGCATGATCATCGTGTGAGAGATAAATAACTAAGAGTTGTTAACAGTTGGATCCAATGTAAGTGGGATTCAGTTTGAGTTAGTGTCCTAGAACCAATATCTATATAATTTATTTTTACATGTATTCATGGGTTTGAATATTAATATAGTAATAATTTTATCATGATTGTTCTATTTCATGAAATTGTATGTGATAATGTCACAAGGGTAATTTTTAAGCTAAAATGTCACAATAGTTACATGCTATGATGAGAACCTATATGGGTTATGATGGTATTCTTAAATGTGTGTTCTATGGTTAGATGGTATTTTCTATTAGGACATAGATGATACATGTCATCAATGGTAGGAGGATCATAAGATATTGAGACTTATTATCATGAATTTCATCCTTGGTAATCTCCATATAGGAGGTTATGAGAACTTGACTTACCAGTAAGATATCCACATTTATATGTTTCTTTAGATATTCCTATATGTGGATGTTTGTAATGGTCCTTATACTTTAATATTATTATTAATTTATATAATGAGTCGTGTACTTTTATTTTTTATTGAAACTGTGATGACATATGCTTGTAATAATATAAAATATGTTAGATGTGTCATGATTGATATTGTATTAATGAATAATGCAAGGAAGGATTTGTACCTTTGGTTCTTTAATGGATGTTGACATCCTAGGCCCTTTGATGGGAATATAACTGCTTGATTGAGTTCATGTCCATGAAATTCTATCGGCCTGTTCATTTTTAGAAATTTAAAGAAGGAGACATCGAGCACATAGGTTGATGACAATAGTATACAACCTTCTTGATTATATATATTGAGATAAAGGGATTATGTTATATAGTGTATATTCATAGGAGGTTATATGTCATTGTCACATTAAATTATTTCTCTATCAGTTCCTTATATTTTTTTTAAATTTCAACCTTGGACTTTAGGTGGTTATGCCTAATTCCAATGAGAAAGGGGCCTAGAGGGTTACACACTATGTGTATCCAAAACCATAGTTGAATTATATATGAATATAGCATGTTGAATTAATATTATTCTCATAAATGGTTCAATAATTATTCATGTTTGGATGTTCATAAATATTCAAGCACTAGTTATTCACTAGAATATATGTGAGTTGAGTATTTAATAAATTTTTATTTACTATTTTAGTTAATATGATATTTATTTATTTATTAGTGAATATTATAGTAATTTTTATTTATTTAAATAAATATTCATTATTAATGGTTTGATAAATACTGAGGAGTAAAACATGTCAATTTTATAGTTTAGTGATAATGATATATTAAATATCATTTGAATAAATATTATTTTATTTATTTAAGAAATGACATTTATTTATCGATGAGTTTAGTGCACATCAAGTAAATAATTATAATAATAATATTATTATTATTATTTGAATATGGGGTTATTTATGGATTAATAGAATAATAAGGGCCCTATAAAATTATTATTCTCTAACCCCAGCTCTATATAAACCTGGTTATATCATTCTCGACCCTAATCATCTATTTGAACAATGAATTATAGAGAGAATACTCTCAGGACCTAGATAGATCTTCCTCTAGAATGCTCTCAAAAATAGAGATCAATTATATTCTTTTCCCTCTTGAATCCATATAGAACAAGAATAATCTTTCCACCTCAAAGATATTCTTGTAGCGATCAATGAAAAATAATGAAAGAATTAGAATCATCCATTCTAGCACCTAGGTATTTCTAGAGTGATGTTCATAGGTTTGTGGGGAACGTTTGGATCATCACTAGAGGGATTATACCCTTGAATCCTCTGACATAACAAGGTTATAACCTAAATTTATCATCTGATTCATCAATAAAGAAATAATTTCTACACAAGTTAATTCTTATTTATATAAATTAATTATAACTTATATATGATGACATTTTCTAATTGATTTTTGGGTTTCTATTTTTCTATTTCTGAGGGGAGATGTGAATAATTTAATGAATTTTAATTCTTGGGCTTGGGCCTGGACACTTCGGTTACACCCCTAAACCTTCATCCAGTGCATCCACCAAGTTCTAAACTTTTTTAGTGCACATGGAGTCCATTTCAGATTCCATTTATTTTGAAATTTTCTCAGTATTAGAATACTCAACAGTCTCTTGGTAAAAAGTAGGTTAATGTATTATGAATGTTATTTTATCATAATTACACTTGAGAAATCCATATCTCTCAGGTTATAGATGAATCCTACTAGACCTTCTAGGTTCTTTCATAACTTGAGTCGAATATTCTCATATAGATATTTCTAGAACCAACTCAACTTTCATATCAGTAACACTTCCTATTTTCTATTCTTGGAATTATTTGGGATCCACTTTCCTCCCAATGACTCCTAGAATAATGTGATCTTTATCAAGTAATACACTAGTTTAGTCCACAAACAATTTGTGTTGAGTGGGATTATAGAAATAATATCTCTTAGTTTCCTTAGGATAACTAAAAAATAAGCATTTTTATAGATTTGGAGTCAATCTTATCAAAATCCAATCATCATACGAATGATTTTCATCCCCAAGTGTTAATGAAAGACATAACATGATATTTTCCAATTTATATATCATATGGTGTCTCTATGACTGCTTTTTATGGAACATGGTTTAGCAAAAATGTAGAAAATGCATTAGCATAACCCCATAATGAAATAAAAAAGTCACACTGACTCATAATTGATTGATCCATGTCCAACAAGGTAGAATTCATCCTCTCAGAAACACCATTCCATTATTGTATCCTAAGAGGATTGAGTTGTGAAACAATTTCACAAGCTCTTATATGATCAATGAATTCTTAACACAAGTATTGACCACCTTGATCTAATCAGATAATATTAATACTTTTCCTAGTTGTTTCTATACTTTTTTTTATAACTCTTTGAACTTTTAAAAAGTTTCATACTTTTGTTTCATTAGAAACACATGGCTATACGTGATAAAATCATCAGTAAAGGTAATTAAGTACCTAAAACCACCACTTTATTATGTTCTTATAAGTCTACATACATCACAATATATGGGATCCAAAAAAACTAACCATTTCACCTTGTCTACCAAAATTTTCCTTGTCTATATTTCTTAATAAACAATATTATCATGTATCAAATGATTCATAATTGAATGAGTTTAGAAAAACATATTTATGGAGTATTTTAATGTGTTTCTTGTTTATATGTACAAGATGAAAATTCCAATGGTATGTGGTATTAGAATCAACTATGACCTTATTATTTTTAATGTTATAAATAGGATTATACATGTCTAGAATTTATAAATTGTTTACCATATTACTAATTTCATAAAATATCTCAATCATATATAGATAATAACACTTGTTCTTGATAGTGAATGAGAATCATTTTTGTCTAAAAAAGATTCAAAAAAATATTATGGGAATATAATAATAGTTCTCTAATTATAATATTAATACACTTGGTAAAATTAGATCATAAGTGTTAATCTCTAATGTAGAAACTCCTGCTCTATTACTGATGTGACAATCTACATCACACTTCATCAATTACCTCATATCTTTGAGTTTGTGATTATCTGCACAAATTTTTGATGCACACCCGGTATCTAATACCCATGAGTTATATTTTCTGGAATTTATATCTATAACATTCATATTTAGATACTCATAATTCTTCTCTTTGAGAACATTTCACAACCCTGGATATCAATCTATATATATCCTATAGGGAAAACCCATGAGGAATCTCATTATGATTATCATGAATTAAGTCATAACATATAATAGATACATATATATGGGTGAGTGTCATGTATTATGTGTCTTCATCAAGGATTTTTAATGAATGTTCTCCCACTAAACAATTATCACCCCAAACACCAAACTGATTTTGTGATTCAAGATCCGTAATTCACTATGCAATGAGTCTACTTTAGAATTTCTCTCATCATTTAGTTATTTAGGTAGTAAATCATCATAATCAAAATGATTTTGATTCTTGGAAAAAAAATTTCCACATCCTTCATATGGATAATTCTAAATTCATTTCTCCCAATAACCTAATCTTATTAGGGACTCCCATAAAGTGAATCCCAAAATAAACACCAAGAATAAACTAACCAAGGACAATCAAGGGGTACCCATATTTGTAATGACCTACCCAAAAATATAATCTAGATTTAATTATTAACTATTTTCCTTACATAATATAATCCATGAGAATCCATCATTATCATGACAAAATTGTTTGGATGATCAAGGTCTTGATAAGTACCACTTTAGAAGGAATCTCACACTAATTATTTATGGGGTTTTCTTTCGATAAACTATCTAACTTAATATACATCATATGTATATTAATTTCATAAATATTTAATTATATATAATATTTATCTTTTAATTATTTTATTTATTTTTGTATTCATGATTATGTCAATTTAGTTCTAGAATATCTATTTTATCGACCAAATTAATGTGTTCACACTACATTAATGTGTATCCTTTTACAAAACCCAAAAGTTTGTGTTATTCACCCAATAACATAAGCTAAGTGTATTAATATATTTTTTAATCTATATTAATTAAAAGGCACATGAACTTTTCATCTAAATTTATAGATTTATATGAGATTGAAAATCTCCACATGAGTAAGCACGAAGTGATAGATAGCCAACTCTTTCACCTTTCTAAAACAAGGCACAAGCCACTGAGATTGTGTGTAGTACAACCCCAAGTCCCTCTCCCCAGGGAGTATTTAATTGATAGAGAATTTAGTTCATGATATCTATAACATATAATATTAAAAAACTATATTCAACAACCATTCTCAAGATCCTAAATCTAAAAACATACTGAGGTAAAGGTAGATGAAAAATTAAATTTTATAGAGATGCACCTAGCATTTCATGTAAAGATCTATCTCTGAGAAGTATTTTATTATATAAATGATAGAATACACATTATTAAAATTATATAAAAAATTAATAAACATTAATAATAAGGAATAATTAATTAATTAATCATTTTATTTAATATGATAAACAAATATGAAATTTCATATTTAACATAAGCTTGTGAAACAAATTTTATTAAGCCTATGATTATCATTTATAACACATTTATAATTTATAAGAATAAAATATATATTTAAAATTAATAAACACTTTATATTTTATTTATCCAAAAATATATCTAACTCATATTTATCCTATCTAATTAGTTGTTCATCTCTAGGATAACTAGCCATGCTCAAAGATATACTAACCAATAGTTGAGGAGGGTGTGAACATGGTTCAGTTCACACAATATGGGAATCTTGGGGTGGTTCTAGAGTAAGGTTAGGGACACCATGAGGAATGGAATGGTAGATCATTGGAGAGGATCATCTCTAATGGAGTTGGAAGATCACCTATAACACATCTCAAGTAATGAAAAAGATCCATCCCAAGGTAAAGTCAGATGTGGGACATGCTTGATATAACACTGTTCATACCCATGCACATTGGAAGTTGTGATTCAACTATATGAATAATGTCCATGCCACACTTGACATTATCATGATCCACCTACATTCAATGTTTTACACTCAAGCCCATCCCGACATCATGATGGCACTCACTTAATGCCAAGTATCACAAAATGATGCTCTGTTTTCTATAGCATGCATCGAGAACTATGTTATTAAATAAAATTACTACACTTAACCCTCCCAAAAACACTAACACCTTAACATAATTCCATTTATGGAGTAAAATCATCCATCACAATTTCATTATATAACAAAGCACATGGTGAAGGAAAACTAGTAATGATGAAAAACCTTGTTATTTATTTTATAGTGAAATAAAAAATTTCATCCGATGAGGAAAAAGGATTTGATTCAATTTATGAATATTAGAGGATCATCATATGACACTAGGAAGTATAATCAAGCCTAAAACATAACCTGATATATCCTAAAAGAACCAAAAATTGATGAAAAAATTAAAAAAACTAAAAAATAAATCATAATTGGAATGCTAGTACAACAACCTCCATATCATAATTGAATAGTGTTTGATTTATAAGGATTAATATAGTAGTAGAAATAATCCTCCTACCACTAAGGGATTATATCATTTGAAGAATCCCAAATCATTTCTTGAGGATTACAAAACATCGAAAGGGTTCTAGAAACGTACTCAAAAATGAGAAAACATACTTGCATTGTCTTGATACATTAGTAAAATAGTCCATTATTTATTTATCAGATTTAGGAATTCAATTCATGTCAATCTAATACACAATGAGTTCGTATTGATTAAAAGTTTGTTTTTTTAATTTAAAAGTGATATTTTAATCCAAACACACATCATATACCAAAAAATGATAAAATTATCTATGATTGTCTTGGTACTTTAAAAAATAAATCAATAATTCATTTTTTATGTATATGAATTAACCTCAAATCAATTTAACACATGATGTGGTTGGTATGAAAGAAGTTGTTATTTTTTATTTAAAAGTGACATTTCAGTTCAAATTGCATTTCACATACTCAAAACATTGAAAACGTTATCATATTGTCATGATACGTTATTAAAATGATTAGTGATTTATTTTAAACATTTTTCGAATTTACCATACATCAATTTGACACATGGTGTGACCATATTGACTAAAATTACGTAGTTTTAGTTTAAAATGTGACATTTTAAACTAAAATACACCTCACATACTCAAAATAAAGAAAAAAATCCTAGATTATCTTAATAATTTAGGAAAATTATTCATCATTAATTTATGACATGTAGTAATTAAATTCATGTCAGTATGACACATGGTGTACCTAAATTGACTAAAAGTGTATGTTTTCAGTTTAAAAGTGAAATTCTAGTCCAAAACACACATCACATACTCAAAACTAAGAAAGTGTGTTTGAACTTTCTTTATGATTTATAAAAATAATTTGTGATTCATTTTTTAAATATAAGAATTAACTATTCATTGATCTGACACATGTCTAGTATGACTGAAAGTGTGTGTTTTCAGTTTAAAAGTGACATTTTAAGAACAAAAATGCATCACACACTCAAAACAAATCCAACACACTTTTATTGGTACTTGATTAAAATTATTGTTGGTTCATTTTTTATTTTTAGGAATTAATATCAAATAAATTTGACATGTAGTGCGGCCAATATGTCCAAAATTATATGTTTTCATTTAAAAATGTAATTTTAGTTCAAAACACATGTCACGTACTAAAAAATAATAAAATTCCATTATATTGTCTTTATATTTTATGATAAATATTTATGATTAATTTCTTTCGTGTAGAAATTTAACTCACATAAATCTAACACATGGTGTGTCTAGTATGATTGAAAGTGCATGGTTTCTTTTAAAAGTGACATTTAATTCAAAACATGGGCCAAATAATCAAAATTATTCAAATTAACTCCATTTTTATTGATAATTTAGGATAAAAATAGATAATTTCTTTTTTATGTGTATAAATTAACATCAAGTTGATCTGACGCATGGTGTGGCTGATATGACCGAAGGTTTTTATTTTCATTTAAAGATGGAATTTTGGTTCAAAATATACACCACTTACTTAGAAAAAACATGATCGTATTGTCTTGATATTTTAGGATAATTAATTATGATTTATTTTTTAACTATGGGAATTGATCACAAATCAATATGATATAGGGTGTAATCATATTTACTAAGAGTGCATGTTTCAAGTTTAAAAGTAACATTTTAAGAAAAAATTCATGACATGTAATTAAAATCATGAAAATATGCTTGGATTGACTTTATAATTTAATATAATAGTATTTGATTTATTTCTTATGTGTAGAAATTAATTGAACCTTGATATAACAAATAGAGTGGAAAATATGACTCAATGTGAATGTTTTAAGTATAAAGGTTACATTTTAGCTCACGATGCACATAACATAGTCAAAACTAAGAAAACATGTGCATATTGTCTTTGTAATTTAATAAAATGATCAATTATTAATTTTTTATGTGTAGGAATTAACCTCACATCAATCTAAAATATGGTGTAGTTGGATGTACTGAAAATGCATGTTTTTATTTAAAAATGACATTTTAGTTCAAAGCATGCTTTACATACTCAAAATTGAGAAAATTTAATCAGTCTATATTTATAGTTTGAAAAAATGATTTGTGATTTATTTTTTATGTTTAGGAAATTACCTCACATCAATCTGACACACGGTGTGGCCAGATTGACTAAAAATTAATATTTTCCATTTTAAAGTAACATTTTAGCCCAAAACACACGTTACATACTCAAATATAAGAAAATATTCTTGTATAGTATTGATACTTTACTAAAATTATCGGTGCTTCATTTTTGAAATTTTCGAATTAACGTCATATCAATCTGACAAATGATGTGACTTAAATGACTAAATGTGCATTTTTTTCATTTAAAAGTGACATTTTAGTTCAAAACATGCATCATATATTCAAAATTGAGCAAACACAATCTTATTTTATTAATAATTTAGGTCAAAATAAATTATTTATTTTTGATTTTTATGAATTAACCTCATATAAATATATCATATGGTGTATCTAGTATGACTAAAAGTTCTTTTTTTTCATTTAAAAATGACATTTTAGTTCAAAAAACATGTTACAAATGAAAAACTAGGAAAATTTATCTTATTATATTTAAACTTTATACAAATGATTTTTTATTTTTATATGATGTGTATAAATTATTTTCACATAAATCTAACACATTATGTGTCCTAATTTATAGAAATTTTATGTTTTTAAATTAAAAGTGACATTTTAGCACACAACAGGAACCACATAATCAAAATTGAGTAAAAATACTCAAATTATATTAATATTTTAATAAAATTTTCCATGATACATTTTTTATATTTAGGAACTAACCTCATAGTAATACTAAAATTGTTGAGGCCAGGTCGACTAAAAGTATTTTATTTCAATTGATAGTGGTATTTTAGTTCACAATGTGTTTCGTATACTCAAAACCAAGAAAATGATCTCGGATAATCTCGTTTCTTAAAGAAGAGGATACACAATTCATTTTTTTATGTATAGGAATTAACCACGCATCAATCTGACATATGGTGTGTTTTAATTGACTAAAATTTTGTGTTTTCAATTAAAAGTGACATTTTAGTTCAAAATGGTTGTATTATACTCAAAACAAAGAAAAAATTATCATATTGTCTTGATAATTTGTTATAAATATCTGTAATTTATTGGTGAAATATAGGAATTAAACTCACATCAATCTGACACGTGGTGTGATTGAATTGACTAAAAGTGAAAGTTTACATTTTAAAAGTTACATTTTATTCTAAAACACATGTGACGTGCTCAAATCCAAGAAAGTTCACTTGTATTGTCTTTATAATTTAGAAAAAATTATTCATGGTTCATTTTTAATGTGTAGGAATTAACTTCACATCAAACTAGAATATGGTGTAGATGGTATGATTGGAAGTGCATGTTTTCATTTACAATTGACATTTTAGTTCAAAAAGTGAACCACCTACTCAAAAATGAGTAAGCATGCTCTAATTGTCTTGGTACTTTAGGAAAAGATCAATAATTAATTTATAATGTATAAAAATTAACCTTAGAATAATTTGACACACGGTTTGGATTATATAACTAAAATTATATTTTTTCATTTAAAATAAATTATTTTGTTTAAAACATGTGTTTGATATTGAAAACTGATCAAACTCACTCAGATTATCATGATACATTAGAACAATATCCATTTTTCATTTTTTTCTTGTATCAAGTAACTACATATCATTTTACTTGAAATTTATAATGGATTATATAACATTCCAATTATAATTTATTTTTATTTTTATATACTATTACTAAAATAAAAAATTGAATTTATTATAGAAACATGCTTCGTTTGTATGAGTTTGACACCCAAATATTACTATTGTTTAATATTTTATATTATTTTATCTTTTTTTAGGTTTAAATTTTTATATAATTCCATCAATAATTTTAAAATTTAATAAAATTTTACTCTATGCATGGTTTAGGGGAAACCATATAGTTACCCTTACCCATGGAGTTATGTAGTTCATTTTTTCTTGCATGGTTTGGGGTGAACGTGTATCATGCAGTTTCAATCAAACCATGTTAATTCCAATGGAAACCATGCAAGTCATTTTTTATTTGGGGTGTTAGCGCATATCTTGTGCATGATTAGGATAAACCATGCACCGTGATGAAGCTTTCACAATTCCATCTACATGGTTTGAAAAAAAATTGGTAAACTGTGTGGAAAACCATATGGTCTACCAAAATTTCATTAAAATTTGAAATTACCATTCTACCCTCTATATTGTTTTTATGTTTTCTCCTATATTTTTCTATCTTCTTGATCAACCGACCTAGGAACATGATGAGATCCCCCATACCTTCTTAAAAAATTTGGACTCCTTCATGTTGATTCCAAGTGGTTTCTCTAAGGTAAGCCCCCGATTGGTGTTGTTTTTCCTTATTACTTCTTTCTCCATTTTCTCTTGGATTGGTAGTATCATGTGAACCATAATAGGGTTTTTCAATAGAATATAGGATTCAAGGGGTTCTAATATATTTTTTTATTCTAGGGTTTATATAGGGTGTGTTATTTCTTGGTTAGGCATTCTCTTTCATAGGAAATTAGTTTTGGAACAATTTCAAAATAAATTTTATTGATTAAAGGTAAGTTTTTTTTGTTTACATCCTTTAAATTTCAAATCATTGAATGTTTTTTTATTTTTAAATGTGTTTTTTTGTTAAATTAATCCCCTTTATAATAGTTATAGTGTATTTTATAATGGTTTTGGATGTTTTTCACTTAGAATAAAGTAGTTTTATGGTTTTTTCTTCTTTTCAAAATGATTGTTTTAGTACCAAGTTTTTTGAAATTTACTATAAGACATGTTTTAAATAAGATTTAAAGTTTAACTATGTTTGACCGCCTTTGTTTCTATGGAAATAAAAGGTATGTTCTTCATAATGGTTAGTTCAAAATAAAAAAAATGGATTTTGAATTTAAATGGTTTTAAGGGAAAATAAATATTTTAAATGATATTTTAAATGGTTTAAAAATGAAGGTAAAGTATATTGGTATCCCAATATTATGTTTTAAAGGATTTTTTTTTACTTTTAATAGGTTTTCTAAAATGTGTGAGACCCTTGTTTAAGCTCTTTGTGTTTGGTTTCCTATTGTGTATTGATCCCCAATGGGGGGATATTTTTTCATTGTGTGTTTATTGATTCTTATAAATGGATTTGAAAGTGGTTTTTTCTTACGATGGTGTAGGATATGATTTGATATTTATTATAAATATTATGTTTGATAAATGATTATTGTTTGGAAAATTATTTACTCATCTCCATTGTCTTATCATGGAAACCTAGGTAGCTAATAAAATCTTGATGTGTGTTACACTATTTTGGTGTGCATACACTAGCTAGTTCCCTATGAGAGTTTCACCCTGCTAGGGGTTTTATTCATACTTGATGACACTAAGGGGTGTTTAAAGGTATGTTTTAGATTCACTAAGGGAACACATATAGAGTTTTTTCTTAAGAGACTTGGTATTTTATTGTTCTAGTTGGATACCTAGGTGTTTCCTATAATACTTGATCCTTTTAAGGATTACTTAGGGGATCCTATAATATATATTGTTTGTTTCCCCTACCTTTTGACTATTTTATGGAATCATCTCTTTAGTTGGTTACTTTGGCATTATTAATTTCTATTGTGTTACATATATTTCTACGCACTTTTTTATAATGTTTCTTGGTTCACTTAAAATTTAATTGAAAATGGACTTTATAGTATGTTTTTAAAATAAAAGTGAAGTTTTTTACCAAAAATGGTGCCTGATAAAATGTGTTGGAAATAGGAAAATGTTTTATCTTACTTTTATAAATTTTATAAAGAATACTATTTTCATTTTAAAAGTTGTTTTTATTTGAAAAGTTTTTGGATCTAATCTTGATATTATAAAAGGGGGATACTTTTATAAAGATAATTATGTCATGATATTTTTTTTATATAAATTACAATTGAAAATCCTATTTTGTATTTATATATCAAACTATTATTAATGAAATGGCCTTTTTAATTGAAATTTCAAAAACTCTTTAGTTAAATTATAGTGGGTATGTTCTTCTCATACCTTCTATACATCATTCAACGTATATATATCTTATTTTTTATCTCATTTGATATGGTCTGGTCTTTGTCAGATTGATGATTAGGTTGGACCATTGATGGTTGATATTGGAACATGGTGAGTGATCATAGGTCATGAGGAGATGGCTTTTAGAAGCTTAGTGTTTATTTATTTTATTTTGAGATAATTATGAATCAGCCTTGTAAGCCCAGACATAAAATTTGTTTTCTTTTATGAATGTGATATTGGTTGAGAGTTCTCATTATGTTTATGTATTTGTTTCTACTTATGAGTATTGGTTTACTGTTGTTTAATTATGATCCGAACTGTTTGCCTCTTTTTTTATTTGTATTTATTTACTTTGATAGTGTGGATGTCCAATTTATGGATGGGATATGTCATATTCCCGAGTGGGGTCCTTAGTGTGATTATTATTATCACAATGGTGAAATCATTCCCAAGTGTATGTTTTTTTATACCTAGGCACTGCTTGTCAGCCTGTGGTGGTTGGGAACACCATTTGGGTCATATGATAGACATAGTCAGGTGGCATGTAGGGCCATCCTAGGTCATTTCATTACACAATGGAATTATATCCTATATTTCTTAAAGACCTGGGTAATTTAAATTCCCTATAGTTATTTGGTAAGTCAATTAGTATAGATATAGGAGTGTAAAAACTAAATAAGTAAGTGTGGGGAGAGTGTTATGATCACTTTGTCATCCTAATCCATAAGTTTCCATGTGTAGTTTGGGTTTCAATCATTAATTGTAGGTTATTTCTAATTATTTTCGATGGGGTTTGATATGATATTGTGTTATTTTTATCCCCATTGAGTGTAACGGTAATTTTGTGGTTTTCATGAAGATGTTTTGGTGAAAATGAGAGAAATTATAGAGTAACATGGTTAGATCACAAGGATTGGAAAACTGTATGGAGCCTATTTAAATGGTTTTACAACAATGTTAGTAGTTGTTCAATGATTTGTGCATAGTTGGCCAACCCATGTTTCCAAACCATGCATATTTGTGCTTTGATCCTAGATTTGATGTTTTGGATTCCTTGCCTTTAAAATTGATCTCAATGATGCCTACATTGGTTTGATATCTATTTAGGGAGTTATATGATGAATTAATATTATATTTTTATGATTTTATTGATTTTTTATGCCTAATTTTTTTGGATTTTTTTTGTGAGAGGATGTTTTTTTTTAAATAATGGAAAATATATTTTTTCAATTATTTTATTTCAAAACAAATTTTTAGTGAGGGAATAAAAGGGTTTTATTATTTATGAAATTATTTGAAGATAGTTTCCCTTATCCTTTCAATTTTATTTTTAAATTATTTTGTGAAAAAAAGGTGGATTTTGGAGAGTGTGTTGGTTTTTAAAACTAGGTGTTTTGGTTTTCCAAAAGTAGGAATTTTTACCCATTAAAAATTTTTAAAAAGAGATTGATTTTATTATGAAATTTTTTAGGTAAATTATATTTGAAAAAAAAATTAAAATAATTTTTGTGTTTTTTTGAATCTTTATCAAATGGAGTATCCTTATTTTCAAAGTGTATGTGTCTTTATAATTTTTTTTTAAACTCCTTGAGAAAGGAGGGTGGTTTAAAAGGAAATAAATTTTTAAATATTTTTGTTTGTAAGTTTTTTCCTTTTTTGTGCACGAAAACCATTATTTTTTTGTTTGGAAAATATGAACAAGTTAAATTCATGTTTCTTATTTATAATTCATGCCTCCTAGAAGGTATTAAGATAAAGTAGAAGTTATCTTCAAAGGATGATCCTTAGGGAGAATCCTCTTGTCATTTAAGTGTATCTCTTCTAATGATTGGATTTTCCCAAAATCCAAATAAAGTGTCATAGATAAAATATTTCTTTCTCTAGAACTCCTTGGATCACCATTATCTTTTACAATACAACCATGTTCCTTGAGAGGTGGTGTAATGGTTATTTCGTCTTTATAAATCTGGTAAGTTGGAAATTATGAAGTGGTTTTTGGTGATTATTTCTTTTGAGAGGTGGACTTATTAATCTTAGAATTATCCAAGGTACTTGTGATGGTGAATCTCGCTTGACACTTGTGTTTCTTCATAGTGATGGTTTGTTGATAGTTGTGGATGTTGTGCTTACTCCATAGTGATATCTCTTGTTTCTTGAGGTTTATTTGTGATGCTTCCTATTATTGAATATTCTTTGGATTGTATGTGGATTAGTCATGGGTGTGTGGCTTGGGTGACTAGGGAAGACATGAAAATTATAGAGATTATTCATTGGTTTGTGTCAGTTTAGATCTTGTTGGGTTCTTTGTATGAAGGTTACTTGGATATGAGGTCCCAATATTCCCTTTCTATTCAGTTGTATGACACGATGTTAGAACCCATGTTGTTTTCTTATTGAGGTGTGATTTTTGATATGTATCTTCATTTTTTGGTGATATAGGTTGTGATTAATTTGTGTGATTTTTTTATGACTATTTGGAAGATTTCCTTGGGTTTGGGTCTTTTTTGGATTTGAGTTTGTTCTTTGATAACTGGCTGTTTTGGATGACATTTTGTGGTTACTTTTGGTGATTTTTTAGGAAGTCGTGGTTGTTTGGGAAATTCTATCTTTTATGATTTCCTTGAGAAGTTTTATATTGTTTTTTCCACTTTATATGAATTATAAATAGTTGGGAAACCTATAGTATGACTTTTTATAATTCTATTTTTGTTAGTTATGAGTTAGTTTTTACTTTGAGATATTCATGGATGTTGAGTATTATTTTCCATTTTTTATGAATTGAGAATGTGAGAAGTTTTTCTTATCATTGGGTACTTAGGAGTTTCCCCACAACCCTCCCACCTCTTGTGTAGGTTTTTGAGTTTTTGGTTTTCTCTTATTCTACCTTAATCAATGACTATTTGGGGGTAGAAAGTGGAATGGTGGGGAGAATTGTGATACTCGCATGTTACTATTGTTTATTATTTTATATTATTTTATATTATTTTGGGATAGTTTAAATTTTTAGAGAAGTTCATCTAGAATTTCAAAATTCTATAAAATTTTCATCTATGCATGGTTCGTACACATGTTTTAGGGAAAACTATGCAGTTACCCTTATACAGTGAGTTTTTTAGTTCATTTTGTTCTTGTATGGTTTGGGTTGTATAGATAGTGCACAATTTGGATTAAATTATGTGAATTTAAATTGGAACTGTGTGATAAATTTTGGGGTTAGGGTGTTGGCACATGGCTTGGACATAAATATAAGAAACCATGTGACCATCCTACATTTCATTAAAATTTTAAATTGTCTTTCATCCTTCATTTGGTATTTATTATTTGTCCCCTATTTTCCATTAGTCTTTCTTGGATGACCTAGGTTCATGATGGGAGTTCCCCTTCCTTCTTCTTATTCAATTTTTATGCCTCCTCTATGATGATTCAAAGTAGTTTATCTCTAGTAATCCCTATGTTGATCTTGTTTTTCCTTAACTTTCTCTATTTTTCCCTTTTATCTTGGATTGGTAGTCTATTATGAATTTTAATGGGGCTTCTGAATTAATTTAGGGCTTGGGTTGAGTTATAATCCATTTTTTTCTTAGGGCTTACAGTGTGTATGTTCTTTCTTGGTTGGGTGTTCTTCACTATAGTCAATGCATTTTGGAACAGTTTTCGAAGGATTGTGCTTGATTTAAGGTAAGTGTTTTGGTGTTATTCCTTTAAATTCCATACAATAGAATATTTAGTAGTTTTAAATGAGTTTTGTTTTTCAAATTAATCTTATGCATAATAGTTGTGGTGGATTTTATAAAGGGGGTTTTATAGTTTTTCCTTGTTTTCTAAATGCTTTTTTTGGTGATAAGTGTTTTAAAATTTCCTATAAGTCACGTTTTAAATGAGATGTAATGTTTAAAGTTTTTTGACTCTATTTGGGTCCATGGAAAGTAAAATCATGTTATTCAAAGTGCTTGGTTTGAAATAAATAAGTGGGTTTGAAATTTAAATGGTTTTAAGGGAAAATATATATTTGAAATGATATTTCAAATGGTTTAAAATTGTGGATAAAGTATCTTGGAATCCCAATATTATGTTATAAATGATTGTTTGGTACTTTTAAGAGGCTTTCTAAAAATTTTGATACCCTTGTCTAATACCCTTGTGTTTGGTTTCTTGTTGTAGATTGATCCCCTGTAGGGGATATTTATATCATTGTATATTTATTAATGCTTATGCATGGATATAAAAGTTGTTATTTATTAAATGGGTGTGGTGGGTGAGATAAGATTAATTGTAAATGTTTTATTTTGATAAATGATGATTTTTTGTAATGTTGTTTTCTCACCTTCATTATCTTATCATGGGAACCTGGGTGAATAATAGAAGATTGGGGTGCATGTTATGCTAGTGTGGTGTGTGCACACTAACTAGAGTCCTAGGAGAGTTTCTCCCTACTAGGGTTTTACTTCATACTAATGACCTTAAGAGGTGGGTAGAGTTATGTTTTAGTTTCACTGGGGGAATGTATAGAGTGTTTCTAAGGATATAAGGTCATGTATCATTCTATTTAGAGTCCAAGGTTTTTTCCATGATACTTGATCCTTTTTTAGATAACTTAAGATATCTTGTTATATACTTTTTTATACCCCATACTTATTGTATATTTTATGGAACCATTCCTTTGGTTGGTTGTTTTGGCATGATTTATTTCTATTAGGTTCCATGTATATCTACTCACTATTTTAGTATGGATTTTGTTTCACTTATAATTGAATTTAAAATGGTTTGGATATAGTGTTTTTAAAATTAGAGTGAAGTTTTTTACCAAAAACAGTGTTTGAGAAAATGTGTTGGATAGAGGAACATGTTTTGGATTATTTTCATGAATTTTATAAAGAATCATATTTATATTTTAAAAGGTTTTTTTATTTTAAATGGCTTTCAATCCACTCTTACTATCCTAAAAATGGGATATTTTTATAAATGAAATTATGTAATGATATTTGGTCTTATATAAATTTCTTGAGAAACCTTATTTTTATTTATACTTCAAACCAATATTAATGAAATTGTATTTTTAAAGGAAATGGTGCAAAATATTTGGTGAAATCCATTTGGGAATTTTTTTTCTCACACTCTACAAACACCATTAATTGTATAAAGCTCTTATGTTTTCTCCCAAATTCCATGGTATGATCTTTACAATAGTTATGATTGGTTTTGAACACTAATAGTTACTATTGGTACAAGTTTAGTTACTATTGTTCAATAGGAGAATGTTAGTAATAGATTATTTTTTGTATATTTTTTATTTGGATAGTTATTTATCGACCTTGTATACCCATACCTCTTCTTTTATTTATTTTATGTATGTAATATTGGTGGGAAGTTATCTTTATGTTTATGTATTTAGTTCTAATTATGAGTGTTCTTTTATCATTATTGTTCTATTCTTTGAATTGGATTCATCATTTACTTCTTTATATCTGTTTACTTTGGTGGTATGCATGTCTAATTTATGGTTGGTACATGATGGATTCCTTGGTGGGATCCTTGGTGTAATTATTATTATCTCATTGTTGAAATTATTCAAAAGATTAAATTATTGATACCTAGTCACTATTTATCAGCCTATGAGAATTAGGAATTCCCTTAGGACCATGTGATGGACTGATTCGGGTGGCATGTTGTGTTAGGTTAGGTTAGTTTGTTATAATGAGGTTGAGCTGATCATTGAATTTTTCCTGCTACATGACTTATATTTGTGTATTGGTTTTAATTATTTCTATATGTAATTGAATCTTACATCAATGTAATTTCAATATAATTAAATTCTTTAATACAATATTTGTATTAAAATGATGGTGACACTTCTACAGATTCATCCATAGTTATCACTAAAAAATTCCTTTCTCAATGATAAAAAACACTAATAGGATAATAAACCTAAAATCTCAGGGCCTTTATCAACACTAAAATATTACTGATAAATGTATCCTTTTTCATTTCTGAAATATGGGTCCTTTATCAGTGATTTTTTAGTACTCATAAAATTTTAAAAATATTTTTATTTCATCCCTTACGCTCACCCCCACTACCTATCAATGCTTGAAACCCCACACCCCTATCAATGATTTTGAACATATCTCTATCCTTCTCAAGCATGATTCTAGACAATACCCCCTTTTTCAATGATCATGTCCCCCTTTGGAAACACTCAACCACTTCCCCACTACCTTCTCACCCATGCATGCCTGGACTCGAACCCGGGACCTCAATGTGAAAATATAATCCATTAACCATTGTCTTATCTTGTTTTATTATATGTTTAATGATATTTATATTTATTTATATATATTTATGTGATGATGTTTCATATTAAACCCCTTTATACATTTAATTTTGAAGGTAGATATTTTTTATTTCAGGTTTCCCCTTTTTTGTTATTAATTAAATACCTGGTTTCATATACATAATTATCATGATTAATTTTTCATTTAATTTTCAAAATGGTTATTTTAGTAGTCAGGTTGATATTTCTTCCTCAACAAATTTTAAACTGAGTCCTAGTTAGGGGTCTCACTCCTCTTGAGGTTTTCTTTGAAAAAAAATTGGTGGTTCCATTGTATATTGCTTGTTTCTTCATTGATGTTTTGTTTCCTTGTCTAGTATTTATTTGTTCCCATTTATTGTACTCCTATTCTTTGTATAGTGGAAAACCTGTAATTATCCTACCCCATTCATGTAGGCCGATTTTCCAAATTGCGTAAATTTGTGTTTCCCTCTCTTTTTATCTCCTTTTCACTTTTTTTACCTTTAATTTCTAAATGTATATTCTTCTTCATGAATTATAATTCAAATCTTACAGCCTCTTGTTTGTGAAATCTGGTTTTGAATTTATTTTTTAATATGGAAGTTATTTTTTCCCCTTTTTTTAGTTGGTTTTCATTTTATGTTGTTTCCTTGTGATTATTTTTTTACTGTCAAACCTTTGTGGGGTTTTCTATCAATTTTGGAGATGTGTTTTTGAATATGGAATTATATTATCATGATGTTTTTAGTTATTTTTTATTGAATCAATATATACAAATTATTTTATTCTATTGTAATGAGAATCAGGTGTAAGTTTGATTTTTATTGTTATTCACTACCAATTAGTGCATTATTCATTGTTGTGAATCGTTTCATTTTTTATTGATGTTTGGAATATGAACACCTATTTTATAATTAATTTATATATAAAAAATTATAAAATAACATTTTTATAGACTTCATATTTTACAAACAAAAATACCCAAAATGATCCTTGGCTATTTCATTCGGACTGACTCCCACATTGGGGGAATCCCGCATGAAAAAAATCGGTATGAGAGCCTAATTGAAATTAATTTTTTATCATTAAAATTTGGAATTACTTTTTTATTACTTTAAATTATTTTTTTTGTGGATTTTTCCTTTGAGTCATGCTTTGATTACTTCGTTCAACTAGGTTTCTTAACTCTCTTTGATTGTAATTTTTAATATGATGTTAATTATTGTTTCCTTTTCATTTTTATTATTTATTTACCTTTCAAGGCCTTATAGATTCCTTTGGTAGGTGATACCTATCTACGTATCTAGTTTTTGGGTAGGAAAGGGTAATGTGTGAGGTTAGAGTAAGTTTGATATTTGGTTAGTAGTGATGTGTTTTGGCCTGATCTTATGTCTCTAGTTTTTTTGTTTTCCTAGGAGTTGATCTTATGTTATGTCTGGTGTGTTCCTCAGCATCCTTTAGGGATATTGACTTTGGTTTTGGACTTTTAGTGAGTTTAGTGTTTGGGATTGAGTAGTTTGTGGGTATAGTGCTCTTGTTTTTTTCTTAGTTGATCACCAAGCTTATTAGTTTTTCTATTTTAACCTTTTAGTGACTTTTTTTTGGTTTTTTAGTGTTATTAACCATGTTCTGTTAGTAAAACTAGACTATGATGTTCCATTTCAGTGGTTTTTATCCTATGTCTCTAGTTTTAGTCCCCTTCTTGTTCTTTCATTTTAAATTTGTCCTAGGATGTTTCAACTACATGCCTCTATCCTTGAATTTTACCTTAAATAAATGTTCTTTCCTTTGGATTTTGTTTTATTAATTCTTCTCCTTACATGGATATTTTGGATCCCTATTAGGTTATTTGGTCCTTTGTTTTTTATGGGTTTAGGTAGAGACTCTTTCAGTGGTTTATTTTGTTATGATTTCTCTCTATTTCTTTCATTATTACTAGTTACATGATTACATTATTTTTTCTAAGTTTCATTCTTTCTAAATTGTTTGAGATTATTTGTTTTTCCATGTTTTCTTTGAGGAAGGTTAATATATTGTTTATTAGTGTTCTTTACACACTGATGAGTTGTTATGAGTACCTCTATTATCATATGATTAGTTATTCTCAATTTTCTCATTGGTATTATCTCATATGGAGACTTAGGTAAGTGTAATTTTGTCCTTTATCATGAAGGTTTTTATAATTTCTTAAATTATAATCATTATAATAAACTTTAGTATATCATTCAATTTTGGGTAGCATGTATCACAGTTGATATGTGTTAAGGTTATTTGGACCAATACTAAAACTAAGGTTGTATAAATATTTCCCCTTTTAGTTTCCTCTTTAGTATATGACTAATTTGATGATAGATTAGGTGGTGTAGAATCATCATGTGGTTTATAGTTTTAATTTTTAAGTTGGAGAGTTTGATGATGCTTCATATTAAATCCCTTTCTTTATTTAATTTACAAGGTGGAGAGTTATTGTTTTGGGTTTCCCTTTTTTTTTGTTAATTAAATGCATAAATTAATATGAATAATTATGATTATTAATTTTTCATTTAATTTTTCATTTAAATGTAGTTTTAATATGTTTTTTTATCTTTTTATCTTTTTTTATTTCTCTCTTTGTTTTTTTCTTTACCCTTATATAGGTTTTGGTTTTACCCCTACACGAGTCCTACTTCCCTTGTTTTACCCTTACATGAGGTCCTCTAACCCTTATGTATCTCTCTTTACCCTTAAATAAGTCTCATTATCCCTTATGTAGACATAATGTTGGGTGTTGATTCATGCTCAAATTTACCCAAGAGATGAAGGTAGAACGGTCCTTGTAGTTTAGCTTGGGTTATCAAATCCTCATAGACCTAAGAAGTAACCTATATGCACGTACATTCTATGGATTGTTTTTGGATATTAAGTGGCCAACTTGTGATGATTTTATATGGTTTTAAGGTATCACTAACATATTTAAGTTAATTCAAATTAAGATAATGAGTTGATCCTAAGTTATCGCTTGGGGTGGATTGGATGAATTACTTTTTTAATGATTTCAATTTCTTATATTTGAGATGGGTTCATTTAAGAAGATCAAACAACATCATCACTTACTGGTTTAATACCTAAACACTTTAATACTAATAACCTATACACTTGGAGGACAAAATTTTTAGCACTTCAAGGTAAAGGTTCGTATTAGCACTTGAACTGTGTGGCCTTAAATTCAACAACAATGAAGGAGTTTAAAGATATTCAAAAAAAAATCATTTAAAAGAAGTGATTAGAAATAAATGGAGTGAGAAATAACATCCAAACCAGACCCTTGATACTCCCTTGGATCAGCCCATAAAATATTTAGCCCTCCATTGATTCTATGGTTTCAATTAAAGCGGAAAGTAGACTCATGAGGGAGGAATTGGAGAAGTAAAAAAACAATAAAAAGAAAGAAATCACTCCACCATTGTGTGAAGAATATCACATGGTATGGTGTGAATAAATTCAAACCTTAAGGAAAAGATATCAAAGTGATAATAAGAAAAATATAATAAGAGGAAAGGAAGAAATTTTATTAAGAACTATGGTGATTCGAACAACTTACATGAGAAAGAAGAACGTTACAAAGCCAAATCGACATAATAACATTACAATGAAAACAAAGCTCCAAGGATCCTCAACTCCTCTACCACCACTTCCTTAAATAGGCAATTTGTAAGCGTTGGGTCGATCCTAAAACATTGGAAGGCACCTCAATTAATGGTGGTGGGCCTATGTGGGTGGAATGTTAAGAGAGAGTATACTTTTCCACCCTTGACCAGAGGTGGCAGCCAGCTTGCTTCCACCAAACAGAGGCGCCTGTAAGACCTTTTATATGGCTGAATTGTAGTTTTACATAGAAGAAAATACTTAAGATCCGGATGTCCCCTAGATCTCTATATAATTTCGGCCCAAAATAATATGTGGTTTCTGAGATATGATTAAATTGGTGGGATGATTTTATGGGCCTCATAATCTGGCCCAGAATTTTATCTCCAAATTGGGCCGCCTTAATAACCAAAATGAAGGCCTAATAAGCACTATATAATTAATAATTATTTGTTACTATATATTTATTCTATCATACCACTAAATTTGGGCTTTGTTGGGCCTGTATGTTGGGCCCCACATTCTCATCAGTGGGCTAGTGTCCAAACTGCCTTCTTCAGAATTGTTTGCATGAAATCCCATTTTTATGGTCTTCCAATCTGGATCTTCCAACACTCCACAATTATGAATTGTTCCCAATATAATTATAAACCTGAAAATTAAATATGAAAATAAAATCAAGATCATTGTGTACTTTAAATGATGTTAAAAAATGTACCACATAATATTGCGTTTTAAGAAGGAATTACAATCATAATGTGAAATGATGCTCAAAGTGTAAAATGCACTAAAATGGTGTTTATAAATAATAAAGCACATGAATATTATATATATTAACAATTAATATTAGCCCCATTTAGTCTCCAATCACACCCCCCAACTTTATTTTTTCTAGTCCCAAGAAAAATATATCTCAACAATATGAAATTAAAATTCCCCTTTCCAAAAACATTTTAATACACAATGATCACAAAAAAACCTTATACCAAACAATCATGAAACCCATAAAAATATTTTAATACATGATAGTTTCATAATAAGATCCCAATCTTAATCCCATTCCTTTTTTCAAATTCATCGTCATATTTCATCCAATATCAATTAAGAGTGATGATGTGTTCTGCATCGCATTAGACATGGGGGTTTATCTTTATTCAAGAGGGAAATGATGCAAGCACTAGGTGGAATCACATTTCAATTTTATGATGAGTTTTCAAAAAAAATTGTATTTTTTTTTTGAAATTTTTCCATGGTAATTGAAATTGCACTCAAAAGAGTCAACCCCTATAATGAGACTTTGTCGATGACTCTTAGGCTCAAAGACCTTAGGGCACCAAGTGAATCCCACATACTCGGGCATCATCTCGAGTTAACTCAGTCAAAAACAAATTCGAATTTCCAAAAATAGAGATAAAATTACTAACTTTGGGCCATACAAATATGGAGTCATGATCCCCATGTTCCGAAATCCATGCATTAGGCCATTTCATTGCTTTATGCACAAATTTATTGTTTTTAAAAAAAATTATTGAATACTCATATTAAAACTAAAATGATCACCAAACCTATGCTATTTATTTGGGGGACCCCATGAACTCAAACTAATACCCCACTATCCAAAGGACGTGAGTTGTGATTTTTTTTTATTTGGATGAAAATATAAGCCAAGAAATATCACATTAGACAGCCACACTTTCCAAAATATATGCTCATGAATTTATAAATGGATTAAAATCAAAATCAGGGCAGGTTAAATTATTTGATATTTAGTTCCAAAGTGTACAATTTCTATTATCATGTTCAAGGTTAAATAAATTTTTCCTTCCATTAAGGCACACTTTTTTTCAAATCATTCATTTTTTTGACACAAAATCAATTTTATTTTATCTCCCCCCCCAACATAAAATAACATTGTCCCCAATGTTTAAATAAAAGAAAATTTAGAAGGGGGTAGATGTAGAGAATGGGATTTCAAAAAATAAATTGAAAATGAGGATCATGGAATGAAGTCACCTGGTTGTTGAAGTTGAAATTCTTGTTTCTTCCTTTTAATCTGTTGATCTCGATGTCACTCTGAGAATTCCCTAGTAGAAAAAAAGGAAAAACAAACAAAAAAACAAAAAAAACTATATATATATATAATAAATAAAGTAAAATATAATTATATATATATATAAATTATAGAATAAGAAATCACAATAAGTCGTAGGTCAGTGGTAAGTGCACGCCCCTGTCTCCCTTCGGTCCTAGGTTCGATTCCCCGCGGCTTTTCCAGTTGTGACGGGGTTTGACCCATAACCTATGATGTGTCCTTTTTTATTAAAATTATATTTTTATTTATTTATTTTTATTTTTATTTTAACCAATAAACACATAAAAATAAAATAAAATAAATTGATGATATGTTGTCTTCTTTTTAAATTTCTGGGTAAGGTATTACTCAAGGATCACACCACTTTACACGGATGAATATGGCGCTCCCATTTCATACCCATCTATACTCATAATAGAAGAATAGGTGAACAGTCTATTTTTTTAAATATCAAAACGATTCATTAATCCTATTTTTTTAAAAAAAGACGATTCGCAAAGATGAAACCCACTGGTTGCCTCTTGTGCAGCGCTTTGGTTTAATGTCGCTAGCTCGACTTAGACCCTTAATTAGTTAATTATTTTCCTCACCTAAGTTTGGTTCACACAATTTTTTACCAACTTCATTTTTTATGGAATGGTTCAATGAATGGTTTGACTCTATGACCATTAACTTTAAAGGTTTGACCATTGGTGGGATCTTGAATTTCTACAGCTCCATGGGGGTACACCTTATGCACTATGTATGGACCTGACCATCTAAACCTCAACTTTTCCAGGTGTAAATGAAGTTTAGAACTACACAAAAGAATAGTTTTACTTAGTAAAATGTGTTTGGTTTTAATATTTCAAGATTTTTAGGCTTGTACTTTATCTTTATTGATCCTTGAATTTTTATAAGCCTCTATCCTAAGTTCTTCAAGTTCATTGAGATCTAATTTCCTTTTTGTTTCGGCCAATGAGAGGTCATAATTCATTTTCTTAATTGACCAAAAGGCCTTATGTTCAATATCCACTAGAAAATGGAATGCTTTACCATAAACCAACCTATATGGGGACATTCCTAAAATGGTTTTATATGCGGTTTTATAGGCCCAAAGAGCATCCAAGAGTTTGTCGGACCTATCTTTCTTAGAAGGATTGACAGTTTTTTCAATAATATTATTAATCTCCCTATTTTCTAACTCATCTTGACCATTGGTTTGAGGATGGTACGCAGTGGAAACATTATGAGAAATCCCATACTTAGACATGAATGAAGAGAATGGACGGTTGCAGAAATGGGTTCCTCAATCACAGATTATATCCCTAGGAATTCTAAATCGAGAAAATATGTGCTCTTTCAGAAATTGGATCACAACATGATGGTCATTAGACTTTGTGGGAATGGATTCAACCCATTTTGAGAATAATCAACAGCTAAGAGGATGTATAGGTATCCCCTAGAGTTTGGGAAAGGACACATGAAATCGATTCCCCAGTAGTCAAAGATTTAAATCACTAATATGGGAGAGAGTAGCATTTGATACATTTTTGTGATTGACCCTACTTTTTGACACTTTGGACAGCTTTGACAAAATGTGTAGAAGTCCCTTGAGAGGGTGGGCCAGAAGAGACCACACTGAAGAATCTTAGAAGAATTTTTCTTAGAGGAAAAGTGACCTCTACATGACTCACTATGATAGAATTTAAGGATGGACTCTTGTTTAGATTCTGGGACACACCTCCTAATGACTTGTTCAGGGCAGAACTTATAGAGGTATGAATCATCAAACACATAGTGCCTAACATCAGAAATTAATTTCCTTCTACATTCAGTCCCTAATAATTTTGGAATTACTCTTATAACTAAGAAGATAGTGTCATCATACCAAGGGAAGTCACTCACAGAGTATAGGTGTTCATCAAAAAATGAATCAGACACAGAAAAGTGATTTGAGTTGTCTTTGAATTCCATCTTAGAGAGGTGATCAGCTAAAACATTTTCAACACCCTTTTTTCCATGATTGTGAGGTCAAATTCTTGTAAGATAAGGACCCACCTAATTAGTCTAGCCTTGGAATCTTGTTTTTGGAAAAGGTATTTTAAGGATGAATAGTCCGTGAAGACAATGATGGGTGATCCTAAGAGATATGACCTAAATTTCTCTAACGCAAATACAATAGAAAAAACTCTTTTTCATTGGTGGTGTAGTTGATTTGGGCATCATTTAAAGATTTTCTTGTATAAGCATTTACATAAGGAGTTTTATTGCAACTTTGTCCTAATACAGCTCCTACAACAAATTCATTGGCATCACACATAAGTTCTAAAGGAAGGTTCCAATTTGGAGATTTCATAATGGGAGGAGTGGTGAGAGAGGATTTGAGGGTTGAAAATGAACCCTCACATATTTGTGTCTAAACAAAACGGATCATCCTTTACTAGGAGATCACAAAGGGGACAGGAGATTGAACTAAAGTCCTTGATTAATATTCTATAGAAACCATCATTTCCTAAGAAATACCTCACTTCCTTAATAGTTCTGGGTGATGGAAGGTGACGAATGATTCCAACCTTTGCTTTATCAACTTCAATCCCCCTACCTGAGACTATATGGGAAAGGACTAGTCCCTCTTTAACCATGAAATGGCATTTTTCCCAGTTTAAGACCAGATTTGTTTCTTCACATCTGGACAAAAATCTCTCCACATTCCTAATACATCCCTCAAATGTATCCCCAAATACAGAGAAGTCATCCATGAATAGCTCAAGAAAATCCCCTACCATGTCTTATAATATTCCCATCATGCACCGATGGAAGGTTCTTGGGGCATTGCATAACCCGAAGGGCATGTGTTTGAAAGAAAAGGTGCCAAATAGACATGTGAATGTAGTCTTCCCTTGATCCTCTAGGGAGACCTCAATTTGATTGTACCCTGATTACCCATCTAAGAAACAGTAGAAGGCATGACCTGCCACTCTCTCAAGGACTTGTTCAATGAATGGTAAGAGTAAATGGTCCTTCTTGGTGAATGAGTTTAGATTCCTATAGTCAATGCAAACTCTCCAGCCACTACTCACCCTGGTTGGAAGAATATCTCCATTCTTAATGGTTATCACTGTGATTCCTGCCTTCTTGGGAACCACTTGGATTGGGCTCACCCACTCACTCTCAGCAATGGGATAGATGATACCATATTTTAACAATTTCAAAAGTTCTTTCCTTACTACCTTTATGATATTAGGATTGAGTCTCCGTTGAGGTTGAAGAAATGTCTTTGAATAAGATTCCAAAACAATATTATGAGTCCCAATAAGTGGGATAATCCCAGGAATATCAGACAGGGTCCAACCAATGGCTTTATTATGTTTCCTATGGACATATAGAAGAATCCTCTCATGATTGTCTTCAAGATAAGAAGAAATGAAAATAGAATGTGTTTGATTGTCCCCTAGGAAGGCATACTTGAGTGCAGCGGGAAGTTCTTTTAATTCAAGATCATTTTGGTTCATAATTTTAGCAGAAGATTTGTACATTGGATCAAGATCAATTTTTTTCCTAGAGTTTTAGATAGGATTGATTCCCCACATGTAGAAGGTTCAAATACTAGATTGTCTTGATCAGATTTAGGGAAGGAAGTTGGAGTGGTCTCCATGAAAGTGGTTTCCTGAAAGATTTCACTGATTTTTGGACCTAAGACTTCATCATAATAGAAATTTTAAAATTATTCAAGCCAAGGAGATAAACTTCCTTCATGTGAACAAAGGAAATAAATCTCATCCTGACTTAAATATCCATAAAATTTTCCTTGATGTTCTACGGATTCATTATCAATGCTTTCTATTATGTTTACTTCATGAATGTCCTCATCATCCCCTGTTTGTGAGCTTTCATTATAGATGTTCAATTCTAGACTCATGTTTCTAAAGTTGATAGTCATGTTCCCATTTCGGACTCGGATAATAGAGTTGATTGTTTCAAGGAAGGGATGACCAAGGATTATTGGGGTTTGTTCCTTATTTCCTAAGTTTGGATGGTTTTCAAGGACAATGAAGTCATCAGGGTAGATGAAGTTTTCAACCTTTACCATAACGTCCTTTAAAATCCCCTTTGGAACCCTAATGCTAAAATTTTCAAGTTGAAGTGTGACAGATGTGGGTTGCAGCTCTTCTAGGCCCAACTGGTAGTACACAGCATAGGGGATGAGATTGACACTAGCACCTAGGTCACACAAGGACTTGACAACTTTTCTCTCTCCTAGTTCAACATTGATGTAAGGGCAACCCGGTTCTTTAAACTTAGAAGGAATGGTCCCTTGAATGGTGGTACTCACATTAGCAGCCAAAAGGACATGGTTTTTATGTGAAAATTTTCTTTTAAATGTGCAAAGGTCCTTAAGGTATTTTGAGTATACAGGAATGGTTTGAATGGAATCAAGAAGTGTAATGTTCAACTTGACTTGTGAGAATATTTCTCATAATGTTTCACTCAATTAAGGCTTGGTTTTCCCCCTCCTGCGTTGAAGAAATGGTGCAGGTTGTGGGGTTGTTTGTTGAAGAGTTGTTTCTTTGACAATGTTATCATGTTTTTCAGTTTGATCGTTTTGTTCATTTGAATTTTCATCCAAGTTTGAATACGCGTATGGGTTCTGAATTAGTTTTTCAGGTTTCTTAATTGATTTACCACTTCTTAAAACAGTCACAACCTTTATTTGTTCATGAGTTTTTTAGTACAATTAGAATATCCCCTTACTGTTTGTTGTGGAATGGCTTGTGTAGGCATGGGTTCCTTTTCAATTTTGATGGTTTGAAGTTCTTGTTTTAGGGAAGATAATTCCAAGTTCATCATTTCCATTTGTTTGCACATTTTTTCTAGTAGGCTTTGTGGAACAGTTTGGGTTGGTGCTTCAAAAGATTTGTTTATCCCAGGGGGATATTTTGAAGGTGGGATGGTTTGTTGAAAATGGATTGGTGGATATTGGTATTGGATAGGTTGGGTTTGGAACTGGTTATGGGTTTGGTAGTTCTGATGGGGTTAAGGATTTTGTCACTGTGGTTGGCTAGGTTGTTGGTTATTTTTCTAGCGGAAGCTTGGGTGGTCATTATACCTTGGGTTGAAGGTGTTTTGGTATTGAGGCTTTTGAAAGTTCAAAGCATTTACTTCCACTAGGGGTCCTCCTAAAATAACATCCTTTATGGATGGAATGTTTGGGCAGTTGTCTATATTATGGTCATGTTTGTCGCAAATTGTGCAAACAAGGTATACAGTTTGGATTTCATGGACTTTCCTAAGGTCTATCTCTTCAACCTTCCTAGAGAGTGCTACGAGTTTAGCCCTAAGGCTTTACTCTTCTATAAGTGTATGAATTCCAGTAGTTCTTTGTGGATTTTCAGAATAAGGTGAAGTTCCCCATGTTTGGTTTTGTTTAGCAAGTCTATCCAGATACTCATAAGCATTATTCAGGGCTTTGTTTTTAAAGGTTCCATTACACATCATGTCAATGAATTGTTTGTTCCCCGAACCCAACCCTTCATAGAAAATTCCCACTTGTTCAGGAATATAAAAACCATGTTTAGAGTTTCCTTGAACTTCTCTCATGTTTCATAGAATGACTCTCCCTCTTTTTCAAAAAAAAATTGGATGCTCTTTTTAAGTGCAATTGTTTTGTGATGGGGAAAGTATTTTTTATAGAATTATCTTTGTAATTTGTCCCAAGAGTTTATGGATGATGGTCTCAAAATTTTTAGCCAAATTTTAGCTCTATACTTTCAATAAAATGTAAATAGCCTCATATTAGCTGATTCTAGTTGATGTGTGGGACACGTGGTTTCAACAATGTCATTGAACTCCTTAATGTGAAGGTAGGGCATCTCAGACTCCATTCCATGGAATGTGGGAAGATGGTTTAGAACATGGGGTTCAAATATGTAGTTAGCATCTCCTAGGGAGTTGTGTCTAATTCATGAGGGGGAATTGGTCTAGGAAGGTGTAAGTTATTCATTCATGGTTTGATCAACTGCATTCCCCATGTTTGGGGCTGCCTCATTTGGGTTTCCATATTGGTTCCCACTCAGGTTTATGAGTTGGTTTATTTGAAGACATTTCAGTGAAATTGGATAAATTTTTGACTCTAGATTATTAGGAAGATTAGGATATAATAGAAATATTTCCCTTGGTGTACTTGACTCCCCAACCCCAAGACTCTCCACCCTAACTAGACGGTTTGATTGATCACGAGTAGAGGAGGACATGCGCCAAAAGAAAAAAAACAAGAAAAGAAAAAGATAAGAGATCATTTATGAGAATAGAAGAAATGGGGGATAATAGAATGGGTGTTGATATGACTTACTTGGGTCCCCAGCAATGGTGCAAAAATTTTATTCACGCTCAAATTTACCCAAGAGATGAATGTAGAACAGTCCTTGTATTTTAGCTTAGGTTATCGAATCCTCAGAGACCTAAGATGTAACCTACAGACACGTACATTCTATGGATTGTTTTTGGATATAAAGTGGCTAAATTGGGTTGATTATAGATGGGTTTAAGGTATCACTAATAGATTTAAGTTAATTCAAATTAAGATAATGATTTGATCCTAGGTTATCTCTTGGGGTGGATTGGATGAATTCCTTTTTTAATGATTTCAATTTCTTATATCTGAGATGGGTTAATTTAAGAAGATCAAACAACATCAACACTTACTAGTTTAATAACTACACCCTTTAATTCTAATCACCTATACACATGAAGGATCAAATTTTTGTCACATCAAGGTAAAGGTTCGTCTTAGAACTTGAAGTGTGTGGCCTTAAATTCAACAAAGATGAAAGAGTTTAAAGATCTTCAAACAAAATTCTCAGTTAAAAGAAGTGATTAGAAATTAATGGAGTGATAAATAACATCCAAACCAGCCCCTTTATACTCCCTTGGATCAACCCATAAAATATTTATCCCTACATTGATTCTATGGTTTCAATGGAAGCGGAAAGTAGACTCATGAGGGAGGAATTGGAGAAGTAAAAAAACAATAAAAATAAAGCAATCACTCCACCGTTGTGTGAAAAATATCACAAGGTATGGTGTGAATAAATTCACACCATAAGGAAATTATATCAAAGTGATAAGAATAAATACATAATAAGAGGAAAGTAAGAAATTTTATTAATAACTAAGGTGATTCAAACAACTTACATGAGAAAGAAGAACGTTACAAAGCCAAATCGACATAATAACATTACAATGAAAACAAAGCTCCAAGGATCCTAAACTCCTCTACCAACACTGCCTTAAATAGAAAATTTTGAATCCTTGGGTCGATCCTAAAATATTGTAAGTCACCTCAATTAACGGTGGTGGGCCTAGGTGGGTGGAAAGTTAAGAGAGAGTAGACTTTTCCACCCTTGACCCGAGGTGGCAGCCAGCTTGCTTCCACCAAACAGAGGCACCTGAAAGACCTTTATATAGCCGAATTGGAGTAGGGAATAGAATAAAATAATGAATATCATGATGTCCCCTATCTCTATGTAAAATTTCATCCCAAAATAATATGTTTTTTCTGATATATGATTAAATTGGTGGGATGATTTTATGGGCCTCAGAATCTGGCCCAGAATTTTATCTCCAAATTGGTCCACCTTAATAACCACAATCAATTCCAAATTAGCACTAGATCATGAATAATCTTTTGTTCCTCTATATTTATTCTATAATCTCAAGAAATTTGGACTTCATTGGTATTATATGTTGGGCCCCACATTCTCATCAGTGGGTTGGTGTCCAAAGTGCCTTCTCCAGAATTGTTTGCATGAAATCCCATTTTGGTGGTCTTCCAATGTGGATATTCCAACACTCCACAAGTATGAATTGTTACCAATATAATTAGAAACCTGAAAATTAAATATTAAAATAAAATCAAGACCATTGGATACTTTAAATGATGTTAAAAAATGTACCACATAATAGTGCATTTTAAGAAGAAATTACAATCATAATGTGAAATGATGCTCAAAGTGTAAAATGCACTAAAATTGTGTTTATGAATAATAAATCATATGAATATTATATAAATTAAAAATGAATATTATCCTCATTTAGTGGATAATCAGGTGTGTTGACCTTACATGAGAGCTACCTTACCCTATGTATGTGTTATTCTCCCTTTCGCAGATCGGGATTAACCTTTACATAGTTGGGTTCTTACCCTTATGTGGGTGCCTGGTACCCTTACATGAGTGGTTTATACCTTTACATAGTGGTTTATCTTACCAATAAATGAGTGGTGTTGAACTGTTTTTATTAGGTCTTGGACCTTACATGGTACCCATACACCGTGGGTATTACCCTTACACCGCACTGGTTTTACCCTCATGCAGTGTTTTAAGTGTACCTTTACACATTGGTTTTTAAATTGACCTTTATGGTTTATTTTGCGGGTTTATTGGAATAACAGGGTTTTTTATTCATAGACATTCATTCTCTCATCATGTTATATCATTTTAACAACCTTCAGTTCTTGATTGTATATCTTATCTTATTCTTCCAAATTGAAGGATAATTGAAGAATAATCTTTCTCATGGAGAACTGATCATCTATAGTTATAGAGGGGGAAATAGAGAGATAAAATATTAAAGGGAGAGCTCTAGTGGACCACTGGTTCTTGGAACACCATATAAGAATCCTAATAATGTATAGTTCATAGATATTTACCACGTATCCTGGAGATATTGTGACCCATGGTGGATCAGGGCATGCCATCTTCAATGATGATGAATCTAGATAGTGGCGATATTTAAAACATTGCCCTTAAAGGACTTCACAAAGACTATATTATTATCCAATTTGACCTTTATTTATTGATAAAGGTTAAAATGATCCCCAATAAGTGGGTATATATCCTCTTTATGTTTTCTTTATCGATTCTTTGAGGTTCTGTTGTATACTACTTGGTAATTTATTTTGTGTTCTGTTTCCTCATCTAGTATTTCTACAGTATTTTTTATTATACTCCTCTTATTTTTATAGTGGAAAACCCCTGATGATCCTTCCCTATAAACATAAGAAAATTGATCAAAACATGTAAATCTTTGTGACTCTATCTTCTTCTTTCATTTATTCATTTTTTAACTTGTAATTGTTGAACGGGTTTGTTTATTCTTAAATTGTAATTCAAATATGCCAAAATATTGTGTATGTAATCTAGATTTGAATTTATTTGTTGATATATAATCTTATTTATCCCCTTGTTATGGTTGGTTTTTGTAACGTCTCGGATCCAGATGCCATTGAAAGGTTCCCTGTACCCGGTAGGCCACATAGCCTCAAGTGCATTTCCCCAAATGCCAGAGGCTTCCTACTAGAAACATGGGTCTTGGGTGTGATAGTGGGGAAACTATGCCCCCATTGGGAGAGTGTAACATAGAGGAATAAATATTAGCAAATAGCGAAAGTAATAAACAGCATGCAACTGAAAAAAAACTGTGGAAGTTTGATAGATAAATATTCAAGTCTCAAACCATAAAAATGATAATTCAGCATGTTATATGTTCTAGGAAAGAATCCAAAATAGGATACACTACAGTCAGATACACATACAATACAAGTTCAAAAACAGAAATAAAACTCAGAACCATCGCATTCCTTGGCTTGGTCCCATGCTCTCTTGTTCCTAATTAGCAATCAAGTACATGTGTAAGGGCGCTTTCCCTTGTCTACACCTGCAATCAAATAATCTTTTTGGGCCCAAAAGCATGACCCAAATAGAGTGTGAGACTAATCTTAGTGGGAAAACACTAAAGATTTGTTCCTAATAGTCAGTGAATATATATACAACAACAACAATAAAAAATAGTAACTATGAAGTGCTCAAGTAAATATCCATTTATTCTATTTATGTTCTTTAGAAATTTAGTTTCATTTAGGTAAAACTATCTCAAGATTCATCCTTAGCCTTCCAATCCCCCATATATAAGTAAACACAACAGATGTCTTAAAATATCATCTAGATAAAAAGTTAAAAATGAATCCAATATTGTGCTTTGTCTTGGAAGATGCATCATAAGTCATTCCATTTCATTTAACAAGTTCTATGAACTTTACAAATGCCTCAAAGTCCAGCCTAGGACCGTTGACCCCTCGTACTAAATTAATTGTCAACTCATGACATAACCATTTCATATTTAATCATAACATAATTTCAACATTTAATCATTTGTGTAGTTTCCAATAGATCCCATCATAGGTATCCCTCAATGGAATAAGGATTCTCTTGGCATTTACAAAGAACACTCAGTAATCCCAACCACCACAACTGTGGCTCGCTCACATCCATTAAGTAATTAACCTCTTGAGTTTGTCCATTGCCTTTTAACCAAGACAATGGTTCACCCAAGGTAAGCAAGGTGTAATTAGTCACATGATCATGACCTTGAATTTTAACCAATACTATGGATTTCCCATGGCTAATTACCTCTTTTAACCATTTATCATTTCATTTCAAAAACAACACATGGTAATTAAACTATCACATGTATTTTAAACATAACAACTCACATGGGAAATTTATATAACAATAAACACATGAAAATTAAAATATTTCATGGTTTTAATTACAAATATATATATATATATATATATATATATATATATATCATTCTAATCATCACCAAAAATGGAAAACACTCACAAGACTCAATACATTCTTGCCAAATGGATAACCATGGGAAACGCACCCATGGGGTTTCCCTAAATCAAAAAATCAGCAGTCACATGCATCAATTTCATATAATCAAATACCTAAACATCATTAGGCATCAACAGGTTTGAATTCTAGAGAAAAACAAAACCCAAATATGGTATCATACTATTTTGGCACATATAATCAACTTGACATTTAATGAAAGGCACAAGACCACCTACCTCAATGTCATATAACTGATATAATCCCACATCAACCCTTGATCAACCTAGAACAACGTAGATCTAAGAAAATAGGTAAATCATTCAACCTTGAATAAATTTATCAAGAATAGAAATCATCAAGAATGACTCAAGGAGAATAAATCTCTTACCAAGAGTAATTCAATGAGATCGATGACACTTGAATCGGGTTTCAGATGATGAAACAGGAGAATAATCAACTCTTGCGGCTCCCTGTTATTCACCCAGTGGTTGTTCTATCCAGGAGAAGAGGAAATGAGGCTACTACCCATTTTAATCTGAAATTTAGTAGTACGCAGTGTGTAAGTTAGTATACATGGAATGTATATCATTTTACTGTTCATAATTTTGCTGACTTACTTTACATGTCTTGTACCGACTATGCTGACATGACTACACGGTATGTACTTAGAAGTAAATGGCATGTAGTGTCCTTTTTATTCTCCTCCTGGCCAAAAAAAATCACACATCATGTATCCCCATCCTACTTGGCCAGACAACACGGCATGTACATAGGATTACACAACATGTTCTACCAAAACTTACCATTTTTTCAGTTTTCCTAGTTTTCTAAAAAACAACTCAATGCAAAAAAAAAAGAAACCCATACCTCTTAAAAAGAACCATGTTCTTACAAAATTCCCCCCTTAAAGCAATTCGTCCCTAAATTTCCCTTCCAAGGGTGGTGAAGGAATATCTGAGAATAAATCCATCCACTTAGCACGTACATTGGCCTCTCTCTCCCAAGTCTCGTCATTTACCCGGTTGTGCTACCTTACCACCTATATGAGAGGAACTAACTAGCCTCATAGAACCTTTTTACTCTTATCAATTATACAAATCAGATACTCCTCGAAGGATGCATCAACCTGAAGCTCAACCTCCTTGGGATGAAAAATGTGACATGGGTCTGAGTGATAGCGGTGTAGCTGAGATACGTGGAAGACGTCGTGCATGGCTCGGTACCTCTGAGGCAACTATAACCGATAGGCAACTGACCCGACTTGTTCCAGAAACTCAAATAGTCTGACATATCATGGTGAAATATTACCTTGTCTCTTGATCCACTTGTGTCCCAGTCTCGGTGCGACACATAGGAAAACTCGATCCTCGACCTTAAACTCCAAGGGTCATCTACAGTGATCGGAATAAGATTTATGATGATACTACGCAGCTTCCATCCACCTCTGAATCAAGTGAACCTACTCAGTAGTCTCCTAGACAAGACGAGGTCCCAACATAGCTGCCTTTCCTACCACCAGCCAACACACGGATGATCGGCATGGCCTACCATACAAATCCTCATATGGAGCCATCTAAATAGTATCCTAGAAGCTATTATTATAAGAGAACTCAATCAGGGGTATATTATTCACCTAAGAACCCCCAAAATCTAGGACTCATGGCTTTAGTATGTCCTCTAGAACCTGAATCATGTACTCTAATTGGCCATCTATCTGAGGGTGGTATGCTATGCTCAGAAGCACCTGTGTACACAGCACCCTCTGGAAACTATGCCAGAAATGATATGTAAATCGGGTGTCCCTATCTGAAACAATAGAATGAGAAACCCTATGAAGTTATACCACCTCTCAGATATACAACTTTCTAAGCTCATCGACACCAAAGGTATCCTTGATCGGTAAGAAGTGAGAGACCTTCATAAGCCTATCAACTATGACCCACACAACATCGTTGCCCCTGGGAGACCTTTGTAACCCCATCACGAAATCCATCGTGACATCATCCCATTTCCACTTAGGAATGGGTAGCTGCTATAAAAGTCTAGTTGGTCACTGATGTTCCACATTCACCTACTGATAGGTGGAACACCTCATAACAAAACCAGCTACTTCTCACTTCATACCTGGCAACCAGTATAGATGTCACAAGTCACGGTACATCTTGGTGACTCCGGGATGCAATGCCCAAGATGAAGCATGAAACTACTACATCAGCTCCTCACGTATATCCCTTGGAACCCACAAATTTCCATGGACACGTATAACTTCATCCTCACCTGTCATTCATCTAGGAGGAGGGTCCTCACCTTCCACACTCTCCCATAGAACTAGGCCTTCAGAATCTGATAGCTGCCTCATCCTCACTCTGTCCAGCAGGGTAGAGGTAACAACCAATGATGAAAGATAAGTCTATCCTTGACTGTTGTGCACCTCCAAATTCATCTCATATAACAAATCCATAATCTACCACTCACTACTGGCCTCCTGCACTACCTATATCTGAGTCCTCATTCTTAGTGCATCAGCCACTACATTACCTTTTCCAAGCATATAGGTTAGCTCAAAGTCAGACGACTGAAGTTATTCTACCCACTGTCGTTGTCTCATATTCAAATCATGCTAATTGAAGATGTATTTGAGACTTTTTTGGTCTGTTTACACCATATAACGCTCCCCCAATAAATAATTTCTCCATCAACGGGAATCATGAACAACTATAGAAAACTCGATATCACGATTCAGGTAATTTCTCTCATGTGGATTCAACTATCGAGACTCGTACGCAACTACTCAATCTCCCAGCATAAGCACTGCTCCCGGACCAATACCAGATGCATAGAAGTACATAGTATAACTCTTTCCCGGCTCTGGAAATATCAGTATCTTCACTGAAGTCAAACATCCCTTCAACTCATGAAATGTTGTGTCGCAAGATTATGACTATTCAAAATTCACACATTTCTTAGTCAAGCCCATCATTTTCACTACTAAGCATGAGAAGTCCTGTATAAAATGCTAGTATTATCCAGCTATCCCCAAGAAACTATGCACCTTAAAAATGTTCTTCAGATGCTCCCAGGTAACTACTGGCTCACCTTCTCTAGGTCCATTGATACTCTTGTCTTTGAGATGACGTGACCCAGGAAGTGAATCTGATCCATCCAGAAGTGGCATTTTGTGAGCTTAGCATAAAACTGATTCTCTCTCAGTGTATTCAAGATGATCTTGAGGTGTTTGGTATGGTCGTGTTGATTTTGAGAATACAACAAGATATCTTCCATGAAAACCACCATAAAGGAATATAGGTAATGATGGAACACTCGGTTCATTAGTTACATGAAAACTGATGGCATGTTTGTGAGACCAAACGTCATAACCAAGTATTCATAGAGATTATACCTGCTACAAAAGGTTTTACGAGGTATTTATATAGGTCGAACACATACCTGGACATATCCAGAACTTAATTCAACCTTCAAGAACACTGGAGCTCCTTGAACTTGATCAAACAGGTCATTTATTCGTGGTAAGGTATACTAGTTTTTAACCGCCAACTGGTTCAGTTTTTGATAGTCCACACAAAGTCTAAGAGTATCGCCCACCTTCTTCACGAAAAGGACTGGTGATCCCCATGTTGAAGTACTGGGTCAGATAAAACCATTAGCTTCCAGATCTTACAACTACCTCTTGATCTCTTGCAACTCCGTTGTAGACATCGTATAAAGAGGAATCGATAACGGTGCAGCTCCTAGAACTAGCTCGATAGTGAAATCCACCTCTCTAATTGGAGGTAAGACTGAGAAGTAGTCTGGGAAAACATCCCTAAAATGATCAACCACTAAAGGAAAATTTGTCAGACATGTTCCCTAATAATCCAGATATAAACTCACAATCTAGGCTATCATCCCACCTAGCCCATGATGCTCGGGTCTAGCTCTGCTTTCCTAGACATCTCATTCACCCTTGTGTAGAAACATTCCTCCACCTGGTGATGTGAAACTCACCCTGTGGAGATATCAATCAACAAAGACTTGAAAAGAAACCAACAAGTCTATTCTGAGGATGACATCAAACCTTGTCTCTCTAAGATATAGAGATCCCAGAAGAAGTGACATCCACCAATATCAAGGGGGAACTCCTTGTACAAACATAAACCTTCCATTATTATCCCTAACGGAGTTTCAATTATCATAATGTTCTCAAAATTATAAACACAAAGCTCAAGGATCTCCACAATGGGCATGGATATAAAACTATGAGAAGTTACTGTATCAAAAAGTGCAGAAGATAAAACATAGACGACTAGAATAGTACCTATGATAGCAGAAGGTATGGGATCTTGCTCATGTTGGATCAGTTTCACTGCATATGTCTGACCTATATCGCGGCCCTATGACATAGCTTGGCTACCATGAGCTGACCCGCCTTGTTGTTGCTAAGATCCTGGGGTCTGGCTACCACGGCCATACCCACTACTTTGGCCTACACGCCCCGATGTATTCCAGTTTCTAGACTTGTGGGAAGCTAATGACCCTCCTCATACACATGGAGTCTGTAAAGAACCTCTCTCACTAGACACTGGTGGAAATTTCCTAAAAAAGTGTTGTAGATAGTCCATATTACCGCAAGATCATCACTCAACTGAGTCCTTCAGGCACTACGGTCTGGTATTCCCAACTCTTCCACACGGATAGCACCTCACGTGGATACAATAAGATACATCATGAATGCTCTTATTCCTAGTAGAAAACTTGATATGATGCTTCTTGCTTATAGTCAATACAGTACCAGATCTCGGTGTTGAACCTCCCTGGCTCGTACCCCCATATTCCCATAGGTTGCGCTCGGTAATCAGTGCCTGATTCACAATGGAATGTACAAAAAAAACTTGAAAACATTCACCTGATATCAGATGTCATATCAAAGACCATCCTCAATTCACCTATCTCTCAATGCCTCATTACCCATCAGAATAGGTGTGAATCGCTAAAGCCCTATAAAGCGGGAAGAATAGTCCATCACTGAAATGGTACCCTACTCCAAATTCATGAACTCCCAGGCTCGATCGGGCCTGAGGGTCTCAGGAAATAACTAGTCATAGAAGACTATCTAGAAGTCTCCCCATGCCATGTCCTGATAGTTATCTATCTACATGATAACATCCCACCACCTCTTGGAAGAATCATATAGCATATAAATTTCATGCTTAACCCTCCTCTCAAGAGGCATCTCAAGATGCTCAAAGATAGTCAGCACTAATTCCAGTCACGATTCCACAACATGTGGTCTGCCATCCCCTGAAAATGTAGGTGGATGCTACCGATAGAATATACACGTAAGTTCTTCCATAGATGTGGCAGCCTGTGGTGCTCCCTGGAAGGTCTACATGATCCTCACAAAACCTTCTCGGAACTGTGTGTCTACAACTGTGTCTGGTATAACAGCTAGTGCCACAACTAGCACAACTAGAGGGTCTATTGGTATCCCATGGCCTACCACCTCTGGTGTATACTCACTTCCACTCTCCTAGTAGAATTCTCTAGGTCTTTGTGGAAGCATTTCTCTATGAATTACCGCACACACACCTCAGCATAAGTTTTAAAAAAGAGAAGACTGCCACTCAGAAGTGAAAAATTGGACAGAGAAAGAAACAAACTCAAGGTTTTCAAAATAGGATTACACGGAGTGTATAAATACTTACACGGCGTGTTCTCATAGGACTCTACATGGGAGTTTACTTATGCCCAACATGGCTGTGTAACACCCCATGTACATGGTGTGTTCCCCAAGATACACAGCATGTACTTGGTTTTCCCTTCCTGCCCATATACTTATACATGGATAGAACTACATGGTTCTTTTAGTGTAGGACTACATGGCGTGTTCACCCTAGACACAACGTGTACATCAAAATTTCCATCCACCTGTGTTGTTATTCGCATGTCTGGATACATGATCAACTTCTACATGGTGTGTACTCACATTACACAATGTTTCCTTCTCAAAGCTCGACAACCCATGTTCCCTCCTCACACTGAAGGTTACACGGTAAAGGATTACATGACGTGTATACATGGTACATGACATGTTCTTATGAAAACATGGAACACATTATTCCCCAAATAGTAAGAACACACTGCATGTCAGGCTAGACTACACGTCTTGTATATCGGTTTTTTCATAACAAAAACTCCAAAATTCCAAGAAAATCCATGTTCTACAGAAAACCAACCAGTGGGATTCCAAATTCTGATCTGTGAGGGCCCATACTCCCCACAATTCAATGTTTGGAACCCAAGAAAAATATGTAATAATAAAATTATACATAAAAACTAAATCATGATCCACAAAATTCTGATCCAAGAGGGTCCATACACATCAAGAACCAAAGTTTGGAATCAATTACATCCAACCCATATCACGTACCAATGCACCTATCACAACAGGATGCTTAGCTATCACATCATCTATCACAACAGCATACGATAACTAATGTAACCTATATGGCATGGAATAATGCATGGAATTTTATTCTAATAAGTTTTTATATTATGAATGAGATGGAACACCCTCATATCATCAGGTTTCAACTAAAATAGAACCCACAATTGCATCAATATTAATAGTAGAAATCAAGTGCATCACCCAACGTTGAAATCTGTACAACTGTAAAACCATAAAATCGCAATTAATTGGAGGTAATTTAGCTTTTCCTTGTACACAGGGTAGCTAATCTCGAGCAAAACTAATTACCACATCCGTTTTTATTTCATATCTAGTCTATAAGCTCCAAATAGTAATTCAAGAAGAAATAAATCCTCTGATACCACTTTGTAACATCCTGAATCCGGATTCCACTAAAAGATTCCCCATACCCGGTAGTCCACATGGCCTCAAGCACATTTCCCCAAACACCAGAGGCTGCCAACTAGAAGAGAGGGCCTTGGTTGTGATAGTGGGGAAACTATTCCCTCATTGGCAGAGTGTAACATAGCGGAAGAAATATTAACAAATAGCGTAAGTAATAAATAGAATGTAACTAAAATAAAACCATGGAAGTCTGATTGATAAATATCCAAGTCTCAAGACATATAAATGATAATTCAGCATGTTTTATGTTGTAAGAAATTATCCAAAATAGTATACACTACAATTAGATACACATATAATACAAGTGCAGAAACAGAAATGAAACTCAGAAGCATCACAAGCCTCAGCTTGGTCTCATGATCTCCTGCTCCTAAGTAGTAATCAAGTACCCTGTATAAGGGAGATTTTCCTTGTCTACACCTATTATCAAATAATATATTTGGGCCCAAAAGCATGACCCAAACAGGGTGTGATACTAATCTCAGTAGGCAACCACCAAATATTTATGCCTAACAGTCAGTGAATATATATATGCAACGGTAGTAAGGGAAAACAGTAACTAGGAAGTGCTTGATTAACTATCCATTTATTCTGTTTATGTTTTTTATCAATTCAGTTTCTTTTAGGTACAACTATCTCAAGATTCATACTTTTCCTACAATTACCCTGTATAGAAGTAAACATAGAAAATGTCTCAAAAGATCATCTAGATAAAAAGTGATAACTAAATCCAAGATTCTGCTTTGGCTTGGAAGATGCATCATAAGTAATTACATTTCATTTAACAAGTTCTATGAACTTTACAAAGTTCTTGAAGTCTATCCTAGGCCCGTCGACCCCCCCATACCAAAGTAATTGTCAACTTGTGACATAACCATTTCGCATTTAAGAATATCATCTTTTCAGCATTTAATTATTTTTTCAGTTGCCAATAGAGCCCATCCTAGGTATCCATCAATGGACCTAGGATTATCTCGGCATTTAAAAAGAAGACTCAGTAAGCCTGACCACCAGAACTCGGCTCACTCATGGCCCTTAAGTAATTAACCTCTTGAGTCTGTCCATTGACTTTTAACTAATACAAAGGTTCACCCAAGGTAAGCAAGGTGTAATTAGTCACACGATATCAACCTTTTCTTTTAACTGAGACTATGGATCACCCATGGCTAATTACCTCTTTTAACCATTTATCATTTCATTTCAAAAACAATACGTGTGAATTAAACTATCACATGGCTTTTAAACATAACAACTCACGTGGGCAATTTACATAGCAGGAAACACATGAAAATTAAACTATTGCATGGTTTTAATCATAACAATATATATTATTCTAACCAACCCCAAAAAGGGAAAACATTCACAAGCCTCAAGGCGTTCTTGTCAAATGTCTAACCATGGTAAACACACCCATGGGGTGTCCCTAAATCAAACAATCAACAATCACATGCTTCAATTTCATATAATCAAATACCTAAACATCATTAAGCATCAATAGGTTTTAATTCTAGAGAAAAATCCCAAAGATGGTCTCATTCCATTTTGTCACATATATCAACTCGATATTTAACCAAAGGAACAAGAACACCTACCTCGATGTCGTATAACTAATATAATCCAACATCGTCCCTTGAATTGGCCTAGAACGACATAAATCTAAGAAAAGAGGTAAATCATTAAACCTTTAAAAACTTTTCCAATAACTAAAATTATCAGTAATGGATCAAGGAGAATAAATCTCTTACTGAGAGGAATTCAAGGAGACAGACAAAACTTGAATCAGGTTCCGAACGATGAAATGGGAGAAGAATCAACTCATGCGGCTCCATGTTCTTCACCTGGCGACTGTTTTGTCTAGGAGAAGAGAAAATGAGGATACTTCCCATTTTAAGCCGAAATTTATTAGTACATAGTGTTTAATTTAATATACACGGTGTGTATATCATTTTATTGTTCATAATTTCATTGACTTACTTTACACGCCCTGCACCGACCTTGCTGACATTACTACACGGCATGTACTAGGAAGTACATGGCGTGTAGTGTCCTTTTTCTTCTCTTCCTAGAAAACGAAATCACACACCATGTATCCCCATCCTACATGGCTAGAAAACACAGTGTGTACATAGTATTGCACTGTGTGTTATACTAAAACTTAACTTTTTTTCAGTTTTCCTCATTTTCTCAAAAATAACTCAAAGGACAAAAAAGAAACCCATACATATTAAGAAGAACCAGGTTGTTACAATTTTCATTATATGTCTCTCCCTTGTGATTTTATGGTTACTGTTGAAACTTTATGGGGTTTTCACTCCATTATAGAGATGTATTCTTGAATCTAGAATTGTATTCTCATGATTCTTATGATTTTTTTATATTGAATAAGGATGTAAAGACTGTTTTATTTTGTTGTAATGAGAATTAAGTTCAAGTTTGGTTTGTTGTGTTAGCCTATTTTAATTGGTATATTGTTCACTGTTGTGAATCATTTAATTTTTTCCATATTTTTAGAATGAGAACATGTGTTTTCTATTTTGTCTATATGTAATAAACTATAAATTAACATTGTTAGTGGATTCAAATTTTAGGAACCAAAATACCCAATAAGATCTTGGGCTATTGCCTGTGAACTACCTCCCATGCAGGGGGCATCCCCCATGCATTAATTTAAATACATTTTTATCCATATATTTATATATATTTATATAATTATTTTTAAATACATTTATAAAATATATGTTTGTGTGTGTGTATGTGATATATATATATATACCTATGTTTCTTTTAGTATATTATATATTAATGTTCATTTACATATATTAGAATATAAATTTACATCTATTTATTAATACACACATATGTATATATAAACATTATATATAAATTTTTACTGGTATATATATTCCAACATTTTTAAAATGTAAATAAATGGTGAGATACTTTTTCAGATAAAATGGATAAAAATTATTTCCATATTATTTATATATTGAAAAATATATTTTATGTGTGAAAATTTTTAAATATTTATTTATACATTTAAAATTTTATATGTAAATATATACAAATATGTATATATATGTATATATTTAAATATAAATAACACAAAAATGTGAAAAATAATAAACTTTTAACACCATAATATCTAAATGAAAGTAATCCTTGTTAATAAATTCATTCTATATCGAAAAAAGATAAGAAGACCCCCTTAAATGAGGCAAAATTCCATCAAATGTTAACAAATTAAGTTTCCCTAACAAAAAAACTAAATTTTAGAGGCCTTACAAATATTTTTAACCTCAAAAAACGCAAATAAAGGTTCCTCCAAGTCATAACATCTTTTATCTTTTTGAAATATTTGATTTGATATGTGGTAGAGCCCAAACGGACACTCAGATAAAAAGTTATGTTCGTTTGATGTTTAAATCATGTTTTAAACTTATTTTATACCATTCATTAATTTATTGAATTTTCCTATAATAAAATTTTTATTAAATGACTTCTACTCCATAATAATTAGTATATTTTTAATTAATATTATTTTTTAATTATTTTATTAACCATTTTTTACTAAATATCATATATATTAGGTGTAATTACAGATTTAGAATTATATAAATCATGTTTAAGAAAATATATTATATTTATATCAATATAAATATATTTATATATCAACATATGATTTTTGATAAAATATAAACATTTTAATGAAATATACATTTTATCAATGTAAAAAAGAATTGACTAAGACCATCATTAATCTTCATTGAAAAAATATTGATAAAAGTGATCTTTATCAACACTAAAAAACACTGACAAATGGGTTCTTTTATTAGCACTTTTTTAGTGTTGATAAAGTTATCCTTTATCACTACCTTAAGTAGGCATTGATAAACATTCCCTATTTATTAGCACTTTTTTTAGTGGTGATAAAGGGTAGTGCTAAATATTGTGAAATATATAGTGGTGTGCAATGTAAATTTAAATTATATTTTTTGTTTAATGTCATATTTTTATTTCAATTTTTTTATTGGTTGTTTTAGAGTTCTAAAAATATAGTTATTATCACTCTACAGTAGCCGATAGATGTTTTATTAGTTCTAGTTATAGCATTGATAAATTCAACTTTTATCATCACTAGAGGAAATGATTATAAAAGTGTTGTTATCAACACTAAAAATTAGAAATGATAAAGGATGTATTTACTGGTGCTAAAAACACACTCATAAAGTGCCCTTTTATCCTCATTTTTTATCACTGGTAAAAATGGTCATTATCAGTTATTTTTTTAGTGCGGATAAAAGTGCCTAGCTTTTATCATCACTTAGGAAATCAACTCTATTTCAATGCTGATTTAATTGATTTTTAGTATCGATAGAAGAACAAACTATAGTGGTGTATAAAAATATAAAAAATCATGAGTTTTTACATGCATACATATATGTGTGTGTTAAATATATACCTATATACATACATACATATATATTAATATATATATACACAGACACATACTTGAATTCATACCTACAAATTAATATAAAAATATACATGCATACTTACATATATGTATTTAATTGCAAGTACATAAATATATTAATACAATTATATTGAAATATACATACATAAAATTATGTAAAATTATAAGTATACACATGCACACATACATGCGTATACATAAATATATATACAAATATATATACACAGAATAGGCCTTGAGCCAAAAATTTGGGCCTACGGGCCATGTAATGTGCTAAATGCCCACTGGGCCTTCGGGCTATGTAATGGGTCTCCCTCTACCTAGTTAAAGAGGTATTTTCTTTGCTTTAATAATAAATGAGGCCTTGGCCCCAACCTTTTAAAAAAATATTAATATACATATACACACACACATACACATGCATGCGTACATAAACATATAGTAATATAAGTATACACGTACATATGAACATATATATATATAATAAGTATGCATGTGCATGAATATGTACAGATATATTAATACAAGTACATATATAATATATGTATACACCCACATACATACATATATATATATGAAAATATAAGTACATATATATATAATATATGTATACACATACATACATATATATATATATTAATATTAGTACATACATGTTGTTATGAAATGTTATTAATGGATGTCATAAGTATGAAAATAATGATGACTCCTTAATTCCCAATTAATTCCCCTCCTAATGGCCAGCCTTTCATACTCTCACCTTTGGATCAAATATCATGTACTCTATAAATATATTGATATGTTAATGAAATGAGATGGAATTTTGGCTCTACATTGTGTTCTCTATTTCTTTTATTTCTTTTGTATTTGTATTTCCATTTTTTATTATCATCGTCATATGAAAATTTGACATTCTCTTTCCCAACGATGTGATTCGCCTACAACCGATCTTACATTTCTGTTATCGAAATGCTTCGCGGTTTTGATGTGGCAGTGTTTTCACATTCTTTTCCACATCCTTTTCTGTAGTTTTACTAGATTTTTAATATCAAAGTGTTGTATTTTGTTAAATAATTTGTTTGTTGTGTTTTTTGTACATTAATTTGTAAAATAAATATTTTTATGTAAATAATCTATTTTGATGATTAATTGTGTTATTTTGAATAATTTTCAAATTAAATAATTTTTTTTATTTTAACTTTCATTTTTTTATTCTTTCAAATTTTCACTTCTTCTAATTTTCTTTCTAGTTAGTTTATTAATTTATTAATTTAAGTAATTATTTATTTTTAATTTGTAAATAAATAACTCATTATAGTTTTTAGTCTTTTAATAATTTAATTAGTGTGAACAATTTAATTTTATTCAATTAATATTTTTATTCTTTAATTTAATTAATTATTTAATTAATTAATTATTTAATTAATTAATTCTGTAAATAATTTAAGCAAGTAACTTTAATTACTTTGAATTGTTCTTAAATTAATTTGTTTATAATATTTAATATAAATAAGTTCATTATTTTAAATAGCGCATAATTAATTTTATCATTTAAATTTGATTTTTTTTATTTAGTTTTTAATTCTATTTGTTAATTTAATTGATTTAGTTATTAATTTATTTGTTTTTAGTTTTATTAAATTATTTATTTCTTTAAATTCATTTATTTATTTATTTTTTGCAGATGTTACAGTGGCACTGCTTCCTCTATTATGGTGGCACGTCTCACTGTTCCACACCCATCATATGGTGCCACCACCTCCACCCCTTTCTTCATAGTGGCACTGCTCCATGCTTCCACTGTATCCCCCACCTCATTTTGCAACTGTGAGCATCACTCACGGTGCCACAAAAACCATCCACTATTTCATCCTCACAGTCTCATCGTTCCCACACTCACGGTCTCACTATTCCCACACTCACGGTGCCACCTCCAATCCCATAGCACCGTTTCAGAACCGGTGCCACCATATCCTTACCTCTGTTCTGCTTCCAACACTAGCAATGCAGCAATAATACATCAAAATCCAAGCAGCATATAAAAATTAACACAACAGAAAAACATGAACCATTACAACAAGATCAAAATAAATGACTAGATTCGCATATGAAGAACATCAAATTGAAACATCAATATTTCAAACTTAAGAAACCCAAATCAGTATCTTACCCACACCATTAGTTCATCTGCTCTTCACTGTGAGAAACCAAGTCACCACCACCCATCGTTCCACACCCTACGCACCTGCTCGTCGTCCACACCCCCTTTTCCAACCTCTGTGTCGGTGCCACTCCCTCTCCCTGCGCCGCACGAACCAAACCCCCCTAATTCATCCTTTTTATTTTCTTTATTATAATTATTATATTATACTAATTATAATAATAACATCATAAAATATATAATACACTATATAATATACATAACATATAATAAACATATTTATATATATAATATTAATTACTTTTTTTATAATAAGTAAATATTAATAAATAAATATGATATATATTAAACATATATTAGTAATAATAATATTAGGTATTATAAAATATATTTTTTTTATAATTATTCTCATTAATTTCAAGTAGTGATATAATATATGGTATATATTAGTTTCATTTTTATGACTCACATGTGTTTTTTATGCAGAGGGAGGGTTGTGGCTTGGCCCACGTGACTCATTATTCAGTTAGGACAAACCTCTCCAGTGACTAGCACGGAAGAAGTAGAACTATGAAAGCTTCACGTGGAGGTCGGGGAACACTTCAGATGAGATTCCAGAGAAATCGATTATGGGGTCATCAGCATTCACTGGGGGTGATAGGGGAGATACAGGGAACAGATAGCAATCATTGGGACTGTTCAACACTTCTCGACTGGGTCTTCATTCTTCCTAATCATACATCCAGAGGATCTAGCGATCCCTAGAGTTTTCTCCACTTCTAGGAAGAAGATTTTAGGCTTTAAAGCAGCAGATTGACATACCATATCTTGATTCCCAGGGTGGGACATCGAGGAAAACTCCAGCATCGCCTCCACCATCAAATTTTCGTGCCATTGTCGGGGAGGCCAGGTGTGATATAAAAAAAACAAAACAAAAATTCACATAAAAAATAAATAAATAAAATAAAATAAACTAAAAAACTACAAAAAGAAAATTGAAATTCAAAAAAAAATTGTGAACCTACTACATGAAAACCAGGTCTAAGTCGGAATACATGGTATCTGGTAATCCTGAAATTGATAAGCACCTCAAGGAATTAAAAAGGAACAAAGAAAAGATCAAAATAAAAGATAACAGAAATGAAAACTTGAAAAATCCACTTCCTGTGAATTTGAACCAACCTGGAATGATGAACCCACCTGAAAATGAGAAAGTTGAGAGGCATGGTTTGAGAGAGTTCTTGCTTCCTTTGGTGTCTAGTAACCCTTCATACATTAGACTCTCTCCTAGGTCCAGGAATTATGAAATCAAGCAATCAATGCTTAGTCAGCTGCCTACCTTCAATGGAATTCCTAGCAAAGACTCTATTGACTTCATTAGAGCCTTCTATTGTAGTGTCCAGCAGCTACCACTTAGGGGTCTCACTGAGGAAGAGATTAAACTGAGATTTTTCTTCTTCTACCTCTAGGGAGATGCTAGGAATTGGTTTCAACAGTTAGAAGAAAAAATATTTGTCACCTGGGATCAAGTTTATAATTCTTTCACAATGAAATTCTATCTTTGGAGGTTGACATTTGAAATTAGGCACAAAATAACTGGATTCATTCAGGATGAAGGAGAACCGTTTCATGAATCCTGGGATAGGTTTAGAGGATTTCATAGGTAGTTTCCAAACCATCAATGTACACCACAATTCCTCATGGACACCTTCTACAATAGTCTCACCCATTACCACCAAACCTTGGTGGACCAGTCTTCTGGAGGGGACTTTAGTGATAGGACTACTGAGGAGATCAAAAAAATCTTTAATACCTTAGCTCAAAAATCCCATCACAAATGCTCTAGGAGGAGAACCATTGTGAGAAAGGAAACCGCCCCTTCTCCTCAAGATAAAGCCTAAGCTACTGGGTTCTTTAATGAGAACACAAATCATACCCTTAAGGAGCAGTTCCACCATAGTGGCATGTATGGCCATTCTCAAACCTGCTGTCCAAACATCGATATGCTTGTCCAGCCAAATGAGAGTGCCAACTATGCTGGCTATGGACCTCAGATGTAGCCAAGGGAAGATCCTTTTTCCAAAAACTACAATCAGGGGTATACGAACCATCTAAACCTTTCATAGAGGAAATATGGAGTCCTCTGACCTACTTCCCCTCCTCGATTCCAGCTTCCTCCTAGGTAGTAATTCCAACCCCAACCCCAAACTAAGGCTGAGTCATCCAACTCAAAAGATGAGGTGAGAGACTTGTTCCATAAGTTCATAGGAAGGTTTGATTAACAAAAGACCAAAAATGATTATGATAAAGTTCAAATAGATGCGATAATGAAGAACTTGTAAATTCAAATAGGGCAGTTGGCTAGGGATGCTAGTAATATAGAAAAGGGTAGGGTGGTTGGAACCACTAAATCCAATCCTAGGGTTAATTCTAGGGATGTGAATACCATAAGTGGTCTCCAAACTCACCAAGATCCTAGGAAAGATCCCCAAAATTCTGAAAATGAGAAAATTGATGAATCTCGAAACTAAAATCTAAAAGAACCTAAATCTGGAAAACTGGACAGCACCACTGGAATCCCTCTAGTTCCTGCTATTCTAGCTCAAAAATCCAAAGAAAATGGCATGAAAAACAAATACCATAAAGGGAAGAAAATTTTTGAAGAGGAATCTGTAGAGATGCCCCCAATTGTGAGGAATGTTTTCCCTACAATCCCATTCCCACAAATAATTAAGCAACCAATTCATGATTCTGAACTATTGAAATTTTCAAAAGTGGTTAAAAATATGAACATTGATATCCCATTCATGGAAGCCTTGATTCAAAGCCCATAATATCTGAAATCAGTCAATAAAATCTGTTCAAACAAAAAGACATTGGAATAATTTTCCACCTATAAATTAATAAAGGAGTGTAGTGTCATCTTGAAAAATAGGATACCTCCTAAGCTTCAGGACCCAGGAAGTTTTGTCATCCCTTTCACCTTTGGGGATAAAGGTGGTAAGTTCAATTGTTTGTGTGATTTGGGTACTATTATTAATCTGATTCCCCTGTCACTTTTTCATCACCTGAGATTAGGAGTTCCCCAACCCACCATTATTGTATTACATCTTTCTGATAGGTCCATTACTCATCCAGTGGGTAGGGTCAATGATCTGTTAGTGAGAGTGGAAAAACTCCCTTTTCCTGATTATTTTCTTATCCTTGATATGGAGTGTGACTAGGAGGTCCCTATCATTCTCGGTAGGCCCTTCCTGGCCATAGAGGGAGCTTTGATAGATGTGTCTAAGGGTAAACTGATTTTCAATATGGGTGAACAGAAAGAATAATTCAATGTGTTTAAGAAAAACTAAGAACCCACCCACCCAATTTTCTCAAAATATGAGATGTTAGTTGTTGAGAGTAGTGTTGATAAGGAGGAAGAAGAGTTTTTTAGAATGATAGCCTAAATCAATAGTGAACCAAAAATCCCTATTCTCGCTTGCATGGGGATCATCTCAAGTAAGGAGAGATAATTTTTTTATGAGTATGAGGGAGAATTTTTGTAAAACCTAGATGAGTTTGTTTTAGAGAACATTATTACCCTGAGATAGGAGTCTAAATTTGAGGAGATTTTTTTTTGGAAGCTCTAATGATGAGAAAGAAGCCTTCTCTATTGCCTTCTTTAAGAGGAATCATGAAGAACTTGGGCCACCCAGGCCCAAGTGTCTTCCCCCAAGAAAGTCACCACCCACCCATCAACTCAAGCCCCTCCCTTCCCATCTCAAATATTTCTTTTTAGGAGAAAGTTCCAACCTTCTAGTGATCATTTTATCCAACCTGGAGGTGAGTCAAGAGAAAAATATTCTTAGTGTTTTGAAGAAGTACAAGTCAGTTATAGGCTGGTCGATTGCTGATATCAAGGGGATAAGTTCAGCCTTCTGCATGCATAAAATTTCCATGGAACCTAAGTGTAAGCCTAGAGTAGAATCCAAAAGAAGACTCAACCCAAACATGAAGGAAGTTGTGATAGAAGAAGTGATTAGGTTGCTTGATGCTGGAATAATTTTTCTCATTTCTGATAGCCCCTGGGTAAGTCCTTCCCAGGTGGTACCCAAAAAGAGTGGAGTGATAGTGGTCACTAATGAAAAGAATGAGAAAATCCATAAAATAGTAGTGAATAAATGGAGAGTCTTTATAGACTACAGAAAGGTGAATGATTCCATAAGAAAGGATCACTTTCCCATGTCATTTTTGGATCAAATGTTATAGAGATTAGCAAGAAATGAATTCTTCTACTTTCTTGATGGTTATTATGGTTACAACTAGATTTCCATTTCACCTTATGACCAAGAGAAAACCAACTTCAACTGTCCATTTGGGAAATTTTTCTACCAAAGGATTCCCTTTGGATTGTGTGGTTGTCCTACTACTTTTCAGAGGTGCATGATGGCAATTTTTTCAGAAATGTTTGAAAGGACAATTGAAGTGTTCATGGATGATTTTTCTATTCTAGGAATTAACTTTTAGAACTGTCTAAAAAATATGAAACTAGTGTTAGAAAGGTGCCAAGAGACAAACTTGGTATTAAAATGCGAAAAGTTCCAATTCAGGTCCACTAAAGGTATATATTTGGGACACAAAGTTTCTAATAAAGGGATAGATATTGATAATGCTAAAGTTTAGGTCATAAAAAAGCTTCCCACACCTGAAAATATCAAAGGAATCAGAATTTTCTTAGGTCATTCTAGGTTCTACAGGAGGTTCATTAAGTACTTTTCTAAGATTACTAGACCCTTGTGCTCCCTGTTGGTTAAGGACACACCCTTTTTCTTCGATGAGAAATTTCTAGAGGCCTTTAATCTACTGAAGGGGAAGTTGAATACTTCACTTATAATCACTACTCCTGACTGGAATCTTTCCTTTGAGGTGTTGTGTGATTCTAGTGACTTTACAGTAGGAGTTTTCTTGGGACAGAGGAAGTATAGGAAACTAAATAATATTTACTATGCAAGAAATCTACTAGATGATTCCCAAAAGAATTATTCTACCATTGAAAAGTATTTGTCTACTGTGATGTTTTCTTTGGAAGGTAGTACTTGATAGGATCAAGGATCATAATTTTCATAGATCATTTAGCCCTAAAGTACTTGTTGGCTAAAAAGGACTCAAAACCCAGACTCGTGAGATGGACCTTGTAGTTAGAGGAGTTTGATTTAGTGATTAAGGATAGGAAATGGGCTAAGAATGTAGTTGTATATCACTTGTCTCGATTTCCCAATACCCCAAGTAAGGAACAAAGAGAGATCAACACTTCTTTCCCTAATGAACAACTTTTTTCTGCCTCTGTGCAGTAGTTTTCTTGGTTCGCAGACTATGCCAACTTTCTGGCAGCTTGAGTCATGCCCAAGGATCTCTCACACAACCATAGGAAGAGGTTTATATCTGAGCTGAAATATTATATTGGGTATGACCCTTTTATCTTTAAGAGATGTGCTCATGGGATTTTGAGAATATGTATGGTTGAGAATAAGATTCTTTCCATACTTGAGAGCTTACATTCATCACCTTGGGGTGGCCAAAATGGAGGCGAAATGACTACTCAAAAGGTCATGCAGACTGGTTTCTACGGGCCAACATTATTTGAAGATGCTAAGAGTATGGTTATTGGCTGTGAGAAATGTCAAATGTTGGGAAATTTTGGAAGAAGGAAAGAACTTCCCCAAAAAGGAATTTTGGAGGTTTAAATCTTTGATGTGTGGGGATTGGACTTCATGATACCATTCCCATCCTCTTATGGGAATGGGTACATTTTGGTTGTTGTGTACTATGTGTCCATGAGGGTTGAGGCAGTAGCTTTTCCCAACAATTCAGCTTCTAGTGTTGTGAAATTCATCAAGAAAAACATCTTCTCCAGGTTCGGTGTGCCTCGAGCATTCATCACTAATAATGGGACTCACTTCAATAATTATAAGTTAAAAGGTTTTATGGAGAAGTATGGGTTCTCACATAGGATAGGAACCACTTACCACCCATATTCCATTGGGCAAGCATAAGTTTCAAACAGAGAACTCAAACAGATTTTAGAGAAAACACTGTCTAGATCTAGAAAGGACAGGTCAAGGAAGTTAGATGAGGCCCTGTAGGCCTATATAACTGCTTATAAGACTCCTGTAGGTATGTCACCATATAGTCTACTCTTTGGGAAAACACATCATCTACCTGTTGAGTTACAATAGAGATCTTATTGGGAAGTGAAGGCTCTTAACTTTGATTTTAAGTCTGCTGGTGGGAGGAGATTGTTAGAGCTAAGTGGGATGGAGAAAATTAGAAGAGATTCCTATGAGAATTCTGAAATTTAAAAAGAGTGAACAAAGGATTTTCATGACTCAATCTTTCAAAATAGGAATTTCAAGGTTGGTGATAAGGTCCTTCTTTTCAATTCAATATTGAAGTTGTTTCTAGGAAAGTTGAAGTCTAAGTGTTCAGGACCCTTTACCATTGTTCAAGTCTTAGTTAATGGAGCTGTTCAGATAGTTTGAGAAGAGAATCGACCATTTTTAGTCAACATTCAAATAATAAATCACTTCTTTGAAGGTTATTTAAAGGTCTTAGCTGCCATATCTCTGTTGGAAGAATGAGTTTTTTCAAGTCTAACTGAGGACAATAAACTTAGTGTTGCATGGGAACTAACCCATGGTTTCTTAGTTGTTTTTATTTTATTTTCATTATTCAATAAAGGTAACCCCTACTTATTGATCTCCAATTTAACCTTTTAACCACTTGATGGTTCTTCATGATCTTTTTTGTGTTAGAGAGAGAGTGGTTTCTTCCAGAAACTTGGCAAAGAAAACCCAAGGGAGAAATCCACTGCATCATATGGATAAAATTTCTTTCTACTCAATCCCTTAGGTTACTTATCTTGAACTTAAAACTCTACACTCTTATTTTAATTATTTCAACTTCCATGTTAAAGAAGAGAAGTAACCACCCAGTGCTATTGAAGAGGATCTGTCTATGGAAGTCAGTGTCAAAGCTTCAATAATTCAGGGAATTATTTTTCTCCCTTTCTCTACTTTTAATTACCTATTTAATCTTTACTATTAACTAAGTGTGGGGGAATTCTCCCTAACCTATGAAAAAGTGTTATGTGTTTCCTACATGGGTTTTAGATTTATAATATCTAATTTGTTGAAAAATTATTTTGAGGTACATTTTGAAACTTGCTACACCCACTGTTTTTCTTCTCATTGAGTTGTTACTGTACATCATTGTTAATAATGCTACCGGTTAAATGGAATTGATAAAATATTTTTTATACTCATAATTATTCAAATCATGAACATTTTAAGAATAAAACTAAGCTTATTGTTGGTGATGATTGGTGGGGTTTGGTTCTTCTGTTAGTTTATGTTTCACTTTTCTTTTTCTTTTTTATGTGGCAAAGCAAATTTTTGAACCTTGTTTCTACCCTCTCCATATCCTTTTTAAGATGAAGTGTCCATCTCTTTTGAACTTAAACTGTATTACACCATAGAATTCAACATTGGGGATAATATTGGGTTTTAAGTGTGGGGGAGAGGGGTTATTATAGTGTCGTGTCAAATTCCCCCTTCTTGAACCTGACTTTGTTTGAAAAAATGGTAAATTTTTTTCAAATATCATTCAAAATATTTCAAAAAAATCAAATTATTTCATCACTTTATGGCCATTGGAGGTTCATTTGTACTTCAATTCTATTTTTTATTGGATAACTATTTTCTGTTTGTTGAGAATGGAACTTATTCAGAAACTATTAAGTTTGAGTGATTGCTGAGTGGAATTGTTTATTTTCTTTATGGATCTGTCTATTTAGGAACTAAGGATGGTAGTGTGAGAGGATAGGTTTTGTGGAATAAGGATCATGACTTAGGGTAACTAGAAGTTCTCACTGGATCCTAGGGGAATCACATTTTTATTAAATAATATTCAATCACTTAAGGAAGTTAACTCAAACGATTATTATTTAAGTACTTTGTAACTAAAGTAAAATGGGAAAATGCGATCCCACGGTTGGTATTTGAGACAATGTGCATTGGGTGTGTTTCTGTGAATTAATAAATCCAATTTCAATCTTAATAAGTGCTATTCATAGTGCTCTGCACATGGAATATATTTTGAAAAAATATAAATAAAGTTCCCTTGTCAAAAATGAACTCATTAAAGTAAGGGGAATTTTAAACCCAGATAAAGAAGGGAGCAATTGACTTGGATAAAATTAATTTGAGTTGAATCAATAAAGTGATGGAATTAATGAACTTTAATTTTCGGAAACCTAGAGGAAGGTGAGAATGGAACGTTCCCTTGGTTAAGTTTAGAGTTCCAATTCATCTAACCTTTTATCACTACTTGAATCAGAACTTAAATTGGAAATTGAAGTAGTACAGTTAATGAGTACATGTAGGAGGCATAACATACTTGACAGTGTATGAATTTGTGATGCTTTTGACATCCAATGTGTATTTGAAGCTAGGCATGACATCATTTTGAACACCCTTTGAAAATCTGGACTCACTATTTGGTCCTATTCCTCTGGGTATTAAAGTTTAATCATGCACTTTTTTAAATGTAACTCACAAATCATCTTTCTGTTTTAAATTCAAAGGCATGTAATTGTTTGAGGAAAAACAAAGTTTTAAGTGTGGGGGAGTTTTATGTGGCGATGTTTTCACATTCTTTTACATATACTTTTTTATAGTTTTACTGGTTTATTAATATCAAAGTGTTTCATTTTTTTAATTAATTTTTTTTGTTTTGTTTTTTGTACATTAATTTTTAAAATAATCATTTTTATGTAAATAATCTATTTTAGTGATTAATTGTGTTATTTGGAATAATTTTCAAATTAAATAATAATTTTTATTTTAACTTTCATTTTTTTATTCTTTCAAATTTCCACTTCTTCTAATATTCTTTCTAGATTGTTTATTAATTCATTAATTTAAGTAATTATTTATTTTTAATTTGTAAATAAATAAATCATTTAATTTTTAGTCTTTTAATAATTTAATTAGTGTAAAAATTTTAATTTTATTAAATTAATATTTTTATTCTTTAATTTAATTAATTCTTTAATTAATTAATTTGGTAAATAATTTAAGCAAGTAACTGAAATTACTTTGAATTGTTCTTAAATTAATTTGTTTATAATATTTAATATAAATAAGTTCATTCTTTTAAATAATTCATAATTAATTTTATCATTTAACTTCTCTTTATTTTTATTTAGTTTTTAATTCTATTTGTTAATTTAATTGATTTAGTTATTAATTTATTTTTTTAGTTTTAGTAAATTATTTATTTCTTTAAATTCATTTATTTATTTTTTGTTTTGAAGATGTTACAGTGGAACCACTTCCTCTATTACGGTGGCACATCTCATCGTTCCACACCCATCATACGGTGCCACCGCCTCCACCCCTTTCTTCATGGTGGCACTGCTCCATGCCGCCACCGTACCCCCCACCTCACTGTGCCACCGTGAGAATCAATCACGGTGCCATAAAAACCAGACACCATTTCAGCCTCATAGTCTCATTGTTCCCACACTCACAGTCTCACTGTTCCCAGACTCATGGTTCCACCTCCAATCCCTTGGCATCGTTTTAGAACCGGTGCCACCATCTCCTTGCCTCTATTCTGCTTCCAACACCAGAAACACAGAAACAACACATCAAAATACAAGAATCATATAAAAATTGAACAAAAGAAAAACATGAACCATTACAGTAAGATCAAAAAAAATTACTGGATTCACAGATGAAGATCATCAAATTTAAACATCATGATTTCAAACTTAAGAAACCCAAATCAGTATCTTACCCACACCATTAGTTCATATGCTCTTCACTATGAGAAACCGAGTCACCTCCACCCATCGTTCCACCCCCAATGCACATGCTCGTCATCCACACTCCCTATTCCAACCTCTGCGTCGGCGCCTCTCCCTCTCCCTACGCCGCACAAACCGACCCCCCCCCCCAATTCATCCTTTTTATTTTTTTTATTATAATTATAATATTATACTAATTCTAATAATAACATCATAATATATATAATACACTGTATAATATACATAACATATAATAAACATACATATATATATAATATTAATTACTTTTGTTTTATAATAAGTAAATATTAATAAATAAATATGATAGATATTAAACATATATTACTAATAATAATATTAGGAATTATAAAATATATATATGTTTATAAGTATTTTCATTAATTTCAAGTAGTGATATAATATATGGTATATAGTTGTTTCATTTTTATGACTCACGTGCGTTTTTTTTGTAGAGGGAGAGTTGTGGCTCAGCACGTACGACTCATTATATTCAGTTAGGAGAAACCGCTCCAATGACCAGCACAGAAGAAGTAGAACTGTGAAAGCTCCACATGGAGGTTGGGGAACACTTAAAATGAGATTCCATAGACTTTGATTATGGGGTCATCAGCATTCATAGGGGGTGATAGGGGAGAGACGGGGAACATATATTAATCATCAGGACTAGTCAGCACTTCTCGACTGGGACTTCAATCTTCCTAATCATTCATCCAGAGGATCTGGTGATCCCTAGACTTTTTTCCACTTCCAGGAAGAAAATTTTAGGCATTGGAGCAGCAAATCAACATTCCACATCTTGATTCCCAGGGCAGTACATTGAGAAAAAATCCATCGTCGCATCCACCATCAAGTAGCAGGAATTGGAGCTTTTGGGAGATCAAGTAGGGAGATGAAAATCTTTATTTTCCTTGTGATATGTTTTTCTAAAACTTATTTCAACATGAACTTAATTGATTTTAATTCTATTTTTTCACTGAATCCAATCATTATGTCCGGCTAAACTCCTTGGGTGGTATGTTGGCTAGTTAGATTTGTTTACTCTGATTCACGCACTGCAACATTTTTTGGATCATCACTCTCACTGTTTGTGGTATGGTTTTCTTTTCAAAACAACGAGGTTGGGTGAAAATCAATATTGTTTGAATCTAAATGAAAATTGTTTCAATCTGTGGAATTCACTGACAAGTGAATCATTCTCAAATGGGAGATACACACTGAACTCAACTGAAAATTTGAGCTCAGTGACATCTGACGTTTTTTTCACCATTGGATGGAATGTCTTTTACAGTTGAAGGACTGTAAGGGTTTTCTCATCCCAAACTGACCAGATGATAAATCTAGCCAGTTTTCTTAAGTTGGATCCATATTCCTTTAACTTCAGTGCATGAATGAGGCTAAGCAATATCGAAATCATCCAGTGGGATTCCCCCTTACTCATTTATTGGTTGTTTTCATCACAATATTTCTTAATGTCTTATCTGCCCCCTTGCACTCACCAGTTCACCTTCACTTCCTCACACAGTGATTTTCACTCACTCCACTTCACCACCACTAACTTATTTTGTTTTTTTTTTGTGTTTTTTTTTAGTTTATTTTTTTAGATCACCAAGCACAACATTAGGCCTCTTAGTGGTTCGACCCTATCTTTCCACTTTTCTAAGTATTAATTAGGTTATAAATTTTATTTTTTCTCTCGTTCCCAACGATGCGCAAGCATGCAGGTTTAAATCAGTGTTTGATCAATTTCACAACACGTTATTAGCATGATCATCCTCTCTGCATTGCGCATCGTGACAACGCTGCCTTCATCCCCATCATTGGCATAAGAAAATATTTGTTGGAAAAAAGTATGTCACATGGTTTTATAAACATTATTCTTTTGACATACACTTTTGCATGCGCATCGACTCCTCTCATTTGAAGTGCTGCATCAAAAAGGAGAGTCTTATTTTATATTTAAGATATTGTTACATTTATTTTTCCCCTATTTATAAATATGAAAATAATATATTATTTTCTTAATCTTTTTTTGTGGGAAAAATAATGAGATTCTAAAGAGATATAGTGACTCACGGTTGAAAAATTTCACTTCATTCCCTGGAGAGAATGTGTTTAATTAATAACTGATGTGGTCGATCACAAGAAAAACATCATTCATCAAATTAATAAAAAACTACACCTCCAGAAGTGATTTAATTATGAACATTACGTACCCGTCATACGTCTAGAGGTTTAATGATAAACATTGTGTACCCATCGTGCATCGATCCGTTGAATGATGAACATCACGTACCCATCATACATCGAGCCGTTGAATGATGAACATCACGTACCTATCATATGTCGAGCTGTTTAATGATGAACATCGTGTACCCGTCGTACATTGATTCATTAAATGATCAACATCGTGTGCCTGTTGTACGTCGAGATGAAGTTTGATAAACATCGTGTACCCATCGTACATCGATCCAAAGTTTGATAAACATCACATACCCGTTGTACATCGAGACAAACTTTGAAGAACATCATGTTCTCGTCGTACATCGAGTCGAAGTTTGATGAACATTGTGTACCTTTCGTACGTCGAGACGAAGTTTGATGAACATTGTGTACTCGTCGTACGTTGAGCTGAAGTTTGATGATCATCGCGCACCAGTCGTATGTCAATCTGAATTCACTAATCATTCCATTAACCATGAAATTTCATATCTCTTATTTATTTTTCACCCTGAAGGTGTTAAGTTTGATTATGCTATATAAAAGTTCATGATGGAGATGATGTTTACTTTAAATATTTGTAAATATTTTTTTTATTTCTTTTCTCTTTATTTTATTTCTTATAAAATTTTATAGAGAAATTAAATATTCTTGATGAACAGGTATAAATATATTATATATATATTAATCCCCCTAAGTGGAAGAAATTGATGAAATTGTTGAGTTGAATATTCATGCAATTGTCTTTAAGACACTATAAAACTAGAACAAATAGTTTTATTCTGTTCCCTAGAGTGAATGAGAATATTTATTGAAAATGATTTATTTCATTCCCTGAAGTGGATGAAAATATACTTGATTTTATTATAAATCAAGTTCGAGGTGAATATGATGTTTTTTGAATGATCATTGTGTTTTATATTTTTATAAAAAATAATAAAAATATAACCACCGGAAGTGGTTTGATGACAATATATATTTACATAGAATAATAAATTTTATAAATATTTATAAAATAATACATCCCTAAAGGATGATGTGAAAATAATGTCCTTTGAAATTATATTGAATAATATCTTCATTTATCATTTATTGTTCTTGTAGCAATAATATCAAGGGAAAAATTATTATTTATCATATTCTTATGGATTATCAATATAATCTCATGTAATTCATCTGTCCCCTGAAGTGGATGTTGTTGTTCATATAATTCATAAATGAAATGATTGAATTACATAGTTTTGATAATCTGATATATATTATGAAAATGATTTTACCAACTAAAGTGGTTAAAAAAATGATCATCATAATCAATAAAATTTATATTTTCTACAAGATGATCATTATTTATAAATAATAAATTATCATTCATGTAGCATGAAATCCAATGAATGAATTCATTCCCCGATGTGAATGTAGTTTTAATTACTATATCTCATTCCTTGAAGTGAATTAAATTATTCATGAAAATTTTGATATAATTTGTGATATCATGAATATTTGAGAGTTGATGAGGTTTGATCAAATGATTTCTTTTTCATTTGATAAAGTGAATGTTGTTTATTAATTATTATTTTTTATGGTGATAAGGTATGTGTTATGAATTAAGAATATTCTTCCACGTTAGTTATCACTACCGCATTCACCATCTTCAAAAGACGTGGGGGCTTCTATCCCAGGTAGATGTATTGCAAAATAATATTTGGCCCTGAAGTTCCAAAATATTTCGGCCAGAAGTTCTAAATTATTCAATAATCTTATTGGTGATGGGCCCAACCCATTATGATTATATTATGAATTCATCAACCACTATAAGTGGAAATTATAATGACAAATATGAGTTTTTAAAATGAAATATCTTGGAGATCTTATATGCATCCATCTTGAATAAAAATATTTACAAATATTATTTTAATTAAATGATTCAAAATAACTCATATATACATTAGTATGTGCTCATATAAGTAAATTTACCGGTAGAGAAAATTAATTAATGACTCCAGAAGAGCAAATATATTCCTACCTGGTAGTACAAATTCATAATGATTTGTTATATCTGAAGTCTCGATGAGATATATAAATGATATTCTTGAAAATTAATATCATATAGAGACATTGGATAAAATAGGTACCTCGATATGTAATAATAATTCATAAAACTTATTATAAAGAATTCGATATGTAAAATTGAATCAATAATGGTAAACCAGAAGTTTACTGATCCTGACACTTCAAATATATGACATGATGATTTAGGCCATTCGGGATCAATTATAATGAAAGTTATTGATTCATGAATACATGAGCATTGATTTGTTGATAACATAGTATACATCCATCATGGGTAGAATGATGAATTTATTTAATGGATGTATGTCTACTAAATTATCAATGAACTCATTCTCATTAAGTTATTATGAATTCCCCTTGTATAATAATTTACCATAAGGTGCCCATTTTTTGAGGTAAATTATTTATATCATTAGAATCTATTATGGAAATAAATTCCCCATATACTTATAAAGAAGTATATATGGGAATGCCCACCATGTGATCCATTTATATGAAAGATGCATCCACTAAATGATCACATGTGTTATTTGTTGTTGGTGAGTATACATTGCATGCTATGTATATTGATTAAAATAAATATTGAGTATCATATATTATATGGTACTGTAAAACCATTAATAATATGATCACAACATTTACATGAATGTAAAGTGTTGGAAATCAATAGCTTGAGTATACACACCTGAAGTGTGGTTGAACTGATTATATAAAATCATTATTCATCATGAGTAGAAATCAATAAATATATTTTACCTTGAAGAGGAAAATGAATATATCAACAACATTATATCTTTTTAGATATTGTCCCTGAAGTGACACTGGTACCATAAAAATTATGAGATCTCAATCAAATATTGTTGATGATATATTTTCTCTCAATAATTTTAAAACTCATTGGTGACTATGGATTTTTATAGATGTAGACATCATAATAATTGGCCAAAATTTTTAAAGGAACTTATGAAATGTTCAACATATAATGTCCTGGATTAATTATCCAAACTATAAAAACTATTGAATATCAATGATATTATTATAAGAAATATTATTCCTTATATATTTGGATATTTTTATGAATCCCAGAAGAATATGAAATTCCTAAATCATATTCAAAATTATGGAAGTTTCACCCAATCTGATAAATTATGTGGTGAACTGAATAAGATTAATCCATATTAAGTTAAGGAAGAATATAAATTGAATTTATCATCCCATGGTTTGTATGAATCATTATATTCATCATATTATTAAGGTTTTTGGAAAAACATATAAACTCTTGAAGATTTTTCTGAAATCAATGACTTACATGGAACGTCCTTATATTTTGAATTAATCATCCTGAAGATGAAATGTTAAATTTTGAATGGTTATACCATTAATTAATAATTAAATCTATTGATTCCAAGAGTGATAGATTTCATACATAAGGGTTTGATGAAGAACAAACTTATCTCAGAATAATTAAATATAAATTCACATTTTATTTATCCCTGAAGGATATACATGTACATGTGCATATGTACCTTTCAAATAAAAATAAATCATATTATGTTTTAAGGTAATGTTCTTCCCCATTCATTTAAATCTAAAGGGTATAAGTTATTATTATTCCAAAATTAAAAACTTAATGTATTGGTTGTGAATTGATCATGGAAATTCTATGAGTTAAATGATGATCATAATGAATGGGAGATGTAACTGTTGTACTCTTTTTCCCTTAGTCATGTTTTTTCCACTGGGTTTTATTGATAAGGTTTTAAATGAGGAAACAATCTAGGGACTTGAGGTTATTTTACTCTCTTTCCCTAATCAAGTGTTTTCCCCTGAAGGGTTTTTCCTTGATGAGGTTTTTAATGATAAAATCATACATAATAATAGATATCCAAGGGAATGTTATAAATTATTATAGATATCTATAATTAATGAAAATTGTTGGTTTTCCCCATGAGTGGTAATTTTTAATGAGGCCATTCATTATTACCTATGGTCATCCTCCCATGTCATGAAGACATAATTAAATAATAATATTAATTTATATCCTGAAGACATAACTAAATCAGGGGGAGTTGGGAATGTTGCACTCTTTTTCACTTCATCCATTTTTTCCCATTGGGTTTTCCTAATAAGGTTTTTAATGAGGCAACATGACATGGAATTATTTTATTTTGGATTCACTTATTTTGTACATAGGGTTTTTTTAAGTGAATATTGTATAAGATTCTAGGAAATTATGACATCCAAGGGGGAGTTTTATGAAACTTTGTTAATGGATGTCATAATTATGACAATAATGATGACTCCTCAATTCCCAATTAATTACCCTCTTAATGGACAACCTTTCATATTCTCACTGTTTGATCAGATCTCATGTACTCAATAAATATGGTGATATGTTAATGAAATGAGATGGACTTTTGGCTCTACATTGTGTTCTCTACTTCTTGAATTTATTTTTTAATTGTATTTACATTTGTTATTATCATCATCATACGCAAATTTGACATTCTCTTTCTCAATGATGTGCTTCACCTATGATCGATCTTACATTTTCAGTTTTGAAATCTTTCGCAGTTTCAATCGGTGCTCGATCAATTTCACAACACATAAATATTAGGTGGTTTTTTTAGTTTAGTGGCAGTTTTAAAAAACTGTTGTGAAAAAATTCAGATGTTAAATATTTAAGGATGGTTTCCTTTTTTGCAATGGTTCTGTTTTTCATGGATAAATTTCTTTTTTTTTCATTTTTTATTGGTGAAAAAATTAGTGGTGGTTTTTTTATTATCAGCAGTTTTTCTACAGAAAAAATTTAGTGGTTATTTTTTTGGTTATCAGTGGTTTTTAGGAGAAAAAATTTAGTTTTCATTTTAACCTCTAGTATTTTATTCATGGTGGTTTTAACTGCCATTATTGAGTTAGTGGTCGTTAAAACTACGGCTAGTTATACAGTTTTTGAAATAGTTAAATAAATCACCACCTAATCCACCAAAAAAATAGTACACAAAAAAATATAAAAAAATAGGCAACCAATATCACATAACAAAATGGTAAATTCCAAACATCAATAAACATTACATTACATATAATAAAAAATTATATAATATTATATTTTATAAAATTTCGTGTTTCACAAAATTCCATGTTTCACAAAATTTCAATGCATAGATGAGTCTTGGTTACTCTACTAAGATGCATTCCCCTCACCCTCCTTTACTCAGTCATGTTGCATCCCATTACCTCCTTCTCCACTTTATGCCTATCGTGACTAAATTTAAAGTAGTTAATCACACATTAATAATGGTAATATTCAATGAATAATAAATTAAATACAATTCAAATGATATATGATTTGATCTAAATTAAATTTAAATAATTGTGCAATATAGAATAATCGATAGCCATGCACATGACCAAAATTATCATAACATATGATATCCCTAGTTGATTTAGAAGATACATGCCATGATATGGTATGGAAAATCATTATTGTATTATCATAACATATAATAGCCTCAATCGATTTGTACATTATCTACCTTTCATAATGTATATTGTTTTTGTAAACATCTATAATTCATTAAATATAATCTATTTATTTTTTATTATATCTCGAATATACTTAAACACTAATTCACCATTTCCACATCAGTTTCATGTTATTTCAATCATATAAACATAAATATATCATAGAAACCCTATAAATCATTTACCCAACTTATTCCAATTTCGTAGTCTCTAAAAAGAATACTGAATATAAATTTTGATATCAATTAAGTATCCAAGTGAAACAATTATCACCATATTATATATTTATAAAGAAACACTAAATAAATAAACTAATTAATGTTAAGAGAACAATCGAATAACACATCTACACCACACTAGAAAACAAAGAATTTAGTGTGGTTTCGAAAATTCCATACATCATCAATGAAAAAATATAATCAATTAGAAAACTTGATGATATGAAGAATTATGTATATTATATTTTTAATTCCTTATATAGTTTATAATTATGGTAAATTAAATTTCACAAGCTGATGCAATCCTATATGTTATCAGAATTATAACAAAATTATGATGTGGATTATTCAAATAATTGAAGAACTATTTTTATAGATGATACTTAATAAATATTTAAAGCCATTTGATATAGAATATTTACTAAACAGAAAAATAAATACTAAAATGAAAAATATGAGTTTAAATTTATAAAATTTACCACTCATGCACCCTCGATGAGTCTTTCTATTTCTTTAGGAATACTTTTGGCCATATTCTAAAACAAAATAGCTAACACACTCTCCAATTTTGAGACTTGATCATTCTATTTCATATTTGATTCCTAAATATCATCAGTAGAAGTCATACCTATAGATGAAATCATTTAATGATAAGATGAAATGGTATCAAAAAAGTTTACAATGTATGTGGTGAATTGTACCTTATGTCATATAAGGATAATGAGAACTATGTGATGTAGATTTGGTATGATACTAAACCTCTTCCAACATGGAATAACTTCAAAAAAATATTACTTTCATTTATTAATTTAAAAAATTATCCTTTCATTTAATAATATAAAAAAAATTTCTTTCATTTATTAATATCAAAAAAACAATATAAAAATTCTATTCTTGGTTGTTCATGTTTTGATTAGGTTTAATTATTAATATTATTTATTCTTCTTCTGTTCATTCTTCTTCTTCTTCATTGTCCCTTACAAGAATGAAATTTTTAATATCATCAGGTACATAAAATTTATTATATAGTTGTTGATGGGGTTCACTATCACAAATTACTTCACCTCTATCACCATTATCATACATTTATCTTAGTTTTATGTGGACAACAAAAATCCACCCATCATCCACTATATTATCAACATAATATAACATTTTTTCTTGGGAATACATAATATATAGATCTTGTTCTTCTCTCTCACCAGTGTCAATCAACCAAGAGAAAAATAAATTATAATGAATATTTTTTATACCCCTATTAATATTGACCTAGATACGTTTAAATAACAGAACTATAAATTTCCCTTGATAATTTAACTCAAAAATATCAACTAACATTCTATACTAACCTTGATCTAAAATAGTGAATATACCACTTTTTTGTGTTTTCAAACCTTCCTCGCAATTAACAGTATGAAACTTCAAATTGACAATATTTTAAGAACTGGATATCCTAGCATGATTTAAAAGAACTTGAGATAAAAACTTTAAATATTTGGATATTTTATCTTGATTATCATCATTAATTACCTATACATGTTGATATAAAAAAATACATAATTTAGATAATTTTCAACATATTCAAAATATATATTAGATTAATAAATTACAAGATGTGCAAACCATTCAACAATTTATTTGGTAATAAATTGTTTTATCTATGTATAATTCTGAGTCTGGATCCTAAGGTGTTTTTCACTTGTGTCCTTAATTATTTTATATAGGGATCAAAATTATTTGTATTGAGTAACACATATCTATGTTTTTGTCTTAACTTCATATCTATCATTGAAAATAAAGATACTTTTCCAAATTCTCAACCTAAAGTTTGAATCATTGATGAATCATCATTATAACAAAATCGACTTGGATTATCATCAACATGACTCACTAAATTGAATCTTGTCCCTATAGAATCCAAATACCTTGAACATAAGGCTAGATTCTCTTCAAAAAGGTAACCTTCTGCAATAGAACCTTCTGGATGAGCTTTAATTTTCACATAATACTTAAAATGACCAAGAAACTTAATTATAAAAGGTAAGAAATTAATAAATGAAGTTTTTAAATATCAACTAATAAAATAAGAATTTTTTAATGAAAATAATATTAAAATAAAATAACTCTCAATGGGATACATCCATTGATAATGTACTGGCCCTCCAATTTTAGCTTCTTCAAACAAATGCACCATCATATGAATCATCATAGTAAAAAATGAGGGGATAAAGAATATATCCAAATGACATAGTGTCTAAAAAAAATTTTCTTGAAATTTATTCAATTCATTTGGGTTTAACATATTCTCAAAAATCTATCTAAAGAATATGAAAAGGGAAATTAGAATGGTATTTATTTTGTTAGGTAATAAATTATGCATTTCTAAAGGTAGAAATCGCTCCATCAATACATTTGAGTCATGAATTTACAATCCATATATATTATGGTGACTCAAATCAAAACATCTTAAAATATTACTAGAATATCCATCAACCACTTATATATTTTTTAAATATTTTAAAGAAATCATATTTCTGATGATTTTTTATTAAAAGAAATATTTTCTGGATACTTCCCATTCTCATTTTCCCATATATCACATTTTATACTAATTACTTCAAAGTCCTAATGAGTGTTTAAATGGTCCTTTGATTTCCCCTACTAATTATGAAATGTAAATAACACATTATCACACACATTCTTCTCAATGTTCATAACATCAAGATTATGATGTAAAAATTTAAATTCATAATATGGAAGTTTGAAAAATATGATATTTTTCTTCCATTATTTTTCTCCAATTGTAATTGATAGTATTCTAACTATTTTTACACTTTCATTAAGATGAAAATATTTTTCCAAACTCTATGCCAAAGTTAGATAATTGTATCAATATATTTTATTGTAATAATAAATTTGGTTGAAGCCTCAAATAAGTTTTTCCATTGAAAGGTGAATTATTAAAATTAAATCTATGAGATGTATCAAGGAAGTGACAATGACACATGAAATACCACTTTATTCTATAAGGTATCCATTGAGACTAAAAATAAAAGTTACACACTAGAAAATTATAATCGGTATGTATGTTTCAAATGGAAAAATTTCCTAGTCTAGGAAAGTCACTAATGGTCCACATAAGGGAAGCATGAATTTTAAACATTTTCGTAGAAGATGCATTGTATATTACTAGACTATCATCCCATAACTCCAATTACTCTTGAATAAGAGGCTGATGGTAGAAATCAATGTCATTTTAAGACATTTTATTTCTATTAATAATCATATATATGATGAATAAAGTCGGTTTCATACGCATATAGAGAGGTAGATTATAAGGGATCAAAACAACTGATCAAATTTTGTAACTTTTACTTAAGTATCAAAATGATTGAATCTGTTATATTCTAATCCCAAATGCGCATTTTTAGGATCAAAATAGAAATTTGGATATAATTAATAGAAGTTCTTCCATGATTTTGAATCACTTGGATATATCATGAACTCATAGTAATTATTATGAAAAGCATGCCACTTCATATGTTCAGTAGTTTTAGATGGCATAAAAAATATATGCAACTATGGTGTAATGTAAAGTAATGTAAAACCATCACAACAATTTTCTTTTTTTTCTTTATGGTGGTATAAAAATTCAAACTAATATCATTATTTATTTATTTACAATTAGAATTACATCATACTTTTCACTTTTATCTATTCTAATTTTATTTTCAATAAAGCATACAATCATTGGAAAATTCATATATCTTCATATAATTGAGTCTAAGATTATTAATAATCTTTTTCATCTCATAAAATTACATAGGGATATTAGCTTTAGAAAATTAATCACTCAAAAAATCCAATATCATGTACATTTAGTTATTTATAATTCCATATAAATATTTTATGTTGTAAAACTTTAGTAGAAAATGTAATATTGAATATTTTATACATCCTTGATATAATTACTAATTTCCATATGCTAATAATTTAGAAAAATCAGTTGTTTTCTCAGTTATGTTTTCTGTTGCATTAGTCTCCACATCACCATCCATTAATATGTTACCATCTTGATCAGGTTTTAATATAGTTCTAAAAGCATCATTAATACATGTAACATCAATAACAAAATTAACTGATGTGTTATATTATTGATTTCATTTCTCTACTATTCCAAAAGCATCATTTATCACGTTTTGAATTTCATTATGAATCATTGGGGCATTCACTTGTTCATTTTGACTGTATAAATAACTACTCGAATTTTATATTATAACATTAAATTCTCTATTATAAATCTAATTCACATAATTATGTGGAAATTGTCTCAATATTTAAGTTACAAAGGATCAATTAACAACTAGGAAGGGGGTTGAATCAGTTGTTCACTTTTTATAAGTTTCAAAACATTTAGAAACTTAAACCCTGAAACCTGTTAATATTTATTTCCTTATACACTTTTAGTAAATAGTCATGCATGAAAAGGTAGGGAAAAATTATAGAACATAAGATTTACAAGGTTTGGCTTCAGTGTGAGAACCTACATCCTTACCATAGACACTCCCATGGGTCTATGGAAATACACTATTATAAAGAAGTGAATAAAACTTCTGCCAACTCCCATTAGACACCTTCTATATCCAGATATGAAAGATTATAAAAATGTTTTATTATAAAATAATTGATCCAAATAAAAATATAAATACTTTTTTGAAATAACTCCACAATTTGTCAGTCTGAATCCTTAGTCCTATTTGGGTAGATCCTATTTTCTCAATCTGATGATTCTGGATCTGATTCTCTCAATATGATAAGTTTGGATCTAATTCACTCAATACAATGAGTTTAGATCTGATTCTATCTATATGATGAGTCTGGATCTGATTCTCTCAATACGATGGACTCAATACGATGAACCCATTCCCAGTCTATTAAATTCAAACTCTAATCAAATTCTCAATACCATCTTCTTCAGTCAGATTGAATCAATCTGATTGGCTAAATAAGATCTTCTCAATATGATATTTCTCGATTTGGTAAACAAACATTCAGTTGTTTGATCTTTCTCACGAGATCTCTAGCTATCAATGACTTTCACTTAATTTATTTAGCACTCTAATTTTTCCACTTGTGTGAAAATTCACTGATAAAATAATGATCTGAGAGAGTATTTATAGGCAACTCAAAAAATAAAGAGAGGGAAACTTGAAAACTTTCTCAACCTTCTCAAATTTTAAAACTCCACAAATCTCTTGCATTTAACTTTGACTTTGACTTCTTCAATCTTCCTTAAATTTCTCCAAGATTTACACAAAATTGAATTTCACGTTTTGGCCTCTTCAATACTTCATATAATTTATGGAATTTTATTTTCAGTTTTTCTTCATAATAAACTTATTATGAATCTATTTCCTTCTCATCTCATTACGATTTTTGTTTCCTTCTCATCTCATTACGAAATAATTCCCATTATGATAGAATTATCATTACAATGGAATTCCCATTATGATGCAAATCCCATTGTGAGGAAATTATCATTATGATGGAATATTAATACTATAACATTGAAATTATTAAAACTTCATCAACTTAACACATTGTAAATTTTAGATCTGATCTTCTGAAACATTTAGACTTCAATGGATTTATTCATAATGATAAAATCCCCATTATTATGAAATTCTTATTACAACAGAATATCTCATTATGATGGAATTCTCCACTATGGAATTTTGAATTTATTCAAACATCTCCACAATTTCTTCAAAATATTTTATCATGAAATTATTCATGATTTGTGAGAACTTATTGACCAAAAAAGCATCGTCTTATTTAGTTTTAGAAAGTATGAAAACTTTCTAACTCCTGACTTCACATTCTTATTTCAAAAATCTTCATAAATAATATGAATTATTAAACCAGAAACTTTTGTATCAGTAACTTATTTTTTTATAACTCAGTAGCTTTATTCTTTATAACTTAGAAACTTCATTCTTTCTATAATTACAGAAAATACAAACTTCTATAAAATAATAAATTATACCTCTGATTCTTTTGAATCCTATGATTTTCAATGTCATGTTGATGGACTTGAATATGATAAAGTATCTAATTGAAAACATTATCTTCTTAAATTATTCTATTCCCAATGCATCTCAATAAGAAAACCTAGGTCATAAATCGTGTTTCCAAAAAACAACCTCATTATGATGGACTGGGTCCTATTCCTGAATAACAAAACATTCTTCAAAAAAATGTTAGTTTTCAACAAATACAAAAACTTTCTTAAAAAAATTATCACAAAGGTTCTTCAATATCCCCCTTTGGATGTATTTACAAACCTTATTAAAAAAATTTACAACTCTTAGAATTTTTTTCACAACTCAACTTTTGAAAACAAATCATGTTTTTTTACTTTTATCAAAACAAGACTTTTCTCAAAAGAGAGTGTATTGACACCACACTACTGAATAATGTAATGTTTTTTATTGAATTTCAACCCTCATTGACAAGAAAATTTTTCATCCATGTAAAGATAACCCCCCCCCCACTTTTATCATTTTCCCTCACTTTTCTTTTTCTCTCCCCCATTTTATGATAACCACACAGTTAGATTCATAAAAGAAAGATATGTAAAAACTTATACAAAGTACAAATTTGTTAATTACTCTCCCCCTTTGTCAATATAATCCAAATCATGATAGGGGTGCTTCCTTATGAGGTTTATGAAGACATGGGAGGAGTTTGAACATGATATTGCAGACTCAATTCCACAAACCTTTCTTTCATAACTTTTTTTGTAAATATATCAGCAATATGATACTTTTATCAAATGTATTCTATAAAAACATCTCTAGCAGCCACTTTCTCATTTATAAAGTGAGACTTTATATCAATGTGTTTTGATATTTAATGTTGGATAGTATTCTTAAAAATATCAATTGAACTCTAATTATCACAAAGTATCTTCAATGATTTTGAAACTTTTAATTTAAAATGTTCCAATTGAACTTTCATCCATAACATTTGAGTAGAAACCTGAGTAGCTGCAACATATTCAGATTCAGATGTGTTCAAAGTTATTGATCTTTGTTTCTTACTATGACAACTCACACAACAATCACCCAAGAAAAAAGCTCCTCCTGAGGTTTATTTTCTATCATTACAATCTCTATCCTAATCAGCATCAATATAACCATGAAAAATTATCTTGCTATTTCTTCTATATAACAACCCATGTGAATTTGTTCCTTTGAAATATCTCAGAATTTTATTTTTTTCCAACATATGCAATTATTTTAGATTACTTTGATACCTATAACACAAATTCATTGCATAAATAATATCAGGCCTTCAGGTTGTAAGATAAAGAAGACTTTATATCATCTTCTAAAAGTCTTTATTTCACACTGATTATGGATTCATATTTACTCAAATTTGTTCTCACTAAAATTGGAGTTGAAACTTATTAAGATTATTCCATCCCAAACTTATTTAACAATTATTTGGCATGATTTTCTTGAGATAAGAAAATTTATTTTTCCTTTTATTGAACTTGTAATCCACATAATAAATTTAATTCTCCCAACATAGACATTTCAAAATTCCTCTTCATTTCCTCCACAAATGTTTTACAAATATCTTCACTATCCCCATAAAAAATTATATCATCCCCATTAAAAATAAAAATTAGAGCTCCATAGTCAAAATATTTCACATAAAAGTTTCTATCAACTTATCCTTTAAAAAATTTCAGAATTCTCAAACAATTTTCATGTTTAGAATACCAAGAATGTGGATATTGTTACATCCCATACAAATATTTCTTTAATTTACAAACTTTTTTTCATCCTCATCAAGTATAATCTCATAAGGTTGTTCAATGTAAACTTTTTTCTCAATATCACCTTTTAAGAAAGATGAATTAACATCCATTTGATAAAATTTTTAAATTCAATGTGTGGATGCAGAAAGAAACATTCTAATAGTTTCTAATATTGAAACTGGGGAAAATGTTTCTTCAAAATCCACACTTTCCACCTATGAATATCCTTTAAAAACAAGAATATCTTTGTTTCATGAAACTTATCCATGCTCATTTAACTTTTTTCTATAAAACCAATTGGTTATGATAACATTTTTATTTGTTTTCTATGAAACAAGTTCCCATGTTTCATTCTTTTCAATCTAATCCAACTCTTTATTCATAGTATCCACCCATTATTTTTGTTGAATAGCTTCTGAAACTAATTCTGGTTCAACTTTTTAGATAAGTGGAGTATAATTATCAAATCTCAACTTTTTTCTTGTTTGAACTGGGAACTTCTGTTTCCCAATAATATTTTCTGATTCAATATGTTTTTGTAAGGTATTAAATTTCAATGTTTCATTCCCAACTGAAATTTCCTCATCACATGATTCTATTGAGTCTTGATAAATATGCTTTTAATTAATTTCACTATTGATGTAATTATCTAGTTTATCCTCCTCATCATTCTCAATAACTTTTGTTGAGAAACATTGATTTTCAATTACCTTCACATCATATGAGTCCACTAACTTTTATTATTTATTTATGCTACTATTTTGTTGTGTATTATAGGGAGAATTATACTTATGTTTGATACTATGATTTCTCAGATAAGTTACAAAATTATTGTTTGTAAATTTGGTACCATTAACTATTCTCAACTACTTTATGAAAACCCCCATTTCTTTCTCAACATGTTTTCTAAAGAATTTGAACATTTCAATAGCCTTTGACTTGTGCTTCATAAACATGATGTTTATTATCTAAGTGAAATCATCAACAAAAGTGATAAAGTATAAATATCCATTTTTTGATTGATGTCTCATTTTCCCACATAAATAGGAATGAATAAGGTCAATTTTTATGGTATATTGAATATCGCCTCTTTTATGAATTTTTTTAGTCATATTTCCTATTTGAAAATTAATACAAATATCTTTATCTCTTTTTTTCGATTATAGAAAATTCCTAACAGTATCAAATTTAAAAAAAATCATACTTTTCTATCCAAGTTTCCCAAGTCTTCGATTCCACAATTTTTTTCATCTTCAACACTCAAGTAATAGGAGTTGTTGAATTCTTTTATTTGGAAGAGATTCTCACTGGTCCTTTCTCCTTTTGTAATAACTTTTCCATATTTCAAACTTTTTATGATAAAAAAATCTTTTATAAAAACAAATTATTTTCCATCATAACAAAGTTGAATTATACTAAGTAAGTTATGTTTTATACCATTAAAAAATAAAACATCCTGAGATTTCAACTTTTCTGCTTCAATCACAGTTGTTCTGATTCCTCTGATTTTTAATGAACTATCATTACCAAAGGTAACTGCTCCTCTGTAATTACATTAAATATGTTTCAAAGAATTTATATCACATTTCATATATGAGGAAAATCCATTATCAAGTATCCATGTTTTGTTTCTTTTACTTTCTTTCAAAGTTGTTTCAATAACAAAAGCTATTTCTTCAACTTTCTTCCTTTCATATTTCTTTTCTTTTCTATCATAAAAAACTTGTTCTAGAATAAGTTTAATACATCTTTCAGCATGATGACTAGCCTAATCACATCTTCAATAGACTTCTTCAAAACATTCAAATTTATTTTTTTTGTTGGAAAGTTTCTAAAATCTTGAGAATTAACCTTTTTAAATATCTATAAGTTAATAAATTTTTTCATTCTACTTTCATTATTTCTTCCACTATGCTCACACCTTCTTCCAGGTAGAGATGTGTTGTGCCAAAAATTATATTATCTATGAACATAGATTCTAAAAAACTAGCAATATCCATTAAATCTTGATTTACTATTTAAGAAAAATCTTTCTCTATAAAAACTTTCTTGAGGTTGGTAACTTCTTTCAGCTCTACCAAACTCAGTACGTGGACCATCTTTTATATTGAGTGAGTTTTCTACTATTTTATATTTGATAGGTTTCTCACATATTTTCACCACACAATATTTCCAAATACATTTTCTATAACCTAAAATGTTAAAAGAATCAGATGAAATATTATTTTTGGTAAGTGAATATTTCAACTGATTCTCATATTGAGCCTTCTCAGCAACTTCAGAATTCTCATATTTTACTTCCAAATAATTGTTTATGTTTTAATTCATCTTACTCAAGTTAATTTTAGACAAAAGAAGTTTTGATTAAAATTTGTTAAATTATTCTTCCTTAGCTTCCAGATTCTTACTAAGATATTCAATCATATTCCCCTTTTCATCAATTCTATGTTTGTAACTTAAAATCTCCTTAATGTATTCTTCCTCCTCCATGATAACATCTTTTATTCCATAAGAAACTTATTAAAAATATTTATTCATAACTATAATTTCTTTCTTGAGAGATTTTTTCTCATTACATGCAACAAGTTCTGTTCTGATTTGATACTCTCTATAAAATTCTTCACCGCCTTCTTCACTCATTGTGGAATCTTTTGTTTTCTCAAAATTTTCAATGAAGGTTTATAATTTTTATGAACTTTAATCTTTATAAAAATTGTTTTTAGTTGAGTCTGATTCAACTTTATTAATCAACATACTTCTTTTATTTCCATTAAAATTCTTCTTGTATTTGTTAGAATACTTTTCATCTTTAGAATTTTTGTTCCACTTCTTCCATTAGGTTTTTCATTGGAATCAACTTGATATTCTCCAACTTTCTTCTTAGGAAAATTCATAGCAATGTGTTCAATTCCACCACACTCAAAAACTTTTATAGGAAGTTTACCTCTATATTTTCCTCTTCTTCTATGATAGTTTTTAGAGATAAGAAACATAATCTTATCATTCAACTCATTGTCTTCATTTTCTTTAGACTCATAAAGATCAGTTTCTTCAACATCTTGGATTTTAAACTTTCTCATAGTTTAAAAATCCATTTAATTTTTAATATTATTTTTAAACATTGGAACTTTCCTCATTTCATAAGTAAAAAGAAATTTATTCAATTCATTAAGAGATAAATCATCCTTATCTTCTAAAAAATAAATTTTAGAATCAAACCTGTCTGGAAGGTTTCTCTTAAGTTTCTTCACAATTATAGAATCTTCCAAGAAATATCTAGATCCTATGATGTTACAAATAGTTTCATTTAATCTGGTGAAGTATTCATCAATTTTTTCTTCATCTCTCATTCTGATGACTTCATACTTACTACTCCATATTTATAGATTTTCTTTCCTAAATTTAGTATTCCCTCTGAAAACACATTCCATCTTGTCCCATATGATTTTTGAAGTATTGAAACCCAAAACATTTTGATAAACATTATATGATAAGGACATAAGGATTTCATTTTTATCCTTTCCATCAAATTCTCTATTTCTCTCATCAACAAATTTCAGAGGAGTATCTTTCTCAATAGGTTGAAAACCAATTGTAGCAGCACCAACAACTTCCAAGACAAGAGATAGGAGATAAGGAATCATCCTATTTTTTTCATCCATAATAATTTTTTCCAACAAACTTATGAATTAATTTAATATTGATAGAATTAATATTATCCCTGATAAGAATCCAACAAGGGTAACCTCCCTCTGATACCAATTTAAGTTATAAAGGATTGATTAACAACTAAGAAGGTGGTTTAATCGGTTGTTAACTTTTTATAATTTTCAAAACTTTTAGAAACTTGACCCTTTCATTCTATTAAGATTTATTTTCTTATCAACTTTTTTTAAATACTCATGCATGAAAAAATAGGAAAGCAAGTAGAGAACATAATATTTACAAGGTTAGACCTCATTATGAGAACCTCCATCCTTACCATAGCCACTTCCGTGGGTCTATGGAAATACATTATTATAAATAATTGAATACAACTTGTTCCAACTCCCGTTAGAAACCTTATATCTCCCGATATGAAATATTACACTAACTCCCATTAGTTTAAAAATTTTTCTTATAAAACAATTTGGCCAAAAAAAATAATAAATACTTTTTTGAAACTGCACCAGAATTTCTCTATCTGAATCCTCAGTCCAATTTGGATGGATCTGGTTTTCTCAATCTAATGAGTCTAGATTTGATTCTCTTAATACGATAATTTTGGATCTAATTCTCTCAATATGATGAGTCTAGATATGATTATCTCAATATGATGATTCTAGATCCGATTCTCTCAATAAGATGAGTCTAGAACCGATTATCTCAATACGATGGACTCAATATGATAAACCCATTCACAATCTGAAAAACTCAAACTCTAGTAAAATTCTTAATATAATCTTCTTCAGTCCTATTGAATCAATATGATTGACTAAATATGATCTTCTCAATATGATCTTTCCCAATCTAGTAAACAAACATTCAACTATATGATCTTTATCCCGATATCTTTGGCCGACAAAGACATTCACTTGATTTATTCAGTTCTTTGCATTTTCCACTTACATGAAAAGTCACTAATGAATGAATGATCTAAGCAAGTATTTATAGGTGAGTTAGAAAAGCTAGATCGGGAAACTTGAAAATTTTCCTCACTTCCTCAAATTTCAAAACTCTACAAATCTCTCACATTTAACTTCAACTTTGACTTCTTAAATCTTCCCTATATTTCTTTGAGATTTATTCCAAATTGAATTTCAAGTTTTTAACTCTTCAATTATTTACAAAATTTATAGAATTTTATTTTTAAGTCTTCTTCATAATTAGCATATTACGAAGCTATTTCCTTCTCATCTCATTATGATTTCTATTTCCTTCTCAGCTCATTACGAATTCTATTTACTATTTATCTCATTATGATGGAATTCTCATTGCGATGGAATTACCATTACAATGGAAATCCCATTATGATGAAATTATCATTATTATAGAATCTACATACTTTAAAATTGAAATTCTTCAAACTTCATCAACTTCACACATTCTGACTTATGGATCTGATCTTCTGAAACATTATTTTTTGATGGATTTATTCATAATGATGGAATCCCCATTATGATGAAATTGTCATTACGATAGAATTTCTCATTATGATGTAATTCTTCACTCTACAATTTTGAATTTATTCAAACCTATCCACAATTTCTTCAAAAAAATATCATGAAAGTCTTCATGATTTGTGAGAACTTATTAATCAATAAATAATCTTCTGATTTATATTTATAAGTATGAAAACTTCCTAACTCCTAACTTCACATTCTTCTTTCAAAACTCTTCAGTAACAATACTAATTCTTTAACCAGAAACTTCTGTCACATCAATTTATTTCTTTCTAACTCATAAAATTCATTCTTTCTATGATTAGGGAAAATACAAACTTCTATGAAATAAAAACTTATACCTCCGATTATTTTCAATCTGATGATTTTCAATGTCATGTCAATGGACCTAAATATGATAAAGTGTCTAATCAAAAACTTCATCTTCCTGACTTCTTCTATGTTCAGTGAAACTCAATATGAAAACCTCGGTCTAGAATCTTGTGTCTATAAAATAACCTCATTATGATGGATTGGGTCTGATTCCTAAATAAAAAAAACATTCTTTAACAAAAAGGTCTATTGTCAAAAAATAAAAATAAACATTGTTAAAAAATATGTCACAAAGGTTATTCAAATATCAAGTGCTAAAATACTTTGTCTCTCTTCAACCATCATCTGAATTTATAATTTGGACATGGAAATTTTATTCTTTCATCCATGGATTGATTTTAAAATTCAAAATACAAAAAATTGTTCAAACTCATAACTAAGATGTGTTCTGAGGTAAGGTAAACCAAATTTTATCCATATGTACTTGAATTCCTGCACTGTTAAATATATAATATAATTAGATTATTGTATAAAAAGATAAAGTACATTTAATTTTAAAAAGTAATGTAGTGATAATTTGTTAAATTAGGATAAAAATATTAAAACACATAATTTAGTCATTCACATGAAATTTTATTTATAAATTTATATCAAAGTTTTATATAACCAATAGAACATGAAAGAAATATATTTTTAGAATCCATACACATGATTTATACTCAGACACCCATTTCATGATTTATTTCACCATTTATAAAAATACACCACACTATAACATAACCAAATAGAACTAAAAATTAATTCAACCACACATAAATATGTCATTAATAATTATAATAAGATATATTAATATTTTGTATAAAATCATCAAAATAAATATCAATCCCCAAGAGGTTTCCTATCTCAAACTAGATAAACAATAAACACTAAGAGTAGATCCCATACTATCCCTCAAACATAAATAATTTATAAATATACTAAACTACAATCATTGAAGGAGAATTAGAGTAGGTAAATTTATAATTTTAACTCTACAACACAATTCTACCCTAAAATAGAGTAAAAATGTAAACTACCTATGATTATGGGAAAATGAATCTAATAAATCTTACCCCAAAACATGATGAGGGTCCACTAGCATAGAGGTAGAGATGGAATAGGAGAGGGAGATCTGGTGTTGAGGATGAGTGGGAAGCTGGTCTAGTGTTGAGAGATAGCAAGTGGAATTTAGATAGGGGGTTTGGAATTGATCAGTAGTGAGGGGGAGGTTAAGATGGGTTTGGCATTGAGTGATGGTGAGGGGGATTCAAAGTTGGGTCCAACAGCCTCAGACTGATGTCAAGTGAGAGTGAGGGGGAGACTGAGGCCAAGGGTATTGGATTGGTGTCAATCAGTGCTAACGGGGAATTCAAGGTGGAGAGGGTTTCAACTAGGGGGAGGTTGGTTCATGGTGATTTTTAAAAAAAATATTGCAATAGTTATAAAGAGAACTACAGTGAAATTCTTTAAAAAATTATTTAGTGGTGATTTTAAACAAAATTGCTACTAGTTTCTAAGGCTTTACAAAATCATCGGTAAAGGGGGAGGTGGAATATATATTTTGTGTTTTTAGGTATTTGATAAAACAAGTTCTAAAGAAACTCCTCCATTTACTACTTTTATTATAGTGTATATGTACTCCAAACTACATTTTTTGGTATTTTTAAAATAATCATATCAAGTTTCAAAATTAAAATAGTAAGATGGGATGGTATGATGCCTCGAACCTGAATCCCTTGATAATTCCAACCAACTTCATCACCTGTAGCCATTCTTCATCCACATGTTCACACCAAATGTCACCCAAAACCATTGTTACTAAGATGCCTACCCAACAGAACATGCGCCACATCATTTCAAGTTCCCCAATTGAAAGGATTATCCAATGATGTCATGATATGTAGACATCTAGGGATTTATACACACATCTACGTCAAAGGAGGAGAGATTCTAGAGAATATTATTTCTACCAAGAATTTGGGGAAATGATCAATCATTGCATTGATATTGATTTTTTATATTTATAAAAAATAACATAAATTCTGGGAGATCAAAAAATGAAAATGTGTTAAATACTTTTTTATAGTATAGAAAATAACATTTTTTGGATTTATAAATGACAAATTAATTTATGTTATAAATTTTAAAAAATTTAATGACTTCATAAAAATTAATAATTTATAATTTGACTAAAAAGGTATATTAATTTTTTAAAATTTATAAAATAAATTTAATATTTTATAATGAAATTAGTCTTAAAATTATTTAATGAAAAAAATTAATGTCATATAAATTTTCAATTCTTTTTAAGTATAGAAATTTTTTATTTCTTTACAATCCATTAAAAACACATTGAAAATATATTAAAATTTTATTAATCAACCTAAAAAATACTATTTATATAGAAGCATAAAAAATTGTGTTTTTATAAAATGATATAGTAGTTTTTTTATAAACATCAAACATTATTTTTAAAAAAATTATTAAAAATTCCATTTAAAATTTATAAAACAAATATTATTCTTCATATAAAATATTATTTCTAAAAAAGTATTAATAATAGATCAAATTAGAAAATTATGAATCATTTAAAAATTAGTTTATAAATTTTTCAGATTTAGAAGTGAAAAGTTAATTATTTTTATGATTTTTTAAATTTTTAACCAATTAATAAAAATTAATAATTTTTTCATTTTCCTAAAAAAGTTATATGAAGTTTTAAAATTTATAAAAAAATTATAGCATTTTATAATGAAATTAGTCATAAAATTAATTATAAATAATCATTTTTTTTAATACAAATAAAATTATTTTAAATCTCAAAAAAAAATAACAATTATTTTTCAAATATATAAATTTATTATTTCATTGAGAACCATTAAAAATAACTTTCAAATTTTATTAAAATTTCACTAATCTTCTTAAAAAATACTATTTGTATAGAATCATGAGAAATTAGGTTTTTATGAATGGATATAGAAAATAATTTTTTTATAAATATACAACATCATTATTTCTTTAAAAATTGTTAAAATTTACTTTATAACTTTATAAAAAAAAATTATCATTCATCATAGAGAATACTATTTGTACAACTTTATTAATAATAGATCAAATTGAAAAATCATAAAAAATTATGTTTTTATAAAAGGATATAGAAATTATTTTTTTATAAACATACAAACTTATTATTTTGTTAAAATTTCCACTAGATAATTACATCGTATTTTTTTCACTAAAATTTATAGTGGAAGTTCTACTTGAATATCCAGGGAAAGTATCATTGGAATGTTATAGTGGAAGTTTCATTGAAATTTATTAGAAGTTTCAATAGAATTTTCAAGTGGAAGTTGAAGTTTCCACTGTAATTTTTGAGTGGAAGTTTCTACTAAAATGTTGTAATGGAATTTTCCATAGAATTTTCAACACAGGTTTCACTAGATTTTCTAATTGGAATTTTAAGTTTCCATAGGAATGTTCCAGAGGAAGTTTCATTGGAATTTATAGTTGAATTTTTACTAAAAGTTCCAGTGAAAGTTTCAACTAAAATTTGCCAATGAAACTTTATTTTGGAAATGTTCATTAAAAGTTTCCAATAAAAATTCTATAAGATAATCCTATGAAATTTCTTCTGTAACTTCCAGTGTAAGTTCCACTAGAAATTCCTCTGAAATTTCTCTTACTTAAATTTATTTTTGCCCTACTTAAATTTATTTTACCCCTACTTAACTTTAGTTTTATCCTTACTTAACATTTTTTACCCTTACTTAACTTTATTTTTACCCTTACTCAACTTTATTTACCTTTGATTAACTTTATTTTACCCTTAAATAACTTTTTTCACCATACATAACTTTATTTTACCCTTACTTAACTTTGTTTTACCCTTAATTAAGTGTAGTTTACCCTTAATTTACTTTGTTTTATCCTTACTTAACTTTAGTTTACCCTTATTTAATTTGTTTTTACTCTTACTTAACTTTAGTTTTTACCTTAATTAAATATATTATTCCCTTACATAACTTTATTTTACCCTTACATAACTTCAGTTTAACCTTACTTAAATTCAGTTTACCCTTACTTAACTTTAGTTTTCCATTACTTCACTTTCTCTTACTCTTAAATTTTCTAATAAAACTTTATTTTGGAAATATTCATTGAAATTTTCCAATGAAAGTTACACTGGAACTTCTAGTGAAAGTTACACCAGAAATTATAGTGAAATTTTTACTGGAACGTCTGGTGAAAGTTACATTGTAATTTCTAGTGAAAGTTACACAGAAACTTCTAGTTAAATTTTACACTGAAATATTTCAATGGATATTTCCACAATAATTTTAAATAAAAATTTTAATATAGATTTCTGCTAGAAATTTGAATAAAATATTTCACAAGACTTTCGACTATAACTACTCATTATAATTTTATAGTGGAAGTTTCGCTGGAATTTTTCAGTGAGAGTTTCAGTGGAATTTTCTAGGACACATTGATAGTGGAATTTTCCAATGAAAGTTTCTAATAACAATTTCTATTGGATGAGTCAGCTGGTTTTTTTAATGCAATATTCAACTCTAATTTTTTAGTATAAGGTTAAATTGAAATCTTAGATTGGAATTTTTAACAATAATTTTCAGTGGAAGGTGACTCTTGGATTTCTTTCTACTACAATTTTCTATCAGAGGTTTCAATTGGAATTCTCTAGTTGAATTTTATGCTTGAATTTTTTTGTGAAAGTTCCATAGAAAGTTTCCACTAGAATTATCCATTATAACTTACACTTAATGGATTTATTATTTTTAATAATAAATATTTTGTAAAAAAATATTAAATATATCTTATAAATTCATTTATTATAAATTTACTTTTAGTTATAATTTCATATTTTATTTACATGTTTTTTCATATAGAATATAAATTCCTAAATGGTAAATTATATTATATTTATAAAAATTATATAACAAATATAATATATATTTTATATTATTTCATTTATTATAAATATATTTATTAAAATCTAATTTTAATTAATATATTCTTTGGTTTTAAAAATATATAATTTTTTTGTATTGTAAAACTTCAACTATAACTTCCACTAGAACTTCCATTGAGACTTCCACTGGAACTTCCACTTAATGGATTTATAATTATTATTAATAAAAAATTAAAAATATGTTAAATATATATCATAAGTGAATTTATTATAAATTTATTTTTAGTTATAATTCCATATTCTCTTTTCATTTTTTTAGAAAAATTTGGGGTCGAGCCCCTTTATTCGAGAAAAAAGGAAGACACAACAAGACATAGAAGATAGGATGAGAAAAAGGTCAGATAAAGAAACCCTTCCATCATTCAAAACCAAAAACAAAGTAATCAAACATCATAGATCATAATCTAGTGGATTAAAGTTATCATTCAATTCCCAGTTATAATCATCTCTTAGGGATCTGAAGTAATTAGCCTGAACCCTCCACCCCTTAGAAGAAGATGTTGATCTGGTTCTCATAGTGGGATTAAGATGAGAGTGGTCCTTACTTGGTTTGGATTTCTTCATTGGAGAAGAAGAGAAACCTTCATCATCCTTTCTCTTTCCCTTGACAGTTGTATCCTTATAGGATCTCTTTAGATATGGATCATCACCTTCTATATTAGTCCAATTACCCTCAATATTGTGGATCTTCCATTGGTTATTGAGCTCCACTATGAGGTTAAGATCGACATGAGTAGAAACACTTATGTCCACATCAATAGGGATGGCATTATAAGGTTTTTTACACTTCCCATCTTGATCCAAGTCCACCTACACCTATGAAAGACAAGGACCAACCATATTTTTATCATATTTTTTACTTCCATCAACTATAGAAGGTCCTTGGGATATTTTAATGTCTATTTCCAAACAGGTACTAGCTTTAGGACCCACTGGAGAGTGTTCATAATTGTTGTTAGTTGTGGAATTTTTCATTCCAGCCTCCACACCCTCTGTTGAAAAAGAAAAAACTCATAAATCATGAACCTATAGAGGCCGCTTACTAGAATCCATAGCAATATCATCAACCTTTTGTGACGAGGTTTCTTGACCACAAGGGAAAGAGGGTAGAAGTGCCTCTTCCACTATCGATCCTCTAGTTGAATTAAGCGTGACACCCTCCATACCAGCATTCTATCCCTACAGAGTCTGTCCCTTCCCAGAGCTCTCAGCCAGCACCCGTCTCTGTATACTGACATCCATTGAATGATACATTTATAATTATCCATTCCCTTTCTTACTTTCATTACCCTCTTTGCTTTGATCCCCTTACAAGGAATAAGTGCCAATAATTATTTGTTTCATGTTCAAGCCTTTATTCCTATAGGTTTCAACATCATGTTCAAGAATTGAACAGAAAGAGCATTTAATAGCCCTCCTACATTTATCCTTCACATGACTAATGATCTTACAATCAGAACAGAAGTCAAGGAGTTTCTCATAAATAATATTAATCTTTATCTCATTATAATTTTTAGATGGTATCACTTGTTCAGTCAGTACTGGATTTAAATCCACTTCAATGAGAATCATATCAATGAAACCAAATATTTCTTATTCATTATTTCTATCCATTTTAATAGGAACTCTAATAGATAAAAAAATATCATATAAAATTTTGGGGGGCACCAAATCCATTTTAATCTGAAAATTTTGACCCAAAATTGAGAAAGAGAATTTTTAATTTCAAAAGGATTGAAGCTAAAGCTCTATTCTTGAATCCGTAGGAAGCCTGGTTTCAAAGAGACCAAATTGTGACCAAAATATCTTTTCTTGAGCTCTTCACACGGGAACCAAATGTGATAAAATCCACAACCCATTGGAATTAATTTCCAATTGGAAAACCCCCAAATCAATGACAGGCGATGAATAAGATCATCAAATTTCTACAATTTTACACCCTTTGGAAGAATAACTCATGCAATAATTAAGAAATTTCATTACATTATCCTTTCATCTATCACCTCTGATCTCATGAAAACTTGAGAGGCAATACCTTTTTTTGAACTATGAAATATTCTACCTCTTACTAAGATGTGAAGAATATATGATTTGTATTTGTCTTAACCCTACCTTTACCTTATTTTTGATGAGTTGTGTCCCTGAGACAACTTCCATCCTGAAGATGCTCGATCTCAAACATTCTATCCCTCAAAAAATCCATTGATCTCACAAAACTCTAAAAATCCCTTCTTATCGCCATGGTTGAAGCTCTCGAGAACCACCATTCTCACCGCCTTAAAACCTTTGTCAATCAGTTTTTTCTATTTTCATTTTTATTTATATAGTATATACATTTTTAAATGGTAAATTATATTTTATTTATAAAAATTATTTAACAAGTATAATACATATTTTATATCATTGAATTTAATATAAATATATTTAATAAAATTTAATTTTTATTAATAAATTATTTAGTTTTATGTAATTTTTATCATATTATGAAACTTTTAGTGGATATTCTACTCGAACTTCCACTGAAACTGCCACTAGAACTTCCTATGAAACTTTTATCGGAAATTCCACTGAAATGAAGTTGAACTTTCAACTGGAATTTTTTATTGGAAATATTATAACTTTCACAATAATATTAATTTAAAAAAATTCATATGTAATCTATTTTTTAGTGTAAATTTTAAAGTGAATATTTAGTAAAAAAATCTAGTAAAATTATCTACTGAAAATTTCAAGTGAATTTTTCAACTAGAATTTTTCAATGAAATTTTATAGTGGAATTGTTTTGATGGTGTTTTTGAATGGAAATTTATACTATAAAATTAAATTGAAACTTTATCATATATTTTTTTTCATTTATTTATTGGAATTTCTACCAAAAGTGGGGTCAGGCATAGTGGGTATGTTAGGTAGGGAAGTAGTAGTTTGTGATCGAAGGCTCGACAGTAGGAGACAGACAACCAAAAAGAGAATGAGAGATGAGGGGGGAACCTAGAATAGAGATAAGGAAGAGTGATGAGAAAGGAAGCGGGGTGTCTGGAGAAGCAAGAGCACTCACTATTGAAGAAACACACTAGAAACCCTAGGAGTGGTTGATGTTGATATTGAGAGAACAGTTGAGGGAGTGGGGCACCATCCTCGTCAAAGAAGTGCACAAGAAACCCTATAAAATATACCTATATGCATGTACGTATGCATGAACATGATTTTATGTGTATATATTTTGAAAAAATTTATATTATAACTAAAAAACTTTTTCCAAAAATTAGTAATTTTGGAAACTATTTCCCAAACTACTGATGAAACTCATGAGTGTTTGGGTGGAAGGGTGGGCACTGTCTCAGATAGTTCCTATAGAGTAATTATGAAGAAGACGTTATCTCACGCAGTGCCTTCTTAAATATATTTTTAAAGAAGGTGTTGTTCAAGACACCACCTTCCTTAAAAAGTTTAAATGAAGGAACTTTCTATAAAATCGTTCTTCCTTCTATTTTTTTAAAAAATATTTTTTTGATATATATAATTAAAAAAATATTTAATAATTTTTATATTCATAGTCACTTTAAGAAACATATTCCCAAAATATTACATAAATTCCACCAAATATTCTCTTTTATAAGGTTTTGGTATTTGAAAAAAAAATTAAATTTTCAATGTGAGATTCATACACCATTGTTCTATCATTTAATGAATACTATATTATTTATAAAAATACATTAATGATAAAAATTAATTAATGTTGACATATTTTTTATAAATAATAATTATTTAATAAGGTAATAAATATTAAGTAATAAAGTCATATTATTTATTACTAATAATGTCATTAATGCCGTTAAAATTATAAATAATAATAATTTTTTTATATGATGTAATTAATAATCTAATTAAAAATAAAAAAAATTACTAATAATTTATAATATTTAAAAATGGTCGGGGATAAGGAATTCCAAATACTAAATAATTTCTAATACATAATATAATAAATGAAATTAATAATATAATTAATTTGACATTTCAAACTAATTTTTAATAATTAATAATATAATTATTATTAATTATTATTAATAAATAATGTTTTATTTCATGTAAATTATTTTTTATTACCTTTACAAATAATCATAATAATAATGTATATAATAGTATTAAATATTATTATTTTAAAATAAAATAATTTAAATATAAATATAAATATAAAATATGATTATTATTAAAAAATAAAATATTTTTTACTTGGTAAAATATTTAATATTTTATTTATTATTATCAAATAAATTATAATAGTATTGTTATTAAATATTTTTTATTAATGTCCATTCGAAAAGTTGACCATGGATAATAAAGGCAGAATAATAAAGTCGTGATATTAAGAAATTAATGATAATGAATTCATTATAATAAATTCATGACATTATTAATAATTTCATGGTAATTATATTTTATTAAAGTCCTGAAAATAATAATGAAGTTATTATTTATGAATAACAATAATCATAATACAATTACTAATAATGATATAAATAATCCTACTATTATTAAATATTATCACTTATTAATAATAGTATTATTGGTATTGTTATTATTCATGACAATAATATTAATAATTATGACTTCAGGTTCTAATCAACTTTGATTATTAATTATTAATATAATATTATTTATTTATTTTATATTATTATTATTAAGTCATATATTTTTATTGATACTTAATATGTTCTATTAATTGTTTTTTCAAAATTATTTTTTATTCAATTATTTAATATGTATTAAGTACATGTCTTAAATTTCATTTAGAATATAATTATAACATTATTTTTTAATATTTTAAAGTTACCTACTTCTTTTAATGTTTAAATGTTATGTTTTGAAAAAATGTTTTTTTATCATCTATATTATTGTATTTTTATTATTTTGATGAAAATATTTTTATTTTTATTTTTTATGTGTTTAGTCTATGTTTTCAATTTCATTTTGATTGTACTTATAGTGTATTTTTTTAAGATTTTGAAGTCACTCACTTGAAACACAACAAAACTTATTCTCTTTCAAGTTGGTAAATTTGGAAGCCTATCAAATATAAACTATAAGTACAATCTAAATAAAACATAAAACATAGTCTAAACATATAAAAAATGGTTGAAAATAAAAATAATTTCATAAATATAATAAACTAAAATTAATTAACATGACACAAACTTTACTGATTAAAAACATTACATTTTCACTTCAAAATATTTATGTGCATAAAATATAGTGTATGTAAAATATAAATGAAATTTAAAACATTGTCTATAAAAAATAAAAAGTAATTAATAATAAAAGGAATGTCAAAAAAACAATAAACAAAAAAAATTATTTACACAAAAATTTTTATTTGAAAAAAATTATATGTACAAATGTTATATTTTGAAACAATAATATTTTATTCCATTGAAACTATTTTTCATTAATTTTTTTAGATAATTATTTTTATTTTCAATTATTTATTATACATTTAGTTAGTGTTTCAAGTTTCATTTATATTATAGTTATACTATATAATTTATAAGCTTTAAAAGTCACTTACTTGAAACATTATTATATTTTAAATAGGTGAATTTGAAGCGTATAAATTATAAAGTATAAATACAATCTAAAAAAAATTAACACACTGACTAAACATATAAAAAATAATTAAAAATAAAAACAATTTCATAAATATAATAAACAAAAACTAATTTACATGACATAAACATTATTGTTTAAAAACATAACATTTATACTTTAATAACATAATTAATTATCAATTATTTATATAATAATTTCATAATTAATAAATATTAATAATTAAATAATTAATGAATATTAATTTTATTGTTGAATATTAATAATAATTATAACAATAATGAAATTTATAATATTATACTTAATAATAATAATGTGAATAAATTTTTAAAAGTGTAAATGTTATGTTTTTAATCAATAATGTTTGTATCATGTAAATTACTATTTTTAATTATATTTATGATATTCATTTTATTTTCATTAATATTGTACTTAATTATTATATTTTATAACCTTTCAAAGTTTTGTACTTGAAACATAATAAGTTTTGTTAGGTTTCAAGTAAGAAACTTTACAAGAATATAAAATACAAACAATAAGTACGGTCTTAGTGAAACTTAAAACGTAGGATAAACATATAAAATAGTTGAAAATAAAATGAATTTCATAAAAATACTAGATAGACAAAAATATAGATGATAGAAAACTTCGTTGTTTCAAAACATAACAATTAAACATTAAAATAAGAAGGTGCCTATAAAATCTTAAAAATTATAATTATAATTAGATTCTAAATGAAATTTAAGACATGAACTTAAGATGTATTAAATAATTTTAAAAAAAATCATAAAAATAATAAATATAAAAATATTAAGTATCAATAATAATATATGACTTAATAATAATAATATAAAATAATTCATTAATTAAAAACAATTAGTATTTTCTATTTATGAATGATAATATTAATTATTAATATTAATATTTTAAAGTCCCAATTTTTGATACTATATTAATAATTAATAATATTTAATACTATTATGATTATTTACATCATTATTAATAATCAAGGAACATTACGTCATTAAAAATAATCATCATAACTTTTTTATCACGACTTAATTATTAATATTTTTTATGATTAATTCTTTATTATCATTAATTTTTATTATAAAAAATATATTGTTCATTTATTGTTGGAATAGATGTGTTTCTATCCCACATCAAAAATCTGGAAATTATGCGAAGAGTTTCCACTTATAAAAGAGGGGCTTGGGGAGATTTTGTTAAATATTTTTGGAATACTTGAATTAAAGTAATACTTAAATAAAATCAGTTAAATGATATTTTATTTTTATTATTTATTTATATATATAAACAAATCAAAACAAAAAAAATGGAAGGAAGATTGTTTTCTTTGAAAGAACCCTCTTTGAAAAAAAATCAGGAAGGCGATTTCTCAAAAATCACCCTCTTAAAAAATATGAAGAATATGCTTTTTGAGAGAGCTCTCACCCTTATATGCCCTCCCACCCAAAAACATTCCTAGATCGGGAAATAGTTTCCTGATTTAGGAATTTTTGAAGAATGATTTTCCTTTTCTGTTGCATGAGGAACAAGTCTATGTATTTATATAAATGCATAATTGTAAATAATTATGTTAATATGTGTGTGTGTGAACCTCTATATATGTATGACCATATACTTCTTTATAATTACTTTTATATGTACTGATATTTATGTTTATTTGTAAATAATTACATTAATATATATTCAAATTTGTACTTATATCTATATGTATGTATGTTTATATTTATGTGTATGATTTCACTAAAAATGCAGTTTTAGCAACATTTTTTTACTACTAGTGTCTGTTTAAACCACTACTATATTGTTTAGTGATGGTTATTTAAATTGCCACATATTTTGTGGTCAGCAATCATTTAGTGACAGTTTTTATAGTTTAGCGGTGGTTATTATATGTGTCATTTTTAGCTAATTAGTGGTAGTTCTATATTTATTTGGTGGCTGTTTGGGGGGGGATTGGGGAAAATTAACATAATCACCGCTAAATAATTTAGAAATAGTTTACCTTCTTGGAGGAAAAATATAACTGAAACTGCCTTAACCACCACTAAAAGAATTAGCATTGATTATTAAAAACTGCCTCTAAACATATCAAATAATTTTTTGAAAAATTTCTTTAATAAATAATAATATGTATATAAAAAACTCAATCATAAAATAAAATAAACCATAATTATACAATAAACTCATCATGCATCTATACATCCACACATCCACAGTTATAAATACAGAACGATCGGTCAAACATATGCTCTTTAATCATATATATACATATAAACTATGTCCAACATCCACCTACCCATGACCAATACATCCATCCCACCACCAACACTATATCCAACTACCTCTGTAGCTAGAGTTATCATATGAAAAACCAACCACATCATGCCATCATCTGGAATAAAAAAGTATAAAGAAGAAAAAAACTTAATAAATAATAATTATAGTATAATCATTGATAATATGCAACCATACCATAAAAACTATGAACCATCATGATGTCCTTCTAAAGAGCTTCATGGATTAGAATTGTCAACCTCCTACCTGCGACTAACATTTTTCACCTAAAATAAAAACTAGAAGATTTAAGAAAATAAATACAAAACATAATATGCACAAAATATATTCATAAATTTTTACTTAACATTTTTTATTATTTGAACTGAACAGATGATAATAATTTTAACATAAAAAATAATATATCATACAAATAATTTATAAACATAAACATACCTATTTAAGATATGATTCAACACTTAGAAATCAAAAAGAAAAATAAATAACAATATAATCAACTTTTACACTACCACATAACACACTTTTATCAGTGTCATAGAACCCCTTTATCAGCACTAAAAAACACTAATATTATAAGCATCAATAAAAGGGGGTTCATTATCAACATTATTTATAGCACTGATAAAGGGTCCCTTTTTAGCAATATTTCTAGCATTGATAAAATCATTACTTTTTCAGTGTTCTGCTAACATTATAGCACACTACAGTAGTAAATATATAATTTAATTAATTCAAATAAAATTTACATAACAAATACAAGAAAAACCACAATATTATATTCATTTCAAAAATTTCTTTGTACAATTACATTAGTATGTAAAAGTTATCACAAATATTCAAAAACATCATTGTTCCATTATTTTTGGCCCCAAACCCCCTCTCAAAATAGCCTGATCAGGCTATTAATTACCAAAAAAGAAACCCATATCGATCAAAGGAGTGAACCTATATAGGAAAAAAATTCTTATGTTAGTGATACTATATATAAATTAATTAAACATAAATATGAAATAATAAATTAATAAAATGTCATTTTTAAACTAAAACCACACACTTTGAGTCATACCAGTCACATTATGCGTCATATTAACATGCAATTGATTCCTACACATCAAAAATGGATTATGTATTGTTTTATTAAAGTATAAAAACAATATGATTGTGTTTTCTTGGTTTTTAGTATAATATGTTTCTTTTATTAAAATACCAATTTAAACTAAAATTAAATACTTTGAGTCATACCAGTCACATCGTGTTCCAATTTGATATATGATTGATTCCTAAAAATCAAAAATGACTTATGAATCGTTGTCCTAAAGTATCAAGACCATCCAAGATCATTTTCTTGTTTTTCAGTTTGTGGAACATGTTTTAAAATAAAATGTCGATTTTAAAATGATAACATATACATTTATTAATACCAATAAAACTATTCATTTGATTGAGGTGAGGTCAATTCCTTAATTTCAAAAATGACTTATATATAATTATACTAAATTATCAAATAATATGATTTTTTTCAGTTTTGAGTATGTGGCATGTGTTTTGAACTAAAATGTCAATTTTAAATAAAAACACACTTTGAGTCATATCGGCCACACCATGCATCATATTGATGTTTGGTTGATTATTACACATAAATAATAACTTATGGATATTTTTCATAAATATAAAAACAATACTAATGTGTTTTCTCATTTTTGAGTATGTCATGTGTCTTTTTTACTAAAATGTAAATTTAAACAAAAACCATGAACTTTCAGCCATATCGGTCACATCATGTGTCAGTTTTACATGAAACTAATTATTATAAGTTTTAAATGACTTATGAATTGTTTTCCTAAGCTATCAAGACAATATGATCATGTTTGCTCAGTTTTTAGTTAGTGATGCACACTTTGAGCTAAAATGTCAATTTAAACTAATAACATATAATTTGAGTCATACCATGAACATCATTTATTGGATTGAGATGAAGTTGATTCCCACATGTCACAAATAACTTATGGATCATCTTTATAAAGTATCAAAAAAACCAAATATTTTTTCTAAGTTTTGAGTATATGATGTCTGTATTGAACTAAAATGTCCATTTTAAATAAAAACACAAACTTCGATTCATATCGGTCACAATGTGCATAAAATTGATGTATGGTTTATTACTACACGTCACAAATGGAATATAGAACATTTTTTTAAACTATCAAAAAATATGAATGTGTTTTCTTAGTTTTGAGTATGTCACGTGTCTTTTTTATTAAAATTTCAATCTAAACTGAAAACATGCACTTTAAGTTATACTGGTTACATCATGTGTTGGTTTGATATGTGACTAGTTATTACACATCATAAATGACTTAAAAATTGTTATTCTAAAGTATTGATACAATCTAAGGATGTTTTCATTGGTTTTAGTGAGTGACACACATTTTGAAAAAAAATGTTAATTTTTAAACTAATAACATACACTTAGAGTCATACAAGGAACATCATGTATCAGATTAAGTCGAGGTTGATTAAAAAAATAAAAAATTACATATGGATCATTTTATTAAAGTATCAAAATAAAATGGATGTGTTTTCTCAATTTTAAATATGTGACATGAGTTTTGAACTAAAATGTCAATTTTAATTAAAAATTCTCTATGAGTCATACTAGTCACACTGTGCGTCAAATTAATGTGTGTTTGATTCCTATATGTCATAAATTAGTTATGGATCACTTTCCTAATGTATCAAAATAATAAAAAAAATTATTGGTTTTGAGTATGTCACATGACTTTTTTACTAAAATGTCAATTTAAACTAAAAACACTCACTTTGAGTCATATTGGTCACATCATGTATCGATTTGATGTGGGAATAATTCATATACATAAAAAATGACTTATGAATTATTTTCCTAAAGTATTAAGACAATATGAGTGTGTTTCCTTGGTTTTTAATGTGTGACACATGTTTTGAAATAAATTGTCGATTTTAAACTAAAAACATATACTTTGATTCATATCGAGCACGCTGTGTATCAAATTGTGGTTCAGCTGATTTTGACATGTCACAAATGACTTATGGGTTGTTTTAATAAATTATCAAAATAGTCTGATTTTTTTTTTCAGTTTTGACTATGATATGTTTGTTTTGAACTAAAATTTCAATTTCTAAATAAAAACACACACTTTGAGTCATAGTAGTCACAATGTGCATCGATTTACATGAGGTTAATTACTAAAAATAAAAATTGAATTATGGATAATTTTATTAAAGGATAAAAACAATCTAAATTTGTTTTCTTTTTTTGAGTATGTCACAAGTATTTTTTACTAAAATGTCACTTAAACTGAAAACATGCACTTCGAGTCATATCCATCACATCGTGAGTCATTTTGATGTGAGGATAATTACTACACATCATAAATGAATTATAAATCATTTTCCTAAAGTATCAAGAAAATCTAAGCATTTTTTCTCATCTTTCAGTGAGTGGAACATGTTTTGAAATAAAAAATCAATTCAAAACTAATAACATGCTTTTGAGTCATACTGAGAATATCATGTATCAGATTGAGGTGAAGTTGATTCCTACACATTAAAAATGACTTATGGATCATTTTCCTAAAGTATACAAATAATCTAAATTTTTTTCTTAGATTTGAGTATGTGACATGTGTTTTGAACTAAAATGTCAATTTTAAATAAAAACACACACTTTGAGTCATATCAGTCACACTATGTATTGGATTGACATGTGGTTGATTCCTACATGTCAAAAATGACTTAAGGAACATTTTACTAAAGTATCAAGACAATATGAGCATGTTTTCATGTTTTCTTGTTTTAACTAAAAAGTAATTTTTAAACTAAAAACACAAACTTTGATTAATACTGGTCACACCGTGTATTAGATTTAAGTGTGATTGATTCCTTCAAACCAAAAATTACTTATGGATAATTGTTCTAAAGTATCAAAAAAATATGAATTTGTTTGCTTAGTTTTGAGCATGTGATGTGTGTTTTGAACTCGTGTGTAAATTTTAAACTAAAAACATATACTTTGAGTCATACTAGGCTCACCATGTATTATATTAGGGTGTAGATGATTCCCACGCATCAAAATTGAATTTTGAATCATTTTCATAATGTATAATAACAATCTGAATTTGTTTTCTCAGTTTTGAGTATGTAATGCGCATTTTGAACTAAAATTAAAATTTTAAACTAAAAACATAAAATTTGACTCATTCTAGGAACATTGTGTATCAAATTGAGTTTCTTTATTCCTTCCCATCACATTTTGTCTTTATTCTATAATTCATTCAATATTTAAGGTTATCTAATAATATTATTGATTGATAACCTATAATGTTGAATTTATTTTAGAATAAAAAGAAAAGTGCATCATGATGAGTACATCATCCTTGTTGAGTGAATGGTCATAGTACAAGAGTACATCATCCTTGTTGGATACTTCATCAATAATTTTTTTTCTTTGATCATTTTGTGCCCTAAATAGAGTACAAAATGGTTAAAGAAAAAACAATAATATATGAATTAATTTATTCACGATATCTATGAAAATTAACAAAATAAGTATCAGATAAAAATTACAATGAAATTTACTAAAAAAATAGATAAAATGATGATAAAATTAACTAAATAAGTAGTAATAAGTAACCTCTATATGATTTTTTTATACATTCGGATGCCATATATTTTCATATTTATTTCTAAACAGATATATTTCCTCTTTTGAATACGAGGACTATCAACAGTCCTAGTAGTACTTGAAAAATATAAATAAATAAATCATTAATAAATATTTTAAATTAAATTATAATTATCACTGTAAATTCCTCTTAGTTGGATCTAGTTTGTTGACGGAATACAATTTCATTTATAAATTTTCAAATATAATAACCATAATATTTTCTATTAGTTTGTTTCAGGAACTATGAAAAAATTAATAAAAATAAGTAATTTTTATTGATATATGGTTTGATAGTGAAATATTATTATATATACCCTAATAATTATCTAGTTGTAAAGGTTGATAGGGTTATTATGCTCATGGACTGTCCTCATGGCATGATTTTGATGATATTTTAACACCTCCTTATCATAACATAATTTTCATTAAAAATAATATAAAATGTATAACTTGAATTTTATTTGTAAAATGTTTCATGTTGTGTATTAAAAATTGATAAATGTTATCATGTGTGGTTGTTTTATTGGGTATCCATGCATTTAATTGATAAAATAAATATTTGGAGCATCCAAATTGATTTCAATGAGTAATTAATGCTGCCTAAAAAGGAATAAGTAATGAAAGGAATGAAATTTTATTTATATGATTAAATTGTATATTTTTACCCCTACGTCATGGGTATTATGAAGAGTCAGTTATCTATAAGTTTTCTTTCAAATATTGTGGATAGTTTGTCCAATATTACTTCATATTATTTTCATTCCAATGTGAATAGTTGTGTAGAAGTTATTTGATGACTAACGAGTCCAAATTTATATTCATAGGGTTTTCCCTTCAAATAGTATTGATATATAAATCTAAAAAAAATATTAATTGTATTTAGTCATAATTAACATATTCAATCATCTGTTGGAAAAAACAATTATGAAAACACGCCTCATGTATACATTTACAATTCAGGCTCCCAGATATTCATGACTGGGAACTTCAATTACATTCTCAAGACTAAGATAGTATGTAATGGAATCTTCATACACTTTTTATTAAAAATCAATTATGGACATGTCAATTCTATTTAACATTATATCCACATTAACCATTAATGTTAGTAAATGAAAAAGTTGAACGGTTGGGGTAAAGTTACTTTCTAAAGATATTTTTGACTAGTTAGTTAATCCTTTAGATCATTTTGATTTGACCTTCCATTTCACCACCTTACCTTTCTTCATAGGTAATAACATTCATCAGTTTAAGCCTTTTTCATTATTTTATAAAGATTTTTCATAAAAATAAATTTTAAAGGAATACCTCCTTATCAATGTGTGTTTTTACAAGATCAAATATACATGCTATGGAATTTACAATTTTTAAGCTTGACCATTTGAATATCTGCATCATCATGTGGAACAAGTAACTTGGTGCTCAGATTGTGAGCTATGTGAATCCCCACTCTCACATAACCTATTGGAAGTTTTTTATTGTTTATAATCTCTTGGATATTTTAAATTTTACCATCACAACAATGTGATGGGTTGGTGTTGATAGATATAAATCACAATCATTTTCACCCTGTAGAATATCAGTACAATAAAGGTATTAATATCTTCCTGATTCAAATTTCATAGAAACAGTTATGAAAAAATTGATTATCTCTTTTAAGGAATCCCTTTTAGGGGAATGGCTCACCTAAAAGCTAGTGGGGTGGGGGGATCTTCATGTAGTGGTTTTTGTTGTGTTTTTTCTTCTCTTTAATTCATTCCCAACACATTTTATAACAACTCATATTGTCAATTACTTTTTTATTCTGGAGAATCTAATCATGCATTAATATCTTACAATTTATTATCTTTATCCTATGTTAATTTCTTTTCTAAAAATATGTTTTGGGTCACACTCCAAAACCCACACCGCTGATGCGGCCATACTATTCTAGTAGCTTCAAGGCCTCTGATAGTAGTCATTCATTGAGTGTAGATGATGATGATTATTGTTTTAAATTTGAATAAAAATATGTGAAAATAAATAATAATTTTTATATAATATTTATTTAAAGGGAAAAAAATTATTATTTCATACTTACACATGCTTCCTATACTTTTTGTGTGTTTTCATATATTAGTTGTTGGTCCCAGGGTGCATAGTAGAAGCCGGTAGATTAGGGATTTAAAATTTTTCATCACCATTGGAATGAAAATTTATCATCTCAAGTGATATGATTCATGATATAGGTCTAAGGATCTCATGTGAATATTTCAAAGCACAAAAATAAAAGTATGAATACCATATTCGGATCGGTGGTGCATTCAACTTTTGGTCATCACTGATGATCGTTTCTTAGAGGATTTGAGCTCATACGTCTCTAGATCATTTACACATGCTTCAAGAATCTTCTCATATATCAATCTTCAAATCCCAACTACTATAAAAAATATCCTTTTAATTATTTAGTGTTTCAATGATTTCCTTGACTCTGGTCTAATGATATGCGAAGACGTTCATGGATTGATTTCATAAACAGTGTCTTTCTTTCACCAGAATGCGGGAAGAGGAGAGAGGAGATCTAAATCTGTTGGAATGAACAATCATGGAATGAGTGTCTATAATATACCTATATAGTGGGAGGTAAAATACCTATAAGGGGTTCCCCGGCCTTGTATATTCAACTCCCACTAAATAAGAAACAAATGACTCATTATGATGAACTAATTATGTCAAAATTATTATTTACATTTTATCACCTACTTGTGATATATAATAAATATATTACATTATAAAACTAAGTCATTCACTAAACTCACAATTCCTGCTAATATTTAATGAACCTTGAATATTAAATAATATTCATTTGTATAATATTTTTCCATGTATTAACATTAATACTTTTAAATACAATAAATAAATAAATTAAACTCTAATTATTCTATACTTGAATGATATGAATTTATTTATTCATTGGTGATTGTCAATACATGGAAAACTCTCGGAATATATGGTGGGTCCTACCATATCTTATACACCTGTTCACCGGAATAGGGAAGACTCTTGAATACACTACTATGTGTGATTTTCTAGGTCCTTATCTCAATAGCAGTGAATATTATTCACAAACCAAGAGCAGAGTTTAGAAACCCTTCAAGGTCCCAAAAGAGATAAGGAATAGACATATCAATGACAACCATCCTATGAACACACATTTTGTAATATAATCTATTTGTCTCGTGATATCTCATAAATCAAGATGCACACTTTTTTTCATCATCCTTCATTACTTTATTGTTCATTAACCTTACTAGAAAAAATTACATTCTTATATTATGGCTATGTATTTAGTGAAGGTATTATCATCCTGATCAAATAGCCCTGAGATATCACTCCCTCAACTCAGAAAAAAAAATTTATCTTGATCATTCAACCAATGTCATGCCACCAATGATGAACCCAACACAAGTTACCTCACCATGACTTTAATGTCATGGATTTTTTATTTCATAAAAGTACATAATAAAATGGTACACATTGATAATGATCTCAAGTAAGGTGAAAAATACACATGTTCATATATAGGAACAACCAATGACACCTAAAACATGAGGTGTTCCTATTGGAAGGTTTTTACTCATGATATCAGCTAATAGGGATCACCAACTGTGAACTTCATAAGAATAAGTCTCAATTATTATGATCCCCCAACACCTGATAGTAAAACATCAATTATATCTAGTCAGTATGATGTATCTAGACCATAGGAAATATGTTTAAGATTAATTTCATAGTATCTCGAGGTTATCATTATAGCCAAGGAACTTATATAACCTTTTTACATGACAATTAATCTATGAAAATTACCATATAAATAGTTGATGTGGAAAGATCAACACTATAATGGAAGCGTACCTCATGCATAAATCATTGTATACATGATGTGGTAATAAAAAACTACTATTCAAGTTGGGTCTAGGGAACACAATATTACAACACTCTCACTTGAAAATTATCCAACTTTATAACTATCCTTGTTATCTCTCACATGATATGATCATATTTTTGCTGAGTTATAGATTTAGTAATGGGTCTTCCATGTTTCTATTGAATGGTTATTCTAATATTTCTGACTTTACCTCCATCAGTAAGAATACTCAAAGATGATATCCCTGAGTATATTTATTTTTTCAACTATGAAAATTTAACTTCTTGGCTATTGATTGTAGTAGAATTATCATAATTTATATTATGATAAAAATTTACTTTATAAATTTGATTCCAAGAATTGGAAAAAAAATTATATACTATAAAATTCTTCTTTAGCTTCCATAAAATCCAAAAACACACTCATTATTTGTAGATATGGTTACCACTAGCTTGAATGAGATTCTCTTACTCATTTCCTTATCCTGACTATGATCTTAGATCATATTGATTGATAGGAAGACTAGTTTGTATCCCATTATAAACTAGTATCCCTTCATATCCACATACCAATTACTTATCCCTTATACTCTCTCAAGAACAATTTGATTGTTCTAAAAACTTCCCTTACAGTTCTCCTGGATACTATTGATATTTACCTAGCATAGAATATATGCTGACAATATCTTTTCATGTACATAACATAGAATATGTGATTTTCCATCACAAGAGCGTATGAAATTCAACTCACTACATTAATATCCTCCTATATCCTATAAATTTATTCTTGGAGATATTTATTCCATGTGAAAATGGTAATAATTGTAACATCCCGGACCCGGGTGCCACGCAACGGGTGCCCCGAGCCCGGTTCTCCACGTGACCTCAAGCGCATTTCCCCAAATGCCAGAGGCTGCCGACTAGTAGCGAGGGCCCAGGTCTGATAGTGGGGAAACTATGCCCTCATTTGTCAAAGTGTAGCGCAGAAGAATACCAAAATAAACATACAACAAACAGAGGAAGCAGTAAACATACACAAACTACAGCAGTGGATATAACCAATAGTATATAAGTGATGATGCTACATGTTTCAAGTTCTAAGAAAATAGCCAGAACATGTTATACATCAATACAGTACAGCAGAAAACAGAGTACAACAAAACAAGCAAAACTGCTGGCAGCGGCATCGTAAGCCTAGGCTTGGTCACATGCCCTCCTACTCCTCAGCAACAGTCAAGTACCTATATAGGGACTATTTCCCCAATCTACACCTGCAGTAACGTAATCTTTTTGGGCCGAAAAGCGTGACCCAAACAGGGTGTGAGAAATATATCTCAGTAGGCACCCACCAAAGGCATGTGCCCAACTGCGTGTAAGCATGCAACAACAGTGTGCAGTAGTAAAATGAAATAAAGTAAGCAGTACTCAAAAGTAACTAATTACCAGTCATATTGCCATTTCATTATCCATTTAATCCATTTAAATATTAGAAACCAACACAATGAATTTCTAAGTAAACAGTCCACATCCTCAGACAAACAAAACCTTACCCTCAGGTAAGCAGAATCCAACCCGTAGGTATAGCCCTCAGGCGTAATAGAAATTGCCCTTATGCGTAGGAAGTGTCGCCCTCAGGCACAGAATTCAAGCCCTCAGGCATAAAAGGTTGCCCTCAGGTGAAATAACTACAGCCCTCGGGCTAAATAGTGCAGTGCCCTCAGGCTAATCACAACAATGCCCTTAGGCCAAATACAACAATGCCCTCAGGCTAAACAGGTAATCGGGCCATGTCCAATAGGTAAACAAGCAGTAACAAGCAATTCCTCTCAAGGAAATTCTACAATACTACTTTGAAGGCATACCCTCGGGTATCCTGGCCAAACGGCTAAACAGAGAAACACACCCCGGGGGTGGTTCCGGATCCAAGCAACGATCCCAACCAGAATTTTATTATCTCAATTAAATACCTAATCAATTATAGGTATTAAATATAGCAACGACTTAAGCCACACGACACCCCAACATGGTTTCGTGGCACAAAAATGCACAAAACACACAGCAGTTGGGAAAACTATACACAAAGCCACCTACCTTATACGTCAACGAGCGTTATACCCGAACGCCGATTCCAAAAACGCCCAAGAACGACGTAGATCTGACAAAGAACAAAACTCATTCAAACGTAAATAACTTACGTTAGGAGAAGAATTGGTAAGAATGGTACAATGAGAGGAGAGGTCTTACCCATGTGGTTCCAACGAAATCGTCTGAAGCCGAATCAGATTCCAGACGAATGCCCGGTGGATATTCAAAGATCTGGCCTCCTCCTTTGGCTCCAAAATGGCTCAAGTGCCTCCTCTGCCAAATGAGGAAGCTACTGCCTATTTTAAGCTGAAAAAACAAAGTACACGGCGTGTACTTCTGAGTACACAACGTGTACTTCTTTCATTTAACTTTTCATTTGGCGGCACTGCCACACTATTCATCTGTCGACATGAGTACACGGCATGTACTCTCGAGTACACGGCGTGTACTGTCGCCCAGCTGGCAGCGACGCCACCACCTTACTGTTCAAGCCTGCCAACTGACTACACGGCGTGTAAGGCACCACTACACGGCATGTAGTGGCTCCTACACCCTTCATCGCTGGCATGGCTACATACCCCGTGTACTCATCCCAACACAGCCAAAAGTACGCGGCGTGTGGATAAAGTACACGGCGTGTAGTTCCAAAATTCAGGATTTTCCCCATTTTCCATATTTTCTCAAAAACACTTAAGGAAAAGGAAAAGAAGAAGCCCGTACCTCTAAAATAAGAACCGGGTTCTTACAATAATTCTCTCTTTAATTATTCAAACTTTTATTTTTTTCAATACCTTGTCAGTACATATACCATTGACTAGGTCTAAGAAATTGTTTGACCTACCTCAGAAGATCTTGTTACTTAGAACTTAAGTTGCTACTTTAAGTCAATAATAAACTAGATTTTAGTATCTTTTTCCCCTTATTGGAATTCTATGGTGTCCCCATCCCTTTTTGGTTGCATCGTATAAACACCTTCCATGATTGGTGGTCTTGACATAAAATGCTTAATAAAATTATCTTACAAATTAGTTGTGATAAGTAAAATTATAATGTATTTAGGAATAATGATTTTTTGTAACCAATCATTAGTTATTGGTACCACGCTCATACCATCCATGTATAATTTCACATGAATTCCCACTATAGTATTTAAAATAATAAGTCCATATACTTTGATACATGGAATCCATTATTGAATTTTAATTGATCTTTTTCAATCTTATCTTGTTCTTATTTACTTCTTACTTGTAGGATCCATTATTATCAATGAATAATATGTCACTATACATGGTGAATATAAAACCATTACCATGGTTTTATCCTTCCTAAGTAGTGTGTTTCTCTGGAAAAATCATTTTCCATATGATCTTGTAGAATTTTTTCCTATGTCAACTATTTGTGCATCTGCAGCATTGACTAGATCTAAGTCAATCGTGTTCCCACTATCTCAAAATATAGATGTGCACCCTTTTATAGAAATATTTTCTATCACTTAGACTATAAATTTTCTATCTCATGTATTTTTTTAATATCCTAAGAAAACATTGGGATAATTATATTAAATGCACATTTTGTTTTGACTAATGCAAGTTTGTTTATATCCTTAACAAACACTTTGCATCTAAACACATGTTCTTATGACATATTGGACTTATATCATAATATAACTCATATGATACCCATTTTTCATGATAATTGACACATGGTTATGGTATATTGCCTCTATTTTCATACCATATCTCAAAAAATAATGGAAGTCTCTACAATTCATATTTGTCTCAAAATTGATGCTCCTTTTACTTACATCATGACTCTAATGTGTATAAGGAAATGTGAATTTAGGAATTACTCAGCATTAAATTATATTAATCAATGTTAACATATAATACTCATTATCAATCCTTCTTATTAAAATCATAGATTATATGTGGATAAGGTTATGTGTGTTTATGAATTACTCCACCCTACATTATAATGATCAATAAATGCTTGTTCAATATATTATTTATCACACCAGCCTAAAGTAATTCATATCTTCTAACCATGAATATAACATAAATCAAATTCAAATTCCTTAAACAACACTGAAAGGAATATTATGAAGTGTATACTGGCCACTAGATTATTCTTGGAATAATTCATTCTCTCTAGCTAAACTAGTTCTAAAATATTTGTGACTTACCTTTGTTTCTAAAGGATTATTTTTCCAAAAATAAGTACATAAGTGTGTCGATAATACATTAGGTTTTTAACTCCAAAGATTATAAAACTATAATAGTTATATCCTTAACAACCAATTTTATTTTTTCTTGATAAATGGTTATCTTACCACAACAGGGTGTTAGATTCTTATATCTATATTCATCAATTATTGTCTATGATTCAAGAATTATTGAACAATTAGTTGAGTATAAAACACCATAGACAAAATTCATTCCAATAATGGAATAATGTATCCTTGTGTTCAATGGATACATGAAATAAATGTTCTGGTTATACTCAATAAAATTTCAATTAGAATCATTAATCTTGGTAATTAGAAGTTGTTTACTTCTCACCGCTTACTTAGGAACCACCCTTTCTCAACTACTTAGATAACACACTTTACTTCCTGTGATGTTTCTTTTCTTATTTGGTTTCTATATTTCAACACATATTTGTGATAAGAATATTGTATTTAATACCCAATAAGTTAAACATTATATAAAATGATGAATATGTGTAAAGAAGAAGTGATTACATGCTTCTTCAATTTAGTCCATTGCATTTAAACTTCCATATACTTACACAAAGAAAATAACCTCTTATACGACAATCAACCTCTTTTCATTAAAGGAAATCGTGAAGGTGGATTTGGCTTCATAATTTTCATTGTCCTTTTTTCATTGTCTTTCAACTTGTTCACCATAAGAACTAATACTTTCTTTAAGTTTTTATTTACTTAATGAACCTTGCCTAAAAGGTAATGAAGTAATTTTCTTCATACTATTTGTTTTGAAATCTTAAATGAAACTGGAGTAAATTGGTGAAAAGGATGTAAGAAAGGGACATCTTGAAAGATCGGGATCTGCCTTTCAATTTACACATATCCAGTATAGTCACCAGATTATTCATATCTCACTTCACTTTTTCCTTAAAATATTATCGGAGATGAGATAACATGTGAAATCATCAATGTCATAATTTTTTATCCACAACTCACATCAGATTTTGATTATGGAATTATGAAATAACCATCATATTTGTCATACATGAGTCTCATAAAATCATTTTTTATCAACATGACTTCCTAGTAAGGCTTAACGGGTATTGGGGGCACCAGCACCATGAATTTCTGATATCTTAATACTGTTCGCAAGCGTTGGTACTACTCTTAAAAAAACATGCGAATTTGGACATATTCTTTGTCCAAAATTAATCACAATGTGATTATATTATTACATTCCATTTTCTATAAAAATAAAATTTGTAAGATTATTACATTAATATTGATTACTGATTAGTCATTACTAATTAATTAATTAAATCATTAAATGTCTCTCACTATTTTATCAAACTCCGTTATCCCTCAATACTATACTTGGAATACTATATCTCTTAATTATTCTAGAGATAAGGATAATTAAAACCTCTCATCATAGTCTATAATCTATGGCTATGCCACTACTTATAGAGTTTCATGGTAGGCATTTGACTGTCCAACTGCATTAGCTCACAACTCCTTAATTTGTTTAGTGAAGTCTCAGTTTTTAAAATCCTAAACTTGATTTAATCAATGATTTCCTCTAAAGATGTAATAAGGTATTCATGGATACTTATTTTCTATTATCTTTAATTAGTTCAACTCACCACTCTCATAATAACTCCCCAGTAGTAGGAGTCTCCTTCAACTAGGGTTGAAAACACCCAATACACCTGATTGTGTTCAAATTAAAACGAAGGAATGTGTTTGTGACTTAATATTTCCTTGAGGGTTTTTAAATATTTCAATGAATGCAATCCTTTTTTATTTAATATTTTTATACTATGTTATCTCGCTCACAACTAAACGTGAATAGATAGAATAAATTCATCACAACTTTATGCATTTTTCTATTTTTTATTATTTTCCTCACATACATTGAAATTTGTAAAATAATAAACAATGAATGGTGGAAATAAATTACATGACTGGTCTTGAGCATATAATATTGAATGATCTATTTAATCTTAATGGATCAATCATGACCTAGGGGTATCATACCTAATTCAGGTCATGACTCATGATGCAGTTCACCCCATTCTAGTGTTTTCACTTCTTATATGTCAACCACCTCATCTTGGCATAGTCCATATCTTACATTGTCATTTTTCAATAGTAAAAATTTACTCTTATGCAAAAGAGGGGGTACTATGAAGCACAATGTACATACAGAAATAAAATTGATTGATGTTCATTCCCTTATACATATTGAATAAAAAAGGATGATGCACAGACCATCAATAAATAAATAATTATTACATACATCACACGCATTTGTAATAAATACTTAAATAAAATAAAACCAGACAAGGATGGTCACTTCTCAAGACCAATATATAGGTAAATTAAAATCATGATAAAAATTAAAATTCTATAAATTTAATTTTGAGGAAATTTCAATAAATTAAATTAAATATTTAAATTCATCGGACACCATGACATAGACGACGCCAAAAGCGAAGGGAATAACACACGGTGGTCGTAGGAGGGAAGGCGGTGTAGTAGGATCGGTAGACAAAGGAGGTGGGGTGGTGGGGGAGGGTAGTCATGTGGTGGGGAAGGCGGTGGAGATCAGGGAGTTTCCACATTTTTCCTTTATAATAAATTAATATTTTCATCACCATGTTTTTTTGTTTTCTGGTTCCATGGGTCTGCACTGGTCCCCACTACCTTTAAAAAAAGTTAAGCCTAAAATTAATCTTTTTTTTTAGTTGAACCGCAGGAAAAAACTATCCCCTTTTGAAAATAGACACCACCCTAAAGTTCATTGTTTATTATTTCTTTTAAACTTCTTGACCTGCTAAACAAACCAATCCCCACCCCCTTTTTAATTTTTTTTATTCCCTATTTTCAAAAACCTAGCATGTTTAGGTTTTTTTAATAAATTTCGATTCCACAAACCTTTGGAATTAATCTAACCAGATAAATTAATTTCGTCCAATGGAATCCATCCAAGTCTAGCTGAGAAAATGGTGCATCTCCATATTTGACTCCAACCACCATGTCGGGTATTCAGAATTCTCAATGCACACCAAAATATGATCTTGGGATCTTAAAAAAAATCAAAAATTATACCTGTAAAAATAAATTGTTTTCAATCTTCATTAAAAAATTTAGATTTCCATAACTTTTACATCAAAAAATAGATAAATGTGTGGTTGGTTTCATTAGGACCTAAATGAAGCCACTTAATTTATAAAAAAAATTCTTAGATTGTAAAATTCATGTGATCATTCTGATACCAATTGCTGGTACCAGGATATGCAGAAGAAGGATGTGGATTGGGGATTTAAAAAAATTCATCATTGGAGTGATGAAACTTCATCATCTCTGGTAACCTAAGCATCGGTAAAGGTCTGAGGATCTCATGTGAATATTTTAAAGCACAAAAATAAAAGTATAAATACCTCATTCGAATCAGCAGTGTGTTCAACTATCGGTCATTGTTGGTGATCATTTCTTATAGGATGTGAGCTCAAACCTCTCTAGATCATACACATATGCTTTATGAATCTATGCATATTTTGATCATCAAATTCAAAGTGCTAGCACAGAGCTCTGATGAATCCTTCATCATCACGAGGATCCCCTTGACTCCGTTCTAAAGATCCCTGAAGACGTTCTTGGGTCGATTTCTCAAATAGTGTCTTTCTCTCTCTAAAATGCGGGAAGAGGAGAGGTGAAATATAAATCCATTGGAATGAATAGTCATGGAATGATAGACTCTCCTCTACATATATGGTAGAAGGTAAAATACCCGTAAAGGGTTCCATGGCCCCGGTATATCCAACGCCCACTAAATAAGTGATAAATGACTCATTGTGACTAAAAAACTACATCATAAACATCATTTATGTTTTATCACCTAATTGTAATATATAAAAATATATTTCATAATAAAACTAATTCATTAACTTGGAACATAATTCATTATAATATTAAATGAACATTCGATATTAAATAATATTCGTTTGTATAATATTTTTCCATATATTTACTTTAATACTTATAAATACATTAAATAAATAAATTCAACTCTAATAATTACATACTTTAAAAATATGGATTTATTTATTTTTTTGGCAATTTTTGATACAGACAACTCTCAAACCCCATGGTGGGGCCCACCATGTCCTACGCACATATTCATTAGAATATGACTGACTCTTGAATACGCTATTGTATGTGGCTCTCTAGGCCCTTATCTTGGTAGAAGTGAATACTATTCATAGACCCAAAGTGGAGTCTAGAAACCAATTAAGACCCCTAAATAGATAATAAATAGTCATAGAAATAACTATTGTCCTACGAACACACACTTTGTAATATAATCTATTTATCTCGCGATATCTCATAAAGTATGATGCACATTTTTTATCATCATCCTTCATTGCTTTATTGTTCATTAACCTTGCTGGATGGGCTTACCTTCTTCTACCATAGACATGGATTTAGTGAAGGTACTACCATCCTAATTAACTAGGATCAAGATATAACTTCCTCAAATTAGAAGCAATAAACTGTAATGGCTCGGACCTCTCCAGTCCATTACTTTGTGAAAATGTGGTGTTAGAGGTGTTCTGGGAGGTTAAGGTGACTTGGGGTGCATTTGGGTGGACTTTTAAGGGAAAATAAAGGGTTATAGCTTTCACACAGGAGGCGCACGGTTTTTCTAAATCGTGCGGCCAAACCGTGCGAGGTTGGTGTTAGAGGCAATGACTAACGCACGGTTAGCACACAGTTTGCCTAACTGTGCGGCCTAACCGTGCGAGGAGTGTTTGACGAGGTAGTAGCGACCGCACGGTTAGCGCATGGTTTGTCTAACCGTGCGAGAAAACTGTGCGGACACTTAAATTAGATCCTAAAATTGTGGGTCTCAACCGTTTTGCCTCTAACTTTCTCATTTAAGCCCTTAAGCGGCCATAACTCGGGATTACCCTCCCTTGAAGGTAGGAGAACCTCTCCCAAGCGTTTTGGAGGCGATCTGAAGGCTTCTCTTGGTGAATCCAATCCGTTTTCTTGAGGTATGTGATCATTCTTGTTTGGTTTTTTAGATCTACTTAGATCTACTCCTCCCCTTCTCTCGGTTTCTTATATCTACGCCCGTTATGGGTAGGTCTAAGTGTGTGGATGTCAAATATGATGAGCTTTGGTTTTGATCTTGCTAGGAGGAGGGATCTAAGGCAATGTTTTGGATAATCGACCCGGGTTTCTTGAGCATTCTTTGACCGTTGTGGTTTTCGTCAAAAACCTTTGAAGTAGGGGATTCGTTGCTTCTCGTTATTTTACGTGAAACTGTAATGTTAGCATGTTTTATCCCACTAGATGACAATGTAATTGAAATAATAAATATTTTGAACCGGAAAAAGAAATTGTATCGATCGTATGTTATTGCCTCTTGTTTTGCTAGACAGTGTGATATCTGTGCTTTCTTTGCTTAACTGTTTTTCTTGATGGAAATCGGTAAAGAACATAAACCGAGATTAATTGATAATTGTTTGGCCAAATATAAAGAGGCATGAAACAAATCTGGTTATTGTGGTAATTTGATGTTAATAAAATTGGTGTAGTAAGCATGTTTAATAATTTGTGATAGCTTACTGGTTAGGTTCTCGATTTTGGAACCAACGGATTATAAATCTGTTAATTCAAGATGGTTTAAAGATTTGATTGTTTGATAATTCATTGAAGGGTTCTGAGTTACCCTCTTGGTTGTTAAAGGGCCAAGAGCCCAATTGATGTGATGTTTTCTTTCCTTCTGTTTGTGTTGTGATGTGATCCAAGATGGTTGTTGTGATATGTGGGGGCATGGAGGCCTTTTGGTTGTGGCAGAGGATGACGCCTAGAGTGGCGAGATGCATCAGTTTATGCATGTGGGTGTTGGGGAGGACATCAGGGATGATGGAATGGGTTGGATGTGATTGTTGGATGCTTTCTGTTTCTGTGGTTGTTTATCTGCCTTACTTTTCCACCACTGCTCAAGGTAGCTGGTCTTGCTCACCCTTCTTCTGAAAGAGGGAAAGACACACGGGGTATGCCACATGATTTCCGTGTTTAGCTTCACCAGGGAGGATGGGTCTATGCTCTTGCTTTAGGCAACAAAGACTCGACGGGTAGTACATCTACTCGCTGTGTTGATCCCCTTGTGTTAGTAGCATAGAGTGCTTTTCTAGAATGCCTGGGAATATGGGAAAGTGTTTCTGTAATAAATGTTTAATTAAATGGTGTTAACCCATGGGGTTGGTGTTCGTTGAAACATAATGATGAGGCTATAATTTTAAAGGGACAATGGACTTTGGGTGTGATGCTAATGAAACTTAATGTGGAATTGTTTGTGGTTAATTAATGTTTAATGAATTAATTAACCTAAAGTGAAACTGGTAAAAAGGGAATGAAGTAATCTAATAAAGTTCCTTAAATGATTGTGTGCTTATAGGATACTTAGTCTTAGAAGTGGAATACCAGAATCTAATAGATGTTAGCTGCAGTGTGTCTAAGACTAGGTTATGCCCATAGTGTGGTTGTGAGTCATAGTATATTTTTGTACTTTTTGTGTTTCTATACGCTACTCCACCTTGTCAGTAAGGTAAACTGACACCCCGGGGATTCTGAGCCCTGGGGGGTGTTTTCCCCAACATTCTGGTGGGAGGATGAATGGCTGACTACCCCCTTTGGCCCTGCTTTCTTCTCTTGGTAGATACTTGTGCCATTAGGCACAACGGTTAGTTTTCCCCATATGTGTGTGTAGAGGGTTGTAATGGCTTGTGGTTATTCACACACACATATTCTGGATATAGTATGCTATGGACTACTATAGGTGTAACATGTATAGTTTGTGATTCCTTGAGGATCCTTACTCGGTGTATGGGATGTAATGGCTTGAGGTATAATACCCGACGTATGATACATGTTATGCGAGCTGTGGCGGCTCCCGAAAACTGTAACGACCCAAAGTTTCATTAATGGAAATCCCTATTGATCTAATTAAATTTCACTTTATGTAAAATGTTTATATAAAATGTCAACTTCTTTGGTTTTATGTTAAGAATTGTGACTGTTTCTTTTATAGTCGTTTAATAGTGATCACATGATTAGTATAAATATAAGGCTTTAACAAACCCAATTTACTCTGACCAAAGAAGCGATGGCCTCATCCGGTATAATTGATCCATACGAAGCCCATTTGTCGGAGCTCGGAAAGGAGGTGGCGTCTTTGGGCTTCACTCTTGACCAAGCCCAAACTGAGGTTCATCATGTCAAGCTCGAATGGGATCGTCTATGGGAGAAGTGGAAGTTGATAGAAATTACCACTCGAGCGATGTTATCTAAGCCACCCCAAGAGTCTGTCACCATCGCACACCTTATCCTTAGGTCTTATGCGGCTGTCTTAAGGGGTTATGTAACAAATCTCTAGTACTAGGTTCATGTATATTATTTTTGTATATAATAATGAATATACCTCCTTGTCATTTTTTGATACATTGTAAATAGTTTTTAAAGTACAAATAGTGTTTTTAGTTATTATTTAATTAAGAATTGTATTTTATTAAATTAAGGGATTTTTGAATTAAATAATATTTTAATTATTATTATTAAATTAATTTTTATTAAATATAAATGATCTTATAATTTTATGAATGCAATTATAATTTTTATTAAGGTTTGAAAGCCATTTCTGTCAAACCCCGTGAATTTTCGATAAATGTCGGTTTTTATTTTAAAAGTGAAAATTAATATATTTAGAAAATTATTTAGATAAAATAAATGTTATTTCTAGAATCAGGACGTCAAAATTGTCCAACGGTGAATTTTTAATAATTTTCTGAGACAGTCAAATTTTTGGGTAAAAATTAAATACCGTTTAAATATATAATGTGTTTTATGACATCATAATGACCCAATAGTGATGTAATAAAATACTATAAGCTTTATGTTCAGACAATATATGTTTTACCATTAAAATAATGTGATTTTGGGTTTGTTTGAATTACTTTTCAAAGCATTAATGGACCCCTCAAGACTTATTAAACATTTTTTCTTTTTAAATTATTTTCCAAGGGAGTGTGACTCACCTCCACATAAGCAACCCCATTATTTTAATAAGTTCGGACTTTGGCCTTATAAAATATTTTTTTCATCTTCCCTTTTCCAAAAACCATGTTCAAAAACCATGGGATGGTTTGTGGTTTGGATTAATTTAATATAAGGGGTCTCAAACCTAAATAATAAAGAATTCCCTCACCTTTCCTATATAAACCCACCCAAGCTCCCACTTCCTCCTCACTCAAATCCTTTGGAGTCCATACAAACTCTGCCCTAATCTCTCTAGAATCCTCCCAAGGTCCCCCAAGCTCCAAATAAGCCTCTATCAAGCCTCTATAAAGCCTTTGGAAGCACACTTCCAAGTAAGGGTTTTTTCTTCCTTTCCCATTTTTTCAATTTTCTTTAAGTTGTTTTGTCCTTTTAATTTCAATTATGAATGTTGGGGTATGGTTTTTCACCTCCCTAATACTTCCCCCTTTATGTTTTAACGATGGGAGACCCCTTTATCTCTCATTAAATGTCTCCCATGTACACCTGTTACTATACCGAAATTCCGAAATGAACTTCTCTCTCTTCTTTTACATTTAAGCAATACTTTTGTATCATGAATCTATATTCCATTACAATTTTTGGGACATGTATCTATATGAGCTTATTACTTTCCATTACAAGTAAATATTATGAGGAACCCCTTTCTCTCTCATCAACCATTTTTATGAATTCTTATGTCACGCCGTTACGCTGCCGACATCGCACCGATTTTCTAAGCCAATGCCATTGTGTAGTGAATACCATGCTCATTTCTCCATCAAGGGCGTTCACATTTATGCACATTTACTTATTGATTATAAAGTTTCATGTATGAATTCCACATTCCTTCATCATGGAATAAATGATTATGTTTTATGAATCCATGTTTTATGATCCATGTGACACACTTATGCATGAAATGAAATGTTTAAGAAGGGTGCACCCTTATAGCACTCCAATGCATTGGGTAAAGTATAGTATCATGATACGTCATGTGAAATGAGTGTTGAATCATGCTAATTCAAGTGCAATGAGGGTTTACTCGTGCTTCATGTGCAATGAGGATTTACTCATGCTCCATGTGCAATGAGCCTTGGCTCATGCTAATTCCATGTTAAGTGTTGTTGCCACATTTCCATGTTATGATTATCATGCTTTATCATGCCTTTATGTTCATGTTTCTCTTGTGCTCTATTTATATACCTAATGTCTAACATGTATTGTACTCCTCATGTTATTCCATGTGTATTCCCTTACTGCACTTTATAGCTCACCCTTTTCTTATGCATGTCCTCAGGTTATCCCATGCAATTATAAGTACGAGGGAATGTAGTGGTCATGTAAAGGAAGTTTTCAATAAAGATGTTGTATTTCATGTTTCAAGTTTTTATGTATTGATCCTAATCCCCAAAGACACTAAACCTCTCGATCTTCTTTGTTGTATCAAGTTATGTTTTATGTAATAAATTATGTTTAAGTTGTAATAAAAAGCAGGGTTGTTATAGTTGGTATCAGATGATAGGTTTAGTTATTCTTGGGATTAGGATTAGAAAACTGTAGTAAAGCCTTAGAGACAAGACTAATTATAATAAAAACATCCCTAAGTTTTGGTAGGTACTGAGTAAGTGGTTTATCAAACAAATACATCCCTGTCTGGATACGAGCAGGTAGAGGTGGCTCTGGCACAGATGTATCCTATGGGTAAAACCCAAAAAACACCGCTTTGAGCTAGACTCGAATGAGAACTAGTGCACGACAATGGGCCTTGCTGCACTCTTGGTTATGACACTCCCGGGGGATATGTTTTGATAAATTCACAATCTTAGTATGAACCCTTATTAAGGGAATAAAAAAAATGCCCCTAAGAATATATGTTAGAAATTAGATCATGAAAAGCCTAGATTGAAGCCTATAGAATCATGAGTTAAGGAAATAAAAGTTTATTTATAAGTCATCAAATTTTGTCTTTGGATCACCCTTTATGTGTTACCCCCTAACTTTCCTTTTATTCCAGCCAATGGCCGGTAATAGGAGGACTCGGGCTAACAACCATTGTGAAGATCAGTGTGATAATGAGATGCTCAATCCAATGGGAGCGGGAATCGTGAACTTTGTCACGCTTCTCTCTCAGATAACTCAAGTTTTGAATAGAAACACGGGTCAAGATGAACGTTCAACCCCCCTTAAGAAAAAACAAGTCACTATCGAGAGCTTCATGAGACAAAGGCCTCCTACTTTTAGTGGATCATCTGATCCCACGATCGCTGAACAATGGATCAACTCCATTGAAAAGATCTTCTCCATCCTTCAATGTTCTGAACAAAAGAAGGTTCTCCTGGCAGCTTATCGTATGGAGGGTGAAGCTGATCAATGGTGGTCGTTGATCAAAAATATGAAGCCTGAGGAGGAGATCGAGGAATTGGAATGGAAGGATTTCTGGAAGATGTTTTTCAATAAATATTTTCCGTGCACCCTCCGGCTTAAGATGGAAAGGGACTTCCTTTCCCTCAAGAAAAAAGATGAAGAATCTGTTGGAGCGTACGAGGAAAACTTCAAAAGGCTTTCACGATACACTTTTGGCTTTGTCGTTACCCCCGAATGCAAGGTTGACTGCTTCTTTGGTGGGTTGAAGCCTAGCCTGCAGAAAAAATTAGCAATCCGTGACTTCAACAGCTATAAGGAAATTGTCTGATGTGCCCTCAAGGTCGAAATAGAGATCGGAGAATCACAGGGGTATCATAGGGATAAGAAGCGTAAGGTGGAATTCAATGATGGTGGTACGATGGATAAATCCAACGGTGCTAAGAAGATCCAGCACCCCACTTGCCAAAGGTGCGGTAATAAGCACCCTAGAAATTTCCTTAAGGGGACGAGGAAATTCTTCAGGTGTGGAAGAGAAGGGAACCTAGCTGTTAATAGTCGGCAAGAAAGACCCGCGGCTGCAATAGAGGAGAGGAACACTCCGTTCGAACCTCAACGTGTTGTTCATTGCTACAACTACAAAGAACCAGAGTATTTTGCAAATCAGTTCCCTAATCCAAGGGTTTTCAGAGGCAACCAACAACCTCCAAGGCAGTAAGGAAGAGCTTTTTCCATCACTTCTGTCGAAGTGAACCCTGACAACAAAGTGGTGACAGGTACGCTAGTTATTCATTCAAGAATAGCGAATGTACTTTTTTATTCAGGTTCTACACATTCTTTTATATCTCTAAAGTTTAGTAGAACAATCCCAGCACCGCCACAAATCATGGAAGTAAAGATGTCGGTGAGTACGACAAATGGGGCAATCATTGCATCCCATGAGTATAAGTCCTCCCCTATTATAATATGTGGATTGAATTTCCCAGCGAACCTCGTCATACTCCATGTGGTGGAATTTGATGTAATTCTTGGCATGGATTAGCTTTCCTTATATAGAGCCAACATAAATTGTCGGGAGAGGGAAATCACACTCCATATGGAGAATCGACCCCCGATTCTTTACAAGTGTAAGGAGGAAGATGAATCTCCTTTAGCTCCATCATCTCTAGAATGGATATTACTGCCCTATGAGCATGCATATCTGGCTCAGATGATCGAGTCCAAGGAAGAAACCATCCTTGAAGAAATGCCTATTGTGAGGGAATTCGCTGAAGTGTTTCCCGAGGAACTGCCTGGTCTTCCTCCTAGAAGAGACGTTGAATTATCAATTGAACTTATACCCGGGGCTTTACCAATATCCAGGACTCCATATAGAATGACTGTTGTAGATCTTGAAGAGCTAAAAAAACAACTACAGGAGAATCTGGATAAAGGGTTTATACACCCAAGTGCTTCACCATGGGGTGCACCAGTCCTCTTCGTCAAGAAGAAGGATGGGTCAATGCGGCTTTGCATCGATTATCGTGAACTTAACAAAATAACGATAAAGAACAAGTATCCTCTCCCACGAATTGATGAATTTTTCGATCAGCTACGTGGAGCACAATACTTCTCCAAGGTGGACTTGCGGTTGAGATATTATCAAGTAAGGGTGAAGAAGGAATATATCCCCAAGACTGCTTCTCGCACAAGATACGGGCACTATGAATTCATAGTAATTCCTTTCAAACTCACCAATTATCCAGAAATCTTCATGGAATTAATGAATAGAGTCTTTAGAGATTACCTCGAAAAATTTGTGGTAGTCTTTATAGATGATATTCTAATATATTCCAAAACCAAGGAGGATCATGAGGAGCATTTAAGAACTTTACTAGAGACTTTGCGAAAGGAGAAGCTCTATGCAAAGTACAACAAGTGTGAGTTCTGGTTGAAGGAGGTCTCATTCTTGGGCCATATCATCACAAGCAATGGGATATATGTGGATCCCTCCAAAACAGATGCAATTGAGGGATGGCTGAGGCCAACATCGGTAACGGATATCCGTAGCTTCTTGGGGTTAGCTGGATATTATCGACGATTTGTGAGAAATTACTCACGATTGTCCAACCCTCATACCAAGATAACTCAAAAGGTATTAAAGTTTTCCTAGAGTGATGAATGCGAAGAAATATTCAAGGAGTTGAAAAAGAGGCTTATCACTGCACCTGTGCTCACTTTACCCATAAGTGGGGAACCTTTTGTGGTTTTCAACGATGCTTCGAAGAAGGGATTAGGTTGTGTGCTGATGCAGAATGATAAATTGATATCCTATGCCTCAAGGCAATTGAAAATCCATGAGCGAAACTATCCAACACATGATCTGGAGTTAGCGGTGGTGATATTTGCCTTGAAAATCTGGCGGCATTATCTCTATGGGGAGAAATGTGAGATATATACTGACCACAAGAGTCTTAAATATATATTCACACAGAAAGAGCGTAATATGTGCTAGAGAAGATGGATAGAGCTCATCAAGGATTATGACTGTTCAATACATTACCACCTTGGGAAAGAGAACAAGGTGGCAGATTCCCTAAGTAGAAAGGACCCAACGATTCTATCAATGATGAGAATTGAGAAGGTTTCAATCATCTTAGACTTGATGAAGATGGACATGATAATCATAAAGAAGGGAACATCATCAATCCTTTCACAAATTATTGCTCAACCGTCTCTTTTGGAAAGGTTAAAGGATTCTCAAAAGGATGATGTGGGAATTCAGGAAAAAGTGGAAGCTATTGAAAAATGGAAATCCTCGGCGTTTAATGTTAATGAAGAAGGAATTTTGCGATTTGGGAAAAGACTATGTGTTCCATCGAGTCCGGAGCTGAAGAAGGAACTTTTGGATGATGCACATAGTTCAAATTTCTCTATTCACCCAGGGAGCACAAAGATGTATCGAGATATCCGAGAAAACTTTTGGAGGGATAATATGAATAAGGAGATTGATGAATATACATCAAAGTTCCTGGTGTGTCAGCAAGTGAAGGCAGAGAGGCATAAGTCTAAGGGGATGATGCAACCATTTCCCATACCAGAATGGAAATGGGAGAACATCACCATGGACTTTGTCACCGGACTTCCAAGGACATCCAAAGGTAACAATGCAATCTGGGTTGTTTTGGATCGTCTTACAAAGACTGCACACTCCATTGCTATTTGGGAGGATTTCTCTTTGGATTAACTGGCACAGATATATATCAGGGAAGTGGTAAGGCTTCATGGAGTACCACTATCTATTGTGTCTGACCGAGATCCTAGATTCACCTCTAAGTTTTGGAAGAGTCTCCAACATGCTCTGAATACTGAACTGAACTTCAGTATGACCTATCATCCTCAAACTGATGGAAAATATGAGCGGACTATCCAAACACTTGAGGACATGTTGAGAGAACACTCAATGTACTTTAAAGGAGGATGGGATCAACATCTTCCTCTGGATGATTTCTATTATAATAACAGTTTCCACTCGAGCATCCAAATGGCACCATATGAAGCCCTGTATAGGAAAAGGTGCAGAACACCAGCATGTTGGGATGAGGTCGGTGAACGTAAGCTGCTTGGACCAAAAATGGTTGAGGAAATGGTGGAGAAGGTGAAAACCATTCAGCAGCATATCAAGGCAGCCCAAAGTCGACAGAAGAGTTATGAAGATAATCATCGATGAGACCTTGAGTTTAAAGTTGGAGACATGGTTTTTCTATGCATATTTCCATGGAATAAGGTCATGAGGTTTGGAAAGAAAGGGATGTTAAGTCCAAGGTACATCGGCCCCTTCGATATTCTTGATCATGTCGGGGCTGTGGCCTATCGACTAGCACTTCCACCTACCATGGCCAAAGTACATGATTTATTTCATTTATTCCTCTTAAAGAAGTACATATCGGACCCTTCACATGTACTCTCTTATGAGGTGGTACAGTTGGAGGATGATCTTTCTTATGAGGAGCAACTAGTGAAGATCTTAGATCGTAGGGAAAAAGTTCTACGAAATAAGACAATTCCCCTCGTCAAGGTGTTGTGGCAAAACCAAAAGTTTGAAGAAGCGACTTGGGAATCAGAGGAAATGATGAAGCTGAGTTAACCACATCTGTTTTAGTGTGGTAAAATGAAATTTCGAGGGTGAAATTTCTTAAGGGGGGAATATTGTAACGACCCAAAGTTTCATTAATGGAAATCCATCTTGATATAATTAAATTTCTCTTTATGTAAAATGTTTATATAAAATGTCAACTTCTTTGGTTTTATGTTAAGAATTGTGACCGTTTCTTTTATAGACGTTGAATAGTGATCAGATGATTAGTATAAATATAAGGCTTTAGAAAACCCAATTTACTCAGACAAAAGAAGCGATGGTCTCATCCAGTAGATTTTCTCTATACGAAGCCCATTTGTCGGAGCTCGGAAAAGAGGTGGAATCTTTGGGCTTCGCTCTTGACCAAGCCCAAGCTGAGCTTCATCATGTCAAGCTCAAAAGGGACCATCTATGGGAGAAGTGGAAGTTGATAGAAATTACCACTCGAGCGATGTTATCTGAGCCACCCCAAGAGTCTGTCACCATCTCACACCTTACCCTTAGGTCTTATGTGGCTGTCTTAAGGGTTTATGTAACAAATCTCTAGTACCATGTTCATGTATATTATTTTTGTATATAATAATGAATATACCTCCTTGTCATTTTTTGATACATTGTAAATAGTTTTTAAAGTACACATAGTATTTTTAGTTATTATTTAATTAAGAATTCTATTTTATTAAATTAATGGATTTTTTAATTAAAAAATATTTTAATTATTATTATTAAATTATTTTTTATTAAATATAAATGATCTTATAATTTTATGAAATCAATTATAATTTTTATTAAGGTTTGAAAGTCATTTCTGTCAAAACCCGTGAATTTTCGATAAATGTCAGTTTTTATTTTAAAAGTGAAAATTAACATATTTAGAAAATTATTTAGACAAAATAAATTTTATTTCTGGAATCAGGATGTCGAAATTGTCCAATGGTGAATTTTTCATAATTTTCTGAGACAGTCAAAATTTTGGGTAAAAATTAAATATCGTTTAAATATATAATGTGTTTTATGACATCATAATGACCCAATAGTGATGTAATAAAATACTATAATCTTTATGTTAGGCCAATATATGTTTTACCATTAAAATAATGTGATTTTGGGTTTATTTTACTTACTTTTCAAAGCATTAATGGACCCCTCAAGACTTATTAAACATCTTGTCTTTTTAAATTATTTTCCATGAGAGTGTGACTCACCTCCACATAATCAACCCCATTATTTTAAGAAGTTCGGACTTTGAACTTATAAAATATTGTTTTACTCTTCCCTTTTCCAAAAACCATGGGCAAAAACCATGGGATTGTTTGTGGTTTGGATTAATTTAATATAAGGGGTCCCAAACCTAAATAATAAAGAATTCCCTCACCTTTCCTATATAAACCCACCCAATATCCCACTTCCTCCTCACTAAAATCCTTTAGAGTTAGTCCAACCTCTGCCCTACTCTCTATAGAATCCTCCCAATGTGCTCCAACCTCCCAAGAAGCCTCTATCAAGCCTCTCTCAAGCCTTTGGAAGCATACTTCCAAGTAAGGGTTTTTTCTTCCTTTCTCATTTTTGTCAATTTTCTTTAAGTTGTTTTTCCTTTTAATTTCAATTATAAATGTTTGGGTATGGTTTCTCACCTCCCTAATAATTCCCTATTTATGTTTTAATGATGGGATACCCCTTTCTCTCTCATTAAATTCCTCCCATGTACACCTGTTACTATGCTGAAATTCCGAAAGGAACTTCTCTCTCTTCTTTTACATTCAAGAAATACTTTTGTATCATGAATCTATATTCCATTACAATTGTTGGGACATGTATCTATATGAGCTTATTACTTTCCATTACATGTAAATATGATGAGGAACCCCTTTCTCTCTCATCAACCATTTTTATGAATTCTTTTGTCACGCCGTTACGCTACCGAAATCGCACCGATTTTCTAAGCCAATGTCATTGTGTAGTGAATACCATGCCCATTTCTCCATCAAGGGTATTCACATTTATGCACATTTACTTATTGATTATAAAGTTTAATGTATGAATTCCACATTCCTTCATCATGGAATAAATGATTATGTTTTATGAATCCATGTTTTATGATCCATGTGGCACACTTCTGCATGAAATGAAATGTTTAAGAAGTGTGCGCCCTTATAGCGCTCCAATGCATTGGGTAAAGTATAGTATCATGATAATTCATGTGCAATGAGTGTTGAATCATTCTAATTCAAGTGCAATGAGGGTTTACTCGTGCTTCATGTGCAATAAGGATTTACTCCTGCTCCATGTGCAATGAGCCTTGGCTCATGCTAATTCCATGTTAAGTGTTGTTGCCACATTTACATGTTATGATTATCATGATTTATCATGAATTTTTGTTCATGTTTCTCTTGTGCTCTATTGATATGAATAATGTCTAACATGTATTGTACTCCTCATGTTATTCCATGTGTATTCTCTTACTGGGCTTTATAGCTCACCCTTTTCTTATGCATGTCCTCAGGTTATCCCATGCAATGCTAAGTACGATGGAATGTAGTGGTCATGTAAAGGAAGTTTTCAATAAAGATGTTGTATTTCATGTTTCAAGTTTTTATGTATTGATCTTAATCCCCAAAGACACTAAAACTCTCGATCTTCTTTGTTGTATCAAGTGAAGTTTTATGTAATAAATCATGTTTAAGTTGTAATAAAAAGCAAGGTTTTCATAAAAACTACCTGGTTACTTTTGGTTGTGAGGATGGTGTGGTTCTTCACCCAGGTGTCTGCGGGAAAACCTTTGTGGTGCATGAGGTGCAGATTGTGGTGCTTCGCCCAGGTGTCTGTGGGCAATCCTTTTTGGAGATAGATGCTCAGGATGTGCGGCGTTGGGGCAAAGCGGAAAACCAGTGGGGAAGTTAGCGGGGTACCCTTGATATTCTTTATTATATGCTATATTCTTGTATGTGTTACTCGGTGAGAGTAGCCATGGTGAGTTTGGGAACTTAGTATACCTGTTTAGGTGACGATTTAGTTTCACTTATTGTTCACTGTGCTTTAGAATGCTTTCTTTACCTTTGCACGAGAGGATTCGGGGAGGATCATACTGAGTATACTGTTATACTCCCCCTACGTATATATACAAACTGTTTTTCAGGTCACTTGGAGCAGGTTGGAGATCGGGATGGTTACTATTGGCTTGTGGTTGGAGGAGCTGTTTGGGCTTGTGGTTGCTGCTGTTTTTACTTTCTTTTGGGTACTTGCATTTTTTCCCTTTTAGTTGTAGTACTATTGTATGAAATTCCATTTCTACACTTGGGTTTCTTTTATATTTCCAGTTCTGAGTTGGATTTGATTGGTGTCTATCTTATCTCTCTCTTTCGCATGTGTTCTATTAGAGGGTAATGCCTCCCATTGGTGTGTTACTATACCCTCGGTGCAAGTCGCCAACCCGGGGCCTACTGGAGGCGGGACTCGGGGGTCATTATCTCCCTTATCACATTGCTGGCCTATGAGGGGTATACTTTGTGGGGAGGGGGTCATGACACAAAATCTATCTTGACCATTCAACCAATGCCATATCACCAATGATACACCCAACACAAGCATCCTCGCCACGAATTCAATGTCATGGGTTTTCCTTTTCATCAAAGTAATTGATAAAATGGTACACATTGATAATGATCTCAAGTTAGGAGATCAATACATGTGTTCATAGATAGGAACAACCAATAACACCTGAAACATGTGGTGTTCCAATTGGTGGGTATGTCCATGTGATATCACCTACTAGAGATCACCAAGTGAAAACTTCATGAGAAGAATCCTCAATGATTATGCATCCCCAACACCTGATATTCAAAAATCAACTATATATAGTAAGTATGATGTATCTAGACCATAATACATGTATTTAAGATTAGTGTCATAGTATCTAAGGTTCTCATTATAGCCTAAGAACTATTATATACTTTTGATATAAAAATTAATCTATGTAAATTACTATATAAATAGTGGATGTAGAGATGTAAACATTATAATGGTAAGTGTATATCATGCATAACTCACTGTATACATGATAGGGTAATCAAAAAGTATTTTCAAGTTGGGTCTAGGGAACCCACTATTACAACATTAGTATCCTGTCTTTATTTACACGAGCCTCCTTCCATGGACATGATATGGGATAGAAGTGTCTTTGGATTTTTATTCATCAATATGTATATAAAAAAGGAATATAATTTTTCTGTTTTTTTATCACATATAAAATTATTAATATAGATTTAAAATAAATACCATTTTTAAGTGAAGTGTACCCCATCCTTTCTTTGCAATAGGGGTATGTTTGTTTTTTTTCAAGTTAATTATTTTCAATAATCAGTTTTTATTTCATAAATTAAAAATTCTTAATCAAAGTGATTAATACACACATTTTCAAGAAATTTACTTCTAATCACAATATACCAAAAAAATCCTCCTTACAATGAACAATAAATGAAGTCCACATTTATTGGTTTATCATGTGTGCATACATCTGTGGTGGGTGAAGGTTTGGTTTCCCTTCATCATATTTGTGATAATACTTTATAAGAATTTTCTGAAAGAAACTATGATACATTCCAGTGAGCATTAATATAAATTTCATTCAGCAATAATCTACTATAAATGCACTTTGTAAGGGATAATGAAGAGTAAATCAATGTTTCATTATTTTTTAGTAAAATAAAGAAAGTATATCATAATGTTACCCTAATATCTTCCAAAATTAGTGTCTTAAGCATGAGAACAACATTTTTCCATGAATCTACATCAACTATCATGCACATTTGAGTGGTTAGTGCAATGTAACTACTAAACATGACCTTGTTGGGGTTAACAGGATAACCACATGCATTCCATCCAATCTAAAATTTGATTCTTTTGTTTCTCACCTTAATAATTTTTGTTAACAATGTTAGGCTATTATGCTCCTATTTTTTCTGGGACATGGGTTTTTCATCATCTACCATTTCCTTAACTTCAACATCATCAATATATTATTCCCTTATATTAGTAGCATCATCACGTTTAGAATATTGTTTTTCCTCTGCATTGGGAGTATGAGCATGTTGAGAAACATATTGTTCTTCAGTATTGGGAGAATCAGCATTTGTAGAAGTCATTATATACATAAGTGTTTGAAAATTTAATTTAGATTATATAAATGCAGTTACGAACAAATAATAATATGAGGTAACACAATGTATATTACAAAAAAATATAACCGTATTATTGAACTCTATTTTTCAAAAGGATGAAGGGATTTTACCCCTTTATCAAGTATCCAAATCCCCTCATTATAGTCCCCTTTGATATATAATACCCCATGTACATTGGAACAACCGTGAAATTATTGTGACATCTCAATGAAATGGTCATCCTCAGTTGAATTGACATCTATCCCTTCAGTGGTTTTGGTCGATACTAGAACAATTGACCAATTTAATTTTATAGGATCTAAAATATAAAATACTTGTACTTCCTATGATTCCATTATAAAAAATATTCTTTGTATCCTTCCTTACTGAAATCCACTTTCATGAATCCCAATTCATCTATTTTTATGCACTCCTATTATCAACCCACTTGCATTGAAAAATAATCACTTTGAATTTTGTATAATCCAACTCTCATATTTTTTTGATGATGCCAAAGTATGACATATTTTTATAAATGGGATTTATATCCTTGGTACCAGATACATACATCGCTTCAACCACAAGTATAAATCCACTATTTTTCATTGTACTACATTCATCATGTTCATTTATAAAGAATATATAAACATTAATTATGTAGCAATTATAAGATAATACATGCACACTTGTTCCTCTGGCTAACCATTGAAGTCATTCTAAAATTGAATCTGAATTCTTAGTTGACTCCTTAAAAATATGGTATTGAAACCATCCTATAAATCACTAATTATGTGTATTTGAAATCTATATTTCATCCCTTGATGAATTCAAATACATAAGAACTACTTTTATGGTTTCAACATATGGTGAAACCTATAAACTATCATACAAAATGTAAAGGTGAGTTTTTTCCCACTCTGTAATAGTAATTTTGATAACATCTATTCTAGAGATTCTTTTTCCCACAATACCCCTGATGTGATGAGATTTTGGTAGATCAATTCTTTCTACATTGGATAGGTAATTGATACAGAATTCAATAGATTCCTCAATAACATATTTCTCTTTAATACAACCTTCTGGAAGAATTCAATTTTTGACATACCCTTTCAAAATCTTTATATACCATTCAATGGGGTACATCCATCTATAATGTATAGAACCACTTAATCAATTATCTATAACTAAGTGAACCATCAAGTGAACCATACAATCAAAGAATGATGGTGGGACGAACATATTCAATTCATATAATATGAGAGCAATTTTCTTTTCTATAGTTGTAAATTTCACCAGGTCTATAAATTTTTGACATATAGCTTTGAAAAAGAAACAAATATTGGTTAATGTATTATGTAAATTCTTCGTAAAAATGTAATTTAAATTTACATGAATTGGATATTTCATCAGAACATGAGAGTCATGTGATTTAATTCCCTCTAACTTTAAATCAGTCATTGAAATGAAATTCTTGATATTTTATGAATAAACTTATAAAACTTTTATATCAATCAAAAACTGATATCTCTCTTTCCTGTAAAGAGTGTATGTTGTTTGAGGATAAAAAATCATGTTTTACCCTTCATTGGAACTAATTCTTCTCATATCCCCATGTCAATCGTGTCCAATCTAGACTTAATTATATCTTTTATTTTTTTGAGTGCATTTAGTAATGTTCTAATTACTCTATCAAATACATTTTCTCCACATGCATAACATCAAGAAAATTTCTGATGTACAAAAAAATCCAGTAGGTAATTAAAAAAAATTATATCTTTTTCAATTAGTTTTTGTCATATTTTTCAATGAAGGTTTACCAAAAGTAGTGTCTATATAATTTACTTTATCAAAAAGTTGATCATCAGTTAGTGGATATAGTGTTTTACCTTGTTTCTAAAATCCCATCAAAGGATTCCATCCAATATTGGTATTTATGTCACTAGGACAAAAATCTACAATGTCCATCTTTAATGAATGTTTTAACCTAATTGACTATGTACCTTGTTCACAAATGGGACACCCTTGAGTTACTTTAATGTTATATCCTAAAAAATTTAATAATCATGAAATTAATTTATCATCCATTATAACATGGCTCTTAACATGAAATATTCATTTTTGTAAGAATCATACAACGTAACACCTGAATTCCATAATAATTTCAAATATTCAATCAATATAGCCAAATAAACATCAATATCATTACTTAGTTGTTTTGATCCTGATATAAGTAGAGATAAAATAATGTGTTTTAATTTTATGCATAACCACAGTGGTAAGTTATAATTTTCCAATATAACCATCCATGTACTATGAGTGCTGCTTTGAAAACCAAAAGGATTCACTCCATATGTAGATAACATAAGACGAAGGTTTCTCAACTCATTTCCAACTTCAAGATATTCATGATTAATGTACTTCCACTAAGGAGAGTCTACCATGTGACTAAGTTTCCCATATTCATTTATTGTATCTATGTGCCAAGTTAATTTACTTAGAGTCTCCTCACTTCCATATAGGGGTATAAACATTTAAATGATTTGAAAGTACCATAAAAATTTCATAGAACTTGATTAATCTTTATTGTATTGATACATGCCACACTTTGGGAAATTTTTAAATGATTTATAGTCCTTTTAAAATATTATAGAGTCATTTGGATAAGAATGTATTCTTTTAGATATCATACCCATTGAAGTAGAATTTGTTTAGAATCATATGTTTGGAAAGGAAGATAATTCCCTTCTGGGAGCATTTTATTCAAGATAGAAAGTACTTCATAAATTCTGGTTTCACTCCATCCATTTCCATATTTTATATTATTTAGCTTTAGTATGGATGGGAATTCTATATATTTAGTACAACCAACATAAAATGGATTCTTTTCACAACTCTTTAACTTCTCAAACAATTATGGACAATCACAATGTTCATATTCAATTGTCATTGTTGTTTCCTCCATATGATCTTCATCATCATTCACACCTATGATCATATCCTCAATAAAATTTTCATCATTGTTCACACTTTTAATCATACAATGTGATCCATAAAATGAAATGTTATCCAGGTCCCTAGCTACATGTAGTCTATGTTTATTCTAACATTTATAACTTCAATCTATCCTATGATAGATCAATTGTTCTTCCAACTCCTTTGGACTAATTATTCTTGAATAACAATAAAATAAACATGGACAAAGGGTTTTAGAAGGGTCGTATTAATTATCTTTTTCAAACTTGATAAAAAATTTCACCCCATCCTCATACTCTTTTGTCATACGAATGGAATTCGACCATTTTTTATTTATATTCATCCTACTTGATTCAATAATATTAATATTTGAAAAAATAAATAAACACACAAAAAGTGTGTGATTAGAACCCATAAAAGGTAATTCTTAATGAATCATTTAAGCTATATGAATCAATTGTTCTATGATAATAAGAGCTTAATGATTCATATTGATATTTTTTTAGTGGTGGAAATCATTAAAGGAAATGAATTTATAATATCTACAAATTTATAAAGATTAAAATTAAATTTTCATATATTGAAAAAAAATCAATGATGGTTTCTATAACTTTTCTAGTTGGGAGTACAACAAGAGGGAGGAGTTAATGTTTATCCATTTCTTCACTTGGTACATGGCAGGCCAAGTGGTGTTTTGGAAAAAATATGCCTATGAACCAAAGATGACCTTTTTTCATATGATGAAAATGTTGATAGGGAAAAATCACATGGTCTTGAGAACCCAATTTTTAAAGAAACTCCTGAATTTAAATCCAATGAACTAGAAAACATAGGTTGGGGTTCTCAAGATACTGAAAATACCGAATAAAAATCTAACATGAACTGAGGATTAAATAAAAATGGGAGGAAAAATTAATGGATTCAGTAGGGAGAAGCAACCATTACAAGTTAAAATTTATAGAACTAGGTCACTATGAATTAAAAAGCAGGTGAATTAACCTAATTAATAATGATTCAAAAGTTTTTATTTTGTACAACCACTTTTTGTATCATTCTTAAAAGAAATAAATTTAAACTGAACATGAGGTTAGCAGTTTGTTTTGAAAAATGTCTATCGTATATGTTCACAAAAATGAAAATATAAAAGGGATCGGGGTTCTTATGCCAAGTAAAGGAAAAAAATTAAAAGACTTTTTTTTATTTTAATCCATGGGAGAATGAATCATACTTAGAAATTAGAGAAGATAAGCATCTATGTATGATAAAAACCCTACTTAATTATCATTTGAAATCACCACCTTGAATGATGATTGGGTAGAGAATTTATAGTGAAAAATGGTCTTTTCATCCACATACTCATTCATTCGATAACTTTATGCAATAATAGTGAGAAATATGCAAAAGAAGATCTCATTTATGATTAATTTTATGATATCTCATATGATTAAATGGAAAGAAAATATCTAGAAGAAGTAATGATTGATTGAAATCAACAAGAGGGGGAGTTTATTTTTATTCATTTCTTCACTTCATATGTGGTGAGCCAAGTGATGTTTCAATAATAGGATGCTTTAGAGCTTAAGTTAATCTTATTTTAAATGATAAAATATTGATAGGTCCTAATCACTTGGTCTTTGGAACCCAACATTTGAAGAAATTATTGAATTTATATCCAATGCACTTGGAGTATTAGGTTGGGGTTCTCAAGTTACTGTAAAACTGAAGAAAAATCTAATTGGTGTTTCAAAAAAGATTTAAATTTAAATAATTCACATGGAAATATGAATCCTCAAAGAACAAAAATAAAAATTATTATTGGGTTTGAAAGTAATAATAAACTTCAACTTGATTTGAAGAAGTGTCCCAATGGGATCAATAGAAGGCATCATCTCAAACAAATGATTGGAGTATAATCCCAACTACCTGGGATAAACTGACAGCAAAAATCAGCCTTAGTGGAACTAAAAAATAGAATCAAATCTAGAAAAATGTCAGAGTGGAAATTGGGAGTGAGGTTTAAACAAGATGGAAGTATATATGTATGTTTTGAATGTTTGTCATAATTCCAATTTTTGGAGTGAAAGGTGTTTTTAGTGGAGCTTTAAAAAGAGTTATGGGAGTCCCTATAACTAGGACCATACGGGTCATGTATAGGACTTTGGGTCATGTATGGGCCTTGTGCCTTGAACCTATGGGTCATGTAAATGTTCCCCCTCAACCCTTAAAAGGGGTATTGTCCAAATATAAATAAATAAAAAGACATTTGGGCCATTCGGGTTAGTTCGGGGTATATCTCAATGGGATGAACTAATAAAGTTGACTAGAGAAAAAGGACAAAATATTGATGACTTAAGGAAATCCAATAGTGGTCAAAATGATTGAAACTGGGGTAAAGATCAAGAACACGCTGAAATGAAAGACCTAATCACTAATTAGAACTAAGGTTGAAATGAAAGTGGAAGGAATCCACAATGGATTTAGTAGGGGAAGAAACTATTACAAATAAAAATTTATAGAACTAAGGCATTTTGAATGAAAAAACAAGAGAATTAACCTACTTGATAATGATATGAAACTTTCTATTATGTACTCTCACTTTTTTATCATTCTTACAAGAAGTAATTTTTAACTGAACATGAGGTTAGTTGTTTGTGTTACATAATTTAAATTTTAGATGTTCACAATAATAAAAATATAAAAATAATTAGTGTTCTTCTACCTGGTAATGGAAGAAAATGGGAATTTTTTTTATTTTAATCCAGGGGAACATGAAGCATACCTGGATCTTGGAGTGGATAAACATCTTTCACTGTAAAAACCTTGCCTAATTATAATTGGAAATCACTACCTTGCTTGATAAGTGGGAAGAGTTTTTACAATGCATATATGGTCCTTTCATCTAAATCCTCTTTTATTTAGGAGATCCATGCAATCAAAGAGATATATTTTCAAAAGAATATCTCAAATATGATTAATTCAATGATATCTCATATGATTAAATAGATGTACATGGTCTAGAAAATGAAGTGAGTTATTGAAATCAACATGATGGGGTAGTTAATGTTTACTCATTTATTCACTTGGTATATAGTGGTTTAGGTGGTGTTTCAATGATAGGATTATTAGAATCCGAAGTTGATATTTTTTCAGATGATGAAAATGTTGATAGGGCCCAATCACATGGTCTTTAGAACCCAACATTTGAAGAAAAACTCTTCAATTTAATCAGGATTTGATGAATAAAAGTGTGAATTTATCTCAATGGGATGAACTAATAAATTCAATTGAAAAAAAGATCAAAATTATGACTTAAAGAAATCCAATGGTAATCAGAATGAATGAAAGTGGGGCCAAGAGCATGAAAACACTGAAAAGAAAGACCCACACATCAACAATTTATGTTAAATGACACAAATAATTTTTTTAAAATAAATTTTGTGTAGGATAAGGGTAGAGGCTCAATAAAATAAAATATGAATAGGGTTAATATAGTAAATTTAAAAAAAGTGGCATTGTTTCATTTGTTTCCTTCCAAATCACCCTAATTTTAGGGTGATTTGAAATCTTCAATTGAGGAGAAACTGATTTCTCTAGGTTTCTCCCCAAAGTATTTCTATCCATCTAACATAACCTTTCCAAATAGGGGAAATGAGTTTGAATCTCTCCATTTCATTTCCTTTCTCCCCAAATCATCATTTCCAAATGATATTTTATGGTAGTGTTAAAAAAATTCTCATGGAGTTTGGATCGCACCATGATTTTCTCATTTGTACTATAACCCATCTAAGAAAATAAATTGATTTTGAAGGAGATGGATGTAGGGAAAGTTCAAGGATTGATTAAAGTGGGGTTTAAACGTCACGAAGGTGATGAGAATACAGATAGAGTGATGTAAGATTGGTTAAAGAGGAGTAGAAATTATCACATACTTTAGGTTTTGAGAGGATTGATTCATCAGAGAAGTTTGAGGAGGAGCAGCAGTAGAGGTAGACTTCCATGAAAGATTGAACAACATGAAAAAAAGTTCTATTAGAGTTGAATTTATAATATTGGGGAGGGTTTTATCAACACTTTCCAAAAAGAAATGATAAAGATGATTTTTATCAGTGCTAAAATGATAAGTGATCATAAAACATATCTTTATTAGTACTTTTTTAGCACTGGAAAAGGTATATCTTTATCAGTGTTATAATTATAGTGGCGATAAAGATTGTTCTTTTATAAATAAAATACAAAAATATTAAATAAATATATATCAAATATGATTAAATTATAAAAAAAAGTAAAAAAATATGTTACATTATTAAATAATATATAATCATAAATGCATAAATGTTAAAAATGAGTGAAATTGAAAAATTAAAAATGAAGAGACTTCAAAAATATTAAAAAAATCCTTAAGATTTATTAGTTATACAAATTATTAAAATATTAAAAAATGGATATATATATATATATATATATATATATATATTAAAATGAATATGAATACATATTGAAAATGTCACGACCCGCCCTCGGGGTCCGTGCCGTGACTACCCCAAGCCCGCCTTCCATAGGCCAGGGGCTGGTGACTAGCACCAAGGCGTAAATCCCGGTAAAAAAAGGGAAGGCATTGCCTTTGTAAAGTAAGCAAACACCACAGAGTAAGCAAGCGGAAAGTAAACACTAAACAAAAGCAGAGTACAACTGAAAGTGCGGAAAAGTAAATGGGCCAGAATACAAACCCAAACTGAAAGTAAAGTACAACTCGAAAGGGAAAACAGCAACTGAAAAGTAAATGTCGCTACACCGAGTTGTCCACTAGAAATCCCACCTGAAGTGTGGGTACAGATAGCTCCACTGCTCCACGGGTCCCGCCGTCCACTCCGAGCACATCCCGCCCAGTGGTCCACCTCCGGGTACCGTCCCGCTCTGCAAGCCTCAGCTAAGGTCAACGCTGTCCGTCGTCTGCAACCAACACAACGTAGTGCGGGCAAAGCCCGTGCAGGGGTGAGTATAAGCTACTCAGTAGGGACCCCGAGACCCCTGAAGGTCTCTCAAATCCACAAAGGATAAACCACGAAGAAAGGAACAATCACGAAGTAATAACCGACACTGCTTAGGTATATGCCCATACATATACCTAAGTCATCAATTTCAAATACGCTCCAACCTCCGAGCCCAAGTACAACCCAGTCCACACAGGAAAGTAAACGTATTCCACACAGGAAAGCAAAACGTAATCCACACAGGATTGCACAACACAATCCACACAGGAAAGCAATAGGATTCAGCTCACACAGATACACTTTATCAAAGGACGATAAAGATGATCACTGATCCATCTAAGTCGTCAGACCCACGAAGGATCAAAAGGTAACTAACCCCCGCAAAGACCCACACAGGATCGGGCCCACACAGGACCTGTAGGCGCTGGCTCACACAGAACCGCTGAGCGTGGACCCACACAAGATCGGACCCACACAGAATCGGGCCCACACAGGACCTGTCGCACTGATCCACGTAGGATCGCTGAGTGCTATAGTCGTCGTCGTCGAATCCACACAGGATCTCTATACTGTCGTCGTCGTAGTCACAGTAGCAGTCGTAGCAATAGTAGTCACAGTAACAGTCGCAGCCAGCACTAGGGTTCCTGCACACAGCAAGCTCGTTCGGAGGGTCCGCTCCACGAGCCGAGAGGCTGATACATCAACTGTCACGAAGACCAGAGTTGGTGTATCCAAAAGTTCCGTATCGTCAACAGGAACTCAACGCAACAGACAGCGCGTCGATCGGACGCCCGGTCTGAGAGTTATTGGCATTTTCGTCTCCGGGGCCCGGTTGGTTTTTAAGGCAAAACCAACCCGACCGTACTCCACCTATGTCCAAACCTCGGGCGGAGTATGCCAAAAGATCTGTCTCACTAAGAGGAACACAACACGGCTGACGGCACGTCAATCAGACGTCCGTAGCTCAAGATATGAGCGTTTCCGCTCCGAAGGCCCGGTTGGTTTCGTGAACGAACCAACCCGGCCGAACTCAAAGTAATCTGAAACCTTCAGTGCGATATACCGAAACGACCGTCTCGATCCAAGGATCGCGTTGCCGCAGACGGTTTGTCAATCGGAGGTCCTAGGCTCAAGTTATGACCAAAAGACCGGAACTGGTTCGAAACGGGGGGGTCCGGGTCCGGCCCGACCCGGCCCGACCCCCCTGGGGCGGCGCGGCGGCGCGGGGGCCGCGGCGGCCTGGCGCCGTATGGTGGCCGAACGCGGGGGGCAAAGCCCCCGCTGATTGGGAAGGCGGCGCGGCCTTTGTGCCGCGCCCTTTGCAAGAAAACGGCCCCCCACGTGGGGGGCCTGTTTGTGAGGAACCGGGGGGCCGGCTGCCCCCCTCCCTTCAAAGAACCGCCCCCCTCATAAAGAGGGGGGTTTTTGTGTGTTGGACGGGGGATTAATTCCCCCGGTTTAATGCCATCCGGCCGGCCAGCTGGCCGGCCGGTTTTCTCCAACGGGACCGGAAATTCCGGTCCCCCCCTTCGGCTTCCGACGCCGGCGGCCCGGCCGCCGGTCTTCTCTTCCGCCGCGGCCCGGAACCGGCCGCGGTTTTCATCATCCGGCGCGGTGCGACGGCACCGCGCCCCTCCGCCGCACCTCCATTTCTTCAACGCGGCGCGACGGCGTCGCGTTCTTGATGTTTCTTTCATGGCGCGGCGTGACGGCGTCGCGTAATAAGGATTGGGCGAATATCCACGTGGTGCGACGGCACCACGCCACCTTGATTCATCCACCCGCAAGCAATACAACAAGAACGATGGAGGGGGGTTCGGCCGTGTTCATGTGGTCCGTCCCCCTCACGTTAAACAATAACGCAACTTAAAATATTTCAAAGCCACACGTTAGACTTGCTAAATTCATGATCAAGAATAGAATAATTAAACAATAATCAACAACCCCTACCTCAGGTATAGGTTCGAAGATTTGACAACGTCCGCGGAAGACGACGTCGCGGAGGTCGGGCGTCGCAGTCGTCGTTCGTCAAATCCGTTGACGAAGAGATGCGTCTGATGCGATACGTCGTTGGTGAAACTTCTTATGTCGACGAAGAGAAACCAAGGAGGAAGCGGTGTTCCCTCTCGTTGACACGGAAGACGAAGAAGAGCGGAGCGGCGTTCTTCGTCGGGACTTGAGCGTTCTTCGTCAAGTTGAGCGTTCTTCGTGATCTTCGTCAGAGATGAAGAAGAAGAAGGAAAAGCTCTCCACTTCTCAAGAAGACAAACAATTAACCAAAATAAAATAAGACAACATCTTATTTTATTATCACATAACACACTAGAATTTCAAAAGTTTGAAATTCAAAAGGATTAACTCCAAAATTAAAAACTCATGTCATTTAATGAGGCGTTAAGGAAGTTGGGAGAATATGAAAGGTTTAGGGGTTCGTGTGGGCCCCACCACACTTAATCCTCCCAAGGGAGGTTAAGTGGGTGTGGGTCCCACTTCCAACCCCCTTTGGTAGGTTTTATCAAGTTATAATAAAATTTTTTCTTCACAAATTTTATTTAACTCAAACTAAAAACCCCAAAACTAACTTTCAACCCGCAACAAACGCAACTTCTGAAAAGGTCTCTTTAAGCGAATATCGGCGCTACGAGTTCATCGGTGCCCTCGGATTTCAATTCCGAGCACTGGATCAAAAGTTAGGAATTCCCGCTCGTTCGTTCACTGAACGTACCCGAGCCAACTTCAGAAAAAAATTCCGGGCACTCCGGGCCTCGAAATTAGGTGCTGTCTGAAACCGCGCTCTTGTAAAATTCTAAAAAAAATTAAGAAAAAAATTTCCCTTGAATTTTACGGGTCTTTACATTACTCCCACCTCAGGGCTTTACATCCCCGTAAAGATACATCAAAAACAAGGGAAACAAATGAGGGTACTGAGCACGCATCTGAGCCTCCCGCTCCCATGTGCTCTCCTGGAGATTCCCGTGCTGCCATCTGATGCGCACAAGAGGAATCGATCTCCCACGCAGGACCCGCTCCTGTCGATCCTCTATTTCCACCGGGACCTCCGTAAAAGTCGCCCCATCATCAACGTCAAGCTCCCCATGGTCAATGATGTGTGTCGGGTCGTGCACGTATCTCCTCAGCTGAGACACGTGGAAGACGTCGTGCACCCGGTGCAACTGAGGTGGTAGAGCCAGGCGATAAGCCACCTCACCAATCCTGCTGAGAATCTGGAAGGGTCCGATGAAGCACGGAGATAACTTGCCGCCTCGGCCAAATCTCCGAATACCACGTCGAGGTGAGACCCGCAAGAAGACGTGGTCGCCATCCTCGAACTCTAGTGGCCTCTGCCTCCTGTCAGTATATGACTTCTGCCGGCTCTGAGTTGTCCTCATCCGCTCCTGGATGACCTGGACCTTCTCTGTCGTGGCCTGGACCATCTCCGGTCCCACCAGTGCTGACTCTCCAGGGTCTGTCCAGCACAAAGGAGATCTACAAGGTCGGCCGTACAACGCCTCGTACGGTGCCATCCCGATGGTGGAGTGGTAGCTGTTGTTGTACGCAAACTCCACCAAGGGTAGGTGGTCCTCCCAGCAACGACCAAAGTCGAGGACACATGCGCGGAGCATGTCCTCGAGAGTCTGAATGGTCCTCTCCGTCTGACCATCCGTCTGAGGGTGAAAGGCTGTGCTAAGACGTAGCTGCCTCCCGAACACCTCATGTAACCCCTTCCAAAGCCGGGAAGTAAAGCGGGCATCTCGATCGGAGACGATAGATGATGTTACGCCGTGGAGCCGCACAATCTCTTGAACGTAGAGACGTCCCAAGCTCTCTACTGAGCCCTGCTCTCTGATGGGTAAGAAGTGTGCCGACTTGGTGAGTCGGTCAACAATCACCCAGATGGAGTCGTGACCTCTGGAAGTGCGTGGAAGTCCAGTCACGAAGTCCATAGATATGTCGTCCCACTTCCACTCCGGAACCTCCAAGGGCTGTACCAAGCCTGCTGGTACCTGATGCTCAGCCTTCACCTGCTGGCAGGTGAGGCATCGAGAAACGAACTCTGCTACTGCCTTCTTCATGCCCGGCCACCAGTGTTGTCGTTTGAGGTCCTGGTACATCTTCGCCACTCCAGGATGTACCGCCAAAGGAGAAGTGTGAAACTCCCTCAGCACTTCCTCTCGCAAAGCGACTGGTACCATGGTACGTCCTCTGAAAAGGATGTCGTGCTCTGCTCCAAGGGAGAAACCATCAGGTGCCTGTCCCGAGGATATCTGTGTATGCCGTGTCTCACAGTCAGCGTCCCCGCGCTGTGCCTCCCTGACTCGCTGCAGTAGTGGAGGAGTGACTGTGAGAGACTGAAGAAAGGCTGCTCCATCTCTATCCACGAAGGATATCTGCAAAGAGGCTAGCTGCTCCGTCGCCTCCTCAAGTAGCTGAATGCCCGTCCTCCTGCTGAGGGCATCGGCTACTACGTTCCCCTTCCCAGGAGTATAGACTATATCAAAGTCATAGTCCTGGAGGAACTCGAGCCATCGTCGCTGTCTCAGGTTCAGGTCCTTCTGCGATAAGATATACCTGAGACTCTGATGATCGGAAAAGACTGTAAAGCGCTCACCCATCAGATAGTGTCGCCATGTCTTCAGAGCGAAGACCACTGCTGCTAACTCCAGGTCATGGGTAGCGTAGTTCTGCTCATGCGGCCTCAACTGACGTGATCCATAGGCGATCACTGCCCGCTCCTGCATCAGAACACATCCGAGTCCGGTCCCTGATGCATCGCAGTAGACTACGTACCCTACTCCCTCCTCAGGCAACCTCAGGATAGGTGCGCTAGTCAATCTCTGTCTCAGCTCCTGGAAGCTCTGCTGACATCTGTCTGACCACACGAAGGGTTTCCCCTTCTTCGTCAAAGCTGTGAGTGGTGCCGCAACTCTAGAGAAGTCTGGCACGAATCTCCGATAGTATCCAGCTAGTCCCAAGAAACTCCAAACCTCAGTCACGCTCCTGGGTGGCTCCCATGCTAACACAGCCTCAATCTTCGAGGGATCCACTGTAACTCCCGCCTCAGAGATAACGTGTCCCAAAAAGTGGACCTCACGTATCCAGAACTGGCACTTCGAGAGCTTACCATAAAGCTGGTGCTCTTGGAGTGTGTCAAGAACAACTCGCAAGTGATAGGCGTGCTCCTCCTCTGTCATAGAATAAATCAGAATGTCATCGATGAAGACCACGACAAACCGATCGAGGTATGGCTGAAAGATCCTGTTCATGAGAGCCATGAACACTGCTGGAGCATTGGTTACACCAAAAGGCATAACCAAGAACTCATAGTGGCCATACCGACATCTGAAGGCCGTCTTCTGCACATCCTCGTCTCTGACTCTGAGCTGATGATAGCCTGACCTGAGGTCTATCTTCGAGAACCACCGTGCCCCCTTGAGCTGATCAAAGAGGTCATCAATCCTCGGTAGCGGATACTTGTTCCTCACTGTCACTTGGTTCAGGCGACGATAGTCAACACAAAGTCGCAAGCTCCTGTCCGCCTTCTTGGCGAACAATATCGGGGAAGCCCAGGGTGAAACACTGGGTCGGATGAACCCCTTGCCCTGCAAGTCCTCCAACTGTACCCGTAGCTCTCGAAGCTCGGCGGGGGCCATCCTATATGCTGGAGTGGATATCGGGGCTGTCCCGGGGTACAAGTCAATATAAAAGTCTACCTCTCTGCGAGGAGGTAGCCCTGGAACGTCATCGGGAAAAACGTCCGCAAACTGATCCACCACTGCAGGAAAACCAGGACTCTGCACGTCAACTGCTCCAAGGATAAGGCTAGCCAAATGATGAGTGATGGGCTATCCTCTCCTCCGCGGAAGTCCATCCTGTGCTGCAAAGGCTCCCTTCTCACCGGTGAAGGTGAACCTGCTCCCGTCGGTGCGTACACATCGCACCTTGCGCCTAAAACAGTCAATCTGTGCATGGACCGTAGATAGCCAATCCATGCCCAAGATGACGTCGTAAGGCCTCGACGCTGCTACTAAAAGATCCCAGCCGAAGCTCTCGCCTCCTAGAGTAAGCTCACACTGCCGGCACCAGTGCGTAATCGTCGAGTCTGCTCCCGTAGGAGTCTCTAGCCGTAAGGATCGAGCCAACGGCTCTGTCGGAATCTCCGAGCTCCGAACAAGGGCAGCGGCTATGAAAGAGTGACTCGCTCCTGTGTCTATAAGAACTGAATCAAGGGTGGAATAGACACAGATAGTACCTCGAATCATCTCGGGTGCGCCGTGGTCATAGGCCTCTGCTGCCTGGAGCTGTGCCTGTCGCTGCCCGCCAGCTCCCTGTGGTCGGGGTGGACCTCCTGGTGGTGGTGGTGGTAGAGCCTCAAAGCGTTGGCCACCACCGGCTGCTCGTCCAGCTCCTCTGCCTCGTCCGCCTCCTCCCTGCGGACCGCCACGGTCGACCCTCTGCCTCTGCCTCGGTGGTCCATCAACTGTCTGCTGCTCGTTGGCACGGCGGGTCGGGCAGTCACGAGCCATGTGACCCTGCCCGCCGCACGAGTAGCACTGTCTGCCTCTCGTAAGACTGGCTCTGCGCTGTATGCCCCGCACTGCTGACCCAGTGCCCTGAGATCGTCTGCCCGAAGGTCTGGTCTGTCTGGACCCCTGAGTCATCCGTCGACTGCCTGCTGCAGATGACTCTGCCACGTGCCGCCCTGCGGTGGGTCTCTGTGCTAGTGTAGACTCAGCAAGGAAGCTCTCGATCAGAAGGGCCCGCTCCAGTACTCCTGTCTGAGTCGGCATGCTGAGGGAGATCAGCGATGCCCTGATCTCGTGTCTCAAACCCTGCTCGAAGGTCCGGGCCCGGAAGAATGGGTCCCATACCATGTCGGTCGAGTAGCGCGAGAGATCGGTAAATCTCGCCGAGTACTGAGCGACCGTCATGCTGCCCTGCCGCAGCTGTAGAAGCTCTTGGATACGCACCGCACGAAGGGTGGCTGGGACGAACTCTGAGCGGAAGAGGCTCTCAAAGTCCGTCCAAAGTAGAGATTCCTCATCGTGCACCTGGAGCATCAAGCTCCACCATCGTCCCGCTGCTGCGTGTAGTAGGCTCGCAGCGAGGATCACCATGAGGTCTGCTGGTGTCCTCACTAGCCTAAACACTCGAACCACTGCCTCCAGCCAGTCCTCTGCTGCCTGGGGATCCGTCTCCCCGCGAAACCTGGGCGGTCGCTGGCGCTGAAACTCATGCAGTGTGCTGAGGCGACGTGCATCGTCAGCGGCTGCTGCTGGAAGCATCGGGGGCTCGGCGGGTAGAGCTACCGCCGGTGCCACTGCTGGCAAAGGGCCCTGCACCGAGGCCTCGTCGCTCGGTGGGCTGTCATCACGCTCGACTCTCGGAACCCTAGCTGGCTGCCGTCGTGGGGCCATCCTGAAAAGGAAACAGGTGCGCCACGGTTAGAACAGTATACCTGGTGAGCTGATATAAGTAATCACAAAGAAAACTTTGAAACACACACGCAATCAATGTTTTCGTGCATTAAGTCGGAAATCAGAAGTCAGGGTCCTGGTGTACGGATACGTCGGCCGCCGCACCAACACTGGACTCCCTGGACTGATAACCACACTCAATACGCTAAACATTATTGCTTCACATAGAAAGATCAAAGTTCGCGGTAGAACCGAACTCCTCTGATACCAATTTGTCACGACCCGCCTTCGGGGTCCGTGCCGTGACTACCCCAAGCCCGCCTTCCATAGGCCAGGGGCTGGCGACTAGCACCAAGGCGTAAATCCCGGTAAAAAAAGGGAATGCATTGCCTTTGTAAAGTAAACAAACACCACAGAGTAAGCAAGCGGAAAGTAAACACTAAACAAAAGCAGAGTACAACTGAAAGTGCAGAAAAGTAAATGGGCCAGAATACAAACCCAAACTGAAAGTAAAGTACAACTCGAAAGGGAAAACAGCAACTGAAAAGTAAATGCCGCTACACCGAGCTGTCCACTGGAAATCCCACCTGAAGGGTGGGTACAGATAGCTCCACTGCTCCATGGGTCCCGCCGTCCGCTCCGAGCACGTCCCGCCCAGTGGTCCACCTCCGGGTACCGTCCCGCTCTGCAAGCCTCAGCTAAGGTCAACGCTGTCCGTCGTCTGCAACCAACACAACGTAGTGCGGGCAAAGCCCGTGCAGGGGTGAGTATAAGCTACTCAGTAGGGACCCCGAGACCCCTGAAGGTCTCTCAAATCCACAAAGGATAAACCACGAATAAAGGAACAATCACGAAGTAATAACCGACACTGCTTAGGTATATGCCCATACATATACCTAAGTCATCAATTTCAAATACGCTCCAACCTCCGAGCCCAAGTACAACTCAGTCCACATAGGAAAGTAAACGTTTTCCACACAGGAAAGCAAAACGTAATCCACACAGGATTGCACAACACAATCCACACAGGAAAGCAATAGGATTCAGCTCACACAGGTATACTTCATCAAAAGACGATAAAGATGATCACTGATCCATCTAATTCGTCAGACCCACGAAGGATCAAAAGGTAACTAACCCCCGCAAAGACCCACACAGGATCGGGCCCACACAGGACCTGTAGGCGCTGGCTCACACAGAACCGCTGAGCGTGGACCCACATAGGATCGGACCCACACAGGATCGGGCCCACTCAGGACCTGTCGCACTGATCCACGTAGGATCGCTGAGTGCTGTAGTCGTCGTCATCGAATCCACACAGGATCTCTGTACTGTCGTCGTCGTAGTCACAGTAGCAGTCGTAGCAGTAGTAGTCACGGCACGGACCCCGAGGGCGGGTCGTGACAGAAAATATTAAAACATAGTAAATAAATATGTATAAATAAATATAAGAAAAATGATTAATTTTCAAAAAATATATATAAATTAATAGATATTAAAAATGAATAAATAATATTAACTGAAATAATATCAAAAATGAATAAATAAAATTTAATAGATTAAAAAAATATTTAAAATAATGAATTCATAAGATTAATTACATGAATTGTAAACACGTACAAAAAAATAAAGAAAATAATTAAAAATGCATTTAAATAGAATAATTATATATATTATAAACATTTTAAAAATATTACAACTTAATAAATAAAATTTAATGAATATTAATCATATAAATTAAAAAGATGCTAAGAGTATCAATACTTAGTAAATAATTATGTATAATTCATAAGATTAACAACAATGGTAGAAAACACATACAAAAATGAAGAAAATACCAGAAAATGAATTCAAATAAACTAATTATATAAATTTCAAACACTTTAAAAACATTACATCTTAATAAATATAATTGAATAAATATTAATCATATAAATTAAAAGTATATTAAAAATTTTAAAACTTAGTAAATAACTATATATAAATAAATTTTAAAAATGATTAATCTCAAAAATATTAAAAATTAATAAATATTAAAAATTAATAAATATTAAAAATGAATAAATAATATTAAATGAAATAATTCTAAAAATGAATAAATAAAATTCAATAAATTAAAAAAATATATTTAAAAAAGTGAATTCACGACATTAATAAAATTTATTACAAACACATAAAAATGAATAAATATATAATATTAATTATATATATATATAAATTATTAAAAATAAATATTATATCGACTAAAAAACTATTAAAATTTAAATTAATTTAGAGGAATCAATTATATAAATTTCAAAAATATTAAAATTAATAAATAAAAATGAATAAATATCAATCGTATAAATTACAAACATATTGAATATATTATAACTTTTTAAATAAATATGTATAAATTTTTTAAAAACGTAGACATACCCAAAAAATATTAAAAATGAATAAATATAAAAAATGGAAAATAAATAATATTAAATAAAATAATATTAAAAATGAATAAATAAAATTAATTAAATTAAAAATATTTACTGTTTAAAATAAAAAATTATTAAAAATTTCATATAAATAGATTAATTATATAAATTTCAAACATTTTTAAATGATAAAAAAACAAATAAATATTATTCATAGAAACTATAAACATATTGAAAATATTATATAGTAAATAAATATATGTGTGGATAAATATTAGAAAAATATTTAATTCCAACAAATAAAAAAATCAATAAATATTATAAATGAATAAATAATATTATATTAAAGAATATTAAAAATGAATAAATAAAATTAATAGAAAAAACTATTTAAAAAAATATATTCATAAGATTAACAACATGAATTGTAAACACATACAAAAATGAAGAAAACATTAAAAATGCATTTAAATAACTTAATTATATAAATTTCAAACATGTTAAAAATATTACAACTTAATAAATAAAATTGAATAAATACTAATAATAAAAATTAAAAACATATTATAAATAATACTTAATAAATAAATATGTATAAATTTTAAAAATTGAATAAATTTTAAAAATATTATATCAAAAGTAAAAAAATATACATTAAACGTGAAATAATATTAAAAATACGAATAGTACATTCTATACATGCAAATATACACATTTTCTATACATACACATACACATGCATATATATACGTCCCACATATAGTCCTAAATATAAATATATAAATTCAAATATCACATATTAATAATACATATTCATTTATATTTATATAATTGTTTAAATTATTAAAATATGTATTAATATATCATATTTATATTAATTATATACATTTTTTAATTAATATATATAATTTAACATTGATTTTTGAATATAAATATGATAATTATAAATATATATTGATAATATTTTCTATTAAGAGTTATAAAAATATTTTATCAGCGCTAAAAAATGCCCCGACAAAGGGTACACTTTTATCATCACTTTTGTTAGTGGTGATAAAAGTAACCTTTATCGGTTATTTTTTCTAGCACTGATAAAGGCCCCTATTTTATTAGGGCTTTCTTTTTAGTGCTGATGAAATCCAACCTTGCATATCACGCGATCTGTGGTAGTGATAAACTAACACGCAATGTGTTGGAAATTACTAAATAAAAAAAATTTAAAGACTTTGATATTGAAGTATTTTCTGTATTTTTAAAATAACTCAACAGTGGTTGTCTCAGGATTTCATGTTAACCTAAGGTCATTTTATATGGTTTTGACCATTACACACACATTTTATATTTCTAAAACATTAAAAATGTCTTTACGAGCATCCTAGGAAAACCATAACTCGGATTAGTGTGACGTTGGTTCCTACATTTCACAAATCGATCTATAGTTGTTTTCCTATGACTTTGCAGCCATCCAACATTGTTTTCTTGGTTTTTACCTTCTGATGCATGTTTTTAAAGATATTGATATCTTTTAAAACTACTAATTGAGTCATTCTGAGCACATCGCATGTCGAATGGATGTGTTTTCTGCTCATACATGTCACAAATAATTCGACCATGGTTTTCCCATTATTTAACATCAATATAAGGTTTTTTATATTAGTTTTGACTATTACATGCACATTTTACTAAAAACACATTTATGACCATCCTAGGAAAAATGTAACTTGAATTGATGTGGTGTCAATTCCTACATTTCAAAAATAAGTTGACAATCATTTTCCTATGATTTTATGTCTATAAAATGTAATTTTATTTGTTTTCAACCCCTAAAACATGTTTTTAAAAAATTTAATATCTTTTAAAACTGAATATTGAGTCATTTTGAGTACACTGCACATCAAAATGATGCTTTTTCTACCTATACAAATAAAAAATCATTCAAATGTGGTTTTACCATGTTTCCAGCTCAATCCAAGGTCGTTTCCTAGGGTGTTTTACCATTACATGCATGTTTTAGTGTTTTAAAACACTAGAAATGTATTTATGGATATCCTAGGAAACCCGTAACTTGGATTGATGTGGCATAGATTCCTACATTTCAAAAATCAATTGAAGGTTATTATCCTATGATTTCATTGCCATTCTATGCCATTGGCTTGTTTTTTACCCCTTGATGCATGTTTTTAAGGACTTTGATACATTTTAAAACTGCTTATTGAGTCATTATGAACATACCGCATATTGAATGGATGTTTTTTCTACTTACACACATAAAAAACAATTCAAAATTTGTTTTCCCAAGATTCCATGTTAATCTGAGTTTGTTTTCTCTCTTTTTTAAAACACTAAAAACATGTTTAAATTCATCCCATGAAAACTGTAACTCGAATTGACATGTCTTCACTCCCTACATTCCAAAAATCAACTGATAGTAATTTCCTACGATTTCATGGAAATCTGACACCATTTCATGTTTTTGACCTGTAAAGACCCAAAATATTTCTCGTATTTTTTTAATTATTTGGGATTATTATGATTCTGCAAAAATTGACGGCATGTGATTCTAAGGCCTGATGTGCCCGGAATGAATTTCTAAACTTTTTTATGTACATTCAGTAAACGCACAGGCGGCATTTTCTATCTTTTGAACCGGTGCTCGAAATTGAAATCTAAGAGCACCGTTGAATCCGCAGCGCCAGGATTCACTTAAGGGAAGCTTCACTTTGACCGTAGTTGGTTGGGAGAAAAGGATAGTTTTTGGACTATTTAAAGAATAATAAAATAACATGTTATTGTTATTTTCTTTTCTTTTTCTCCAACGGATGAGCGGTGGTGGAGGGACCGGTGACTTTTCAAGCCAATAAATGGCTTCACTCTCCCTCATTTGTAACCACACCATTGGGGAATTAAGAGGTTCATTCATAAATGAACCTCATTAATTCCCCAACACGTTACTCACCCTTTCTCCCCTCTATTTAAGTGAGGCTTGGTGTGGAGTCTTGACATGGATTCTTCAAGTGAGGAACCTATGGCAGAGTGACGCGACACCTTCCACCGATGAAGATAGAAGCTCAGGCGGTAGCGATCAAGGATCAACGAAATGCATACGGATTTCTTCCTCAACAAATAATGAAGGATGTCGGCAAAGAACCACCTGGAGGATGAGAACGGATTCAGCAAGCGGTGATGAGCACCACTGAATCACGAACCGACGACAACGACGAAGGAGGTTCCGTCGATCATCGTCAGTGGACATCTCATCCAGGTAGGGGGGTTTATGTTTGAACGTGGTTTAACATTATTGAAATGTGATGAATAATTATTCTCTCTTGTTATAAAGCTAACATGGAGGGAGCGGTCTAAATGAACAAGGCTTGGACCCTCCGCTGCTTCGTTTATCATTGTATTATTCATGGAAAATTTATTCCCAATTTGATGGAAAAGCAAGAATGAGGGTCATGCTGTGACGATGGAAGCCCGAGCCTGTAGTCGCAGATGACACTAAGAATGGACCATCGGAGCATGTCTGGTGGCCCGTGGAAAGAACTGTCGGCGCGCCATACTGACGGTGGCTAGAGGAGGCCCGCAACAACCGAACGCGGGCGGTGGGAAGGGGTGCGCCGTCGCGCGCCGCGGTGGCCAGAGGCAGCCGGCCCGAGAGGGATGCGCGGGAGAAGGGAGGCACCCATAGGTGTACTGGTGGAAACAACCACAGCCAATGGGCTATGGAAGGAGGGGGGAATGTGGTCCCGCACCATGTCGTGCCGCGCCATCTGGAGAAACGGTGGGTCAGCGCCCTATCGGCGGGTCGAAACAGCCCTGCATCCGCAGCGCCATCTAGGAAACATGCTCTACCTTCAGGTAGACTAGGCCAGACATGGGCCATCCAAACAGACCAGACCCATCCAGCGGGCTGGAACTATGGCCTAGAAGACCGGACCCGCGGCCCTACGGGCTAGCGCGGGTGTGTTGAGCCCCGCCCGGCGGGCCGGGCCAACTGCGGCCCGAGCCCACGAACCAGTCAGGCCATCCCTGATGGGCCAGACCCAGTGAACCAGGATGACCCTTAATAGGCTGGACCCAGGTGGGGTTGGGTAGACCCCGGGGCCCATTGTGTCAGGCCGACCTGACCGAGTCAGACCGGGCCCAGACCCAACCGCCCCCGGAATAAAGAAACACTCGTAACTAACGAACCGAGTGTCTGTTTGACATGTCTTCAGTGGCGTTGGGAACCCTTTTGCAAAGCAGTCCATTTGGCATATTCTGGTGGGCCTGACCGAGCCAAGCCGGACTGAGGTACAATCACCCCCGTTTCACAAAAAGAGCTGTAACTAACAGACCGGGCGTCTGATCGATGCACCGTCTGTGACATAAGGACCCTTGTGACAAGAAGTTTATTTAGAGATACTCTAAGTGAGTTTTGAAGAAGTTTTAAGTGCAACCTTTGTTGGATCAGACTTGAATCCAACAGGTTCCTTTTTACAAAAGTCCTCATATCTCAGAGATCAAGTGTCTGATCGACGCGCTGTCTCTCACGTTGGGATCCCTATGACGGGGCAGTCCCTTGGTTATTATTTCTGCGGGACTTCATACTAGTTGAAATATGACCGATGGATTGAAGAGCATAATCTTCCAGAGATCAGGCATGCTTCGTGTGAGAATCCAGTGGCTGGCTGTGACATAAAGAAGAAGATCCACCAATACGGGTCAACATTAGAAACTCTAGAGTGGGATGATATGGTTGTATGACTAATCATCCTCACCTCTGTATGAGTGACCAATATGGTTCAGCACTAGTGACCAATACGGGTCAGCACCAGCGACCAAGACAGTTCAGCACCAGCGACCAATATGAGTCAGCCTCAGCGACCAACACGGGTTAGTATCTAGAGACCAATACAGGTCAACATACAGTGACCTATACGAGTTAAAAATAGAGTTTCTACAAATTGGATGATTTGGATTTATGACTAGTCATCCTTATCCCGGTAACATTGAAGTTATACCGTTTGAGTGAGCTATCTTTTTTGCCTTGTGATTCATGATTTAGATCATGCTTGTTATTTTACCTTTATGATATTTCTTGTGATTTTTTCTCTGTGGATTACTGAGAGACCTTTAGGGATCTCGAGGTCCCCTATTGGTTATTATTATAATTACTGCTACACAGGATCCACCCGTACATGTGTGTCTGGTGTAGACTATTGTCGCTATGAGGAAGACTTTGGAGGTTCGGGACTTGGTGGAGCTTGGTGCAACGGTATTAGTCGAGATCCTCTTATTCAACATCAGACTTATAGATACTACCCTCTAGGTAGATTTACAGGGCAGATGCGATAGCTGTTTACTTTATTTTTAGTTTCTAGGGCTTGTATTCTGGCCCACTGTTTTCAATTTATAGTTGTACTTGTGGTTGTACTTTACTATAATGGTTATACCTTACTTTTTTTGGCTATTTACTTCAGTTTCCCCTTTTAAGTGTGTACTGATCTCTAAGGAAATGCCTTTCATGTTCAGGAAAAGCCTTCAGGTGCTAGTCACCAACCCCTGGCCTATGGAAGGCGGGCTTGGGGTAGTCACGTCCGGGCCCCGTGGGACGGGTCGTGACAAAGTGGCATCAGAGGGTGGTCATATTTACCAGAAGAACTAAGAGTCTAATTTTAATGAGGCAATGGTGTAAAGTGTCTTGAGTTTGGTTTTTAGTACTGGGATTCTAGTGTTAGTGCGATGACTGATGTATCCATACACCAGAACCCTGAATTCTATTTTCTAACTCGGTACATAAAAATACCGGTTACTAGTGTTTGGAAAAGTTTTCTTGATCTTTCTTAAGTAAGCTCACCAGGTATAACTTATTAATCATGGTGTATTTTTTTCTTACAGGATGACTGCACGAAGATATCTAGCTAGGATTCCGGTTAGAGATCGTGATAGTGTCCCACCAAGCGATGAGGCGTCGGTATAGGGACCACTCACAGTGATGGAACCTTCGGGTGGTGTACTAGTAGCACCAACACTAGTTGAGCAGTAGATTCTACCAGTGTATCATGCACTCCAGCTGAGAATGTTTCATTAGTTTTAGAGATAGAGGCCTCTGAGATTTCGAGGAAAGATGAACCCCTAGATAGCAGAGGAATGGATTGTGGTGGTTTCACAGGTCTTTCGCTTAGTAGAGACACCCACCGAGCAGATGGCGATCTTGGTCACTAGCCTTCTTCAGGGCTTGGAAGGACGATGGTGGAGCTCAATGTTCCAGGTGCATGAGGAGATGACCCTCACCTATCCAGACTTTGAGAGCCTTTTTAGGGCGGAGTTCATGCCAACGACACTACGCTCTTTCCGTATTCAGGAGCTGCTTCATCAATAGCAGGGCAGCAAGACTATGGCTCAGTACTCGGTGAGATTTACTGACCTATCCTGATACTCCAACAACATGGTATGGGACCCTTACTTCAGGGATCAGACCTTTGAGCAGGGGCTACGATAAGAGATCCGAGCTGAAAAAGTTTCTCTCAGCATCCCGACGTAGGTTGGGGTGCTAGAGAGAGATTTGCTGATAGAGAGCTTTCTTACCAAGCAGTAATTGATAGTGAGATCCCTTACCAGATGACAGGTAGCAAAGTCATCTACAGCTGGCAGTAGATAGACGATGCAGAAGCCCAAGTGGGCTAAACCTTCTGAAGGGTGACCTTGGGACGCAAGGTCATAGGTGTGAGGATCGATAGGCCGAGGGAGACACCAATGAGGCATGATCTATTTTTCCTACAAGGTACAGGGTCATAGAGCTCGTGACTATCTGAATCCCCAGACGGATGATCGGAAGACGGTGGTGGGGCCACCAAGGCAGTGACAATGTTAGGATCATGAGCGTCAACTAGGTGGTGGACGAGGTAGGGGAGCATGATGTGCAGTGTGGGAGGTGGTTGGGGTCACCAAAAACTACCACCACCACCCCCAGGTGGTCCTCCATGAGCTCAGGGAGCAGGTGCATAGGGAGATGCCCAGATATAGGAAGTAGAGGATCATGATCCTGATGTCTCTGAGATGATATGAGGTATGATCTATATCTTATCTACTTTAGCAGTAGTACTTATCAACATAGGTGCTAGCTATTCTTTCCTTGTCGCAGACTTAGTTTAGGACTCTGAGATTTAGACTGAGATTTTAGCTCGACCTTTGTGTTTGGATACTCCTACGGGAGGAGGTACAATGGTCACACACTGGTTCCGATAGTGTGATCTTACTCTCAGAGAAGAGAGTTTCATATGGGATCTTTTAGTAGCAGCATTGAAGCCCTATGACATCATTCTAGGCATGGACTGGCTATCAGCATTTCATGCACATATTGAATTCTTGAGAAGTACAGTATGATGTACGTGCAGAGACAGGGGCCAGTTTTATTTTGTTGGTGAGAAGGAAAACAGAGGAGCACAAGATGTACTTGTGCTCAGGAAGGTGCAGTTGATTATATATCTACAGGCTTTCATGAACTTCAACATAGTTGATGAGGTGAGTCCACAGTTCCCAGTAGTTGTGGACGAGTATGATGACGTCTTTCTAGAAGATTTCCCAAGACTACCTTCTCTTAGTGAGGGTAGACTTCCACATTGACTTGTACCCAGGAACAGTACTGATATCTACACCAGCATATCGTATGGCCCTTGTAGAACTCCAAGAGTTGAGGGTATAGTTGGAGGACTTGTAGAGGAAGGGGTTTGAAAGGCCTAGTGTTTCTCCATGGGAATCCTTGGTGTTGTTTTCCAAGAATTCATACAAAAGTTTGAGGTTATGCGTGGACTTACAGTGCCTAAACCAGTTGACCGTGAAGAACAAGTATCCTCTATAGAGTATTGATGATTTGTTTCATCATTTTAAAGGAGAAAAGTGGTTCTTGAAGATAGACCTCAGATTAAGATATCACCAGCTTCATATGCTGGATGAGGACATCCCGAATACAGCCTTCATATGTCGTTATAGACATTAAAAATTCCTAGTGACGTTGTTCGGCGTGACGAAAACATCTGTAGTGTTCATGGGTCTCATGAACAAGATCTTTCAGACCTGCTTAGACCAGTTTGTAGTGTTCTTTATCAGCGACATCTTGGTGTACTCAGCTTCTGAGGAGGAGCACGCTGTACACTTGAGGATAGTTCTAGACACACTCTGAGAGCACTAGTTATATGGAAAGTTCTCTAAGTGTGAGTTCTGGATATGGAAGGTCCACTTCTTGGGACATGTCATCTCAGAGGCTGGATTTGAAGTTGATCCAATGAAGATCGACGTAGTACTTTCTTGGGAGCCACCCAGGAATGTTACTGAGGTGTGAAGCTTCCTTGGATTAGAAGGATACTATCGGAGGTTCATACCCAATTTCTCTAGAGTAGCAACACCTATGACTGCCTTGATGAAGAAGGGGAAGTCCTTCCTGTGGTCAGAGACATGCCAACAGATCTTTCAACAGGTGAGGCAGAGCTTGACCAGTGATCCCATACTAAGGTTGCCAAAGGAGGGAACTAGCTACATGGTTTACTATGATGCACCAGGGACCAGAATCAGTTTCATCCTGATGCAGGGTGATGCAGTGATTGCTTATGGATCACGACAGCTGAGGCCTCATGAGCAGAATTATGCGACTCACGACTTGGAGTTGGCAGTAGTAGTCTTCGCACTGAAGATGGGGTGACACTACTTGATGGGTGAGTGGTTCACTGTTTACTCAGACCACAAGAGTATCAGATATATCTTCACACATAAATATATGAATCTGAGATATTGATGTTGTCTAGAGTTCCTCTAGGACTATGACTTTGAGATAGTCTATACTTCTGGGAAGGGGAATGTAGTGGCAGATGCACTTAGTCGGAGATCGAGTTCGTAGCTACTGAATGAGGCTTCAAAGTAGTTAGCCTCGCTTCAAATATCCTACATGGATAGAGATGAGATAGTATACCTAAATTAGATGGTAGTTTCCCCTCCACTCCTTCAGTGAGTCAAGGAGATGCAACACGGAGACAGTAGCTGCAAGACTACACGTGCTTAGATATCCTCAGTCCATGCACCTGGTGGATATTCTGAAGGTGGGGAGCATGCTATCTTTTTCATAGGAAATATAGTTGTACTAGTGGCTCTATGAGAGGAGGTGCTAAGGGAGTTCCATAAACCCCCCTTGGAAGTGCATCCAAGCATGATGAAGATGTATCAGGACCTCCGACATCAGTACTAGTTTCCAGGGATGAAGAAAGCTATGCCAAAGATTGTTTCTAGATGCCTCACTTGCCAGCAAGTGAAGGCCAAGAATTAGGTACTAGTATGATTAACCCAACCCCTTGAAATACCACAGTGGAAGTGGTAAGGGATATTGATGGACTTCGTGACAGGGTTACCACGTACGTCCAGAGGGAACGATACCATATGGGTGATCGTTGACCGACTCACCAAGTTGGCCCACTTCTTTGCTATTCGAGAGAAGGATTTGGTAGAGATCTTGGGACGTCTCTACATTTAGGAGATCATGCGACTTCATGGGGTGCCTTGAATGATAGTATCAGACCTTGATGTTGTGGAAAGGGTTGCAGGAGGCTTTTGGGACTCAGTTTCACTTGAGCACAACTTTTCACCCTCAGACAGATGGTCAGACTGAGCGGACCATCCAGACCATGGAGGACAAGATTCATGAATGTGTCTTATATTTTGGTCATAGTTGGGAGGAACACCTACCCTTGGTGGAGTTCACATACAACAACAGTTATCACTCCACCATTATTATGACCCCTTTTGAGGTGTTGTGCGGACGACCGTGCAGATTGCTCTTGTGCTGGATGAATCTAGAAGTGCCAGCACTCGTGGGCCTAGAGATGGTACAAGCTACCACTGAAAAGGTGCAGGTCATCCGAGAGTGGATGAAGACTACAAATATCTTATAGAATTCCTATGATGATAGGCGATGGAGACCACTAGAGTTCTAGGAGGGGGACCACGTATTTTTGCAAGTCTCCCCTTGATGGGGACTATAAAGATTTGGCTGAGGCGAAAAACTCTCACTGAGGTTTATCAGACCATTCCTGATACTTCGGAGGATAGTTAAGGTAGTATACTACTTGGAACTTCCACCGCAGTTGGAGAGGGTACAAAACATATTCTACGTATCCCAGCTAAGGAGATACATGCATGACCCATCTCACGTCATCGACCATGGCGAGCTGGAGATTGACAACGGGACAACATTTGCGGAGTATCCAGTGGAAATAGAGGATTGATAGGAGTAGATCCTTCATTGGTGGTCGATACCTCTGGTGCACGTTCTGTGGAAGCATGTGAAAATCTAAGAGATCACATGAGATTGAGAGGCTCATATGTGTTCCCAGTACCCCTCTTTTTTTGTGTAGCCATGTTTGGATTTTGGATACATAAAGACCTAAGGTGGGGAGAATGTAAAGACCTGAAAAATTCCATGTATTTTTTTAAAATTATTTGGGATTATTATGAGTCTGTGAAAATTGATGGTTCATGATTTTGAGACCCGGTGTGCCCGGAATGAATTTCTAAACTTTTTTTAGGTGTGTTCAGTAAACGTGCGGGTGGTGTTTTTTATCTTTTGAACCGGTGATCGGAATTGAAATCTGAGAGCATCGTTGAATCTGCAGTGCATGGATTCACTTAAGGGAAGATTCACTTCGACCGCAATTTGTTGGGAGAAAAAGATAGTTTTTAAACTTTTTAAAGAATAATAAAATAACGTGTTATTGTTATTTTCTTTTCTTTTTCTCCAAAAAATGAGCGGCGGTGGCGGGACCGGTGACTTGTCAAGCCAATAAATGGCTTGACTCTCCCTCATTTGTAACCACACCATTGGGTAATTAATAGGTTCATTCATAAATGAACCTCATTAATTCCCAGACACGTTACTCACCCTTTCTCCCCTCTATTTAAGTGAGGCTTGGGGTGGAGTCTTGACACGGCTTCTTCAAGCGAGGAACCTCTAGCAGAGTAACGTGACACCTTCCACCAATGGAGACGGAAGCTCGGGTAGTGGAGATTCAGGACTGACGAAACACTGATGGATTTATTCCTCAATGAAGAACGATGGATGTCGATGAAGAACCACATGGAGGATGAGACCAGATTCAGCGAGCGGTGACGAGCGCCACCAAAACACGAACTGATGACTACGATGAAGGAGGTTTCGTTGATCGTCTTCAGTAGACGTCTCATCCAGGTAGGGGATTTATGTTTGGATGTAGTTTAATATTATTGAAATATGATTAATAATTATTGCCGCTTGTTATAATGATAACATGGAGGGCGCGGGCCAAACAAACAAGGTCCAGACCCTTCGCCGCTTTGTTTATTGTTGCATTCTTTAGGGATAATTTTTTACCAATTTAAAGGGAATGCAAGATGGAGGGTCACACTTTGATGGAGGTATCCCAAGAGGCTTCTAGGTGTAGATGCCACCAAGAAAGGACCACCGGAGCACGTTTGGTGGCCCGTAGACCTGTGCGCCATGCCGGCAGTGGCCGGAGGAGGCCTGCGGCAACCGATCACAGTCGATGGGAAGGAAGCGTGCCATCGTGCATCGTGATGGCCAGAGGCGGCCGGCCCAAGCCGACCGCGCGGGAGAAGGGCGACACCTACAGGTGCCACCGGCGGCAACAACCTCGGTAGGAGGGGGCGGCGCGACCCCGCACTGCACCGCGCTGCGCTAGCTGGAGAAACGGTGGGGCTGCACCCAACCAGTTGGATGAAATGGCCCTGCATTCGTGGGGCCAGTTGGGAAACACAGTCCACCTTCAGGCAGACCGGGCCGGACCCGCGGCCCAGCTGGCTAGCGCGGGTGGGCCGAGCCCCACCCAATGGGTCGGGCCAACCGTAGCATGTGCCCACGAACTAGTCGGTCCGACCCTGACGGTCCAGACCCAGTGAACCGAGTTAACCCTTAATGGGCTGGACCTGGGTAGGGTCGGGTAGATCCCAAAACCCGTTGCGTCAGGCCGGCCCGATTGAATCTGATCGGGCCCAAACCCAACCTGCCCCGGAATAAAGAAACACTTGTAACTGACAAACTGGGTGTTCGTTTGACACACTGCCAGTGGCATTGGGACCCCTTTTGGGAAGTAGTCCCTTTGGAATATTCTAGCGGTCCTAACCAAGCTGGACCGGATTGAGGTGTAATCACCCTCGTTTCATGGAAAGGGGTGTAACTAACAGACCGAGCATCCGATCGAGGCGTCGTCTGTGGAATAAGGACCATTGTGGCAAGGTGATTCTTCGAAGATAATCTAAGTGGGTTTTTATGGAGTGTGATGTGCGACCTGGGTTGGATCAGACTTGAATCTGATCGGGCCCTTTTTACAAAAGTGCCCATATCTCACAAACCGGGTGTCTGATCGACGCGCCGTCTATCACATTGGGACACCTATGATGGGGTGGTCCCTTGGGTATGATTTTTGTAGGACTTAGTAACATTTGAAATATGACCAATGGATTGAGGAGCATAATCCTCTGGAGATCAGGTGTGCTTCATACGTGAATCCAATGGTTGGCTGTAACATGAAGAAGAAGAGCGACCAATACGGGTGAGCATCAGAAACTCCATAGTGGGATGATATGGTTGTATAACTAATCATCCCTACCTCTGTACCAGCTACCAATATAGGTCAGTACCAGTGAACAATACCGTTCAGCACCAGCGACCAAGACGGGTCAGCACTAGCGACTAATACGGGTCAGCACCGACGACCAATACGGGTCCGCACTAGCGAACAACACGGGTCAGCATCTAGCGACCAATACGGGTCAGCATACAATGACCTATACAGGTCAACAGTAGAGTTACTATAGATAGGATGATCTGGATTTACGACTAGTCATCCTTATCCATGTAACCTTGAAGTTATACTGTTAGATTGAGTTGTCTCTTTTGCCTTGTGCTTCATGATTTATATCATGATTGTGATTTTACCTTTGTGGTATTTCTTGTGATGTTTTACTTTTTGGATTAATGAGAGACCTTCGGGTGTCTTGGGGTCCCCTACTGGGTATTGTTATACTCACCCCTGCCTGGGATCTACCCGCACGCATGTGTCTGGGTCAGACTATTAACGCTCTGAGGCAGACTTTAGAGGTTTGGGACATGGTGGAGCTTGGTGCGATGGGAGCAGTCGAGATCCTCTTCTTCGACATAAAACTTACAACTACTACCCACTAGGTAGAGCTCCAGGGCAGATGAAATAACTATTTAATTTCTTTTCAGTTTCTAGGGCTTGCATTCTAGCCCAATTTTTTTTAGTTTATAGTTTTACTTGTGGTTTCACTTTACTCTCGTGGTTATACCTTACTTTTGGTGGATTATTTACTTCAGTTTACCTTTTTGAGTGTGTACATATCTCTAATGCAATGACTTCCCTGTTAGGGAAAAGACTTTTAGTTTCTATTCACCAACCCATGGCCTATAAAAGGCATTCTTGGGGTAGTCACATCCGGGCCCCATGGGACGGGTCGTGACATGACCCCCTGAAGCACATTTTTTAAGACTTTGATATCATTTAAAACAACTTATTGAGCCATTATGAGAACAACACACATACAATGGATGTTTTTTCTAATCATAAACAAAAATAATAATTCAATGGTGTTTTTTCCATGATTCCACATCAATATAAGGTCATTTATTATGGATTTTACCATTACATGAACATTTCATCACTTTAAAACACTAAAAATGCATTTACATGCATCCCTGAAAAACTGTTACTCAAATTGGTATAGAATCAGATCATAAATTTCGCAAATAAATTTAGGTTCATTTTACTATTATTTCACATTTATCCAACTCCATTTTCTTAGTTTTTATCCCCTATCACATGTTTTTAAAGACTTTGATATCATTTAAAACTGCTTATCGAGTCATTCCGAGCATACCACACATCAGATGGACATGTTGTATACTTGTACACATCATAAATAATTCAATGGTGGTTTACCCATGATTCCACATAAATCTGACATTTATTATTATTATTTTTACTATTACACACATGTTTCAGTGTTTTAAAACACTAAAAATGCGTTTACAGGCATCCCTGGAAAAATGTAATTCAGATTGACATGGAATCATTTCCTACATTTAAAAAATAAATCAAAGATAATTTTCCTATGATTTTATAGCCATACAACACCATTTTATTGGTTTTTATCCCCTTGTTCATGTTTTTAAAACTTTGATATCTTTTAAAACTTCTTATTAAGTTGTTCTGATCACACCACACAAAGGATGGATGTGTTTTCTATTTATACACATAAAAAATTATTCAAATTTGATTTTACCATGATTCCATGTCAATATGATGTTTATTATTATGTTTTTGACCATTACACACATGTTTCAGTATTCTAAAACACACAAAACACATTTATAGGAATCCAGGAAAAATAGTAACTTGAATTAACATGGAATCAGTTTCTATGTTTTAAAAATAAATTAAAGGTAATTTTATTATGATTTCACATCCATATGATTCATTTTTATTGGTTTTGAACCCTTGATTCATGTTTTTAAATAAGTTGATATCTATTAAAACTGTTTATTGAGTCATTCTAAGCACACCACACATCAGATGGACATGTTATCTGCTCATACATGTAAAAAATAATTCAATGTTTTTTCCATGATTACTTGTTAATTAAAGATCGTTTCCAATGGTTTTTACCATTAAACATGCATTTTAGTGTTTTAAAGCACTAAAAACTCATTTATGAGCATCCTGAGTGAACCGTAATTCAGATTGACATGTCGTCAATTCCGACATTTCAAAAATAAATAAATTATTATTTTAATATGATTTAATGGAGATAAAATGATATGTTTTGGGATTTATCCCCTGATTCACATTTAAAAATTTTTTGCTATCTTTTAAAACTATTTATTGAGTCATGAATTGAGTTTAGAATTCACCTTGGCAGGATGAGCTATAAGATTTTCAATTTTCTTATGGATCTTGCTCACCATCCTATGAAATGTAGAAACTAAGTGATTTTCCATTTTCAATACCACTGATCTTGTATTTTCCTACAATATTCATGTTCTTATAATTTTTCTTTTAACCTTGAAATTTCTCTTTGTGCTTTTTGATCAATGATATTACTCAAACCCCCGCTAAGTGCAGTAGTAAATGATGATGATGCCCTAACAAATAAAGCTAATGGAGTAGGAGAATAACCCATCCTCTATACAAATCTAGGATGATTATTCCATAAAACAATTGAAACTGCATCATTCTTGGAAACTGATGATGATTGTGAATGGTTTATATCCTGAGATCCTTGAATTTTAACCAGTTAATATAATAATATTAAAAATGTTTTTTAGAATTATTTAAACTTCATAATATTATATAATAAATAATTTTTTATTAATATTTAATTATATTTCATTACTATAAAAAAAATTATAACAACAAACAAGCCTTAAACCCAATTAATTGAGACTGGCTACATGGATCAAATGGTTCTAGTATAGATAATTGGCACTATTTTATCCATGTAGCTAGACCCATTTAATTTGGTTTAAGGATTGTATTTTTTTGAAATTTATTTTTCATTATTATGTATTTATAGTAATGAAATAAGATTAAATATTAATGAAAGGTACTTAATACAATTTCTCTAGTGGGTTAATTTATAAAATAGCTTTTAGGTTTCCTATGAACTTTAAGTCACATCAATGTATGGCCAACTGGGTGACCTAATTCATTACCCTTTATAAAAAATATATACAAGTTAGAAAAAAAACTTTTAGTTATAATAAAATAATATAAATAATAATGGATAAAATACATCCAAGATTTTAATTTTTCTAGAAAAAATTTATGAACCTATGATATGAGGAATGACTTGTTTTTCACAATTCACTATAATTTTTTTAGATAATTCCTACAAAAAATATAATCACTAAAAAATTATAATTTTATTGTTTTTATGTTATTAAGATACTGTAAAATCTGAAATTACCTCATGAGATGCATCTATGTTAAAATCGATAAACATCTTATACTTCTCATGAGATATGCCTTAAAGAACTTTCTCATGCATTTTTTTATGGCTCTGTGATGTTTTATTAAACTCATTAAATAATATCCATATAAATTCTCTTCATTTATTACTGAGATTTTTCAGGGTCCATGGTTATGAAATAGAGTCAAGGGAATAAATATGAAAAAACATATAGAAAGATAAAACATAACACTTTATAAGTATATTAATAATTTTAATCTTGCCTTTTAAATTAGTTATCAATGTATATTAAATTTATATTACCTTTAATTGGTTATCAAACACCTAATTTTTTCATGTTGTGGGAATATGTCCCTAATCTTTATAATTAATGGTAAATCTCACTGTATTACAAGAAAACTGTCTGAGAATTTATCCATAGATTCTGGTAGTATCATCAACAAGCACCCCAAACTCATCAAATGGAATGATACTTTTTTAATTATTTTAGGTCCCACACATTTTTTGTGTTCATATTTATATTTCTTCTATTATTACCTTTATCTATTTGAAAAATTCATTAAAAATTAATAAAATATATATTATTTTGTATAATGACATACATACCATTAATGGTAATTCACCAATATCCCCTAGATATAGGGAACTGCTCTATCATTAGAGGTGCATTGGATGGTAGGATACCAATATCCTCTAGGGAAGCCTATGGCTCTCTAAAAATCTTTGGTAAAGTGGAATCACTTAGATCCAATGAAGCTAAAGGTAGTGGTGGCGTGATCTTAGATGTTGATCGGTTAAGATCTCAATTTTTTATTATTATTAGAATTCTAGCGATTAAAATGGTTTAGGATATATTCAATTTATAAAAAAATCCAAAGAAAAATATTATTACAAAAAAAGAAAAAATAAAACAATGTATATATGTACAAAACATTAATAAATGAGAAATTATAATATAGTTTCATTACCAATTTATAGATTCAATTATCATCATATTTATTTTCTTCATTATTATCAACTTCCATTGTGGCGAGTTCTTAATTTTCACCATATCTCACAAGTACTATTATTTTAGTATTGTAATGGAAAAGATGTTGAATGTTTTTTGGTTCTTGAGGTTCACTATCAAAAAGTAACAATTGACCTTCATCACCCATATCATACAAGTATCTCTATTTTAAGTGTATAGAAAAAATTTGACCTTTATGTATTTCATCATCCATGTAATAAACCATATTATCTTGTAAATCCATGATAAATGTATCATGATTTTCATGCTCACCAGTATGGATCGGGTGAAAGAAGTTTATAGAAGTAAAATGTATTGAATCTTTCATTATACCCCTATCAATTTTGACATACTTTTATTTGTATAAGACAACATAAAATTGACCATGATAATTTAATTCGAGTATATAAAACATATTTATATAGTATCCCACCTCTAAAAGTGAAAATACCCCACTATTTTGAGTTTTTAATCATTCTTTGTGATAAATTGTATGAAACTTGAAGCCATCAATATTGTAGGAATCAAAACTCTTAGTGTATCTTATAGGATCTTATACCAAAAACATAAAATCATTTAATATTTCAGCTCAATTATTAATATTAATTATCTTTAAAATAATATTTAGGGTGTTACTTTTAACATAGACAAAATAATTACACATCAATAATATGAAAATTAGTATATACTTACATGATAGGTGAACCATTCAACAATCTCTTTATTAATAATTTTTTTTAATTCCATCTCATTTCAAGATCGACCCCTTAGTCATATATTTGTTTTAAATATCAATTATTCTATAAATTAATCTATAATAAGACTATTGAGTAGAACATATCTATGTTCTTGTAGTAACTACAATTCAATTTGTGTAAAATTTGACCCCTTTCTGATTGGTTATCCAATAGATGGAAATATCTATGACTGGTTTTTATAATGATAATTATTGGATATGTTGTCAAAACATTCAACACGATTAAATATACTCTCAATCCCATCCAAATAAATAGAATATAAGTTTAATCACTCTTCAAATATGTAACCTTTAGAAACAGAACCTTCTGGTTGAGATTTATTCCTCATAAATGATTTCAAATTACCTAAGTACTTGATGACAAAAAATAAGAAACATATTAAAAAAAATTACACAATGATTTAATAAAATTGAATTCATCAATGAAAATAAAAAATATATTAATGTACCTCTCAATTGGATGCATCCAACGACAGTATTCTGATCTACCAAGTTTATCTTCTTTAACTAAACGAATAGTCAAATGAATCATGAATATGGAAAATTAAGGGGGAAAGGACAAATCCAAATGAAAAAGTGTCAAAAAATTCATTATTTAAGTTTATCAAGATCAGTTGGATTTAGGGTTTTTTATACAAATCTCTATTAAAAAGGTATAAAACTCAACTAGAACTGTAGTTACTTTTTTAGGTAACATATTACATAATTCCAATGGAAACAACTGATCCAAAAAAATATGTTTGTCATGAATTTTAAGTCCATGTAACTTTCAATGTTTTAAGTCAACACACCATGAAATGTTCCTTGAATATTTATCTAGAACTTTTACATTCTTTAATGTTTGAAGGAATATTTATTTCTCATGATTTTAATTGTAAAGATAGTTGAAGGATACTTTCCATTCCAATTTTCCCACAAAGCACAAGTTATATTCATTGAATCCAAATCCTTATGATAATTAAGAAGATCCTTCAATTTACCCTTCTCATTAAGCAATGTAAAAATTACATTATCACAGACATCCTTCTCAATATATATTATTTGAAGATTATGATGTATCAAATTAAACTCCCAATAAGGAACTTTGAAAAATATACTCATTTTATTCCATTTTTGTGTTCTATATGCTTTAGATATTTTAACTCATACCATTTTCCCCTTTATTTAAAATGATTACATTTTCTAAATTCTACAGCAAAATTCATTAATTCCCCCAAGAATTCTAAACCAAATAACACCTTCAATGACTTTTTCAATACAATATCTTCTTTGAATTATTTCTTGTTAAACCTGAATTTATGAGAAGCATCAAGAAATAAATAATGACACATAAAGAACCATTTTCTACTATGAGGTAATAGTTGTGGTTCAAAATCAAAATTAAAAACTGGACAAGCCAAACCAGTATGAATTTTCCAATCAGATAAGTTTATTAGTCTACAAAAGTCACTAATTTCACACATTAAATCAATATGCATTTTGAATATTTTTATCATTAAATCATCATATGTTTCCACTCCATCATCCCATAATTATCACAATTCTTTGATTATAGGTTGAAGGTATACATCAATGTATTTTACATGAATTTTATTTCCAGGAATAATAATTGAAATAATGAAATAAAACTTCTTCATACACATCCATCTAGGTAGATTATAGGGGATAAAAAACTATTCATATGTTATAATCAGTACTTAAAGTACCAAAAAGGTTAAGACCATTAGAATATAATCCCAAAGCTACATTCCTAGATCCGAAGAAAAATATAGATATATGAATCAAACACATTCCATGATGTCCAATTGTTTGGATGTCTCATCAATACATAATTATTACTATCCTGAGTATGCCAATTTAGGTTGTATGCAGTCTTATATGACATGAATAATCTTAATATGCATGCTTTTAGAGTAAAGTAATGCAATACCTTTGCAGGATTTTTCTTCTTCTGATTCTTCCTGGTGTTTAATTGATCTGTACTATAATTATTTCTCATTTACTTCCATATAATTTTATGATATATTATAAATTATTCTTTATTGAACTCTTCACCCTAATAAAGTATTCAATCATTAGGGTATGCATGTATCTTTGTATAATCAAGTCTATGTTTGTTGATGATTTTATTCATCTCATAGATGGATGTAGGGATCTTAACTTCACTAAATTCATTATAGAGAAACTCTAAAATCATGGACACTAATTTTTTCAGTAATTACACAAAGACAATTGATATGATACAACTTAAGTATAAAATCAAACTTCGAATACTTTCCACACCCTTTATATAGTTCTTTTTTTCTATCTTCAACTAATTCATAAAAATATTTTTTTTGTCGCTAAATTTCTGAGAAAGATTAACCTTATTAAGATCAACTGAAGGTTCTATTGAACTATTAAAATATTGTACATTGTATCCTATAAATACAAATGCATCATTTATCAAGTTTTTAACTAAATTCTCATCTAGTGGGTCACTTTTCATTTCATTAATAGGATAGTCATTGTTTTAAATTTCCATAAAATTTTATTTTCCATGCCAAATACAACAAATATATCAAGAAGAAAACTGCTTCAATATCAAGTGATCATATACTTTATTTTTATTCAACCATCGCTTGAATTTACAATCTGGACATGTAAATTTTATTCTACCATCCACTAATTAGTTTTCTATTGCATAATATAATTTTTTTCTAAACCCTTTGTATGATAAGCTTTGTTTTGAGGTAAATTAATCCAATTTTTATCTATAGGTATTTTATTTCTACTCTTATATCTATAAATTCAAATAAAAAGATATAATTGTTTAAATAAACAAGTATAATCAATTTTTAGCATCACCTAACTTCATCATTAACTAGGGTAGGGTATTGATTCGACATAACACAAAATTCAACATAAAAATGATTCAATCCGACATGAAAAGAATAAAAACATAAATTAATAAATATTAACCCTCATAATAACATGGTTAGATGTCATGGAAGAAAGTTACTAAGGAAAGGAGAGGACAACATACATCATGGGATTTCGGGATACGGGAACAACAATTTTTGAATCATGCATGGATAGAAGTTGAGGGAATCAAGGAGATGGGGAGGAGGATAGGGTCATATAAAAGAGGTTAGGGGTCTATTGTTGACAAGGGTGGTGGTCACTTGGAAATAGGGAATATGGGTCACTGTCATAGGGAGAAGATACATTGATGGGTATCATCACGGTTGGAGAATGACATCGAGGGAGGGGGTTCGATGGTTAATGATCAGCATTAAGGGATGGGGGTTAAGGTCTTAGTGGTCGGTGTCAAGGGAGGGGGATAAAGGGGTTCGGGGGGTCGGGACCACAAAGTTCATCATTGGGGGGGGGGGGGTAATTATGCCTATTTTTAAAGGATATAATGGAATTTTTAATGAAATCACTACGAAATAGAAAAGTATTTTATTAATAGTGGTGATTTTATGAAACTGACACTATATTTTATATAATATTAAAAAAATTAATTATTGGAGGCTATAAAAATTTCGCTAATAAACCACCACTAAGTCCACATTTTTGGAAGTGAAATATTAATATATATTTATGTATGTGTGTGTGTACCTGTATGTATGTAAGTATGTATATAAATATATATTTTTATATACATGTCTATATGTATTTGTGTGTATATATAGACATATTCATATATATTTTTATATAATTGTATTAATATATATTTATGTACTTATATTAATATAAATTTATTTATGTATTCTTGTATGAATGTCCTTATATTTAAATATATGTATATAATTATATATAAATTTCCTTAAATTAATTTTCATTCATGAATTTATGAATTTGTGTGTGTGTATTAATAAATATGTACGTATGTACATAGGATTATACATAACACATAGATATATTCATGTATGTAAACGTGAATTAATTTTTATATTTTTATATATGTGTAAATATAATTTTATAAATGTTTGTATAATAATTATTTTTTAAATATATTTATCTATGTGTGATGTTAAAAAATCCTTATCTATATGCAAGTATAAAAAAACTAATTGGTATATTTATTAAATATATAAAATATACTAGTGGGTGAGTCTTCAATGAAGGCCTCCCAGGTATTTCTACTGAGGGAATATATAAATCCTATAAAAACACTTAAAATCAAGGCAATATAATAATATCCATTGAAAAGGATAAGGGGGATACTTATCTTTGACTTTAAGTATCACTTTTGGAATCAATTCTCATAAAGAACATAAAAGTTGAGAAAAACTAAAGAGAGAATGTCTAAAATCATACAAATTTCTATTCCAGCTACATCTCCCTGAACAAATGGGTTGAAGGTCCCTTATATAGGCCTATAGTCTTAGCTTTCCTAAGAATATGACTTTAATTCCACTAAAAGACTCAACATATAGGGGAATATTATGGAGTACACTTCTAAAAATGTAAAAAATAACAATAAAAAGTAAATGTCCAAAAAAATGTGGAGCGTTCAACCGTGAAAATTCCACCACACACTTCATACATAAAATAAAACTAAATATTTGACATGTTTTATTTGATCCAATTATCCATACCAGACATGATTTTTGTATGGATCCACGCCTAGAATCCTTCTAATTCATACAGAGCATCGATCATTTCACCAGCTGATACCTCTTTCTCTAACTTGTTCATCTCCATCAATTATCTAATAGATTGTTGTATTTTCTCTCGAAAAATAAATACATATTATTTACATCCCTTACATATCATGCGTCCTTTAAGAATAATGTATTCTTTCACTTTAAAATCTATTAAATGATTCATTTCTATATTCTTCGTATCTATTGATTTGATAGAGACTAGTACATTGTCTCCTGAAAAGAACATACAAACTTTTCTCATCAATTTTGACTTGATCAAATAGAAACTCCATGTGATATAGATATATTCATAATGTATTCTATTAAAACTAAACTCTATCCATTATTTATCTCTAAAATTTAATTCCTTGAATATTTTTTAAATAGGTCCTTTAGTCCAATGTCATTGGTACAAGTTTTATAACATAATCAATCAGTCTTCTAATATGATAGGTTCAATGTGTGCGCCTCACCATAGAAAACATGGATATGCATTATTTATAAATATATTGACCATCTATGGTTCCTAATTGAATGTTTACTTTAACTTCTTAAATCCCAAAAATTGTATTTATCCCATTCTGAAATCCTTCTATCACTTAATAAACTCTTTTGGTTCCAATATCGTGTATGATATATGGATATTTGGGATCTATATTCCTTACATTATCCAAAACCTTTTCAATACTAGATACTCTTCCACACTAATTTCCATGATCTTGTTAAATTTTTCAAGAATAACATAAACTTCAACCATCATCTATATTTTTCTTTAATGATCATACTGATCATATCCTAATAAATCTTCTTATAATCATCCATAATGTCTTTAGATTCTTTGAACATGTTAATAACATGGTTTAGACCTCTCTTGAATATCCAATCTTCCTTATTTTTATGTATTAAATTATATAAATCTGTGGATTTTTTTTGGAATATTTGGAATCCTTTTAAAATATTTCTATATTTATTTTTCTAGATTTAGATCTTTTTCTAGCTCATCATCCATACTTTCTTGATACTGTTCATGCTGGAAATTTTAATGATGAAGTTCTTACTTAACCTTATTCTAATTTTTGTGATCAATTTCTTTTTATACCTTATCATCCCAACTATTAGAAATATTTTTCTTCTTTTATCTATATATTTTATCTATTTCTATCTCTAGTTATTTTAAGCCTTCCTGTTTCTCAAATTTTCTGCACATTGAGTTCTATAATGGCCTTTCTGGACACATATAAAGCATTCAATTTGGAATTTATCCTTAGGCTTTTTATTTAGGGATATTTTTAAAACATTTCCTAGTTTTCATCCTTATTTTTTGATGAACATGTGATTTATAATCTTTCAACCTTATTGGATGAAGATCATTTCTTCTAAAGGAGATTTGTTTTCTAGAATTACTTCACTTTTATGGTATTTCTCATTCATTGACTTGATAATTGGGAATTATTCATTGAATGATTATCAACGAAAACTGGACATCACCTTGATTTACTACCTTCTTCCATTGTACATGCAAGAATCAAAGTAGTGTTTTAGTGAATATAAAATGAAATTATTATTTAATTTAATATTTTATATATTAAAGTTATTGTATTTCAATTCATTTCTACACCTCACTAATCATTCCTAGGTAAACCTTTTTAATTTTATTTTCATGAAATTATTTATATAAGAACTATCTATTCTCATAGTTAATGGTTTTTCTAATAAAATATCATTAACCCTAATTATTTTAAATGCTGTAAGTAATTCTCATTCATGGATAAGATAATTCTTCTATGTCCCATTAAAACATCCACTCCAGTATCTTCTGATAATTTCATCATGGTTTTTCCTTACCTTTATGATACATCCAAATGTTAAATATGATGCATCCACTTCTAAGATAAAATGATCTTCACTCCCATCCCAGTATTCCAATTTTGGGAGGTTCTAGTATTTATACTTTAGAATTATAGTTACTTTATAATCCTCTTATGTCCAATTCCAAAGTACTTTACTAGAAACTTTTTTATCAATTAGAATTGAGAATTTCTATAAATATCTGATGTATGATTTTCCATAACTTTATATACCAAGAAACACTTTTATCTACTTAATAATAATATTATCATTAGAGAAAGTTTCTAGATTCTCTGTAATATGTGGTTGAAGATTATCTCTAATTCCTTGGATCTAAAATCCCAAGAATTATATATTTGGTTGTATCCAAATGATCTTTCTTTCTAAAAGTATCACACCTTCTTATTTAAACACTTCATCCACCTACTATAAATACTCAATATTATCTTCTATATTTTTATTAAATTCAAGCACATCATCAATGTAGACTACTAATAACTATGATAATCTACTGAATTCCTTATCCATTATCATCTGGAATATTCTTGGGGAATTCTTGAGTCCAAATTGAATAACTATACATTCAAACAACCCAACAATAATTGTAAATATGGTTAATGGTATAGCCTCCTATTTTATCTTAATCTTCCAATATCCTGACTTGAGATCAAACATAGAATATACCATTTTCCTTTCATTCCTAATATTTCTTCTTGAATCATCCTAATTAGGAAGATTTTATCCATCATCCTTTGTGGTATAATTAAGATCATAGTAATTGAAAACCATTATGGATTTTCCACACTACTTATCAACATGATTCATTACCATGAATGTCATACTATTATGGGGAATTTCACTTTGATTGATTAATAAAAGACTAATTAATTCGAGAATATGTTTTTAAAACTCTTTAACCATTTTATATGGATAGGAAATCCCCTTGATTTTGATCACCATAGTGGTATCTTTAAGGGAAATTATATCCTCTGGAATTGGTTTCTAACAAAATTTTAGAGGGTTCTCTGACCAATTTTTTTATAAATATTTCTTATCTTGGCCAATATATCTTATTCATTTATCCTCATAACTTTTAATCCTACCAGTTCTTTATACTACTCAATATTTATATGGTATTATTTATCCTCATCTAGACAATTTTACACTTTGATAGCAGATACTTACTTTTTAGAGTCATTCTAGTTTTTCCAAAAATAGTTGGAATCAAATAATTTGTTAGGATAATTCCTTATGAAAATACCTTTATAGGATAATATTTTCTAGGTAATTTATTTATAATCAAGAAGTTATATTTCAATTTAGGAATAAATAAAATCATCTTCTCTATAAATATTATCCTATTGAGTTTGGTTTGAACATCCATTGTTAATTCTTGAATTACAATCGTTGCATTGTTAAAAAATATAACTTGGAACTTTGTGGATTCCTAGGTTACTCCAAAAAATAGTATTATCATGAAATAGAAGGTACATCCTATATCAAATAGGGCAGTACATACAGGTCCACCAATTAATATCTTTACCAATATTTCCCACTCCTCTATCTTTGAACTGAGTATCAAAGATCCCATATATATTACTTGAGATTCTCCATACACATAGATATATAGTCAAATTTTCCTTTGTATGACTATCCTTATATAAAATAATGTTATAGATGATTCTATTAAATTTTATTCCTCTTTTATAACTGAGATCCTTGGATTCTCCAAAGGGTTATCAAGTATTTTTAATTATATATCTTCTATTTTCAAATATAATCTGTCATATCTTGATCTATATGATCTATGATAATATTAATATTCTATAACCTCAGATATGATAAGAATATTTATAACTTTTTTGATCACATATGGAATAATTATCATTTACCTTCATTATTCCACTAGATCTAGTGAACCCCATTCTCAATGATATTTTATCCTGTTGGGGTTTACCACCTAAGGTGTCATTACTCAATTTATTTTCCTTGATCTTGGAAAAGATTTATAAATATTTCCACATACTTCATTATATTTGGTATCCTTTTATTGTATAACTTTACATAAAGATGATTAATTACTATGACATATCTTTTATCGGGTTGACATCCCAACATATTTTTTCAGTTGCTTATTTTGATATTAACTTCTAATGTTATACTAACACTTTTATCCATAAGCACTACATGAAAATCCTAGATCACATTCACTCATAATTCTACTACATGAAAATTTCATCACGATCCTTATAATAATACATTAAAGAAACTAGATAAACTGTCATCTACTACTACAATTAGGACTGATAGATCTTGTCTATTTTTAACAAGTGGATTTACTCTAATCTGGATTATTCCAAATTAAATATATTTGTAATTTTTATTGATAGACCTACTAACTCATTCTAGATTTAGAAAAGTAATTGTAAATTATTTTCTTTCTATTTTATAAACTTTATATGTCCCTTCATCCTTAAAGATCTTTCTTATTTCTTGATATGTTACCCAAGACTCTTGGCACACCTCACACCAATCAGCTCTAGGTATCTTCCATTCTTGAAAATATCTTACTTCTGAAGGGATATTTTCTCCTGAATAATGAACTAGATAACCTTTCATCTCCTATATCTTTACTAGCTTTTGAGAGTCTTCTAGTGTACTATACCCTACTAGAATCATGGCTATTTGAAGCTTGCTCAAAAATTTTGTTGGTATTATTTCCTTATTCCTCATCCAATTTGGATTATTATACCTCTAAGTGCTCTAAATATAAGCAATATAAACTCTCATCATCTTAGTCTATATATTATCCCTAGATAGGCTCAAACAATATTTCTGATAAATCATCCATCATTATTACTTTGAGAATACATATTCTTCTATTTTTATGTAATCATGTGTTTTCTCTATGATATTTCTTCCCAAAGAACCAATAACAATCACAACTAGATAGAGATTTTATTTTAGAGAATCTAGGATACTTACCATATTTTTCTTTAAATTTTTCTCTCACATCCTTATAGATTTCATGTTTTCTAAGATATCTCTTAAATTTTTCTGGCTTTCTTCTTGAAAATGTACTTGATGATTTTCTTTTACCAAATATTTTCCATGCGTTCTTGTGTGAATTATTTTATTCACTCTGGATATCTTGACACTATGTTCTGAATGATCTTTGTTGGGTTTTCCCAAGCTCTTTCTAGGTTAGACCATAGCCATATCTTCATATAACACCCTCAACCTTCAAGAAATAAGAATAACTCATATATGTCATATTTCATACATCCTACAAGACATACCTTTGAATAAAATAGAGTCTTATAACCTGGATTATTATTTCTGTTCGAACTCCCAAAGTTTCTTGAAAATCTAAAATTTCAGAAATATGAGTCTTCAAGTATTATTGTACTACTTTAATCCAGCTTTTTGGAAGATTTTAGATAAATAAATATAGATAATATTCTTATTATCATAGTCCAAGAAGATAATACCAATGCTGAAACACACAAAGATATTATTTAAAATAGAACATGTCATAAATATGAATCTTGGTTGAAGTTGTTCTATCTTTTTCTATCAATTATCCATCCTGATCAACTAGTGAATTTCACAAAAACTCATATTTGAGGAAATTAGATACTACTGGTATAACCTCGATTGGGAATATGAAATATTACAAGATAACCTTTCTCACTTATTATTGTCTTAATAGCGTATCCCAAAGTCTACCTCCAGTACCTCTGAAGGTAGCCCCTATGAAATTGAGTACACTATCTATGGTCCATAATTTCAAACTAACTGATATGATATAATATTGAGGTTCTAGATCTCATTCATCCATGGATACTCTAGGATCCTTCTTTTAATATACCTTAAGAATCATCTCATGTTTTGGAACACTTTTTGGATGTGTTTTCCTTGGACTATATTATTTATGAATAAAGATATGATATGAGGGATTGGTTTACCTATTGATCTTATAAAACAAATCTTTGAATAATCCTTTCTTTCATTCCCAGGGGATTTCTTTCTAGAATATTTCCAACTATACTAGATTGGATTTCCAAGGTTTCACACCGACTCCTTCAGTGGGTGATGACTTGGTCTCTGTCTTCTTCTTCTTTTCTTTGAGTCTAGATTATAGGCCTTCTACTTTCTTGAGCTTTTCATTTACGTCTTAGATAGTCATTATATATATCTATGCTCCCATTTCTCCTAAGTAATAATATCATGGATCTATTCCTAGTATTCTTGGATACTCTGGGGAATACATGATGCTTATTCATGATATTTTTTATATAATATTGTTAAAGGACAAGCATAATCATATTTAGTGTATCATCATGATTTACTTTCTCTATCTATATCTTTGGGTGGATTTATATCAGAGATAGTGGATCCTGGATGATTGGAAACTTCTCCTAAAGATTTCCCTTCAATCCTATGCCAAATATCTCAAATATTTGGTCTAATACCAAATCATATTCCATCCCTATATTACTATTTAATGAAAAATACCTCACATTTTGGAACTCCTAGTGTCCTTTTTATGTTTTTTACCAACCACCTAGATTGTTGAAGATGAAATTTTTTGCATATGATTATTACCTTAAATTATTCAAGATTATCATGAGTCATATTTTATTTCTACCCTAACTCAATTACTTTAGGTTCTTTCTCATAGGAAAATCTGGATTATAGAAATTTAAAATACTTTATAATCCAAATATAACTTGATCTTTTCTCATAATACTAAAACCTTCCTTATAAATACTTTTTCTCATAATAGATACCATGAACCATGGAATCTTAAGTAACTTACTATAGACTTCACTTCCTCCCTGCACCTATGATACCATGTGGAGGAAGCAAAGTATACAATAAGTGACTTTAGATTCCATGGTTCAAGATCTCTATTATGATCAGAAGCATTTAGAATTCTGGTTGTGGTATTACAAGAACAAATCCAGTTATATTTTTCTTAGAAAGTATCATCAAATTATAGAATCTATATTATCCAATGAGAATTAACATGAATTAATATAGTTAGGTAAGAAATACTAGATTACTCATGATATTATTAAGGAATTGAAAGCATAAATTATAAGTACTTAATCTCAATTTTGAAAAAGTTTGGTGGTTTGTCAAAAAACTAAAAAGGACACTAAGAGATCCATAAGGTGATGTATTTTGATTTGAACACTAATATATGGATGAAAAAGGATCTAGTGTTAGAATAAATATTTGAGATATTTGGTAGAGGATTTAAGGAAAATCTTCAAGGGAATATTCCAATCAACTAGGAGATATAGTCTCTGATATAAATCCACCCAAATATATATATAGATAAAGTATATCATGATGATATACTATAGAAAATTATTCTTGAATTCTAGTAGGAAAAGATCAAGAATATTATGAATGAGTCTCAATTATTCCCTAGAGTATCCAAAAATACCAAAAAATAGATCTATGATATTATTAATCATGATAAATGGGATCTTGGAGATAGAGAATGTGTATCTAAATACCCAAATGAAAATCTCAAGAAAGTAAAATACTTAAAAGATAGACTCATATAAATGAAGAAGAAGAAAGATACCAAGTCATCTCCCACCAAGGGACTTTGTGTAAAACCTTAGGAAGCCAATCTAGTATGGTAGTTGATCTCCCATAAACTAATATCTTGGAAATGAAAGGAAGGATCATGGAAGGATTCGTTTCAAAAGATCAATAGGGAAGTTAATCCCTCATATCCTAGCTATATATAGGAAGAATATAGACTAAAGAAAACACATCTAGAAGGTGTTTCAACATCGTATGATCCTTAATATAGATTTTGAAAAGGATCTTGGTGCATCCATAGATGAATAGGCTCTATACCTTTGTGTTATATGCTATCGGTTGGTTTACAATCATGAACCATAGATAGCTCACTAGATTTTACAGGAGATGCATTGAGAGGCAATGTAGGGATATTTTGGTATATGATATTACCAAACTAAAAATTGGTAATGGATATCCAAGAATATGTCACATTTCCATCAAGGTTATACCATTAGTATATTATTTCCACAAAAAAAATTTTGTGGGAAATTCACTGGTCAATCAGGGTGGAGAATTAGTAGAAAAAACTAGAATGACTTCAACTAAGATCTAAATCTATGATATGTTCTATTTTGAATAATATATTTATGAGTTTTAGTATTGGTATTATCTTCTTGGACTATAAGATCAATAATTTTCCCTAAATGTCTTTATCAAAAAACTTCCAGGTAGCTGGCCTGAAATAGTTCAAAAAACCTTAAAGACTTGTCTTTCTCAAAGTGAAAGCTTGGAGGATACTCTGGGATTTCAAGAATAAATAATAAAGAAGGTGATAAGACTATATTATAGGCATAGTAATTCCTTTAAAGATATAATAAATATGAAATATATTTGTTATTATTATTTCTTAAAGGTAGAGGGTGTTTTAGGAAGATATGGGTGTGGTCCAACCAGATAGGAGCTTGGGAAAACCCAGAAAAGATCATTTAGAATATAGTTTCAATAATGATAGTGTGTATGAAATAAATCACACAAGAAAGTTTGGAAAATATTTGGTAAATGGAAATTATCAAGAACATTTCTAGGTATAAATCCAAAAAAAATATAAGAGATATATTAAATCAAATAGAATACAAAAGTTTGTGAGAGAAAACTTTAAGGAAAATATGGGAAGTATCCTAGATTCCATAAAGGAAAATCTCTATATAGTTGTGATTATTGTTGGTTCTCTATAAAGAAAGATCACAAATAAGTAACATGCCTGGATACAGATAAAATCATAGGTAGTATCAAAGCAATAATGATGGAAGATTCATCAAAAATATTGTTTAAGCCGATCTAGGGAGAACATATAGACTCAGATGATGAGATTTTATATTCCTTATATTAATAGTACTAAAAGGTGGGAGAAACCAACTTAGATGAGTAAGAAGGAAATAGTCCCTACATAATTTTGTACTAGCTTCAAATAGCCATGATTCAAATAGGGTCTAGTTCACCTAAAGACTTTCCATAGCTAGTAAATCTAGAGGAAATGGAAGGTGGCCTATTTTATTATTTAGAAACTGAAATCCCTTCAGAGGGAAGATATTTTTAAGAATGGAGTATTCCTAGAGTATATTGGTTAGAGGTGTACTAAAATTCTTGAGTACCATATCAAGAAATGACCAAGATTTTTTTGGATAAAGAGACTATTGAAGTCTATAAAATAGATAGAGGGTTATTTATAATGACTTTGTTAAAACCAGAATGGGTTAGTAGGGCTATCCAAAAAAATTATAAGTATTTTTATTTTAAAATAATTTATATTGGAGTATATCTTCTTTTTTAAAAAGTATAAGATATACCAGTCCTAATTATAGTATTAGATGGAATTTTAACTAGTTTATCTAATACATTATTAGAAGAAACATGATAAAATTTTCATGAAGGAGTATCATGGGTGAAAGTAATACCATATTTTCATATAACACTTACAGAAAGAAGTGTTAATAGTACTTTATAATTTAAGATCAACATGAGAAACTGACAGAAGATGTTGGTATGTCCACCTGATAGAATATGTGTTATAGTAATTACTCATCTTTATGTAAAGTTCTACAATACTAGGATACCATCTCTAAGGAAGTGTGTGGAAATATTTACACATATTTTCCAAGATTATTTAACATCAATTATAGAAATGAAACCTTAGTTGGTAAACACTAAGAGGGTAACCTGTCCTAGAGAATGGGTTCCACCGAATCTAGAGGAAGAATTAAGGAAGAAGCTACTTCTTATAGATGTGATCAAACAAGTCATAAATAGACTTTTCATCTCTGAGGTTAGAGAATATAAAGTTGATCTTAGATCAAAAGGATCAAATCAGGTAAATAAAATTTGAAAATAGAAGATCTCAAATCAGAAATAATTGAGAAGTCTTTGGAGAATCAAGGGATCTCAGTTATAAAAGATGATAGAACTTTAGTAGAATCACCTAGAACATCAATTTCTAGAAGAATATTAATATAAAGGACTATTTGTTTACCTATATATGAGGATGAAGAATATCATGTAGGATATATGGAATCTTTTTCACTTAGTGAAAATATAGAGGAGTGGGATACATTGGTAAATCTAAGCATTGGTGGAACTACATGTACCTCCCTAGTTGATACAGGATGTACCTTCTCTTTTATGAGAATATATTTTTCTAGAGTAACCTTGGGATACACAAAGTTATAAGTTATAGTTGGTAACAATGAAATAGTTGTGATTCAAGAGGTAAAAAAGGATGTTTAAATTGAACTCAATGGGAGAATATTTGTAGGAAAAGTTCTTTACTTTATTCCTCAATTGATAGATAACTTCTTGATTGTAAATTGATTTCTTAGAAGATATCATCCTATATCAATATATTCATAAGGAATTATTCTCAATAATTATTTGATTCCAACTTCTTTTGGAAAATTTAGAATGGTTCTAGAAAATAAATTATCTACTATCATAGTGGAGAAATATCTAGATGAGGTTAAAGAATACTATAGAAAGATTGATAAGTAGAAAGAATAGGTTTGATTAAAAGTTATGATAATAAATGAAGAATAGGAATGGGCTAATATAAGAGATTATTTATTATAAAATTGGTCATAGAACCCTCTGAAATTATGGTAAAAGGAAATTATAAAGGCTACAATTACCCTTAATGATCCCAGTATAGTGATAAAAAGAAAGAGAATTTCCTATCCAAATGGAATGGTTAAGGATTTTAAGAAATATATTCAATAATTAATTAGTCTTGGATTAATCAGGCATAGTGAAATTTCCCATAGGAGTGTGACATTCATAGAAATGAATAATTCTGAGAAGTGGTATTGTACAACCATAATAGTTATTGATTATCATGATACTAATTATTCCACAAAGTATTATGGCTACAATCTATATAATTAATAGGATTTGAGAAGTAGGATTGTGAATGAAAGGCCAATGGTATATTCTAATTTTAATCTCAAGTTAGGATATTAGTAGGTTAAGATCAAAGAGGAGGCTATACCATTAACAACATTTACAATGCTAGTTGGTTTTTTTGGATGGATAGTCATTTCATTTGGACTCAAGAATGCCCCAAGAATATTATAGAGGATAATGGACAAGGAATTTAGAATATTATCATAGTTCATGGAGTTTTATGTTGAAGTTGTTCTTGTATTTATTAAAAATATAGAAGAGCATATTGGGAATTTACAATACATGGTTGAAGTGTTTAGAGAAGAATGGATGCTACCTTTTAAAAAAATGGATGAAACCAAAGATATAATTCTTAGGATTATATATCCAAGGAAGTAGATAGAATCTTTAACCACATATTTCAGAGAAACTAGAAACATTCCCTGATGATCTTAAATATCATAAGTAGATATTGGTTTTATTGGTATATTAAGATATTCCATAGCATACATAAGATATTTAGAAAAAAATATCAATTCCATATATAAAATATATCCTTTAAAGTACCATGGAATTTGATAAAAGAATATTATGAATTAATTAGAATTTTGAAGCAGAAATATTAAAACTTCCTAGAATTAGAATACCTAAATTGGAGTGAAGATCAACTTATCATAGAAATGGATGCATCAGACTCAGCATGGGGATGTATCCTAAATATAAGGAAAAATATAGTGAAATTATCAATGAATAATGGAGTGGATGTTTTAATGGGGAAGAGAAGAATTATCCTATCCATGAATGATAATTTCTTATAGTCCTTAAATGAATTAGGTCTAACATGATTCTCTTAGGAAAAAATTTCACTATAAAAATAGATAGTTCCTATATAAAAAATTTCATGAAAATAAAATTAAAAAGGTTTACCCAGGAATAATTAGTGTTCTGTAGAAATTAAAAGCAATACTAGTACATTAATATAGAAAATATTGAAGTAAAATATAATGTTATTATAGATGCACTAACACGCTACTTTGACTCTTGAAGGTGAAATTGTAAAAGGTAGTAGATCAAGGAAATGTCCAATTTACATTGATAATAATTTTATGGTAGAATTCTTAGTTATCAAGGAAATGTTGATAGAACCTAGAAAATAGAAAGAATTATAGAAAATAATCTCCTTTAGAAGAAAATATCTTCATCTAGTAAGATTAAAATATCATAAATCATAGGTTCCTCAACTAGTGATTCTAAAAAACTAGGAAATGTTTAAAAAATATCCCTATACATCAATTATAAGGATAAAATTCATATTGAATGCTTTTTATATTGTTAGAAATTACATTATAGAACTCAATGTGCGGGAAATCTGAGAAATAAGAAGGCTCGGAAGAACTAGAGGATAGAAAATGATGGAATCTCTAGAGGAAAGGAGAAAATTGTTTCTAAGAGAAGGTTTGATCAAGTAGAAGAATAACTTTAGAACTAGAAGTAGTAGAAGGTTCTGGAGTAAATTCATTGATGGAATGTTTAGTATGAATAGGATAGAGAAAGTATAGATGATTAACTTGATAAAGAGAAAAATATAGAAAAATAAATATGGAAATATTTTCAAAGGATTCCAAATATTTCTAAAAAAAATACACAGCTATCTATAATATAATCCAAAAAAATAAAGATGATTAGATATTTAAGAGAGAGTTGAACCATGTTCTAGAAATTCTTAAAGAATCTGAAGACATTACGGAATATTATAAAAAGATAGATTGGGATATGATTAGTATAATAATCACAGAAGAAATATAGCTAAAGGTTCAAGTTTTTAGTCTTCTTGAAAAGATAAAAATATCAAGGAAACTGGTGTGGAAGAGTATCCAATTCTGAAAATGTTTTGAAGAATGTTATGAATATATATTCTAAATCTCCATATACTAGACACAACATTGGAACTAGAAGAGTTCATCGAGTTCTGAAAATGTTTTATAGTGGGAGTAGCACAATTCTTGGGATTTAAAAAGATAAATTCCATATTCAATTGGGTACAAAAAATGGTGAAGATAATTCTAAATAATTCATATATAAGTTTTCTATGGTGGTTCATACACATTGAACCTATCAAATTAGTAGACAAATTGATTGTGTTATGAAACTTGTACCCTCGACACTAAACTAGAGGAACTATCTAAAAAACATTCGAGGAATCATAGTTTATCAATTAAGATTGGATTGAGTTCAGTTTGAATAGAATCTATTATAAAAGTATTCAGATCACATGGAGTGTTTATTTGATCAAGTTAAAATCAACAAGATAATATTGTATGTTCTTTACAGGAGGCAATGTGTTAGTATCAATCAACTCAAGTGACATGCAGAATATAGAAATGAAAAATTTGATAGATTTCACGGTGTAAGAAGGTGTGGTTCTTGAAGGACTCAAGGAATAGAAAGGACATAAAGAATATTTCTTTGTTGACTGAGAGAAAATCCAATTCACCGCCAAAGAATTGATAGAGACGAAGGATTTAGAGAAAGAGGTCTCAGTTAGTGAAATTATCAATGCTCTGTATGATTTGGAAGGATTTTAGGTGTTGATCTAGGTACTAGTCATATTCATCATGGACGATCAGATCTAATCAGAAATGTTAAATATTTAGTTTTTTATGTATGGAGTATATGGTGGAAGTTTCACAGTTGTGCGCTCTACATTTTTATTTTTATTTTGCTTTTGATTTTTTTTCTTTTTTTATTTTTCAAAAGTTTACAATATAAGATTCTTCTTTATGTCAAGTATTACAGCGGAATTTGAGTCAGCTTCTTGAGTAATATGAGACTAGAGGCCTATATGAGGTACTTATGACCAATTTGTTCGAAGATATGTATTTATAATAAAAATCAGTATAATTTTAGACATTATCTCCCTATTTTATCTCATCTTTCATGTTCTTTGTGTGAAGTGATTCTAACAGCGATCCTATGAGTCAAAGATGGGTAGTCCCCTTATCCTTTTTCATGGATATTTTTTTGTTGTGGTGCTTGTGAGAATTTTTGTAGGATTTCTGGATTCCCTAAGAAAAAGTCCCTAGGAGACCTTCATCAGAGAATAACACACTAGTGGTAATATGAATTAAAATTTATATGTCATTTGAATAAAATATATAGTGAAAAAAATTGTTTGGAATAATGAATATATGACATGAATCAACGGCAGACGACGGGTATTTTATATAGTTAAAATATTATAATGGAGGAGGGAATTGAGGGGGAAATTATGTTTATTTGTGTTAATTCACAACAATACAACTGAAAAACAAACACAAACTAGTTATATATGATAGATAGGTCGTGACCACTATTATAAATGTTGGAAATCATATCAAGTGGCGAAATTTTAAAAATAAATGTTTTTATGTTTTTTAATAAAATAAGTGTAGATATTTTTTTTAGGAAACTGGGATTATCCAACAACAATTAAACTAACACTAAGCATGTTTGGGTGTGACCACCACTTCAATTGGTGGTCTTACCCCTTATTTAAAAAAAATTGTTTTAAATTTATTTTTGTTAGACACACACACACACACACACAGAGAGAAACATATTTATACATAAATATATTTACAAATATATTTATCTATTTATATATATAATTATAAATAAATATATTTATAAATATATTTATATAATTATAGATATAAATTAAATTTAAAATTATTACTTGATTAATTATATGAGTGGGTTCAGATAATATTTTTATAACCTAAACCTGATTTCTGGGTTCCCAAACCAGATTTCATGGTTCCCGAATCTAAAACATATTTACAAATATTATTTTATGAATATATTTGTAAAAATATATTTATATAAATATATTTATAATTATATCTATATTTTTATTTATAAATATAATTGTAAATATATAAATATAATTATATTTATAAATACATATTTACAGTTATTTAAATAAATTTATAATTATATATATATAATAATGATTATATTTATATAATTATAAATATATATATATAAAAATATATTTTTGAATACATATTTATATAATTATACATAATAAATATATATATATATATATATAATTGTATAAATATATTTATAATTATGTAAATATATTCATAATTATATAAATATATTTATTTATAATTATAATTATAATATATATTTAGAATTGTATTTAAAAATATATATTTACAATTATTTATTAGAAATGATTTGGGGTCAAACCCCTTTATTAAAAAATAAAAAAGAAATCCTTAATTAACTCGGGTTAGGAACCTGTTACAAGTCAAGAGACCCAAAATAAATGGCTAGAAGACCCAATAAAAACAAATTCTGAAGGCCATAACGGCCCAATGATGATAGCATGACCCAAATACCTAAGAAAAACTAACATGGGTCAAAGGCCCATTATTAGAAGAACATAAAAAAGGCAACGCCCAAAGATTTTTGAGAACCCTAATTTGTCCACCACCCCTTGAGAAAACCATAACCACCACCAACACCAATCATCATCCCACCCATTGGGTGGTATGAAGCATGCCCCTTTGTGATTGTGTACTATTGTTGACACACACTGTTTGTCTACACCCACTGCCCTATGACACCCACAGTCAAAAATCTTAGAGGTTTAAGATCATCCGCCAGCCCCTGAATCGAGTGGGGGAAATCCTCCTCCTCATATTTTGGCTAACCCCCACTATCCTATGGGGGTTAAAGAATCATCATTAACCCCCACAAGTAATGGTGGTTGAACCATGAAACTGGAAGGGGTCTTTTTTCTCCCCACACCAACAGGGGTCCTTCGACGCCACCAGCCATTCCCCTGCATGACAATTCTTACCATTGATCCCCCTTCAAGAAGGTATTTTACACTTATGTCTTTCCCCCACCATTTAGAGGTGGGATGGATCTCTCCATCGATCTCACTGATACACTGACACTGTGTTTGGTGAGATTTTAGTAAAATAAAAGAAATGATTTGATATTTTATAAAATAAAAGAAAAGAAAATAAATGATTGTTATTTCTCTCCTTGCGTTTGGATCAATAACTTAGTAAAAGAAAAGAAAAGATTGAGATTTATCTCCATCTTGTTTGGTGAATCTTTTTAAAGGAAAAGAAAAGAAATTATTTTGTGATAAATATAGAAAATAGGGATAAAATTGGAATTTTAAAATATTAACAACCCTCCACCATCATTTCTTTCCAAATCATCCCAATTTTGGGGTGATTTAAAAAAATAGCAGGAGAGAAATATATTTCTCTCCATTTCTCTCCTTATCATTTCTCTCTCTTTAAAATTATCTCTCCAAACATGAGAAACCAATTTCTCCTCTCAGTATCATTTCTTTTCTCTTTGTATCATCCCTACCAAACTAGGCCTAAAACTCCTTAATCAGCAACCTCCACATCAAGAAAAGGTATTTCTTGGTTGCAACACACAACCAGTCTTTATCGTCGAATGGGAAATAGGATCTCGCTAGCCCCCATCGATGCTCATGAGACCCTCCTCTTCTGAGGAGGCCATGGTCAACCTCCATGTTAGGGTTTATCACCACTGTCTCTCACAGCCTGCCCGCAAAGGATTCTCTATCACCCAGATGAAAATATTATATATATATATATATAATTATAAATATATTTATAAAATAATTATATAGATTAGGTATTTTGGGGTACAAATACAATGAAACACACACACACCTTAACCCATAAGCAGGAAGGGGGGGTAATAGTCCCCCCAAAGGATAACCAACACATCAATCCCTTTTTACAGATTTTATATATATAGGTCTACAAACCCTGTTATTTATAGTGTCCCAAAGACCCTTTTTGGTACATGGCCTATAGGCCCCATCAGTCTTTATTAAGGGGCCAAAGGTCCATCCTTCACTGTGGACCAAAGTCCCACCCACAAAACACTCCTGGTTGGACCTCCCCTATCATCCTATGATGATCATCCCCCCATGCCTACATTATATATTCCCTAAGTCGTTGTTGCCAATTATATCACCCTCCATCGACTCGATGACTGCCTATGTCCAATGAAGCCCCAGTCACCTGTAATCAACCCCCCTTGTCAATCGATGATCGTCGTGAAGCTTCTTCACCACATGCACCTATCGGAACACCAACCATCATGGAGTGGGTTCACCTGTTCCACCACCAATGTTCCCAACACTCCTTTGAGGGCCCACCTCACCTACCACCTAGCTGCGCACACCTGTCGCATGCCTACATCGAAGACCCCCCCCCCCCAATTCTCCCAAAATCATGTCGGCGTCAATGATGCTGACCCACCAAATAAACGCCCACAACGCAGGTCGAATAAGTGCATGTTGGGATTTGAATTCCAGACTGGCCAAATGTGGTACTACTGTTGAGTACCACTCAATTGTGGCCTTAGACAAAATTTATAAAATAATTATAAATAATTATTATGTGTAAATATATATATTTATAAATATATCTATATATATTTATAAGTAATTGTATAAATATAAAATTTTTTTTATTTATAAATATATATTAATATTAATTAAAGAATTATTATTTAAATTATTATTTATTTACAATTATATAAATATATATATTTATAGTTAGAAATATATAAATATATTTATTTATTTATATAGTTATAAATATATTTAAATAATTAAAAATATGTATTTATAAATATAATTATAAATGTATATTTATATTTATATTTATAAATAAATATATTTAGAAATATATTTATATATTTATATGTATATTTATAAATATATTTAATTATATAAAATAGTAAAAATATGTTTTCATAAATATATTTTTTATATAATGTGGCTAGTATCATGAGTGAGTGGTACTTAGCAATTGGAATTTGTATCCAAAAGGTCTTAGGTTTATGCCTTGAGGGGGATAGGTTTTGTTCTAATACTTTGTAGGTCATGATGCAGATGATGATGCTAAGAGGCAGTGATGTAGGCATGACGCATGACACAAACATGATGCTGGTCAGATGACATAGAGAAATTGATATAGGCATGACGCATGATACGGGCATGATGCAGGTCTTATGACACTAACATAATGATACACACATGATGGTGCAAAGGACCTTTGGGCTAGATATTGGGCCTTTTGGGTATGTATTGGGCTTCATACCTAATGGGCCTTTAGAAAAATAAAAATAATAATGGGATAGCTTGGTTATGGGCATATCCATGAAGAAGGGATGTGGTCAGAGCCTTTCTAGCATAGAGGGTGTGTGTGTGCTTCATTTTCTTGAAACCCCCAAGACCTTAAATATTTATAAATATATTTATAAATATATAAATATATATATTATAAATATAGTAAATATATATTTTTATAAAAATATTTAAATATTTATTTATAAATATATTTTTATAAAAATATATAAATATTTATTTATAAATATATTTTTATAAATATATTCAAAAATAAATTTATACTACTTATTGGGGGTACAATACAACAAGGAAAACTCACAAACACCCTACCAAACCTAATACTAGGTGCCTCATTACCCCCCCCCCCCCCCCCCACACCCCACCAGGATGAGAAACCAGTATATGTAGTTTATTTATACATTATATAGGCCCGAAAACCCCATGTTAAGGCAGATCGATGGCCCATGATATATGGCATGTAGGCCCCGTAGATATAGCATGTGGGCCTTTTGTATTCCGGCCAGAAGGCTCATATTGGATTGGATTGAATTCCCAACATCTGCACCACTAGCACCAGTAAGTGTGGGTCCTCTCTCAAGTTAGCATCCATTGATGCCAACCGTCAACCATCGCACCCCCACCATTGAGCGAGGGTGGGGGGGTTGTCTACACTATCACCATGATTGGTTGTAATGCCTTTATTCCAGACATATAATAGCCCAAGATTTTCATAAATGGATATTACATCATTTTAGATTAATATTCATTAAATTACACAAATCCATGTCTGAGGACCATAATAATTTAGTGAATTTTGAATTTTGGAACACATTCTTCTAATTTGGTGAAAGGTCTTAAATATACCCCATAAATATCTTCCCCTTTAGTATTCCTACCTAAAACCTTTCTTCATAACTTAGGGAAAGGAAATATAAGAAATGGTGAGTTCAGATGCTTAGTAAGGGTAAAGATGGGAGATACATAAGCATAATATAAGGGTTGGATAACATAAGAATTACTTTTGGAGATCATACCCTACATGTAAAAGATATTATACATGATCTATGGAATAAATATTAGTAGTTCATAAGACATGAATCATAATGAAATCAAAGAACATAATCCATTAGAACTTAACATTGACATAATACATGAAATGGTGGAATACACATAAACTTGTAACTTTGTGAACATGTATAAATAGATACAGGTTCAATAATTAAATTAAGGACATGAAATCAGACCCTCACATAAACATATGTACATGAAAATTAGGTCTACATATAAAATTATGGACATGAAATCCAGGTCCATGCATAGAATTGTGAACATGAAATCAAGTTCATGCATAACATATATATTTCATGAGTTATCTATCCTTAACTAATGTATTGGAGGTAGATCTAGGTCTCACCCAACACATAATGAAATAATACATATATGTTCCACAATATCATAAATCATTCATCACATTAGAAATCGTGAAAAATTTGGTTTTTGAAAATATTTCATCATATAATATATCATTGAAAAGTAAAAGTATTATTAAACATCATTACATAAAAACATAAACCATTAATAAAAATAATATGAATGGTATCTTTGAATCATATCCCATATAAGGCATGAGTAACAACAACTAATTTCATCTTAGATGGAAAATAACTTTGAAATATCTTTTAAAACATTTCTTGAGGAAAATATCTTTTATGCTTTAAAAATTATTTTTAAGTCATAAAAATTTTATCAAACCTTTTTCATTGAAAATAACCTTTAAAATTTATAAATTAAACTTTTAAAACTATTTTAAACATCTTTTAAATCCTTTTCCTTGAAAATTCTTAAAATATCATTTAAAAACATTATTGAAAACATTTTTAGAAAACATAGTTTTTGAATAAGACAAATTTCTGACCGAAGAGAGAATAAAATTAAATGAAACTTATAATATTATAAAAATAAGTAAATTCATGATCCAAAATTTCAAAGGGTATTATATACTTCTCATAAAATAATATAGGTTCATAACATAAAATGTGTATCAAAGAAGGAAAATTGAGACAAATTTACCTTACCGATTTGGTGACTTTTAAACCATAAAACCCATGAAAGAGGTATCATAAAATGGATATGTAAATATACATAAATTTAATTATAAGGATCATATATTACATAAATGGGTATTATATACACCATAAAAAAGAAACAAGTAGCGTATAAGGCATGTGTCTCACGTAAATAAAAGTGAGACAAAAATATATTACCATAAGTATAGAATTCCTTCATAAACATTCAAAAACTCATGTATAATAAATATAAGTTTATTATAAATATACCACATAACCATATTCATATATATAATACCATATATTATTTACTTATGACTTTATATTATTCACTTATTAACAATTCCATGTTTAAGTTTTGTTTCGGGTAATAATAGATATGTTTCTCGTACATGTTTTGATTTGTTATTATTATTCCTCATAATTTGAAAATGATTTAATCATATCCAGAATGATAAACACGATATAAATATAATATATATTCATTATATATTTATTTATGGTGATTCATAAAAGTTATAGGTATAAAATAAAATACAATGTTCAAGGAGATGGTAGGTTGTACATACGCATGAATACTGTTTTCATTTTCTGGTTGGATTAAAGAAAGAAAATTATGTGATAAATTATAATTAAATAATAATTTTTATTTCATATATATATATAATATTTATATTAAAATAAACCTTAATACATTCCATGTAAACCATTAATGAATCAGATCACTTCGCGGGGCGGTAATACGTCATACAGACGAATGATGTTATCATATTCTCACAAAATGGAAAGCATGAAGGTATGTGTGATATCAAAATTCTAGAATCATAAAAACATTATAAAAATAATATATAAAATATATAAAATATAAATCCATCATTACTATCAAACATTAATGGTGGTAATTGAAGAAAGAACAACATAGGTTTGTGAGGCGGTAGTCCGCCGTACACACGAACGATGATTATGTATCCCATTTGATTAAAGTGTGTGAATTTGTATGTCCTAACCTTAAAATAACAAAGTATAATTATATTTATAATACTAAGGTTTGTATTTAAACATTATATAAAAATAATTTAAGGGGTTTTAGTAAGAAATAAAACAAAAACCTTTGTTGATGAATGTTACCTATTTTTTGGATATCTCTTTTTGGTTTTCACCAAAAGACTTCCTTTGTTGGATTTATTCCCAAAGGAATGATTCTATAATTAAGAGAGGAATTTTTAGAGGATATTTTGAATATTTTTTTTGAACCAAATAGGTTCTAAAGTGTGAATAAAAGATAATAGGTTTCCTTTTATAATTGAGGTGAGGGGTAAATTTGGAATTTCCCAAAATATTAATTTATTATAAATTCAATCTCAATACAAACACCAAAAAAATTAAATTTATTATAATATAATATGTTTTAATGTTGTAATATCATCAAAAAATATATTTTATACAAGTTTTGGTGCTATTTTAATCCTTTTCATTTTGATTATCCCTTAGTTAACCCCATTTTAATTTTAACTATGGTAAAACAATTTCAATATTAAGTGGATGTAATTTTTTACTTATAAAGTGTCAATTAGACCATAAATGGAAAATCTATGATATTTTAGACCATATCTAATCCCCATGTACTTATTTAATACTTTTTGTGATTTTTTAAATATTTTAATAAAATATTATTTTCATAAAACATCATTAGTGTCAATTTTCGCACTATTCATTACATTGACTTTAATAAAATAAATAAATCAATATAACTTCAAAAAAACATTTAATAGACACCTAATATGTGAGTTTTTTATGGTTGGATTCATGGATTATGGTTGGCTGATCTTAATTATATTTTGTTGGCGAATGTTAAAGTGGTTTATGGTGGTTATCTGACCGGGTTACTTCAATGCACGCCACTTGGTGATTTTGTGCTGGTTGTTATAAAAGTACTTTTTGTTGGGAGTTTGATGAATTGGGTATTTTTCTATTGGTTGTAGGGAGGTAAGATGCATGATTTTTCCTGGATGTTTTCTTCTAATTGACTTTAGAATTTCTATCTTTAATGGGTACATGATTTAGTGGTTTTTTTAGGCAGCTCCGCACCTCTTTCTCATGGAATATTGATCAATGTCAGGGTGACTCGGGTCTGTCTCTTGGATTTTTTTTATTTTTCTAGTTTACTATTTGACATAATTGACTGATTTCCCCTCAATACCATATTGGTTTAAGTTTTTTACACCTTGTGCATGTATTATTTCTCTTTATTTTAATAAATTCCTTTGGGGTAATTAATTGGGTGACCAATTCATGTCATCGTTCTTCTTAAAAAAATTAATTTATTTTTTCATTAGTTGAATAATTACTTCCGCATAATTGTGTAATTATTTATCATAATTATTTCTTCACTAAAAATTAAAAATAATTTTTCATAATTTATATTAACATTCTTGATTTCATAATAATACTTATAGTCGAGCATATCTTCTATTTAACCCAATTTTAAAAATATTATACTTATTAAAAGTAAGAGTGTGACATTTTTTCAGTCTCTTTGATTTTAATCATATCTAAATCATTTTCAAGGACAAGTGTCCATTAAATAATTAAATTTTAAACCTTATGTGTTAAGGTTATATTTTACTTCATCCAATAACATTTGGTAAAGAGTTAGGGTAATTTTAATTACCGAATTTACCCTTAACCTTTTTAATAAAATTACTAAGTTTACTATTTATATTGTCCAAAAATAAAAGGAAACTATTTAATATATTTAGACCTTATGTTTATAAATATTTAATCCATTTTTCAAAATTTAAAACACAAAAGTGGATAAAATTTATTTAAAATTAATCTTGTAGATGGGGTGATAAAGCGGTTTTTTAAAGTGAAAATGTTCAAAATTTTACTAAGAATTTATGTCTAAATTCAATATGAAAATGAATCCAATGACATAAATTGGATTAATTGATATATAATTGAACTATTTTGACTTTAAAACCAATTTAAAACATTATTTATCATTATGAACTATAGATATGAAAATACCATTTTGAATTAAAATTCGGTATTTTCACTATTTGTCAAAAGATGAAAAGTTTCTTATTAAAACCCAAAAATTAAACCTAATATAATTTTGATATTTCACTTTAAAAAAATAATCTTATTTTTTCAAATATAATTTATAAAATTTTCAAAAAAAATTAAAACAAGCCTGCCATTAAAAGGCGGCAAAACTGCCTTTTAGAAAAATACATCTTTTATGGTTAAAAATGGATTTGGTCTTATTTTATTCCTATAAAACTTATTGTATTTAATTGAATATATAATATATAAATATAATTAATATAATTTACTAAAATTTATTAATTTAATTTACTAATATAAAATGACTTTGTGGGAATAAAATAATATTTTTTTATAAAAACACATCCTTTATTTTCAATTGGTTTTATCGTCATTTCATATTACATGGTTGCTAAAGAGTTCATGTGTAAACCATATTTTCATAATTTAGTTAATACTATTAATTACCACCATTCCAATAGCTAGGTTATTATTTTAATGATAAATAGTATATTATTTTTTTGGTAAAAATCAGTCTTTCATGAAACACAAGCTATCGAGAGAAGTCAACATTGTGTGTAAAACAATCCAAACATTGTGATGCATGTATCACAAGATAATATAAGTGTTTCATGTATTGAAAGATTAAATTTGTGATTTATATAAAGAAAGCATAACTTGGTGTAGTGTGCAACAAAATCCATAAAATAATTTAAATTTATTTCAAAAAAATCATAAAAACTGAGGGTGTTAAAAGACCAACATTTTTGCATCAAGGGGGTTTTCAAACTTTTGAAGTAGTAGATGGGATGAATCTTGAACTACACATCATAAAAAAAATTATAATTTTAGAACCTTGAAACTATATTTTTAGGTATTAATGGGGGTTCCACTATAAGAAAAACATCTATTATTAGTGATATTTTTTGAAAAGGTGTCAGTTTAAACTGCATCCCTTTAATAGGTGATAGTTTTTAAAACCTCTGTTTTTTTATGAGTTTACAATTAATTAGTGGTGGTTTTTTATCTATGGTGGTTCTATTGAACCACTACACATTCTTATTTGGTGGTTATTTTCAAACCACTGAGAAAACATATGTGGTGGTTATTTTTTAAGCAGCTTATCATAAATTTTGAGGTGGTTCAAACCAATGATATTAATAAAAGCAGTGATTTTTTTAAGAATTTTTTTTCATAAGTAGCAGTGGTCATAACCACTTTTAAATAGTTATTAGTGTGTTATAATAATCTAGATATGCTTTTAATATTCTTATTGGTGGTTTAAACTACTGATAAATAATTACCAACAGTTTTTAAATTTCTTGATGGTTAAAACTGCCACTAATTATAAAAATCAGAATAGTCATTAACCCCTAAAATAAAATACCATATCCAGTATAAAAATACATATATATATATATATACAACATATGGGATTCAATAATTTTAGTAGTAAAACCAAACATACAAATTACAATGTATAAACAAATACATAGATCATATAAACATAAAACATGTCGGTCAAATACTGCAAAAGCAGGATATATAAGTTTGAATTACAAATTCAACCCATATAAACATGAATCTAACATCAACACTAATCTCTTATGTTATGTTGACAACCTCCAGATGATACATTCTCTTGATTTTCATGTCAGCTAGCAGCTTTTTCTACATTGGGTACCTACATTAAATAAAATTTATTATATAAATTAGTTTTAATTAAATGATACAAAAAATATATATTTAAAAAATTATTATAATAATACAAACATATTAAAATACTTGTAATAGATTCATTAACACTTTGTTTGGTCATATCAGGGCTACAATTTCTATATGAATGTTGCTAGTCAAATAGGTGTCATTAAACACACACTATAACCTGTGTTAAAATTATTTCCAATTTTTCCCCAAACTTTTCAACATGCATTGATGAACAACCATGGTGTGCACATCAAAATGGAAAACCATCTACATATTAGATATAAAAGAAAAATTAAATAAAAATTTGATAGTAATAGTTGGAAAAAAAACTATAAATTTTAATTTTGAATTACTTTCAATTATTTATCAAAAATACCATTCTTCTAAGTAGTGAGAATATGTATCTAGATAGGATAAGTAAAGGGAAGGGACACCATTTTTCATGCTAACTAACCCATGATCTACTTATATAATCCTATAACATAATCTTTTTACACTCCACACATGTCAAATGATATAAATAATTTAAAATTTCCCATTTTCTAAACATCTAATGTATTCATATTCGTTTCTATCTTCTTATCATCTGAAATTATTCAATAAATTTATTCAACAATCAGTATACTGATGTAATAAATTATATTTACACATTAATACTTATATACCAATAATGGTGACCCTCTAGTACCCTCATTATATAAAGAGGAGAAACCCAAAAATAGGGATCATACCTGATACAGGAAGAAGAATATCATAAGGTTCATCCAACACTATAGGAGTTATGGATAATCAACTCATATATTTTAATCATTTTTTATTGGTAGTCCTACATCCAAAAATAATATAAAACAAGTTAAAACGTGATGTAAAATATAAAACAAAAATATGATTTAAATTTTTTTACATAGATTAATTAAATTCATGTATTCTAAATAAGAAAATAAAAGATAAGTTAAAGCAATGGATATACAATCAATTAATTTATCATTAGTCATATTATCATCATCATCCACTATTAACATGATTTAATCATCTTCACCCTCCCTTGAAAGACAAATAGTTTCAATATCATCATGAACTGATAGATTGATCTCTTTTTTGTTGATGAGGTTCAATGTCACAAATAAATTCTTGAAATTTATCACTCATATCATAAAAGTATCTTGGTTTTAAATAGACTATAAAACTACACCCTCTATCAACTCTATCATCCCCATAATATACCATTTTAGCTTATGAATCTAGAATATATGGATTGTGTTCTTCACACTCATTGGTATCAATCAACCGATATAAGTTAACATAATTAAATTATAATGAATTTTTCTTTATACTCTTGTAAATATCAACCCACTTTCATTTGAAGACAACAATTTAAAATTTTCCATAATAATTTAATTTTATAATGTCAATCAACATCCCATAGTATCCCAAGTTTGTGAATTTTTTTAAGATTCAACTATATTTTTTTAGACCTTCTTCATGAAAAAGTGTGTGAAACTTAAATCCATTAATATTATAAGAATAAAATATCCTGCACTTCTTTGAAGTTCCTTGAGAAAAATGTTTCAAATAATTTATCGCTCTAGATAGATTATAAACATGAATGATCTATATGTATAAATATAAAATATCATCATTTATAAAAGATAATTATATTAATATTTTATGAATATGAAATTGACTGTGATCTTATATGATGTGAAAACCAATCAATAATGTCTTTGTTAATGATATTTTGTTATCTATTTATCATTTTTTACTTGAATATGAAGTTGTATCTTTGTTTTGATCTTCAATTATTCAATAAAAGGATCTGCAATATCATTATTGTTAGGTCTACTAGGTCAAATACCCTAAGAGGTGGGGTGAATTAGGGTATGATCGATTAAAACTCTTGCCCCTTCAGATATTGTTTCGTCGTTAAACAAAATAAACTTCTCTCTATCCCCCATAGTAATATATGAGCAGAAACAAAATCATGCAAAAGACACAATGTTTTTACTTGGATTACCCTCACTGGGCTATGTCCAAGGAGTATACAATGGAAATGTTTCGATTTACCAATTCCACTAAAGCTCACTACCAATTAAAAGTTTTGGGATATATCACTTCTATGCCTATGATCACTACCTGTATAAGGTTTAGGGTCTGCTCACTACATTCCCAAGAGTCACTCTCTATGTCTCTTTCTCTGGATCACTACCGGTGGAAAGGATCACCATATTCCTCTTCCTTTTCTCACTACTCTTGGAAGGGATCCACTCAAAATTTATGGAATTGTAGGTCCTTTCATTTTCATGAAACCATACATCCTCAACTGTAGGTAGGTGATCTATTGAAGTTCCTTTTAACCTGTGGATGAAATACACTTTTCTGTGTGCTGTTAGTTATCAAAAATTAATTTATCAAACTATTTAAGTTCCTTTGTGAACCACATACTTCTTCTATGAACTATGTAGCGCATATGCTTCGTAGACCACCTCTTCTGAAAACAACCTCCACTTCCACCACCATGTATCGCCTCTACATACTACCTTTGCAAACCGCCTCTACATACTGCCTATGAATACCACTTCCACTTTTGCAGAACCCCTTCTTTTGCAGACTGCTTCTTTCACAAACCAACTTCCTCTCTGTGAACCACTTTATTTTAAAAGTTTTAGAGCTCCATAAAAAAACTTTCACATATCGTTCCTATGAACTAATTCACTTCATGGAATCCTTCCTCACAAACCAATTTTATACTTAGTCAAATTCCCAAAGAAAATAGGTTTTCTTATGAAAATCACTCTAACTTAAATGATGGGATCATATCTCCTTATATAGAAAAATAGATCTTCATAATCCATTAATCTAATATTTACCTAAATCTTTGATGTGGTACAAACTTCACCATGTACTGCTTCTCCTCTAAACCGTTCTTCCCTACATAGTCCACGTACTCCCTTTATTCCTTCACGGTGGCCCAAATCACCGTCTCATTTTTACCAATGGCAATCCATCATACATACTGCAAGCCTTCCACATTCCATTTTTCTCCTACGAACTCCGAGCCTCCCCGTGAACTGTTTTTCGTTTTTAATCCATGTATTTCACTTCATAGTCCCCATTGTGCTTCTATATGGAAATATTCCTTTGTCTAATTCCTTCACCATTTCATGTACTACCTTTGCGGTCTGTGAACTATGATTTGTGGTCTGCGTAATTTTCACTCCTACATGGAAAACATCCCTTTTCCAAAAACAAACTCCCCATTTTGAGGCCCAAAAATCTGGAAAACACTGGAAAATTATTCCACTTTAAACACCTTCTTCGGTAAACACTAAACATACTAATTCATGGTCATCTGGATTTGTTAACAAACATAATCACACCCAAAACATACCAAGAGGAAACCTTGAGGAATTTTTTTTCCAACAATCTCCTCCTTTGGGTTTATTGACAACACTTTCATAATTTGATATCTCATTAAAGATTCTTCCAACTTCTTCTAGAATTCACTTATTATGATTAATATAGTGATCAAGAATTTACTCAACACATACTATAATCCCACATGATCCATGCTCGGTATGAGAAGCAAGTGTATAATGTAAAGTTCATCAATGAATCACTTCATTCTATTCCAACACCACTCTTCTGCTTTCATCACGAACCTCAGCTATCATGATATGTATCATTTTATTGATCACTTCTAGCATATTTAGATTTTATACTCCCCCTATTTCACTACTCCCCCTAATAGATTCCTAGAAACTTCTCCTTATGTGTTGACTGTGAAATTGTCTCTCTTCTAAGGCCACAATTTCTCCCCCTTTTTCAATGAACATGAAGGACATTCCTTTGAGGTATTAAATAGGGTAAATAACATAGATTAGAACATTATGTAAAAAAATACCATACCTCAGGGAGAGGGGGTTTCCCTATCCATAGGTTTTCAAGTGCAGGGAGTCGACTGAACTCCTAGAGCCAGTTGATTCATTTCAAATGATTCTTTACGTAAAACCTTTATCATAATGTCTACAAACTGTAGGTTTGTAGTCACATACTCTAACTTCACAAGACCCTTATCCACCTTCTCCTTTATGAAATGATACTTGATTTCAATGTACTTTATCCTTGAGTGATGGAATGGATTTTTGTTAAGATTTATAGCACTTGAATTATCACAATGGATTCTAATCACAGACTTCACTTCAATTCCCATATCCTCAAGCTATTAATTCATCCATAATATCTGTTTGCATGCTTGATTAACCTCAATATATTAAGTTTCTATGGTTATTAATGAAATTCAATCTTTTTTCTTTCTTATACAAGAAATACACAATCCTTAAAGATAGAATGCACCGCCTAATTTTGATTTTATATCATTTGCTGAACTATACCAATATGAAACTGTATATCCCAATAACTATTGATGAGATTTTTCATTATAAATTAAACCAAAATCCACTATACCCTTGATATAAATAAGTATTCTTTTCACTTAAATCAAGTGGGTTTCCTTGTTATTTCTTTGATATCTTGCTGCTTAGCATGTGGAAAAAACAATATCAGGTCTTATCATTATCAAGTACAATAAATTGCCAATGATTTACCTATATTTTGTTATATTTATTGCATTGCCTTTATTATCCCATGAAATTTTCATCCAGGTAGCCATTGGACTTTTCATTTCCTTATAATTATCCATTAAAAACCTTTTTAGAACATGCTTATCATATTTTGATTAGGAAATTAATGTTCCATTCTTTCCTTGTTTCACCTATAAACCAAGGAAAAAATTTGGTTCACCAATAATTAACATTTCAAACTCAATTTTCATTAATTTAGAAAATTTTCTACACTGTGCTTCATCTGATCCACAAAATATTATTTCACCAAAATATAATAGCATCATCATACTTTGATCACATTCATTGTTGACATATAGATTGTAATCAACTCCACCACACTGAAAACCAGGCTTCTTCAGAAACTGATCTAGCCTTGAATACCATGCTCTTGGTGCTTACTTCAAACCATATAAATCCTTCTTCAGTTGAAAAACTCCATTCTCAACTTCATTAATAATAAAACCATATGGCTGCTCAATGTAAACTTCTTCTTCTGGAACCCCATTCAGAAATGATGACTTGACATCCATATGGAAAACTTTGAACTTTCTTTGCACTGTTATGGATAAGAATAATCTCATTGTCTCCAGTCGTGTAACAAGTAAAAATGTACCATCAAAATCAATTCCCTCTATTTGGGAGTACCCCTTTCACACTAATCATGATTTTTTTAATCATTATGCCTTCTTCATTCATCTTATTGAGAAATACCCATTTCTTCTTGATGAAATTCTTAGTTTTTGGCCTCAAAATAATCTCCCATGTCTGATTATTGTAAATTTGGTCAAGATATTCATTCATATCCTAAACCCAATTCTCATCTCCAGTTAATTCATTAAAACATTTATGATCTACCTATGATAAGTATGATGCTTGTTTTAGAGTCTTCATCCTTCTTTTCTGCACTAGAGCTATCTGATCACCAATTATGTTTTGTCTATCAATTTCAACTCTTCTCTTCTATATTTTTTAAGATACTAATTTGTGCTCATCCTTTTAATAATCTGAATTTTATTCTAAATCAGCCTCTAGGACTGGAACATCCCTTGATATACTTATCCTTTTGTCACTATCTTCCTGATTCTGATCATATATTTGTTGAAGATTCTGCTCATTCTCCATTATAATTACATCATAACTTTCAACTACCTTTCATAGATGCTTTTTAAATCATTTATATGCTTTTATTTTCTTTTAATAGCCATGAAATATTTCATTATCTCTAGAGGATTCAAAATTCTCATGTTTCTCCTAATTGAGAATGAAACACTTACTTCTGAAGACTCAAAAGTACTTCAATAGTGGCTTCTTTCCATACCATATCTCATACAAAGTATTATCTTCTTTCATACATAGAAATGATCTATTTTAAGTGTATAATACTTTCATCACTACTTCTTTCCAAAAATTTTATGGAAGGTATTTCTCAATAGGAATTGTTCTGGCCATGTTGTTGACAAAACAATTTATTCTCTCAACTACTCCATTCTGTTGTGGAGTTCTTACCACTAAAACTTGATGCCTTATCCTATGTTTCTCAAGATAATCCTCTACTTGGCTATTTTTGAACTATGTTCCATTATTTGTTTAGATCTTCTAGATTTTCTGACCTAGCATCTTTTCAACTTTCCGTCAATATCTTATAATGCAACTGAACACCTCAGAATTGTGGGTAATGATTGATACCCATGTCACTCTTCTATAATCATCAATGAAGAGAACATAGTATCTTCTCCCATCAAGATCTCTTGGTGAAATTGGTCCAAACACATCAATATAAACCAACTCAATAAATATTGTTGACCTTTTCTCTTTTTACTCATATGTCATTCGAATGATATTCTCTTGTTGTCAAGCGTCACACGTATGGGTATGATCACATGATAATTTAGAAATATCTCAAGTAGTATCATATTTCACCAGATCTTCCAAGGACTTTTGGCTCATGTGCCCAATATGTGTATGCCACAACTTATTTTCTTTTCCTTGGATAGAAAGCACATATCTCCATATCCAATCACAAGGTAGAGATTGCATTTTGTATGCTTCTATAGCAATACAAAAACACCATATTTTTCCTTAATGACACATAATTTCTTGGAAAAGTTTATGGAATTTCCTTAGTCACACAATTGACTTACACTTAATAAGTTGTGACTAAGACCTCCAACAACCAATACATCTGCACATCTCATGTCTTTTCCCCCAAAATTTTCTTTCCTAGAGCTAATAATTTTTAACCCTTCATCATTACCATTACCAGAACCTTGTTTCATTTCATATGGGAGGTGAATCCATTGTTAATTATCCATATCCCAGTGCGATCTGATGCCTTGAATGAAATTTCTACAACCACTTACTGCTCATATATTTTATTTTTGATCCATGTTTTTGACTTCATACTTGGTATGGACTGATACTCTTGACATTTCTTCGAATATGATGGACCAACTTCATATTATAGAGATGAAAATCTATTTTTCATTTTCATCTCATTTGATGATACATTTTTATTCTTCTTATAATCAACCTTAGTTTTCTTCAGCACATTCCTCTACATTGTTGATGAGAAATATCTTTCCATGTGACTGAATCCTCCACACCTAAAATAGTGACAATTAAATGATGACCTAGAAAATTGAGCTTTGTATGACTTCCTCTATTAGTATTGTTCCCTTCAGTACCTCTTTGCTATGGAATAAACATTTTGTGAGTATCCCATCTTTCCACAACAATAGAATCTTCTGCGGAGTAGATTTCTATATGGAAATACTTTACCACTGGTTGTCCCTTGCATTCTCTAAATCTTCTGATTCTTCTTTGTACCCAAATCAATCTTCAATATCTGAGTGGGTTTGTGTGGCCTAACTTCAACCATTACTGCTTTTTGTTTTCAATCATTCCCCATACCATCCTTATTTGGATTTAACTGTTGCTTATGTTCTGCTGGACAACTATGACCCACTTTCATTTTTCTATTACATGTGTTATCTATTTTGCTGATGCTTTTTTTTCTGAGTCAATAATTTTTATTTATCCTTAATACTTCATTGCAAACCAATGACTTACACTTCAAGTTCTTCGATACGTTTTATTTTAGTTTTTCTAGTTTCAATCAAACTACTGATATTTCTTTTCTATTCTTCAATTTTGAATTTGTACTCAGCCACCTTTTCTAAGATTTCTATAATTCAAGACTTTAGTTTATCAATTTCTTCATTCATCTTAGACTTCTCTTCATCCAAATGCTACATATAGAGTTTAGAATTATGAACCACTCTGTTATCTTTCTTTTTTTTGGATCTCTAAACGTCAATCTCTTCAATAGAATCTTCTAATTTATCCTAAAGATAAATTGTTCCTTCCAATTCTCCCTCATCATTGTCTCTTTCTTCCTTTGTTTGGGAATTTCCCACAACTTCCACCATAATATACGATTTATGATCTTTTTAGTCCTCCAACTCTTCTGCCACAAATTCTTCTAAAATTTCATCTTCTTTTGAAAGAAGATTCTTCTTTTTGAAGAAATTTCTCTTTGCACTTATCCTACCTTTCACATTGGATAAATACTTTTTTTGGGGAATTTCATCATTTTCTTCATCATCACCTTTAATCTTATTAGGAAACTTTATTACAAAATTTCCAATCTTTCCATATTGTAAGCATGAAAGTGGAAGTTTACCTTTTCACTTTCCTCTTCCTCTTTAAAAATTTGAAGAGAGAGATGACATGACATCATCCAAATTATCTTCTTCCTTGCTATCTTAAATAGAGACCTTCTTTATGGCCTTGAACACCACTTCTTTGGACTTCCCATTTTCCACAAAATCATTTTCATAATTTCTCATTTCATATGAAATAAGAGTATTGTGCAAGTTATCCAATTTCATACCCTTCAGATCCTTGTATTCCAACATAGAAACCTTTGGATTAAACTGAGGTGAAATTTTTCTCAAGTTTTTATTGGCAACATTTATATATTCAATGATTTCTACAAGACCATGCATGTATTCCACAACTACATTCACCCAATCAAAGAATGTATCAACAAACTCATTTGGGTGAATTTTTAGATCTTAATATTTGGTCCATAGAACCTGCAACTTTGCTTCTCTAACTTTTGATTCTCCCTCATAAATATTAAGAAGCTTTTCCCACATATCATGTGATGACTTACATGACATTACCCTCATATAAATTTCATTTGATAGGTCTCCCCCTAAAGTATTTATCCCTTTAGAATCAACATCCATTTCCATCCATTCATCTTATAATAAAGCACCACTATCAACATTGGATGATATTCCATGAATAGCTGTTGTAAAGACATCCATTCCTAGTGATCATAAGTAGTGTTGTATCTAATTCTTCCATAGATGAAATTTTTTTCCATAAAAGGTCGGAATCCCTTTATGATTGAAAACCTTCATTTCTATTACTAATATAGAACCAATAACTTTCAAACTTTCCCTTTGATCCCAATTGTTAGGTCCATTAGGTCAAATACCCTAAGAGGGGGGTGAATCAGAATATGACAGATTAAAACTCATGCCCCTTCAGATTTTTTTTCATCATTAAACAAAACACACTTCTCCCTTTCTCCCATAGCAATATATGAATAGAAACAAAATCAGGCACAGGACACAATGATTTTACTTGGTTTACCCTCACTGGGCTATGTCCAAGGAGCATACAACGGAAACGTGCTGATGTACCAAATCCAAAAAATCTCACTTTCAATTACAAGGTTTAGGCTAGATCACTTATATGCCTAGGCTCACTACCTTTACAAGGTTTAGGGTATGCTCACTCCATTCCCAAGGGTCACTCTCTATGTATCTTTCTCTGGATCACTACCAGTATAAAGGATCATTGTCTTCCTCTTCCTTGGATCACTAATATTTGAAGGGATCCACTCACAGTTTATGGAATTATTAGTCCCTTAATATTCATGAAATCATGCATCCTCAACTATAGGTAGATGCTCTGTTAAAGTTCCTTTTTCACCCATGGATGAAATACACTTTTCCACATACTATTAGTTAGCGGAAATTAATTTCTAAATTTTTGTAAGTCCCTTCATGAACCACCTGATTCTTCCACGAACCACATAGTGCATATGATTTTTGGACCACCTCTTTCGTGAACTTCCTCTGCTTCAACCACCACGTACCGCCTCCGCGTACCACCTCAGAGAACATCCTCTATGTACCATATCTATGTAACACATCAGATTATATGGAATCCCTTCTTCCATGGATTCATTCATTAAAATACTAACTTCTCCTCTGTGTATCACTTTCTTTTTTCAGCTTTAGATCTCCATAAAAACACTTTCATAGATCATTCCCACAAACTACTCCACTTCACGGAATCCTTCCTTGTAAACCACTTTCAAACTTAGCCGAATTCTTGGAGAAAAGTTGTTTTCTTATAAAAATAGTTCTAACTTAAATTATGGGATTATATCTCCTTATATAGTAAAATATATCCACATAATCCTCTTATCTAATATTTACCTAAATCTTCGACGTGGTACATCCTTCATTACGTTCTGCTTCTCCTGCGAATCGTTCTTCCCTATGCGATCTGTGTACTTCCTTTCTTCCTTCACAATGGCCCAAATAACCATATTTTTTTCACCAAAAAAAATTCATCCTAAATATCTCAATCCTTCCATGTATCTTTGGCCTCCTATGAACTGAAATCCTCCCTGTTAACTATTTTCTATTCGTGATCCGTGTACCGCGCTATGCGGAAATCTTCCTTTGTCGAATTACTTCGCCATTCAATGTACTACCTTTTTAGTCCATGAACTGTGATTTTTGGTCTATGTATTGTTCACTCCTATATGAAAAAATTCCTTTTCCAAAAAACAAATCTCCATTTTGAGGCCCAAAAATTTGGCAAACACTAGAAAACTACACCACTTTAAACACCTTCTTAGGAAAACACCAACCATACTCATTCTCAGTCATCTGACTTTATCAGAAAACACAATAACACTAGAAACATACTGAGAGGACACCTTGAGGTATTTTTTCCCAACAATTATTGATTAACACATATATATGTGCTTGTATGAACTCAGTTTGTGTTCAAAAACTAATGATACTTTTCTACGTTGATGACCCAACACTGGAAATTTTGTTGAATTACTATATGATTGAAATTGATTTTTTTTATCATCAACATATCCAACATAATTGAATCACATAAAAATATTATCTAAATACCTTTAAAAAAAGGTGAGATGCTCTTCCACAATATAGACTTCATCAAAATATCCTTTTAGTTGAGATTTATTTTTCACAAAAGACTTCAAATGATATAGATACCAAATGAAATAAAATAACACAACACAATTAACAACATATGTAAGGATTTTAAAATTTTTAATGTATAATTCATAAAAAAAAATAAAATCAAAATACCTCTTTATGGGATACATCCACCGATAATGTATGGGTCCTCATATTTTTACTTCCGCAATCAAATGAACAGTTAGATGAATCATCATGGTGAAAATGTTAGGGGAAATATCATCTATAAATGACAACGTTTCATTAAAATTCCTTCCTAATTTTTTTTAAGATCAAAGGGGTTTAAATTTTTCTCACAAATCTATCTAAATAATGTAAAAAACTCAATTACAACTGCTTTTATTTTATCAAGTAACAATTTATAAAATGCCAAAGGTAGCAAATGCTCTATCAAAATATGTGAATCATGAATTTTAAGTCCATGAAACATATGATTTTTCAGTTCAATAAATCTTGAAATGTTACTTGAATATCCATAAGGTACTTTCATATTTTTTATCATTTGAATAAAAACATATTTTCCTTATTTTTCAATACAAAAATTTCCACAGGATAATTTCTATTATCATTTTCCCATAGATCACACTTTATATTCATTTCTTTCAAGTAATTATGAGCATTAAGATAATTTTTTTATTTTCCATTCTCATTTAATATTGTAAAAATAAAATTATCACATACAAAATTTTCAATTTTCATAAAGTCAATATTATTACATAATAATTGAAATTCCTAATAAGGAAGTTTGAAAAAAAAATACTTGGTTTTTTCCATTGTTGGGTACTAACTATATATGATGAGTTGTGAATTATTTTCCTAAAAAACTTTAACTAATACTCTTTCTAAAATTATGAATCAACAATTGATAATTTTAAAATGTTTTATAAACTTGATAACAATTTTGGTTTTCACCTCAACTCATTTTTTTTATAAAATCATCACTTGTTAAACCGATATCGATGAGGTGCATCCAATAATCAACAATGACACATGAAACACCAATTTCTACTATATGGTAATCTTATTGGATCAAATTTAAAGTTAAAAACTAGACACGCCTAACCAATGTGATTTTTTCAACCATAAAAGCTTCATAATCCATGAAAATCTCCAATCGTCCACATTATAGGAGCACACATTTTTGAACATTTTGTTTTTCGATGAATCATATGTATCAATATCATTTTCCCATAACTATTTCAATTATTCTATAAAAGGTTGAAGATATACATCAATGTTATTTAAAAGAATTTTATTTCTTGGAATGGTCATCAAAATAATGAGATAAATTTCTTACATAAACATCCATGGTGGTAGATTATAAGGGATAAAAATAATTGTCTATATGTTATAAGTTGTACTTAGAGTCCCCAATGGATTAAATTCATAGATATCTAATCCCGAACTCACATTCCTAGAATTTGAAGAGAAATTTGGGTATAAAGAATCAAAGGATTTCTATGCTTTATAATCTCTAGTATGATGTATAAACCCTTCATTTTTTTTCATATCATGAATCTTTATTTACTCTATCATTTTAGAAGACATTAACAATATTTTCAATCTTGGTTTTAATGAAAAGTAATGTAAAAACTTTGTAGTAGTTTTATTTTGCATCTTCTTCATTGTTATCTCATTCATACTTTCATCATGATTCACCAATTTCCTTCTATAAGTATAACATATTTTACACTCTTCTATATATGAATCTTCTCCTCAATACAACATACAATCAATGGGACATGCATGTATCTTTATATAATTGTGAATGAGTTTCTTGAAAACCTTCTTCATCTCATAAAATGATTCAGGGGTCTTAGCTTAAAAAATGCATCATACAAAAAACCCAATATCATCAACATTTATTTTTTAATAATTCCACATAAGCACTTGATATAGTACAACTTCAATAAGAAGGAAAATTTTGTTTATTTTATACATCCTTTATAAAACTCTTGATTTCTGTTTACCATTAATTCCTAAAAATCATTTTATTTCTTAGTTACATTCTATATTATATTAATCTCTAGAAAATCAGATAGTGTCTCTAATGATATGTTACAATCTTCGTCATTACATATAATTTGGAAAACATTAATAATCAGTTTTTAATCTCATTCTCCACTATTGTGAAAATAGGTTGTTCATTTTGATGATGGTCAGATGGTGAAATATCTACAATGTGCAATTCTATAAGCCAAATCCATCTCACATATCTAATAGAAAATTGTTTCAATGTCAAGTTCTCAAGAATTTCATGTCTTTTCAACCACCATCTGAAATTACAATCAGGACACATACATTTTATTCTTCCATCAATGAATCTATTTTCAATTGAAAATTTTAAAAACTGCTTCACCCCTTAATATATTGAGCTGTGTTTTGGGGTAAATTAAACCATATTTTATCCATTTATATGATATTGAAAATATATGTATAAAAAATAAAGTTAATTAATTAAATAATATCATGTTAATAATAATAAAAATGTTTTAAGGAATAATAAAACATTAATATCAAAAACATATGAGCATTTTAAAATTTTAATGAAAAAAATTCATCAGAAACAATTATGATATAAAATATTTGTTATTAATTTAAGCAATCTGACACATTAAAATAGTTTTCATAAAAAATAACTACTATAATTATTTTGTGATGAAATTATTTAAGTTTAGATATAATTTAAGATGTATAAGATAACTTTATCTGGAAGAGGTCATTAAAGAACATACAACTAATATTTTTATATGTCAATAGAAATTAGGGTAAGTTTATTTAGATGGTTACCTGTATATGACTGAAGATAACTAAAACACGTCTATGCACACAAAAACATAACCATAGTAGGTTCAAGTATGTAATGAGTTAGAGAATGAATTAAAGGAAAAGTAACCACATAGAAGGATACATGATAAAATATAATTGATCAATTTTATTAACCATGTTCCATCTCATATTTCTATGATTGGTAACCTGTGGATGGTAGTGTAGAAATAATGGGTAATGAAAAAATTTCTCATACATATTTGAGAGACTAAATTATAGTTTAATTAAATCCTATAATTTCCATGGTATCTTTAAAAAAATTATATAAAATTTAAATGGTAAACAGAAAATTATTTTGTCTACTAAGAAAGGATAACACAAAAAAAATAAAGAAATTTTTATATAATAACTAAAGTGCTAAGTGATAAGTTTTTGAATAAAAAATGGTTTTACCTAAATAAATTCATCAAGATGGGATTTCTTCTTTGAAGTTTCATCATAAGGGGATGAAATTGAAGAGGGGAGTATGTTCCAAAGTCTTTCCATGTGGAGGAGTTACGGTAAAGGAGGAGATGCCTGAGAGGATGACTTCCCATAAAGGAGTTGTATCTGTGAGGGAGACATGTTAGGGAATTAGGTGATAGTAGAGGAAGAAAATGGGTTCATGTTGTGATATTTAATTTTGTTTAGAAGCACTTTATTAATGAAATTTCACTAAATATATATTTGGTGATGGTTATTTTAATAACCACTGCTATAAAAAATTTGTGACGGTAAAAAACATCATCATTCAAGAAATGATATATATTTATATTTCTATTATTAAAAATAATCCACCACTAATAAATAACTGAAATTTAATGTTTTTCTTATATTTTTTGGATAGATCATGGTAATAATCTAGGTTCTAGGGAAATACTTGGGACTGCATCATGCTACTATAGTCCCATGGGCTAGCTGGTATAGGTTTATTGGTTGGATGATGGGTTTCTAATGGAGAGGTAGTTCTGCCTTGCCTCACCGAGTAGCCAGTGATCCTAGATATTTCTAATCGATGGGTTCTATTTTTTAAAAGGTAAAAATGTTCATCTACCCCTTTCCCACCTTCTTCTTAACGTGTAAATGGACAATTTGTGGTCAATTTCTAGTTTTATACAAGAACTCCAATGGTTCATAGATGTTTTGGATTATGTTGGATGATTTGAAAATCCCTCAATGATTCTATCACTCATATAGACTCTTTTCTTATTTTCTCTTCCCTCTAAAATATTTTTTACATTTTTGTGGGTTATTAACTATTTTCAAGTCATTTATATGGTTCTTTTATATCTTACATTTTAGCTCGAACTGAAGGATGGTACTAAAAGTGTAGACTCCTGTGAGACTAAGGTAGGTGGTCTTTTTTATTTAACCCATAGTCTCATTTTTTCAAGTGTATGTATGGTACAATCAATCAGGGTCCACCATTCATTGATCCTTTTAAAATTAAAATTTTGTGTTTGAGTTTCCCTAGCTTAAATGGTTCTTTTAGAATGCCTCATATCGAAGGAAATTGTGATTTCAACTGAGATGCCTAGTGGTAGGGAATAACCTTAAAATGGATTGATGAATTAGAATAACACAATATGTTTGAAATGTTTAAAAAGGAATTTTGGCTTGATTTGATGGTTATGAAATGGAATTTCACAACAATCAATAATTGGGAATGAATTTATCCCTTAAAATGAATAAAACCTAATGTAATGGGAAAATTAGTAAAACCTATATGAAATTGGATTGGGAAGAGTAATGTATTTTTTGAATAAAATGGATAATTAGTTTGGATTTTGGTATGGTAATATGAAATGGATTGAAGGAATGTGTTATGTTTAATTTGAAATTTTATTTTTAAAAGTGAATCAAAAATGGTATTTTTGAAATGAGTTTGGAAATTGTTTTTATCTTGAAATTAAAAATGGTTTTGGCTAATAGAAATATGATACATTTTCAGAATGAAATTGTGGGATGATCTTTTATGACTTGTCTATTTATTTTACGAAATGAATTAATGTATTTATATTGGTTCCATGTTCATATAAAGGTTAACCAGGGGTGAACATGTCCCTCAAGGGATGCAGTGACTATAGTTAACTAGGGTGAACATGGACCTTAGGGGACACAGTGATTGTGGTTAACCCAGGGTGAACAAAGCTCCCAAGGGTTGTAGTGATTATGGTTAAACCTGAGGTGAACTCGGGCCCCATGTGGATGATAGGGTATGGGGATGGGTATATTACCCTAATATACCACTTTTTTGGACTAGGTATGTTTATATTATCCTTGGTCAGGAGATGGTTGTCACATTCATTGTGACATGCTTAGAGACACTTCAACAATGGTCGAAGCAGATATTTATTATTTAGGAGTGAACTCAGTCCCCAGGTTTGGCATTTGTTTATGGTATTGTTTTAAATTTTTTACATGGCTATATTTGTGGTTGTTTACCTGGTCCCTCTCTATGCACTTTTTTCAGACCAATTGTCATGACCCGACCCACTGGGGCCTGCCTAGCCGGTAGCAAGCTAAGTGTGATACCCAAATCCCACCTCTAATATGATAGGGGCTGGTGAAAAGTGATGATAAGGAATAAATAAAAATAGGATGCCTTATCCTAATGTACTTATACACATGCACACAACCATCTCCATGCAAAAGTGCAGAGGGATAAAAAAAGACTACAACATCTAGAGTATAACCAATCATGGAATAATCTATAGGGAAAACATCAAAGTATGAAAATATAAAACTAAATAATAAATGGGAAAAATACATGACCATCTAGAAAAGAGTTTCTTACCTTAAAATAACTGTAAATAAGGAAAACTAAAGAGAACTTAGCTTTTAATCTCTAAGTCTGACAACCGAACGTGGTCAACGCACCCAAGTATTTCTATGCTCCATCAAAGTCATTGAAGATCTACCTATTATCTGTATAAGACATGACATGTGTAAGAGAATACCATGTAAGGGTGAGTATATACATACCTAGTAGGATTCCCCAAAATCCATAAAGGGAGAAATATAAAGATACAAGATTAGTTGGCTTAACCCATATCAAGAGGGAAATGAAAACCCGACATATATGCTTATAAAGAAATCCATATGAGAGAGAAAGGGGATCTCCATCTCCACATGCCAGCTTATAGTGATGAGTATACCTACATCTATAAAGTTCCATCTCTTATTTCTATCATTATATGAAATTTCACAAAAATCTATGTAGAGGACCTACTCCTCACCACTACACTTCATAATCAAGGAGATATAATCTCCAGGGGAGGACTCACTCCCCGTCAGAGATTGAATATGGGGGGGTGACACTCCATATATAGAGGACTCACACCTAGTGTATTATGGGGGGTTTCCAACCCTACCTATGTAAAAATTATGGGGGACATGTTCCTTGGTGTGATGGTGGGGTTTCCAACCCCAATAACTCTTTGATGATCATACTAGATCATTTTCATCAGTTAAGTATCGCATGAAGAAGACTCACACTCAAAATACCTCATGTTGTATATTTCATGCCATAATAAATGCTACCATAACATCTTATGTGGAAAACCACATAGGATAGGCTGCTCGCAGGCTAAAATATGAGTCTTGAAGAAAGAGATGTGGTGGACGGAAGATTCTAAGTGAGGTATATGATGTGTACCTGAGGTAACATGGCGCATGACCTCGCCTCACCATTTGGGCATGTTTTCCCCTACACATGTCTTGGGAATCCATTTCATACTACATGGTGTGTCCTCATGGGAACATGACATATATGACTACCCGAGGTCCTGGGTGTGTATACCTGACACACGGCTTGGCTGGCCATGTACACATGCACAACATTTCCTCTAGGGTACATGATGTGTTTGAACACACAGGGTCCTGGACGTGTGTAGCTAGTGTATATCTTATTCACTCAGGTAGAATCATACAGTTTTTTGGTCTAGCCACATGATATACAATCCTTAACTCACCCAAAACCCTATCCACCATGAGAACCCAAACTACACAGCATGTGTTTCTCTGGGATACACAACTTATAGCTGATAATTTTTACAAAAAATGAGTTTCTTCATTTATATTATAGATCCACCATATCCACCACCATTTAATAATATTTACCACCTAAAATTAAAGGTAAGAGATTTGGCCATTTATTCCTATCCTCTAGTGGCTGGAAATCAAAATCCGATCATCTATGGGGGAATTCGTCGGACGTCTATCACCGTCCGGGGTCCTAAAACCCATAGACATCACCCAAAACCAGAAATCTATCATGATAAATCCAAAAATCATAAATAATTATATAAATTTCATCATAATCATGTATCCATGGGTTTAATTATACTCAAATCCAACCTAGAAATATTGAACCATGACCACACATACCAACAGAAAAGAACACGAAGAATAATGGGGTAAAATAACACAAACAAAGATGATGATAATTTTTGGAAAATGCGATCCTAAAAAATGATCATAAAGTTTGGAATCAGGGGTGAAATAAATAAATAACATAAATAAACTGGTTTTAACAATTTAATTTTCATTCAAGATCATGTGAAAATTAAGTAATCGCAAATCAAGCAAAGAAAATAATAAATTACATGCTTATAAAATCAAATAGTTCAGAAACTGAAAATAACAATTCCTACATTGATTATGGGGAGATTGTTGGTGTATAATGTTTTATCTAGTGATGGGGAAGAAGATATGATGTTTTAATCATCCGTATTGCAATTCACCTCGATCTATTTGTCATCGTTCTTTGATCCTAATCCACCAATGAAGAACACTTCCTCCTCATCTCTAATCTCCCAGTGTTATGTGGATAACCCTATGTATTTTCCATAATAGGTTATTTATAAGGTAGGATTATGTTTTTTAGGTTAATTAAAAAAGTTAAATAAATAAATTATTACTTAATGCACCCATCAATGGTCACCTCAAACTGAACACCCAACACTGACCAACCTTATGTCATGCCTAGGGTAAAACCCATGTTCTAGAATCAACTATGGTCTTGGATTTCCCATATGAGGTCCCAAAAAAAGGGAAAACCATTTAATATAAAAATATGTACATAAGTGATATAATATATTTAATATTTTTAATATATCACTATCAAGAATCTTTGGCCCCCATAATCTCATTCTGACTTAGTGCATGGCTTAAAAAATATTCCTTAAAACATTCCAAAGTATTACAAGGTAAAAAAAGAGTCATTAAATTCTCCCTTAATTCAAATATTTTTACCTCAAAAATGATAAACTACACAAAAGGTGTGGGTATTGAGCCTTCATCTGGCTCTCACGCTCCTAGGAGCTCTCTCGCATGCTCTCATACCACCAAAACAAATGAATCCAAGTAATAGCCTTTCCACATAGGATTCTCTCCAACTGATCCTCGATCTCCATCGGGTACTCCATGAAGGTGGATCTATCCTTGATTTCCAGCTCACTCCAGTCAATAATGTGTGTCGATTCATGAATGTATCTCCTCAATTGTGACATGTGGAAAATTTCATGCACTCAATACAACTATAGAGGTAAGGATAAGCAATAAGAAACCTCTTCAACCCTAAATGGGATCATTAATGGCCTGATGAACCTCAATGATAACTTGATTCCCTGACCAAATCTCTATAATAGTCATCATAGAGATACTCTTAGGAAAACATGGTCTCCATAATTGAACTCCAAAGGCCTACAACATCGATTTTCATAATATTTATGTCTACTCTGGGATATACTCATATGGTCATGGATCAAATATACTTTCTCTATCATCACTTGCACCACCTCCATCCCAACAAGTGATTCCTCTACAATCTCATTCTAGCATAAGGTTGGTCTGCATAGTCTCTCATACAGGGCCTCAAAAGGTGTCATGTTAATATTATACTGATAAATGTTATTATAATCAAACTATACTAATGGGATGTGATCCTACCAACTCTTGTGGAAGTTAAACATGCAAGCTCTTAGCATATCCTCCAACACTTGGAAGGTATAATTGGTCTACCTATCTATTTGGGGATGGAATATTGTACACATCCTTAACTTGGTCCCGAAATCCTCCTGCAAGTGTCTCTATAACAATGACATAAATTGAGCATAATGTTCTAAGACAATCATCAAGGGAACCCCCATGAAGTTAGATGATCTCTCGCTCATAAAAATAACCTAAACTCTCCACTAAAATCTACTTCCAGATGGTAAGAAAGTGGTCCTGGTTAGTAAGTCAGTCAATAATCACCCAGATGACATCATGGCCTCTCACTTTTTGTGGAATCCCTAACAAAAAATCCATTGATATGTCATCCCACTTCCACTCCAAGATCTCAAGAGGTTGTTTCAAACCTATTGAAACTCGATGCTCATCTTTTAGATACAAACATGTGAGACACTGAGAGACAAACTTAGAGAAAAGTTTTCCTCATTCCATCCCACTAAAACTGCTGCTCAATATCCTTGTACATATTTTCCACAATCGGATGTATATCCAAAGAGGAAGTGTGAAACTTTTTCATCACCTCATCTCACAATGTGACTAGAACCACCATCCATCCCTAGAAAAGAATGATGTGCTACCCTTCTTTAGAAAATCCATCTAGTTCATCTCCTGAGAATATATGGTTATGTATAACCTCATAGTAAATGTATCCAAACTAAGTCTCTCTCACTACTGAAGAAGCAGAGGAGTCACCTGTAGGTTTCAGGCGTAGCGGAAGTGTGCAATGGGCAGTGCCCAACTTTGATTTTTTCCATAATCTATGATCAATATGAGATCTATTCAATGATGAACATTGTGATCCACCGAATTGAATAAATGAAATATACAATGGATAATAACTTTGAAACCGAGAGAGAGGAGATCAACACATATTTTTTATAATTAATTTAATTAGATAAAGAATTTCATCAAAGTAATTCTTTCTTCACTGATGAATTCAGTGATAGATCTACGGTGCACCACCATTGTGTTGTAGAAAAAAAGTGTATATTTCATATAGAGGTGATTCATGCATGTTCTAGTAATCTCTAGATGTTGGTGAAGGAGTCTTCAGGTGATAGCACAAAATATCCTTGTTCTTGTGTCGTCTTCCTTGATCGCCTTGTGAATAGCTTCCAAAATGTTATCCTTGGTAAAATGGAGGAGGATTTCTCGCTATTCTTGAGAGCATTCTTGGATAAGGTAGATCTCTAGGCATGATAGGATCCTCCAAGATTCATTATGTACAACTGAATTAGGTCTTGAGAAAATAACATAATTGGGTATTTATATTTATAGAGTTAAAACAAAATAATTGCACAAGTTTCCTTAATTATTTATTTAATCCTAGAAAAACCCCATGTTAAATAATAATAGTAATATTATTATTTCTCGACATGAAATTAACTTACGAGTTATAGTTAAATATTATTTAATTAAATAATATTCAATATTTATTATTTATTACTAGACCATTAAAATCGGTCTTCCATTCCTCCACGATATTTATCAGGATTTGAATAATGTCTATTTAATTATTAAATAAATATAATTGTATTATTCACAAATAAATAAATAAATAATATATTCACTAAATAAAAAATAAATATTTATTAAATATTTCACTCACAATATATTCTCTCAAATAACTAGTGATGGAATAATTTTGATCAATCATGCATGAATAATTATTAAACCACTTTCGGGAATAGTATTTATTCAACCTATTAAATAATAAATAATAATATATTATTTAACTGAGATTCTGGATACACTTAGTGTGTGACCCTATAGGCCTCTTTCTTAGTGGCAATAGACAAAGCAGTCTAAAGCTCAAGGTTAGCGTCTAGCAACATACCAAGTCACCCATAGATAAATAATTTAATGCTACAATGAAATTTCACCTTATACAAATGATTAATATGTAATATAATCCCTTTATCATGATATCTCAAATCAAGTAGACTATATACTAGTACTATCATCCTATGTGCTTAATGTATCTTTCTTTGACTTCATGGAAATAGAACTTACCTATAGAACACCATATTCATATATTTATTTAGGCTATATCATTTCCATCAAAGATATTGAGATGTTAACTTCTTTAAATAACATAAGGGATAAATATTTTCTCATGTTATTCATTAATTCAATATTACTCATGATGCACCCAATGTATCCTACCTCACCGAAAACATATTTTATCACAGTTTTCATCAATACATCTAAGTGTGAAACTCATAACACTCATTAATAATAATCTTAAAGTCTAAGGACCAATACACACATATGCAGATAGGAACATCCAATGACACATATTAATGTGAATTTCCTACCGGTGGGTCTCATTCTCATAATATCCTACTAGATATTACCAAGGGAGTACACCATGAGAAGGTACCTCAAAGTCTTATGAGTCTCCAACATTAATAGCCTATATCATTTGTGTCTCTAAAATGATATTATCTAGATATATAACATATATTCAAGAATATAGTCATAGCACTTCCGAGTTCTCATAAAATTGGGGAACTATTATGACCTTTTAGTGTGATAGCTACTCTTAGAACATTATCACAGACTATGTCATACAGAAGAACAATAATGATGTGATAATTAGTTTATTAATATTAAAAACAATGAATACATGTTTATTATAAAGTAAAAATAAGTTGGTTCTAGGGCATTAAATCCTATAGAATATTAGTTTCACTAGAGCCAACTACTAACAACCTTCAGTCTACTATCTCTCACATGATACTCATGCTTCTTCTGAGATAGGACTTTAGTCAAGGGGTCTGCCACATTCTCTTCCATGGGTTTACCCCTCTGATAGAAACTCCTCAAGAGGTGATACTTATAGAGTATATTCTTTGTTTGTTGGTGTTACCTTGGATCTTTTTAAAGAGCCTCCACTAAAGTATTATCACAATACAATGTGATAGGGTATTAACTGCTAGGTACCAAATTATGATCTTGGACAAAATTATGAATCCAAATGGATTCCTTGGATACATTAGAAGCCTCTATATACTCAGAATCCACTATAGAATCAGTGAAAACTTGTTGCTTTGAACTCTTCCATATCAAAGCTCCTCTGTTGAGATAGAAAACATATCCTGATTGTGGCTTCAGATCATTTTTGTATATTTGAAAACCATCATCATTATAACTTCTAATGACCAGATCTTTGTCTCCTCCATACACCAAGAACATATCCTTCGTTCTTCTCAAATGCTTAATTATAGCCTTAACAATAGTCCAATATTGGTCCCCTAGACCTTCTTGATATCTACCTACCATGCTTAATGAATAAGAAACATCAAGTCTAGTACATAACATGGCATACATGATTGATCCTATTACTGAAGCATATGGGATCTTACTCATTTTCTCTTTCTCTTATTGTGTCTGAGGACAAATTTTCTTAGAAAGATGTGAACCATGTGACACTTGAACTAATACCCTCTTGGATTGTTCCATACTTATTCTCTTTTGTATCTATTCAACATATGTACTTTGACTTAGTCCAACAAGCCTCTTGGATCTATCATGAATGATCTTGATCCATAGAATATAGGCTGCTTCGCCTAATTCCTTCATAGAGAAACAATTTTTTAACCAGTCCTTAACATATTGTAAGACTGGTATGTTGTTTCCAATAAGTAATATGTCATAAACATATACTACTATGATAATGATTGCATTCCCATTAAACCTCTTGTAAACACACAGCTCATATTCATTCTTAATGAAACCAAATTATTTTATGGATTCAACAATTCGAATGTTCCATGACCGGGATTATTTCTTCAATCCATAAATAGATATTTGTAACTTTGAAATTCTTTTGGAATCACCTAGAATCACAAACCCTTCTGGTTTTGTCATATAGACATCTTCCTGAATATTCCCATTAAGGAATTCAATTTTAGCATTCATATGACAAATCTCATATTCATGGTAAGCTGTTATATCAAGTATGATTATGATGGATGTAAAAAATCGAAACTAGAAAAAAGGTTTCATCATAGTCAATACCTTGATGTTGTTTAAACCCTTTATCCACTAGAATTTCTTTATAGGTAATTACTTTACCTTCCATTCCCATTTCCCTCTTGAATACCCATTTTCAACTAACAAGGTTTACATCAACTGGTGCATCGACCATAACCCAAATTTGGTTTTGATACATGGAATCCACCTCATAATTCATAGCTTCTAGCCATCTTGAAACTTATGATCTCTCTACTACCTCCTTATAGGATATAGGTTCATCATTGTCAACTAATAATGAGTCACCATCCTCAGTGACCAGAAAACCATATCTCTCTGGTTCTCTTACTTCTCTTACGCTCCTATGTAGTAATTGTGTTTCAAGAACTACTTCTTCTATGGGGACCTGTGGAATCTATTCCAATACCAACTCTTGTATATCGTAATCATCAACTTCATAGAAGTCAATATTTCTCCCACTATCCTGTTTGAGGATGTGATCCCTCTCAAGAAATATGTCTTGTATGGAGACATTCACTTTCTTGTCTGAGGGGTTGTGTAGGTAGTATCCCTTTGTTTCCTTGAGATATCCTATAAAGATACAATTCATGTATTGGGGTGCTATTTTTTTGTCTAAGAAGGCCTTAACAAATTCCATGCAACACCATACATGTGTGTGTGAAAAAATGGGTTTCTTTCCACTCCATAAATCGAAGGGAATTCTATTTTCCACTTTAGTTGGTACTCATTTTAATGTGTATGTAGTAGTTTATAATGCATATCCCCAAAAGGATAGTGTAAGATCTACATGACTCATCATTGACCTTACCATGTATAACAAGGTATGGTTCCTCCTCTCACTAACACTATTCCATGGTGGTGTATAATGTAGAGTGAGTTGATATAGAATCCCAAACTCCCATAGAAATTTTATGAACTCTTAGTTAAGATATTCACCAGCTTGATCCGATGAAAGCTTCTTTATCTTCTTACCAAGTTGATTATCTACATCATTCTTGAATTCCTTTAATTTCTAAAAGTAATCGAACTTATACCTCATCAATTAAATATAGTCATATATACTCAAGTCATCATTAAAAGTTATGAAGTAAGAATATCCACCTCTAGATTCTACTGGAAATGGTCCACACACATTAGTGTGTACCAATCCTAAAGGTTCTTTCTCCCTTTCACCTTATCCATCAAATTTTGGTTTGTTCATTTTTACTTGTAAACAATCATGACATCTATCAGGTGGTTTTAGATCAGAAGAGTCTAAATAACCATCTTGACATAGCTTTTTCAAATGCTTCTCATTTAATGACCAAGATGGTGATGCCACATTTGGGTGTTATATGAGTCATGTGAACATGATTCGTTATCAATTTCCAACACTTAGTTTTCTTAATTTAATACATAAATACTGTTATTTAAATGTTTCATACCATAACATATGCTCTCCTTATAAAGAAATAACTTTTATTTATAAATTTGAAAATAAACCCATTTGTATCTAAACATGAAACATAAATTATATTATTGGTAACTGTAGGTATATAATAACAATATCCTAAAACCAAATTTATTCTCATTGGAAATGAAATGTGGTAGTCACCAATGGCTAGATTAGCTAGCCTCGCACCATTGGCAGCTTATAGATCCACCTCCCATCTAAAAATCTTCCATAATCTACTTGGTTCCTACATTGGATACATATGTGAACACCAAAAGTTGTATCTAATACACAATGTATAGAAATGGAAAGATTGCACTCAATAACAAATGCACCTTTAGCTTCCCCTTATTTTTTGGGTGCAGTTCCTTTTCCAATGGTCTGGCTTGCCACATGAAAAACACACGGCTTCCTTTTCCTTGCCCTTCCTTTGGATATTATTCTTCTTTGAAGGATGGTGCTTTGGAGCTTTAAACTATTCATAAGTCTTGGGCCCATTTTCATTGTTCTTACTTTTCTTTTTTACCATAAGGGCCACGATTTTATCACACCCCATGTCCTTATATACTTGGAGAATCAACATAAAAAATTCTGAAATAATATTCTCATTATTTCTCATATTATAATTCATAATAAAGTTGGATAAGGTCTTGGGAAGTGATGAAAGTATGTGAGATGTATGCAAATAATTTAGGAATTTAATCCCTAAGAGGTTCAGGAATTCAATGTATCTGGTAATCTTGACTACACGAGGCTTAGCTGGCGCAGACTCTCCAAGCTTAGTTGTGAACAAATCATTAGAGATATCGTACCTCTCTTATATCACCTTCTCTTGATAGAGATCTTGAAGGTGATACATCATGCTATAGGCATCCATATCCTCATGTTGCTTAAAAATCTCATTGTACATAGATGATAGCATGAAACACTAAACATTTGTAGCATCATTCAGATTTTTCTCATAGAAAGATAGCTCATCATCACTTGCCTCATTGCCAAGTAAAACAAGTAAAGTTTCTTCTATCACATACAATTTCCTTTCATGGTGAAGGATGGCATGCAGGCATCTTTTCCACTCTTGGAAATTTGTTCCGGTGAGAAGTTTTTACTTATCAAGTATGGATTGTAATGATATGTGATGAGGATAGAGGTCCTCAAGACCCTCAAAATATTATTTATAAACCTACACTAGTATAGTAGTGAAGGGTCAAATCCAAGGGACGTTAGGTGAGTTTTCTAAGGGTTTATTTTTATAAAACTTCATTGTTGTTAGTAGCGGAGTGAGTGTACATATTTTTACTTTATTTATTTATTTATTTATAATTTTTTATAGTTAACATAATTCTAAACATAAGAATTTTCCAAGGAAACTAGATCTAACACTAAATCTTGCACTAAAGTACTGATAAAATAAAGAAAACAGTAAACTAATACAAGGAAGCAATAGAAAAGGAGCTCAGACCAACAACAGTCACTCGAAAAATCTAATCTATTGGTTGAAATAGTTTTCTTCATCAAATTTTTTTGTTGAAACACACCTCAATGCAAAACTGATGAATTTCCCTCGCCAAGAAATTCAACAGGAAGAGGATTAAGTCTTGGAGTTTGCCACACCAAAACTTAACCAAACTGCTAAGAAGTTTGAAAAAGTTTATATTTGGAAATAAACTCACCGTGAATTTACAAAGTTAATGACATTAATGTTCTGAAAGATGCATTCAAAAACAACCTCACCAGTCAATATTGAAACTGTAAATTTTGAAATCAATTGAGAGGTGAATCAACTGAACAAAGAATCATAATTCAATATCACCGATTTATTATGATTCTGAAAAATTTAAAGTAACTTAAGAATTTTTAAAGATAGACTAGTAGAATTAAATTCCCAGGATAAGAAAATATTAACCTATAATCATCTTGATTAAAGATTTGAAAAACAATAGATTACAGAGTATTGTGAAATTAAGTACAAGAAGGAAAAAAAGAACTCCCTCAGTGATGCTCTGTTCTCGGGCTCCTTCACCTCCATGGCTGCTCTATCATCTCCCAGGAGTCTACGCTCTTGAAAAGTATGGCATGGTATGAGAATGAGCGTCCTTGGATCTGTTCTACAAAGGCGTGTTCATGGAATCATAATTAGTGTCCCCCCCTAAATTATATTGTTGATCTGCTTTTAATCCTACTGTCATCTACTGTTTGTCACCGAACATGTCCACCAACTTCAAAAGTCCCTTAGTTGTGCACCGCACACGTGTGATTTTTCGTGACTGGCATGTCGCACTAACTTTACCCCTATAACTAACTTCTAGTGAGTTAGTTGAAAGCACCTAGATGTTTTAAAGTCTCTTGAATGAACCTGCAAATTTAGAACAGAAAAATAAATAAATATTTCAACATTAAAAGTTTACTTTTATAAATAAATGTTAAATGTAAAATTAAATAGTTATTAGTTATTATTTTAATTATTATTGTTAATTAATATTATATGTTATATGTTATTATTTATTAATTTATTTAATTATGAAGGTGATTAATTAATAATTAGATTAAAATTTAAGTATTTATTAAATCATTAAATTAATAATATTAGTATTTAGTTTTTTTGCAGATTTAAGTTTTTAATATTATTAATTTAAGTTTATCATAATAAAAAGTTTTATTAAAATTACTAAAAATTCTAAAATTGTATATAGTTATTATAATTTATAATTATTTTATTCAAGAAGTTAAGTTATAATTATTATATTCATTATAGTTTTTAATTTTTATTTTTATTTTATTAATAATTTAATCCTTTGAAATTATTTAATTAATTATTTTTATATTTTATTAAATTATTATTAATTTATTTATATCATTACTGTTATTTTTATCTTCTTATTTTTTTAACTTTCATCCCCCCCAATCTTGGCACAAAGAGGGAGGGGATTGCAGGTCACTTCCAGAGGAAGCCTTCGCGGTTCTTCAGTAGGTCTTCAATCCAGAATGCAGTGACTCCCCAGTTTGAGGTGGCTCCAGTTCTACCACAACAGCGTTGGAATGAAGTGGCGACATCAGCAGGTGGTGCGGTGCAGACTCCTCTGTAACCTCGGATCGACCTTGGATCTGGAACTGTAGCACGAGCTGGCTCGGGTTCAGCTCAAAGTTTTCAGTAGTGCACAAACTCCTGGTCCGAATCCTCCTCTTGAGGCAGTACTTCACACAACGGCAAGTCGATAAGCACACCGATAAATTTCCACAATAGCGGAACCAGTACTCTAAGCGACGCATCCTCCGGGTTATGGCGACTCAAATCTTCAAGAAGCGATAGTGGGTCTTCAATTTCCTCGACAGACTGGGTAGAGAGACCAATGATGAGTCGGGCTCGGTTCACTTCCACGGCGCAACTTTCTTTCTCCTACCGCGGCTCGACTTCTCAGGTGTGAAGACAGCATCGCAAACCAGCAGTGCGACAAATTCTGTGAATAGAGGGAACATCAGTAGAGTTTTTTTAAAGATATGATCTGGTTTGAGTGTCGATTCATTTTTAATGTTTGGATTATCGGTGGTTTTGCTGGAGTGGATGGTGCAGTGAAGGTAGGGGAAAACGTATACTACTCAGCGACATCAGATTGACCTCTAGATCTAGGGTTGTTGAAGATTCCATTAAGCTTCTGGTACAGTATATTATTGGTTAACTTAATACTGATTTTGAGTTTCAATCGGGGGTTGAGGAGTCACTGCAGGTGAAGAAATGGAAGAGACCCACACAGTATCGTTGTGTGCCGTGAAACCGATAGAAGGCTGAATCGGTGAGTCAAGAGGAGGGGAGAAACGGTGAGTTGGAGGACTCACCGATAGTCAAAATAAACGAGAGACCGGTTGTGAGAAAATTATCAACTATCAGTGAGTGTGTGGAACCAATAGAGGAAAAACATCAGTGAATTTTTTGACTCACTGATAAAAATAAAAAAGATCGGTGACAATAAGTCACTGATAAAATGACTCATTTAAAGAAATAATGAAAATAACTAATCGGTGAGACATGAAATCGATAACGTTTTGTGGGATCAGTGAGTCGATGACTCAGTAGTAGTTGAAATTAAAATTAGAACTCACTAATGAAAGAAATTAAATGGTGAGTCAATGACTCACTAATAATAAAAAACAAATCACAGAAAGTTAAAAAAAAGACTGAAACCGATGAAATAAAAAACCAAAACCGATGCAAAGGATCAGTGCCTCAAAGAGATCGGTGCGTTGAAACATCGGTTCAAGGTGAAATATCGATAGTTAAAATAAAATACGAGTCACTGATAATTAAAAATGAGATACCTAAGCCGAAGAGCAAGACATAGTGAAGTTGCTTCAAAGTGATCGGTGAGTCATGACTCACCGATAGTTATAAAAAACTTTGGTGTGACAAAAGATCGGTGAGACAAAGAATCGGTGTGACGCAGCATCAGTGTGTCAACTCATTGATAGAACAAAATAAGATGTTAACAATAAAAATTGATTTAAAACAAATAATAAAATGAATAAAACATTAATTAATTAAATAAAAATAAAAATTAATTAAATTGTTAAAGGTTAAAAAAATAACTGTAGCTAAAAACTAACTAAATTATTTAACAAACTAAAAATAAAGGAGACTAAATTATTATCTAAGAAAATAAATGTTAATATTAATTAAATATATGTCTAAATAAATGAGAAATACTTACAAATAATTAATTGTTAACATGATATTTTAATAATTAAAATTAACTAATGATAATAAACAACTAAGTTAATTAATTAAATGACATAATAAAATTTAAAATTAAAAACACATTATTTTTATTAAAAATTACTTTAAATTTTTAACTTATTTACTAAGAAGGATGGTTAAACATAATATTTAACAAAGTTAATTTATTCTAATAAATCTTAATTATTAAAATATAGTCAAAATTAATTAAAACACAAATAAGGAAATTAAATGATTATTTATTATTAAAGTAAAATTATTAAAAGGTAAGAACATTAAGATTAATAAACTAAAAAGTAATTTAATATAATTATAATAATTAGAATGACTAAATAAAAATACTAAAAACACATATTTAATTATAAAAAATGATTAATTAACATATTTATTGTTAAAAATACAAATATGCCATTTTTTTATTAAAAAGTGTCCATAATAAGTAATTAATTTGTTAAAAATTAAATAAAAGATGTGGAAAAACTATGTAAAAATAGAGCCACGTCAAATTCTCCCACACTTAAGCATTGTTTGTCCTCAAACAATCCCATGTTTTATTTTTATTGAAAAACAGTAAAGTCTTTATTATTTAGCTTGTACTGTAACATGTCCAGCCATTTGAAAACCGACGACTCTCAACTATGTTTAGGCTCAAGATAATAAAGTTTCAAGTCAATTATTTCCCAGAATAAACATTCAATATTGATCAAGAAAACAATGATTCATCTATCAAAGAAGATGTCATGCCTCATATGTGAACCTACTTAATGATTTATTCCAATCCAGTTTCAGGTTATAAATCCACAAATGCCAAGAGGTAAAATATCTATGGAGGTAAGATCTTAACCAAGGATCTTTGTACATTGATAGAATCCTAGGTTCCAAAAATAATTAATTTTTTTGAATCACCGTATTGATACAACCTGAATGATTTCCATATAAACCAATTGTCCCCTTATTTATTTGGGGTTTATTATTCCCCTCACCCTAATGAACTCATTTTTGACCCCAGACACTTAATTTTATTTTTCCCAAGCCATGTATCATGTGCTAAGTACTGTTCAATGCACTTATTCAAAGTGTACAGAGAGCTTATAGTAAATCGAAATGCACCCAGCATCTCGGGTCTCAGAGATTCACCGTGGGATCCCAAATGCCCAAATAACTCCAGTTTAAAAAGTTTGATATAAAAATAATTTCCATTGGCTCATTAAGATGATTAATTTTTATTATTAAAATATGAATGAGGCCCCTAAGATCAATTCAAACTTCCAGTCCCAAGGGCTATGATCACAAATCCACTAACATGAAACCTAAATCACTTTCAAAAATAGTCCACAAACCAAATTATCCATAAAACCACTAAGTTGATATCACTCAAAAATCATCCATTATCTTTAATTTTAGACTCACTTAACAACTTTACTACCAAAGAAATATTGTCCTTAAGAAAGACCCAATTGAAGAATGAAGCAAGCCTAAAATTATGACAGAATTTTGAAAAAATTTAACCATTTTTTAACAAAAAGTTTGAAGTGAAGTGGGAATTGATGAGATTACATTTAAGCACAGTTTATCACAGTTAAGAATTAACCCCCTCCCCCATACTTAAAATCCAATTTTGTCCCCCAAGTTGACTTCAAATGTGGAGAAGAACAATTTAGTAATTAAGGTTTAAAACAGATTTTCAATAAAGTAGATTTATGACATATATAAAGGGTCTCTTTTAAGTTCAAGAATATTGTTTTCCAAAATTAATATATAATTAGTAGGTTCATATCCAGATACAATCATTAACACTAAATCCAGTGAAAAATATCTTCCAGTAAAGTACAAGCATGGAATGTAACATGGAAGTGCAAAGTGAAAAGGGTGTAAGCATTTAAAAATATTGAGTTCAATAATATGTTCGATAGAGTAGAAAAATGAATTCTAAAACACCCCAACCTAAAGTAGATTTAATACAAAAAATTTCAGCATGCATGTACACCCCACACTTAGTTTCAAGCAGTGAATAGTTTTAATAACAATGAAATTCAGTTTTCAACAGTGAAGTGCATGCAAAATTTTAATTTACAAGTGACATACAATGGACTTTTAGTCCAATATAAGCAGAATTTAAAACAAATGCAGAATTTTTTATTTCAGTATCAATACATGCAGTAGAATTTAATATAGTTGAAGCAGAATTTCCAAAAGTATCACCATATAGAACATAATTTTAATACAGGACAAGCATCATTTTTTTCTAAATCATTAAGGAGTAGAGAAATGAAACAAAATTTAATAGTAAAATACTTCCCTAACTAGTTTTTTTCATTACTCCTTCAGCATGGAAATTCCACTCCTTAGATGACAACATCAAAAATATCTAAAAAATCACAAGGAAAGCAGAAAGGGATAAAAATTTCTAGCAGAGACATATCCATCATAAGGCACCAAAGCAGCGCATTATTCAATACAAAACAATATAAAAGTGAAAATAATAAAATAGCATGGGTTGACTACCATTAAGCAATGAATTTAAAGTCTTTAGTTAGACTTTATTTAATCATAATTTTTATTTATTTATTAACACAACAAAAACCATGGGTTGCCTCCCATGTAGAGCTCGATTTATAGTCCCCATCCAGACTCATATAGAAACTAACCGTAGTCACTAGGTGGATGTGGTTTTCCTTAATAGGAACCACCACATATGTTCAGTCCAATTGTTTTTAATGGAAATTTGAATTATGTGGGCACCAAAACTTAAGCAGACTAAAACCAATTTCTCATTTGCTGTAAAAATCCCCAAACATCACCCATTAGCAGTTATGGACACGATGCTCTCAACTTCCATAATTGTTTCATATTTTACAATATCAACATTTTTAGGAAGTGGAAGCAATGTATTAGGTTCTTTAAAGGGTATGACAATGTCCTCATAGCTATCTTCTTCAACTTCAACACTAATAGGTTCACATTCAAGGGTGAAAAAGGGTAAATTCTGATCAGCAGGTTCAAAAGGAGATTCAATAGAGTGCAGAACAGATTTATAAACATTGAAACTCAAGTGTGATTTCCCCTCTAGACTACTAACAGTATCACAAGAAGGATTAGCACTGCTCATAGTTGAGGATGGCAGTGATAGACAAGGAAGAGAATTTATTTGACCAGCAGCATATTCAAGTTTAACAATGTTGTAAATCTCTTCCAAAAGTTCCTCATCAGTGAATGAACACTCAACATCTACAGTTTCAAACAAATCAATTTTGCCTAATTTAAGTGTGTGCTCAACCTCTTTCTCATGTTCAAATTCAAAAGGCTCAATTACCAAAACAAGGTCTGTAGTGCATTCCAAAAAAATCAAATTAGGGGAGTAATGTTTAATTTAGCTTCAATAAATTCAATTGCCAGATTTTTCAAATTTAAAAATTTACCCCCATGTATAACATCACTTTTTTCAATTTCAGTACACTCAGTTTCAATCAGACAATCAATATGAGAACAGAGATTTGAAAGCTCATCATTTAATCTTTTTTCAAACATCATTCCCTCATCCTCTAAATCATCCAACATCATTTCAGAAATAGATGGGTTTGGAGTTTCAAAACTTGGAAGAGAAGTGTTTAGTTCAAGTTCAAAGATTTCAGATTCCATGTTATCTAGTTTAATGTTATCATCTACATTATACCTAATATCAAGTTCATACTCATTGTTTATAACAACAGAAAAGTTGGGTGAAGAGTTTTTAACATTCAAAATTTCATTTTCTAGTATATCTTCAACCCGAGTGACTTCATTCTCAAAACTCCAAAAAAAGTGATTTTTCTCAAAAGAAGGAATGATTTAAAGAACTGGGAAATCTTTTTCAATCCATTTTAATTCATCTTAAAAATTTTCCAACTAAACATCATTAAAATTCATTTTGGAATATTCAATGTTATTATCTTGATTCAGTGAGCTGCTTATTTCTAGATTTAGTTCAACATAATCAAATTTTTCAAAGAGAATGGTTTCATTCCTAGTTTCACTATCACTTTCATCTTCAACTTGATTTATAAATCTTTTATAAACATTTTCTATTTTATTTTTTTCAAATTTATCTTGTTCTCTAACCCTTTTTTGTAATTCCAAGAGCATGTTTTCTAATATTTTCATTCTATTATCTTTCTCTTGAGAATGTCTAAGTTGAATTTTATGGGTTTTATTTAACCAAGTGTTTAATAGTTCCACCCTAGCCTCCAATCGAGTTTCAATTAATTAAATTTTAGCTAGGAATTCAGTATTAGACTCATATTGTTCATTTTTTCCAATGTAAACATCTTCTTGTAGCTGGTTATAAGCACAATACCAGGTAGTGTGTCCATAATAGTCACAACAAACAAAATGTGGCCCAGATTGATCCCATTTTTCATGAACTTCCATTTTTTAAACTAAATAGAAATGAGTTTAAACACACAAAGTTGCACAGTTGAGTATATTTTTCAAAAACAGCACAAGAAGAAGATACAGTTCAAAGAAGTTTTTTTTAAATCGGATTTTTGAAATGATTTTTTATGTTTTTTTTAATTTTTTTTTAATTTTCTAAAACTTTGAACACTCAAGGCGTGCCTTCCCCGGAAACGGTGCCAAATTTTGATGAGGTTGGATGTCATCACAACCCTCAAAATATTATTTATAAAACTACACTAGTATAGTAGTGAAGGGTCGAACCCAAGGGAGGGTAGGTGAGTTTTCTAAGGGTTTATTTTTATAAAACTCCACTGTTGTCAGTAGTGGAGCGAGTGTAAATATTTTTACTTTATTTATTTATTTTTTTATGATTTTTTGTAGTTAACATAAATCTGAACATAATAATTTTCCAAGGAAACTAGATCTAACACTAAATCTTGCACTAAAGTACTGATAAACTAAAGAAAACAGTAAACTAATACAAGGAAGCAATGGAAAAGGAGGTCAGACCAACAACAGTCACTCAGAAAATCTAATCTACTGGTTGAAATAGTTTTCTTCATCAAAACTTTTTGTTGAGACACACCTCAATGCAAAACTAATGAATCTCCCTTGCCAAGAAATTCAACAGGAAGATGATTAAGTCTTGGAGTTTGCCACACCAAAACTTAACCGAACTGCTAAGAAGTTTGAAAAAGTATATATTTAGAAATAAACTCACCATGAATTTCCAAAGTTAATGACATTAATGTTATGAAAGATGAATTAAAAAACAACCTCTCCAATCGATATTGAAATTGTAAATTTTGAAATCAATTGAAAGGTGAATTAACTAAACATATAATCATAATTCAATCTCACTGATTGATTATGATTCTGAAAAATGTAATGTAATTGAAGAAGTTTTAAAGATAGACCAGCAGAAATAAATTCCCAAGCTAAGAAAATATTAACCTATAATCATCTTGATTAAGGCTTTGAAAAACAATCGATTACAGAGTACTGTGAAATTAAGTACAAGAAGGGAAAAGAACTCCCTCAGTGATGCTCTATTCTCGGGCTCCTTCGCCTTCATGTCTGCTCCATCATCTCCCGGGAGTCTACACTCTTGAAAAGTAAGGCATGGTATGAGAATGAGCATCCTTGGATCTACTATCCAAAGGTGTGTTCATGGAATTAGAATGAGATTCGCCCCTTAAATTATGTTGTTGATCTTCCTTTAATCATACTATCATCTGCTATTTGTCACCGAACACTTCCACTGACTTCAAAAGTCCCTTAGTTGTGCACTGCACACGTGTGATTTTTCACGACTGGCACGTCACACTAACTTTACCCCTGTAACTAAATTTCGATGAGTTAGTTGAAAGTACCTGGACATTTTCCCATCTCTTGAATGAACCTGAAAATTTAGAATAGAAAAATAAATAAATATTTCAACGTTAAAAGTTTACTTTTATAAACAAATGTAAAATGTAAAATTAAATAATTATTAGTTATTATTTTAATTATTATTGTTAATTAATCTTCTGAGTTATATGTTATTATTTATTAATTTATTTAATTATGAAATGGATTAATTAATAATTAGATTAAAAGGTAAGTATTTATTAAATAATTAAATTAATAATATTACTATTTAGTTTTTTTTTAAGATTTAAGTACTTAATATTATTACCCTAAGTTTATCATAATAAAAAGTTGTATTAAAATTACTAAAAATTCTAAAATTGTATATAGTTATTATAATTTATAATTATTTTATTCAAGAAGTTAAGTTATAATTTTTATATTCATTAAATTATTTATTTTTTATTTTAATTTTATTAATAATTTAATCCTTTGAAATTATTTAATTAATCAGTTTTATATTTTATTCAATTATTATCAATTTATTTATATCATTATTATTATTTTTATCTTCTTCTTTTTTTAACTTTCATCCCCCCCCCCAATCTCAGCACAAAGATGGAGGGGATTGTGGGTCGCTTCCAGAGGAAGCCTTCGCGGTTCTTTAGCAGGTCTTCAATCCAGAATGCGGCGACTCCACGATTTGAGGCAGCTCCAGTTCTACTAAAGAAGCGTTGGAATGATGCGGCGACATCTAAAGGTGGTGTGGTGCAGACTCCTCTACAAACTCAGATCAACCTTGGATCTGGAACTACAACATGAGCTGGCTCAGGTTCAACTCAAAGTTTTCAGCAGCGTACAAACTCCTAGTTGGACTCCTCATGTGGCGGTACTTCACACAACGGCAAGTCGATCAGCACACCCATAAATTTCCACAGTAGCGGCACCAGTACTCTGAGTGACACATCCTCCTCTGGGTTATGGCGACTCAAATCTTCAAGAAGCGATAGTGGGTCTTCGATTTCCCCAAAAGATTGGGTGGAGCGACTAGTGATGAGTCGGGCTCGGTTCACTTCAGCGGCGCAACTTGCTTTCTCCTACACTGGCTCGACTTCTCATGTGTGAAGACAACATCACAAACCAGTGGTGCGACAAATTATGTGAATAGAGGTAACATCAGTAGAGTTTTTGTAAAGATCCTATTTGGTTTGAGTGTCGATTCATTTTTAATGTTCGGATTATCGGTGGGTTTGCTGGAGCGGATGGTGTGGTGAAGGAAGGGGAAAATGGATACTCCTCAGTGAAATCGGATTGATCTCTAGATGTGGGCTTGTTGATGATTCCATTCATCTTCTGGTAGAGTATGTTATTGGTCAACTTAATACTAATTTTGAGTTTCAATCGGGGGTCGAGGAGTCGCTGCAGGTGAAGAAATGGAAGAGACCCACAGAGTATCGGTGTGTGCTATGAAACAGATAGAAGGTTGAATCGGTGAGTCAAGAGGAGGGGAGAAATGGTGAGTTGGAGGACTCACTGATACTCAAAATAAAGAGAGACTAGTTGTGAGAAAATGATCAACTATCGGTGAGTGCGTGGAACCGATAGAGGAAAAACATCGGTGAGTGCTTTGACTCACCAATAAAAATAAAAAAGATTGATGACAATAAGTCACTGATAAAATGACTCACCGAAAGAAAGAATAAAAATAATTAATCAGTGAGACATGAAATCGATAATGTTTTGGGGGATCAGTGAGTCGATGACTCATCGGTAGTTGAAAATAAAATCAGAACTCACCGAGGAAAGAAATTAAACGGTGAGTCAATGACTCATCGATAATAAAAAACAAATCACCAAAAGTTTAAAAAAAAAAGACCGAAACCGATGAAATGAAAAACCGAAACTGATGCAAAGGATTGTTGCCTCAAGAAGATCGGTGCGTTGCAACATCAGTGCGAGGTGAAAGAACGATGGTTAAAATAAAAGACGAGTCACCGATAATTAAAATTGAGATACCAAATCCAAAGCGCAAGACAGACCGAAGTTGTTTCAAAGTGATCGGTGAGTCATGACTCACAGATAGTTATAAAAAACTTTGGTGTGAAAAAATGTCGGTGAGACAAAGAATCGGTGTGACGCGGCATTAGTGCGTCAACTCACCGATAGAACAAAATGAGATGTTAACAATAAAAATTGATTTAAAATGAATAAAACATTAATTAATTAAAGAAAAAGAAAAATTAATTAAACCGTTAAAGGTTAAAAAATTAATTGTACCTAAAAAATAACTAAATTATTTAACAAACTAAAAATAAAGGCAACTAAATTATTAATTAAGAAAATAATTGTTAAGATTAATTAAATATTTGTCTAAATAAATGAGAAACACTTACAAATAATTAACTGTTAACATGAAATTAAAATAATTAAAATTAACTAAAGATAATAAACAAATAAGTTAATTAATTAAATGACATAATTAAATTTAAAATTAAAAACACATTATTTTATTAAACATTACCTTAAATTGTTAACTTATTTATTAATAAGTATGGTTAAACATATTATTTAACAAAGTTAATTTATTACAATAAATCTTAATTATTAAAATATAGTCTAAATTAATTAAAATGCAAATAAATAAATTAAATGATTATTTATTATTAAAGTAAAATTATTAAAAGGTGAGCAGATTAAGATTAATAAACTAAAAAGTAATTTAATATAATTAGAATAATTATAATGACTAAATAAAAATACTAAAAACACATATTTAATTATAAAAAATTATTAATTAACATATTTAGTGTTAAAAATACAAATATGCCATTATTTATTAAAAAGAGTCAAAAATAAGTAATTAATTTGTTAAAAATTAAATAAAGATGTGGAAAAAATATGTAAAAATAGAGCCACATCAATATGTTTGATGTCATTTTATTTTTATTTCTACAAAATAAGATAAGTAGAATTTTAGTACTTTATCTGATAAAATTTATTCAAATAAATAAATATTATATTTATTAGTCTCTTACTATTTTATCGAAACTCAGTAGCCCGCACCATTGGATTTGGAATATCCTATTTCTTGGACATTCAAGTGGCAAGGATCCATATTCCTCTTATCATTACCCCAACTTTGGTTGGTCAAGCAACTTGAATGGTTTTAGGTAGGCATTCCAAATGCCAACTGCATTAACTCACGGTTCCTTAATCTGCTGAGTGGACTCCCCAATCCGGAAATTCTTTATTGGATTTCCTCAACCTTTGCCTCTCAGTTACACTAAGTCCTAATTTGGAAGTCAACCCTTTATGTGAACCAAGTTAATTCAACCCAAAACATCATGTTAGAATTCCATGATAATTGAAATCACCCCAACATTGGCTGGTCAAGAACTTTGAACTATGGTTTGATTTTAACCGAAGTAATGGAAGGTTATACCAACTTAATATTTTATTGAGGTATTTTATCCTTTTATGCATAAATTTCCAATTATTATCTTTATCACATTCTTGTTAGTATTAAGTGTGGTTACTTAATTGATTAACCATTTTTTAGATAATATTTTCACATAAGATGGTTTATTTTAGTTCTATCTTACATGATCATCAATTAATTAATTATGTGATCATGACAAGACATCCATAATGAAAAAACTATGTGAGTGGAAAAAATAAAATAATAAAGTGGTATGATCATGAGCTCTTACTAATGGTTAGTTTATCTAGTATTTGATAAACCTACCATTGTCCTAGGGGAAAATACCTTGAACCAATTAAGGTTCATGTTGTAGTTTTTCTCATGTTCACCTTTGTATCTCCTTGGATTGGTTTCATCTCGGCTCAAAACTTGAACCGCCTCCAATAGCTTGGGATCTCCATCCATTAAATATGCCTTTTACTCACACATAGTTTAGGGGAAAGTGGGTTTTACATAAAAGAAACCATGGGAACACAATCCCTACACAATGAAAGAAGAGAATGCATGAAGGCCAATAATTTTAATTTAATAATAAATTAAATGAAACCAATCACATACAAATGGTCTGGTTTATCTCATGATCATCCACATACATGAAATTAATTATACATTTAATAAAACTAGCATTAAATTATTTAATAATTATTATTTAAGATAAATCCCACTCAAATCAATTAATTTTTATCTTTAATTAATCAATCCTTTTTATCTTAATTCTTATCCAAATTTCCTAGAGATTCTCATCCATTATAATTTTAAATAAATTAAATAAATTCATTTAAAATTAACCTTGTATAGAAATATACCTTGAAGGAAACATGGTGAATACCCATATTATTCTGCCCAACATGTATTATACTCGTATAATGTTTTACTCTTATGACATATGGAAAGCACGACTTATCACGTACTTTCACAACGTGTACTTCATAGATGATTACACAAATTACATGATTTTTCAGTCATGTGTTATGCTCAAATTCACATAGAGTAACAAATTGTAGTAAAACTCATACATGATATGCATATCTCAACATTACACAGATATTAATTAAACATTTAAATATTTATGTATATCAAAACCTATCACATGGAATTATTATCTTTATGACCACATGAAAGTACATGTATCAAGGTTTACATTGTAAAATAAATAAAATTTGAATCTACATAATTTGGTAAAAGTAAACAGTGTGTAGATCTGATCTACATGGTGTGTACACCCTTCACCATCTATATGAGGTACACGCCTAGGGACTCGGCATGTAAAACATACCTTGGAAAATTTGGAGTACATAGTGTGTCTAATGGTCTAGATATTGTGTTGACTTTGTGTTACACGATCACTAGTCAGGAAGGTCATGTATGGAATACATGGCTCTTCTCTGACCCAAAGTGACTACACATTATGTATGTGGGCTATACAGTGTGTAGTCCAACTGACCAAGCTCCATTTAATTCTAGTCGACATGTGGTGCATTAAATGGTGCAATTACTACAATAATCAATGCATAATCTCAAATTGATTTTTGAATCAAATCTTGATGCATTAAAAATTATTACATGGTGTGTTACTCTAATTACATGGTGTGTAGTCTAGTATTTTCTAGCCAGAAACCTTGGAAACTCTAGATGAGTTCCTCGTTTTTATTTCAATCGTAAAAATAAACATCTCGATTAGATCTATGAAAAACGAAGGAGGAAGAAACAGATCTCACAATTCAGATTAAAATAATTATTAATCTTGAATTGAAAAACTAAATTAAAATGCGTAAATCAACAGCAGTATTTAAATAATTATAAACAATTATGTACCTACTCTGATACCACTTATAAGTTCTGGGTGCAGCGGAAGCGTGTGTTGGGTGATGCCCAACTTTTCTTTTTTCCATAATCAATTATCAATATGAGATCTATAAGATGATGAACGCCATGATCCATAGAATTGAATCAAAGAAATTAACAATGGATGATAATGTCATAACTGAGAGGAGGATATCAACACATATTGTTTATAATTAATTTAATTAGATAAATAATTACCATTAAGGAATTATTTCTTTGTTGATGAATTTAGAAAAAGATCTGTGATGCACTATCATTGTGTTGTTGAAACCAAGTGTGTATTTCCTTTAGTAGTGATCTATACATGTTCTAGGAATCTCCATACATCGTTGAATGAGTCTTCAGGTGGTAGTATGAAAGATCCTTGTGCTTTTGTCGTCTGCCTTGATCACCTAGAGAATCGCTTCCAAAGCATTCTCCTTGATCTGGTGGAGGAGGATTGCTCACCGTTCTTAGGATCATTCTTGGAGAAGGGATCTCTCTAGGATTTAGAGGTTCCTCCAAGATTCATTGTGCACAATTGAATTAGGTCTTGAGAAAATAACATAATTGGGTATTTATATTGCTCGGGTTAAAATAAAATAATTGCATTAGTTCCCTTAATTATTTATTTAATCCTAGAAAACCTCAATGTCAAATAATAATAGTAATATTATTATTTCTCAAAATGCATTTAAATTTAGAATTATAATTAAATATTATTTAATTAAATAATATTCAATATTTATTATTTATAATCGGTCCATTAAACTCAGTGCACCATTCTTCCACAATATTTATTAAGCTATTAATAATTTCTATTTATTTATTAAATAAATATCACTAAATTATTATCTAATAAATAAGTAAATAATATATTAACTAAGCAAAAAATAAATATTTATTAAATATTCTACTGATAATATATTCTCTCGAATAACTAGTGATTTAATAACTAGAATCAAGCATGCATGAATAATTATTAAACCACATGTGGGAATAATATTTATTCAACCTGTTAAATAATAAATAATGATATATTCTTTAACTGAGATTCTAGATACACTTAGTGTGTGACCCTCTAGGCCTCTTTCTCAGTGGCATTAGGAGAAGCAACGTAAAGTCCAAGGTTAGCATCTAGCAACATTCAAAGGCACCCATATAGAAAGAAGTTAATGATGTAATGACATGTCACCTCATATGAATGCCTACTTTGTAATATAATCCCTTTATCATGATATCTCAAATCAAGTAGATTGCATACCAGTTCCATCAACGTATGTGCTTGATGTATATTTCTTTCACTTTTCAGAAATAAAACTTTCCTATAGAACACCATGGCCATGGGTTTATTTAGGATATATCATTTACATTAAAGGGCCTGAGAAATTAACTTCCATTAAAGAATGGAAGAGATAAATCCTTTCTCACATTATTCATTAATGCAATATTACTCGTGATGCACCCAACATATCCTATCTCACCATGAATATCTGTTGTCACGGTTTTTTTCAATACATCTAAGTGTGTGACTCATAACACTCATTAATAATAATATTAAAGTCTAAGGAAAAATACACACATCTGAAGATAGGAACATCCAATGACACATATAAATATGGATTTCCTACTAGTGGGTATCATTCTCATAATATCCTACTGAATATTACCAAGGGAGTACACCATGATATGGTGCCTCAAAGTCCTATGAGTCTCCACCCCTGATATCTTGTATCATTTGTATCCCTAAAATGATATCATCTGGTTATATAACATATATTCAAGAATAATGTCATAGAACTTTCGGGTTCTCATCATAGTAGGGAACTACTATGACCTTTTAGTATGACAAATACTCGTAAAAAATTATCACATACTATGTCATGTAGAAGAAAATTCATGATATGATAAGTATTTATAAAAATGAATACATGTTTATCATAAAGTATAAATAATTGGTTCTAGGGAATTAACTCCAACATCACCATTGTCGACTGAAGATTAGTTTCACCCATCTTCTCCACTAGGGCCAGCTATAGTGGGCCAACTACTCATATTCCTCCTATACATAGTGATAGCGGGACTTCCTAATCATGGAATCTACCACCACATTACCCTTCTTAGGAGTATATATTATCTCAAAGTTATAGTCCTATAGGAAATCCAACCAATGCCTCTATCTTAGGTTAAGATATCTCTAATTAAAGATGTACTTAAGACTCTGATGGTCTAAGTAAACAATAAAATTCTCTCCCAAAAGATAGTGCCTCTGCATATTCAGAGAAAATATTGTCATTTCAAACTCTAGTTTGTGAGACACATAGTTTTGATTCTATAGTTTCAACTAACTATTCCCATAAGCGATCACTACCTACTTCTATATCAATATACAACTGATCCTAGCTCCAGAGGCATCACAAAATACTATATACTCAACACCCTCCTTTGGTTGTCTCAACATAGGAGCACTATTAAAACTCTGCCTCATCTCCTCGATGGCCCCCTGACACTACTCAGTCTAGTTAAATGATTTAACCTTCAATTTCAAGTCAAAAAAATAAGCTTCTAACCTAGAGAAGTCTTTAAATAACCTCCAGTAGTACCACACCAAGATAAGAAAACTCTGCACCTTTGTCACACTCTTGGGTAGTTCCCAAGAAAGCACTGCATCAATCCTCATCAGGTCTATAACTAAAACATTCACAGAGATGAAATTCCCTATAAAATAAACCTTGTGGATCTAAAATTTTCACTTAAAGAGCTTACCATAAAGATATTTCTCTTGGAGTAAGTCTAGGACCAACCTCAAATGCTCTGAATGCTCCTCCTCTGATGTAGAGTATATGAGAGTGTCATTGATGAATACAACCATCAATCAAACCAAGTATGACTAGAATACCTGATTCATAAGAGCCATAAACACAGTGGGGGAATTCATCACACTTAAAGGCATCACCAAGAACTCATTGTTTCTATAGCAGAATTTGAATATTTTCTTTAGAATATTATCCTGAAGAACCCTAAATTGATGGTATTCAGACCTAATATTGATCATGGATAACCATCTCACACCACTAAACTAGTCAAAAAGGTCAAAAATTCTTGGAAATGGGTACTTTTTCTTTATTGTTACCTAATTTAAGTGATGATAATCCACATAAATCCTCAAACTCCTATCCTCCTTTTTCATGAAAAAAATTGGTGATGTCCAAGAGGACGCACTAGTTCTGATAAAACTTTTCTCTTGAAGGTCCTCTAACTACACCCACATATCCCAATGATTGATAGGGGTCATCTAATTTGATATAGAATATATTGATGTTGTACTGAGTAGAAAGTCAATGCAGAATTCAATCTCCCCCCATAGAGTTAGTCCCATGAAATCTTTTGGAAATGATTCAATATAACCATCTAATACTACTAGAAGCTAGATGCCTGAAGAGTCTACTACAACAAGGTATAAACTCTCCAATTTATGGGTGACAAGTTTCAGAAACCTACTTACAAACCCCACTTACTTTTCTATGATATCTCTCTAACCCACGAAGAAGGATCTCATCTTATTTGTTCAAAGGAATCTAACACTCCTATGATGATAGTCTATCTATGAACACACTGCAAACAACCATTCCATCCCCAAGATATTTTCATAAGGCTTCATTGTCACAACCATGAGATCCCATGTGAAACTCTCTCCACTAAATGAAAACTCACATTTCCATAAGATATGCGATATAGAAGAATCACTCCCTGTAAGAACCTCTATCCATAGCTATTGAGCTAAAGTCTCAATTGTAAGATCTAACTCTCACATAAAGGATATGGAGATATAGTAATGACTCATGACTATGTTTATAAGTACTAAATAAATAGAATAAATGACATATATTCTACCTTGAATTAGCTTGTGAGCAGCCTGATCATGCCCCTCCATAGCATGTAACTGCTCACAACCTCGACCACCAGCCCTCTAAGCCTAGTACAGACCTCCTAGTGGTGGTGTTGGTAGTATCTCATAGAATCATCCTCCAACATTTTATCCTACCTCTAGAGCTCCACCGGCTCCTTTATTAGAACTTCCTCCCTAGGTATCACCCTATCCATGCCTAGGAGATCCCTGGTCATGTGTTTCCTCACCATGGCGGTCTATCCACAATCTACCTATCTTTATCAGTACGTCGGGTTGGGAAATCACAACCATGTGACATTGTATGTCACATGAATAGCATCACCCCTCTCTTGGATGACTAGATCCCTTATGAGAACCATGTTCCATAGATCCATGTAGATGATTCCATCCATGAGGAGGTCTCCCGCACTGAGACCCTATCAACTGACACATGCTAGTTGATGTAGACAACTCAGCCCCATGATGTCCACAACTAGATCCAACCACCTGTCACCCCTCATATAGAAATCACTTGGTAACCAGAGCATGTTCCAACACTCAAGAATAAGTGTTAATGCATAAGGATACCACACTAGCACATATGTTTCTATCAAGCTCCTAACCAAACTTTTACGCCTTGAAGAAACTATATCACACCATATCTAGGGAGTAATGTGTGAGGTTAGTAAACATCACAACATACTCAAAAACTTTCATATCACCCTACTGAAAATAAATAAGTTCACAAATCCATATACATTATAAAAAATAAGGTTAATACTTGTTGTCAAAAAGATGCTAGAATTCTAAACATGAGAGTGTCACCTCATCATGTGTCCAAGTGATCAAACTCCACCAGCGCCCTACTGCTCCATGAAGAAGACCGGTCACATGCACAACCATCTGATCAGATGGAGTATGAATAATCTTAAAGACTCATATCATCTACTCAAGCCAATCCTTTATTTCCTGAGGATAAATATCACCATGAAACCTCAATGGTCTTTTTTTCTAGAACTAGCGTAATGCACTAAGATTGCATGCAACATCATCCTAGCCTACATGATCTATAGGTTGTCCTACATGCAGTTGATCTTATGCCTAGACCACTGGAGGAAAAACCTGATGATATATCCTAGGACTAAGGCCTCATCACTCAACTAATCATCATCATGACCCCATATCAGCATCCTAGCTGACTATCTTTAATTATGCATCCTGAAATTTATCAAGATGTATGATGGTTAGATGAACATATATATGGGGAGATAAATAAAAAAGGATGTGAAAATAAAAATAACCAGTCCTATATGATAAATATAACATTTTTCCCTATAATTGATGTCTTTGTATGTCAATTTAACAAGAAGGTAGTCAGAGTCTGGGTGTATGGATATGTCGGCTGCTACACTAACACTGGGTTCCCTAGCCTAAAAGTAGAACTTGAGACACTATGACACCATTACCTTAATTTCCCAATTAATCCACATTGTGGGTCCAACTCCAAACACTAATCCAAGTATGAACCCCCTATAATACCAATCTGTCACAACCCGACCCACTGGGGCATACCTGACTAGCGACAAGCTGAGTGTGACACCCCAAGCCCACCTCGAATAGGATAGGGGCTTCCAACAAGTATTAAGAAGGAATAAAATAAAATGGCAGGCCTTAGTATAATTTAATTTTATAAACACACATAATCATCTCCATAAAAATTTGAATAAGAATAAAAAATATAACAACATCTAGAGTATAACCATGCATGGAATAACCTCTAGGTAATACACCAGAGTAAGAAAATATAAAACCAAAGAATAAAGGGGAAAATACATGCCTGAAAAGAAAATAGGTCCCAAGATGAAAATAACTAGAAATAATGAAATATAAATAGATCCCATATTCTAATATCCAATTCTTACCACCAAATTCAGTAAATGCGCCCATGTACCACGATGCTCCATTGAAGTCATAGCTGGTCTTCTTGTCATCTGTATAAGACACAGCATGTGTGGGTGAAGCCCATGAAGAGGGGGTATATACATACCCATTAAGAAGCCCCAAAAACAATAAAGGGAGAAATATAATGATACAAGAGTAGTCATCTCAACCCATATTAATAGGTAAATGAAAAACCAACATAAATTCTCATAAAGAAACTCAAACGAGTGAGAAAGGGGATATCCCTCTCCACAAACCAAATAATAATGATGATTCTTCCTATAGCTCCAAAGGTCTATATCTTATTTCTATCATCATGTGAAAAAACACAATAATCCATGTGGAGGACTTGTACCTCACCACTATGATCCATAGTTGAGGGGGCATAATCTCCAATGGAGGACTTGCTCCCCAATGGAGCTTGAATATGGGAGGTGACACTACATAGATAGAGGACCCACACCTAGTGTAGTGTGGGGGGTTTCTAAACCTTCCTATTTAATAAGTATGGGGGACCTACACCCAAGTGTGATAGGGGGTTTCCAACCCTGGTAACTCTCAGATAATTATGTCTGATCACTGCCAAAGGTTGAGCGTCACCTGAAGAAGTGTTAAACTTTGAACACCTCACATAGTATCTTTCATTCCAAAATGAAGTATACTATAGCATCCTACATGGAAAACCACTCATGATAGGCTACTCATAATCCAAAATATGAGTCCCATAGAAAGAGATATAGTAGGTGGGAGATTCTAATTGAGGTATATGACATTCTCTCAGGGTCACACGACATGTGACCTCACCTCGCCACCTGGGTGTGTTCTCCCCTAGACACTACTTGGGAATACATGTCATAATATACATAGTTTCCTCATGGGAACATAGTGTGTATGACTACCCAAGGTCTTGGGTGTGTATACTTAGCATATGGCTCAGCTATCCATGTACATATACTCGGTATGTCCTCTTGGGTACATAGCTAGTCTGACTACATGGGGTCTTGCGTGTGTATAGATAGAACATAGATTATCCACTTGGGTAGGGTCTCATGGTGTGTGAGCCCATCCACATGTCATATGATCATTAAGATGTCCAAAACCCTTACCGCCATGAGAACTCAGACTCTACAACATGTGTTCCTCCAAGAGACATGTGTAGTCTAGAATTTTTGTAAAAACTGAATTTCTTCATGTAGATTCCAGATCCACACTATATACCATAGTTCATGCTCATTGACCACCCAAAAGAAAATGGAACATCTCTGGCTGTCGATTCCTATCCTCCAGCATCTTTAAATCAAAATATGATCACTTGTGTGGGAATCCCTCGTGTTCCTGCCACTGTTTAGGGTCATAAAACTTGTATACATCACCCAAAACCATAATTCCATCACAATATGTCCACAAATAACCAATAATTTCATCATTTTTATCATATTCATGTATTTTGGGGTTCGATCATTCTTGAATCCAACCCAGTAATGTCTAACCATATTCATACAGGCCAACAATTAAGAATGTGAAGAATAATAAGGTAAAAGCACATGAACAAAGGTGATGATCATTGTTTGTTGACGCAATCCTAACCAAATATCATAAAGTGAATAATAAATAGTTAAATAAATTCATAACAAAAATAAAATTATTTGAACAAGTTAATTTCCATTCGGGTTCATATGAAGATTGGGTAATCGTAAATCAAACAAAGCAAATAATAAAACGAATTATTATCAAATCAAATAGGGAAGAAACAAAAAATAAAAGTCCTACCATGATTATGGATAGATAATTGTTTTAGAATGTGTATTCTAGTGATGGGGAACAAGATCTAATTAATTCAACATCTATCTCACAATTCACCTCGATCAGTTCATCATTGTTCTTTGATACAAATCTTCCAATGAAGAACGCTTCCTCCTCCCCTCTAATCTCCTAGGGTTATGTATCTAACACATGGGATTTTCCATAAAATAGTATTTATAAATAAGGATTAGGTTTTTATAGGTTAATTAATAAAATTAAATAAATAATTAAATACTTAACTCACCCTCCAACGATCACTTCAAAGTGAACATTTAACATCAACAAACTTTTTGTCACACCTAAGGAAAATCCCATGTTTTGGAATCAACTATTATCTCAAATTTCCCATATGAGATCGAAAATAATGGATAAACCATTTAATTTGAGAATATAGGTGTGTGATATAATATTTTTAATATTTTTAATATATCACTACTGAGCCACTCTAGGCCTGAGAATCACACACTGATTTAGCGCATGGCTTAGAAAATATTCCTTAAAATATTCCAAAGTATTATAAGGAAAAAACAAAGTTGTTACATTGGCTATATTTACGGATGTCATTAATTGTGGCCTATTGAGTTGTACTCACACCCTACTCAAGACTCCATGACACTTGGGTACCTAAGTATGCACTATTATCTATCCCAGGGTCAGTTCTAGGGAAATGATCTGTGTTTTAAATTTTTTTCACAACATTCTAGGATTGGTATGGATGATGAGACCAGTTAGGACTCATGACCAGTTGGGGGATAGGTTTTCAACAACAATTTACTTTTTTTTGTTTTAGAACTTATTTGGTATGATCTTCCAATGGGGAATATAGTTGGTATGTATGACACATTCATTTGATATTTCATTTGATATTTGGTTTATTGTAATAATTCAGTTTTTCACTTAGGTATGGATCCTTTAATTTTTTTTCTAAATCTTTAATTTGGACCTAATATGGATTTCTAATGAGTTGGTAAAGGTTCTAAGGGTGTCCAAGGATTTTTCAGATCCCAGAACCTATCTTTTTTTGGAAAATAGGTTTGGCGCATGGTTTAGAGTAAACCATGCAGGAATTCTGTACGGTTTGGAAAGCAGTACGGATTGTATTTTTTCAGAGAGATCCACCTCACAAGGTTGGAACATGGACATGAGGCCTAACTATGTGAACACATATTTTTTCCTAGGTACCCATGTATGGATTGTGCAGAGGATGTTTTTTGGGGTAGATGTTTCTCGCATGGTTTGCACACAGTTTGAAAAACTGTGCAGACAAACCATGAATAGGCTAAATTTATGGGTAAATTGTCCAAAATTCCATTAATTATCTATTTACTCCACTCTTCTTCCCTAATATTATAACTAGTGGGATTAATCCCTTTTCCTCTCATTTTTTATCATTTTGAATGCCAAAGCTAGGGATCAAGAGATCTCTTTCGTCTGGCATCCGATAAATCTTTATGTTCATCACGTTTGATGCACAGTGGTAAGTACTTGAGTCCTCTTTAGATGTTCTTCTTCTCTTTTTCTCTCGACCTAGATATTTTCATGTGAGTGATTTATATCTTTTCTTAGTCTACTTTGATCTGAGGAAAATCAAGGGACAATACTGGAGGAAGACAGTCATACAACCCTAAGGTGGGTGGTCTATAACTCATCCCTAAAGTTTGTTGATTTTGGAATATTTGTGTGGGGCCCACCAATTTCATCGAAATCCATTTATTAAATTTACATTCCATGATTATACTTTTTAGAATCGTATGTTTGTGCTCTTTCCAAATATGTGATTAGTTGTTAGTAGTTACACCCACAACTCAATCCACCCCATGTCGAAGTTTATGCCATATTTGGGTTTTTAGTGTTTTGGCATGTTTGAGCCACCATTCATGTATGACTTTTCTTAAAATTCCTAAAGGTGAGACTTCTTATAATAATGTATTGTTATAAATGGGAATTTCATAGTGGAATATACCATGTATTCTCACCACTTGACCTACCTAAGGTAAGTGCTTCAATTGATTATTAAATGAAAAATGTGAAATGGAAAGTATACTAAGTATATAACTTGGCCTTAACAAATTAAATTGAATAAAGGTTAAATGTCCATAGAACCCCTTTCCATATTTATGGAAGGTAGTGGAGTGAACCTAAATAATTAAATATGCCTTAATGGTTAATTAAGACTTGATTAAATTGTTGCAACACTACTTAGCTTATCCACACTAATGGAATACAAGGATTGAACCTAAGGAATGATTTCATGATTACAATATCAAATAAGAATGGATTGACTTGATCTCACCATGGATTCTAAGAGGAGAATACCTTGGGACTCAGGAACCCTATTCCGATTCAAGGATGCGGTTTGCTTACATTGATACCCACCTTGACTCTGGTTCTTGTATTTTCCTTGGATGCCTAGTATACTACCGTAGGGTCCTTTAAATTATTACATGATACCTCAAATACACTCCTTGGATCCAGCATTGACTAGTAGGTTCCATGGTGAAATCCCATAGGGCCCTGTCCTTGCTTAGACTCATTTTACCTTGGTCGATCACCTTGGACTCGATGGGTGCCTTATTATGGAGTGACTTTGATTATGCTCCTTGGATTACACTCTTACCCCTTAGTTATACTCAGATACTATTGAGTTAGAATTCTATGAGATCTATGTTACCTTGGTTATTACCCTGTAACTCCCTCACTGGATATCCTTTTCAGTTTTCCTTGTCATGTCTTGGTACCTTCACTACTTATACAATCATGATATGATGTTAGTGCTTGCTATGCCCTATGTGACCTATTAATATTAAATGGTAATTACTTAATTAATGAAATAGTTACATGTTCAGACACCAACTGAGGGCTGAAGCAGGTACTTGGGTATTTAGTTGTATTGTACTTATTTCTTTACTTTATATATGCATGTCTACACACTACTATATTCCATTACACGGGCTGGAGGTTATAGACATCGTTGGTGGTGGCCCATTTAGATTTATCTCACACCCTCTCCGGGCGTAGTTGGTACCTAGAGTACATTACATGGTTGCGGGTATTGACAAAGGGAAATATAGAGCTTCCAACACTTGATTGTGTGTTGATAGGATGGATCTTGATAGTAGATGACCAAGTAAGATCTTGGGATTCTTGGAGTAGCCTTTGTTTTCTTTTACTTTATGAATCTTGTTATTCCTATTGTCTTGTATCCATGTTTTTCAGTTTTCTAGTGACATTTTATTACATCATCATTGTTTCAGTTGATATAGTTATTGTTATTCTCATTTATCTATTTCATTAGTTTGCTTCCACTATTTAATTACATTACTTCCACTATTCACTCTTCATTTATATTCCTTTCCACTGTGCTACACTCTACTAATGAGGGAATAGTCTCCCCACAGACACACCCTAGGCCCTCGCTACTAGTCAGCAGCCTCTCGCATTTGGGGAGATGCACTTGAGGTCATGTGGCCTACCGGGCTCGGGGCACCTGTTAAGTGGCATACTGGTCCGGGATGTCACAAAGTGGTATCATAGGTGGTCTATTTTCTTACTTTACTATTTGGAGATAATATATTGGAGAATAGGAACGCTTGGGACTTGGTCATAATCCATACTTGGGTGTCACAAACCCATGTTCAGGGTCAAAAACCAAGTTTCCTATATTATAATTGTTCTTCTTCTTTTTCCTATTACAGTTGATATTATTTCACCATTGGGTGATGCACATGTTGTGTGGAGTTATTGATTATTACTCTGTTTGAGAATTTATTTCATCTTTATCCTAATGATATGAGGGTAAGTATAATTGTTTCATGCATAATTATTGGCACCTAGAGTTTACATGTCATGCATATTTCCATTCCATATATGTGCATTACATTTCTTTACATTGCTTGATATGCTTGTGATTGTTGAGTGATGTTGTGATAATTTACTTGTACTTGTATTAATTTGGCTGTGATTGAGTGATTTCCTGTCTCAATTCATGAGGTGTATGGGACCTCATGGGTTATGATGAGTAATTTACCGAGTCGAGCCATTATGCTATATGTAAGTGGGTGTTGTTTCTAGTGATAGGTGTATAGGCATTGATTCATCTAAAATGGATATCCACTATAAAGTAAATCCTGAAATATAAAATGAATTAGTTTCATATCCTTATCTCGCCTTGTCATATTTATGAGAGGTAAAAAAGTGAACCTAGAAATTAACAACAAAATTACATGAAACTTATACTTGAGCACTTACTGATACCTATTTGTCTAAGAGGGTAGTTTGGGGAAGTATTACTTGGGTATTGAGTTTTCTTACATTTAGTTTTCTTATAGTGATACCATATTATACACCTAAGCTTTTTCTAAGGTGTGTTATTGGAATTTGTAGACCAATGTCTCCACGATGTCCTCGTGTCATTCTCTAGGAGGGTGGTGATGACCATGCTCCAGACATGGTGGGCCCTGAGCCGCCAGTCTTACCTCCATGAGTTCCAATTGAGGCACCACCTACTGTACTTGATCTGGTCATTGATGCCCAAGTAAATGATTGTTTCCTAGATCTGATGTAGTCCATTCTTGGTGCTTCATGGGTTGAACCTACGATGGCTGATCTGACCCACAAGTTCCAGCAGCAGAATACTTCTACTTTTTCAGGGGATGGCGGTTCTCAGGCTGTTGTGTCTTAGTTAGAGTCCATGATATCTATATTTGAGCATCTAAAAATGCCTCCAGAGCAAAGATTCAAGCTTACTACATACATGCTTTGGGATTCATCCAAGCGTTGGTAGGATGTAGTTACCCAGGCCGGTCGTCATCAGGTCATGTTATGGGTTGATTTTTAGACTACCTTCTATGATCAGTTCTTTCCTTATGAACTAAGAGCTAATAGATCCAGAGAGTTCATGTATCTCGAGTAGGGTTCTATGTCATTTATACAATATTAAGCACATTTCATTGATTTACATCACTTTTCCCTACTTCTATCCGGTGATGAGATTTCATGTGCTAGACATTTTGAGGATGGGATTCAGTAAGCAATATGAACTCAGGTGAATGTATTTCACCTTCCTACCTTTTCTACAATAGTTGATCAGGCCCTTATCACTAATCATAACCTGATGGGAGGTATGAGTACCGGGTTTAAAGGATCAGTGTAGCATCAGTCCATTAGTTATTCTGGTTGCAGGAAACGTTCCCTTGAGGTTTCTGGTTAGGGTAGTGGCAGCCAGAGTATCTAGTTTGAAAGCTCTATGGTGTGTCATCAGTGTGGAAGACTAGATAATAAAAAGCCACAATTTGACAGAGACCCTATGGAGTGTTGAGATTGTGTCTGTATGAGCCATCTTCATCATTTCTATAGGACCTTTCCACCAGATTCAAGTGGAAAAGGATCAGCATCCACTCCACCTACAGGAGCGAGTTCTTTTGCGCCACATCAGGCGGGGAGTTGGAATAGCACCAGCAGGTCTGGCTGAGGAGGTGGTCGTGGTCGTGGTAGTCTGACCCCTGATCACCAGCAGTGCCAACAGAGTAATCATGATCATGGTAGTCCATCTGTTGCATAGGTCCATGTATTAGGTCAGTTGCATGTTTTATAGCTGATACCCGAGGATCAGGCTATGGGACCATCTATAGTACGAGGTACTATTCTAGTATCCTCTACTATTGTCTCTGATTTTTTTGATATAGGTGCTTCAAACTCTTTTATTCTTGTATCTATTGTGTAAAGTCTCAAAATAGAGATACAATATCACTATAGTGTTATGACCCTTGATACACCATTGGGAATACGGACGAAGGGAATATACCAGTGCAGGGATTTTCCCCTTGAGGTAGGCAATTACCCTTTCTTATAGAATCACTTTGTTCTCGAGATGATGGGCTTCAGTGTCATTATCAGGATGGACTAGTTAGTCCACTATCATGCCTTTGTAGACTACTATCATCGCAGGGTCTCTTTCACATCACTAGAAGGTAGAAGTTATCTTTTCAAAGGTTATTGGGATGTACAAGATTGGAGAGTTGGACCAAAGCATCATGGGCTAAGTAAAGTGACCGCCCATATTGAAAATCTTTTCATGGAGGATCAGGGTTCTCTTCAAACTATTTCCCCTCCAATAGTTGATCTTTTCAGGGAAGTCTTTCCTGATGACTTTTCTGGCTTACCTCCTATGAGAGAGGTAGAGTTTACAATAGGGCTTGTTCTAGGAACAGATCCAATGTCTATTCCTCCATACAGGATGGCACCTACTGAGCTTCAAGAGCTCAAGTAGCAGATAGAGGACCTAGAGGCCAAAGGATTTTTACATCCTAGTACATCCTCTTGGGGTTCAACCATGCTTTTCTCTAAGAAGGCGGATGGAACCTTACGTATATGTGTGGATTACAGAAGGTTAAACCAGCTTATGGTCAAGAATCAGTATCCACTTCCTTGAATAGATGATCTATTTGACCAGCTCAGAGGAGAAAAGGTGTTCTCCAAGATCGAACTGAGATCGGGTTATCATCAGGTGCGAGTCAGATCGTCAGACATAACTCTTACAACTTTTCATAGCTGGTATGGTCTGTATGAGTATCTTGTTATTTCGTTCGGTCTTACAAACATTCCTATCATTTTCATGGATTTCATTAATAGGGTTTTCCGCCCCTATTATGACTCTTTTGTTGTGGTATTTGTGGACGAAATATTGGTGTATTCTCACACTTGTAACGATAATGAAAAACATCTTGAGATCATTTTGAGTACACTGAGAGAGAATTATATTTATGCTAAGTTGTATAAGTGTGACTTCTGGACCAACAAGGTCCACTTCTTAGGTAATATTATTTCAGAATCAGGAGTATCAGTTGACCCTAAAAAGGTTAGTGTTGTAGTTTCCTAGGAGCATCCCAAGAATGTGATTGATATCAGGAGTTTTTTAGGGCTCACTGGATATTATAGGTGTTTTATACAGGACTTCTCATTTCTTTCTTCACCTCTTACTGGACTTACAAATAATGGTGTTAAGTTCTTGTGGTTAAAAGCATGCGAGAAATCCTTTCAGGAATTGAAAGGGAGGCTTGTCTCAACACCTATTTTGATTATTCTAGAACTAGGTAAAGGTTATATCATCTTCTGAAATGCATCAGTCATTGTCCTAGGAGAATTGTTGATGTAGGAAGAAAAATTTATTGCATATGGATCTCAGTAATTGAGGCCTCATGAGAGAAATTACCCAATGCACGAACTTAAGCTAACAGCAGTTGTCCATGTCTTACATTGCTGGAGAAATTATCTGTTGGGTGAGAAATTTGTGGTGTAAACGGATCACAAGATACTCAAATATTTCTTTTCTCAGTATGACTTGAACCTCAGACAGTGGATATGGGTCAAGTATCTACAATCCTTTGATTTTGATCTTGACTATACACCTGGAAAGGACCTGAAAAACGAAATGTGGTCACGGATGCATTGAGTCATAAAACTCAAACACAGGCCGTACAGGAAGTCAATGATGAATGGAAATTAACGAATCTCTTTTCTAAACTTCATCTAGAGTTTCACGACAGTCATGAGTAGTCCTGCCTCTCATCCTTAACAGTTATCTCTTCCCTCCTTGAGAAGTTAAAGAGTAGGTAGTTTTAAAATTATGAAGGTTTGGTTCTCCATGAGAGTATATCTGGAGATAACCCACCTCCGGATTGGTCTGTGGACAGAGATGACTTCCTACGTCTATGTGAATGTATTTGGGTTCCTTCAGATATGAGAGAGGAGTTGATAAAAGAGTCCCATGCTTCTCAGTGGGCAGTTCATCCATGAATCTTGAAGATGTATCGAGATATGCGACACCGATATTGGTGGCCTAGAATTAAACGTCATATTGCATGCTTTATCACTAGGTGTTCTACCTATCATCAGGTGAAGGAGAAGCACCAGATACCTGCAAGCTTGTTACAACCACTTCTAGTCCCATAATGAAAATGGGATGATGTTGCTATGGATTTATAGTTAGCTTACTTAGGTCACCAAGGGGTAGTGATGCTATCTAGGTATTCATTGACCGACTAATGAAATCATCCCATGTTTCTATTTGGGAGACTTTCTCAGTAGATGAGTCAGGAAGACTGTATGTCCATGAGATAATATGACTACACGGGGTTCCATGCACTATCATTTCAGATAGGGATGCTCATTTTACTTCACGGTTCTAGAAAGGTTTTTAGAAAGCTATGGGGACTTAGGTGCTTCTAAGCACAACTTTTCACCCTCATACTAATGGACAATCAGAACGAACAATGCAGGTTCTAGAGGATATTCTCCAAGCATGTGTCCTTGATTTCGGCGGTTCTTGGGAGAATCATATCCCTCTTGTAAAGTTCACTTATAATAATAGTTTTCAGGAGACAATTCAAATGGATCCTTTTGAGGCATTATATGGTAGTCCATTCCATTCACCCTTGTGTTGGCTAGAGGCATGTGAGGCATCCCTACTAGGTCCTCGTCTTGTTTAGGAGACTTCATAATAGGTTCAGATGATTAGGAAGTGTATGACTACTACTCAGTCTAGATAGAAATATTATTTCGATCACCATCAACGGCCTCTTGAGTTCAAGGTTTGGGATCGTATTTTTCTTTAGGTATCGCCCAGCCTTGGGAATAGATAGTTACAGAAGCAAGTAAATTTTTCACCCTATTACGTATGTCTTTTCTGATCCTAGAGAGAGTCGGGCTGGTATCCTATCATTCGCTACTTCCTCAGAGGTAGGTACCATGCCATACACGATGTCTTTCATGTCTCACAGCTTCTCCAATATCATGTTGACCTGTCTCATACATTTGATCCTGAGGAAGTTAAGTTATATGTCGATGATACTATTGAGTAATATCCAGTACGTATCATTGACTGAAGCAAGAAGGATCTCTGAGGCAAGTTCGTCGCTCTCGTACGGGTGTTATGGAACCATGACTGAGTACAGGATGAGACTTGGAAGAGTGAAGCTGAAGTACATTCCCAATGGATAGATTTGTTCTCAGATAGTGTTTCTTTAACATTAGAAGGAGAACTTGAGGGAAAGTTCTTTTAAGGGGGGAAGAGTGCAAGAACCTAGTTTTTCACTTAGGTATGGATCCTTTAATTTTTAGTCTGAATCGATAATTTAGACCTAATATGGATGCCTAATGAGATAGAAAAGGTTATGAGGTTGTTCGGAGCCCATAACCCATATTTTTTGGGGGAAATAGGCTTGGCACATGGTTTAGAGTAAATCATGCAGGAATTCCACACGGTTTGGAAAATTGTGCAGATTGTATTTTTTTTTTGGACAGATCCACCTTGCATGGTTGGCACATGGCCATGTGGACTAACCATTCGAAGGCCCCTTTCTTCCCAGGTACCTGTGCATGGCTTGAACATAGTTTGATTAAACTGTGTGGAGGATATTTTTTTAAGCAGATCTGTCTCACACAGTTTTCACAGTATTTTACAACCCATGTAGAAAAATCATGTGTAGGCTAAATTTCTAGGTAAATTGTCCAAAATTCCCTTAATGATCTATTTACTCCCCTATTATTACCTAATCTTAGAACTAGCAGGATTAATCCCTTTTCCTCTCATTTTTGATATTTTGAAGGCCAAAGCTAAGGGTCAAGAAATCTCCTTCGTCTGACATTCGATTGATCTTTCATTCATCACGTTGGATGTGTAATGGTAAGTACTTGAGTCCTCCTTCGTCATTCTTCTTCTCTTTTTCTCTCAACCTAGATATCATCACGTGAGTGTTTTATATCTTTTCTTAGATTTACTCTAATCCGAGGAAAATAAAGGGCTGATATTGGAGGATGAAAGTCATAAAACCCTAAGGTGGGTGGCATATAACTCATCCCTAAAGTTCATTAATTTTGGAATATTTGTGTGGGGCCCACCAATTTCATTGGAAGTTATTTATTAAATTTACATGTCGTGATTATACTTGTTAGAATCATATGGTTATTCACTTTCCAAATATGTGATTAGTTGTTAGCGGTTGCACCCACAAGTCAATCCACCCCATGTCGAAGGTTATGACATATTTGGGTTTTTAGTGTTTCAGCATGTTTGAGCCACTATTCGGGTGTTCCTTTTCTTGATCTTCCTAAAGGTGAGACTTATAATAATAAATGGCTTGTTATGAATGGGAATTTCATAACAGCATATACCATGTATGCCCACCACTTTACCCGCCTAAGGTAAGTGCTTCAATTGATTATTAAATGCGAAATGTGAAATGGAAAGTATACTAAGTATATAACTTGGCCTTAACAAAATAAATGGAATAAAGGTTACATGTCCATAGAACCCCTTTCCATATTGATGGAAGGTAGCAGACTGAACCTCAATAATTTAATATGTCTTAATGGTTAATTAATACTTGATTAAATGGTTGAAAAGCTACTTGGCCTATCCACGCTAATTGAAGACAAGGCTTGAACCTAAGGAATGATTTCATTATTATAGTATCAAATAGGAATAGACTGAATCAAGATCTCCTTGGATTCTAAGAGGAGAATACCTTGGGACTTGGGAACCCCATTCTGATTCAAGGATGTGGTTTACATAGATTGATACCCACCAAAACTCTAGTTCTTTTCTTTTCCTCAAATGCCTGGTATACTATTGTAGGGTCCTTTACATTATTACAGGATACCTCAGATACACTCCTTGGATCCATCATTGACTAGTAGATGCCATGGTGAAATCCCATAGGGCCATGTCCTTGCTTATCCCCATTTTACCTTGGTCGATAACCTTAGACTTGGTAAGCGCCTTATTGTGGAATCCATTGGATTACGCTCCTTGAATTACACTCTTACCCCTTAGATAGACTCAGATATTATTGAGTTAGTGTTCTGTGAGATCTGCATTACCTTGGTTATTACCCTAGAACTCCCTCACCAGATATCTTTTTCATATTTCCCTGTCATGTCTTGGGACCTTCACTACTTATACTATCATGATATGATGTCGGTGTTGGCTATGGCTCATGTGACCTATTAAAATTAAATGGTAATTACTTAATTAATGAACTAGTTACATATTCAGACACCAGCCAAGGGCTGAAGTAGGTACTTGGGTATTTAGTTATATTGTACTACTTGATTTACTTTATATATTCATGCCTGCACACTGCTATATTCCATTACACAGCCAGAAGGTTATAGACACCATTGGTGGTGGCCCACTGAGATTTATCTCACACCCTCTCGGGGCACCGTTGGTACTCGGAGTAGATTATATGGTTGCAGGTATTGAAAAAGGGAATCATATAGCTTCCAACACTTGATTGTGTATTGATAGGATGGATCTTTATAGCAGATGATCGAGTAGGATCTTAGGATGCTTGGAGTAGCCTTTGTTTTATTTTACTTTGTGGATCATGTTGTGCTTATTGTCTTGTATCCATGTTTTACATTTTTCTAGTGATGTGTCACTACATCATCATTTTTTCAGTTGATACGGTTATTGTTATTCTTGTTTATCTATTGCATCAGTTTACTTTTGCTATTTAATTACATTACTTCCACTATTCACTATTCATTTATATTCCTTCTATTATGCTACACATTATTAATGAGGGCATATAATCCCCATGGACACACCCTAGGCCATCATTGCTAGTTGGAATCCTCTAGAGTTTGGGGAGATGCGCTTGAGTTCATGTGTCCCACCGGGCTTGGGGATCCCGTTAAGTGGCATCTAGGTCTAGGATTTCACATTTATTTATCAGAACTTACTATGGTTATGATGTGTATCTATATTAATTGTTTTTTTATAAAAGTGGTGACATGAATTGGTCACCCAATTCATACCCCAAAGGAATTTATTAAAAGAAAGTATTAAAATACAAACACGAGGTGTAAATAGCTAACACCAATAGGGAATTGAGGGGAATACAATCTAAGATTTCCAAGAAAATCAAACAAAAGCTTGGATTGCATGAGACATGTCTGAGATGAACTATCATTGCTCAGTAAAATATTTCCTCCATGAAGGCTAGTGGTGATGCTACCCAGTACATGAAACCAAGGAATATGAATACCCTTTAGGGTAAGCTCATCCATGAAGTTAAAGATTCATGGTTTCTGCAAAAATCTTTCCTAGAAATCTTTCACAGTAATAGGAAATGTAGCTGAAAACATTATAATTTTCTGGTTGTTTAGAAGAAACTGAATTAGTTGTTCTACCAAAGGTTGAAACTCAGGGGATAGAAGCTTTTCATCCTCATCCAAAACAAGCATTGAGAAATAATTCAAAATATAAATTCATTTCTTGGAGAGATATAGAATTCTAGCTTGATAATTTTTTCACCAACAATTAATGCAGAAAATATGATGCCAAACACAGGTATTAATCAACACCAAGAAATAAGAAAATATAAAGAAGAAAAGAAGAAAAGAAAATGGAAAATACTTAACAGCAACCGGCCCATGATCTTCATGAAATAATTCATGGAAGATATATTCCAACACCATTATTCATCCACCATATTCCTCTGCAGCATTCAAACCTCGACTACAGCAGATTACACAAGCTCAAAATCAAATCATAATGAAATAATGATAAACATTTGACTCAAGTTTTCAACTTCAGAAGAATTATTGTAATTCCAACCATAGAGATAATGATCCAAATCCAGAAACAACTATAAAACTGCATCAAGACTCAATAGAAAAACAAGAATCTTCAAAAAAACACCAGTGAACAAATATTTTTAGCGGTAAAAGTCATTCCCAAGGAATGTCTCTAAAGTTGAAATCATGATTCGTTTTATATTCATCATACATCTTCACTAACATATGATTCCTAATTTGAAGGTACATCTCAGCTAAAATAACACTATTGATGTGTTTTTTGAATATATTTTCATCATATTCATCCATCCATGGATCAATTTTGTCACTCACAACATCCATCTCTGCCATCTTGTAGGAATTTATATACACATGGTCATTATCTTTATTGTATTCCTCCTCTTCCAAATCTGGCTTTGCAATAGGTTCAAGAGCTATAATTTGTTTTTGGGGATCAATATTTTCCTTCCTAGAGGGGTCGAGTGGTCTTGTAACTATTGTTCTATAAAGAGTAGAATAATCCCTATGATTCTTAGTTTTTTTGGGATTCTGTGTAATGTATCCATCAAAATCCACCATCAGATTTTCCCACTTCCTAGAACATGATTTGAATTATTCATCCTCAATTTGATTAGTTTGATCATCATCATCTTGTAAAGAAACACTAGAGTCAGATAGGTCACCCTACTCCTTGTCTCATGTGTCATGTGATTCAAATTCTTTCTCCTATTTCTTCACCAGATCAGAAGTGTTATTGCTGGTAGAAGACTAGGAAGAAACAAGGCTTGACATTCCTTAATTTTTAGTAGACTGATCAATATTAACCAAAACCTCATTGTTCACAACAATCCTTTTTCCTTCAATAGATACCGCAGGGGGTCCAAATTTGTACAATCAAAAGCTTTGTCTGTCTGAGCAACAGGAGGCCCTTTTGAGGCATCCTTTTCCTCCCAAATAGATTTGAAGTGGGGTGGGGGTAAGGATAATTCCATTGATCCTCACAATGATTCAAAGAGTGACAATTCTTGAGCATTTTTTACAGAATTTTGGAACATTCTCAAAGACCGCATACTATATGAAACCATTATACCCACTTTGAATCCAGAATCACGAAGGCAATCCTTGTGAGATATCAATTTTAGTACAAATCCTAGCAATATAGGGTCATGTTAAGTTCAATATGGTAGTGTCAAGCTTGATGGGTTGACCAAATATACCAACATTGTAAAATAAGGATTTTTTCTTGAAAATGTGTAAAGGAAAATTCAAGAACCCAATCCAGATAGGGACGATAGGGGGTTCAGTATCAACACTGAAATCCGGAGACCATTTTAAAACTTTCATGCCGCAACCCCCAAAAGACTAGTAACCTCGAGTCCATAATCTATAATATTCATCCTCCAAAGAAAATAGAAAAAGAACATGCAACGAATTCAATAGTCTGATGTGAAAATTAGCAAGTCCAATGTATTCTAGGATTTTGTGAAGAAAAAGTAAAGAGGGTCTAAATTTGAAAAACTTACCAACCAAAGAAAACTATAGATCTAAAGATAGAATATGAACCTTGTATTTTGAGAAATAAATCGATGATAAAACTCAATGATGGAATATTTTGGGCTCAATGTGCTTGGAGGTCTTTGTAGGATCACAACCCGCGATGACATCTATGAAGGATCTTGCATCAGGGGTTATGATTTGTTTGGCGGTGTTAGGGTTTCTTCCATGATTTCCCAAGGGCGGAGTCTCCCATGTAGTAATAATCTAGATTACTTATTTGTTTATATTATTTATACTAATATTACTAATTTTAGGGAATAATCTCTCCATGGTGTTTTCACAAGCCCTCACCACTAGTCAGCAGCCTCTGGTGTACGAAGAGGTGAACTTGAAGTATTATGGTGAGATGGCCTAGGACATCGATCAAGTGGCCTATGGGATATGGTATCACATCGGTAGATGTTAGATGACCAACCTCACCCCTATCGTCGAGCGGGGTTCCATTTTCACCACCACTTGTGATTTTCAGTGCATGCCATCCTTAAGTTAGCATCTGTTGACTTGGATAGACCATCATCACCCCTATCATCAAGTGGGGGTTTTCTTGCACCACCGCCCACACTTCCATCACTAGCACCCCCTCTTTCAATAAGGGGTCCACCTATATTGTTGGTTGCCTCTTAGCATGGTCCATCCATCACTAGCACCCCTGTAGTCGAATGGGGGTCTTACTGCATCACTGATCACGCCTTCGGGCATGGGCCACCCATAACAATAGCATTGAATGATGCCATCCCCCCAAAGTTTCACCCCCAATTCAATTGGGGGAAAACAAATTACGATGGATGGGATTCAAACCCCAGATTATCACATGCATTGTAGGGCCTTTCCGCACCACTCAGTTGTGCCCCCAATATGTTTCAAGTTCGGGAACCTTGAAATTAGGTTCAAGAAAAGTTCAGGTCATAAAAATATTACCTAAAATTTTAAAATTAATATTTTTTAACAAAGGGAATGAGCGCTAAATGAAGTGGAACTCACATCCACGCCCACCTAGTGTCAATTCAATTGGCACTCGAAAATCCAAATTTTTTAAAAAGAATAATACACTTATTTTATAAAAAAAATAACACTCATATTAAAATAATTCCTTGGTAAAAATGATGAAAATAGAGAGTAATTTTTTTAAAAAAATGAGTGTTTTTATTTTTTTAATAAATTTAATTTAGGATTTATTTTTTTAACAACGTGGGATTGCCGAATGGAACTTATACTGGCACTTAGCATATTTCGACTGTGAGGGCCAATTCAATTGCGCTAATGTCCCTTATTTAAAAAATAATATATATATATATATATATATACTTTTAAAAATATATTTTTATATAATTATAAATATAAATTTATAAATATATTTATGAATATATATATATATATATAACAAAATTAAATTTAAAATTATTACTTTATTATTAATTTGGATGGGTTTGGGTAATATTTTTAAAACTTAAACCTTATCTAAACCTGATTTTGGGGTTCTCAAACCCAAAACATATTTACAAATATTTATTTATGAATATATTAATAAATATAAATTTCTAAATAAATATTTATTTATTTATTATATTTAAAATATATATATAATTAAAAATATATTTATAAATATATAATTATATATATTTATAATTATATTTAAAAATATATATTGAAAATTGTTTAAATACATTTATAATTAAATAAATATATTTTTATAAATATATTCATAAATAAAAATTTGTGAATATGTTTCAGGTTCGGGAACCTCAAAATTGGGTTTAGGTTTTAAAAATATTACCCAAACCCGCCCATATAAATAATTAGTTAATGATTTTAAATTAAATTTTGTTATATATTTTTATTTATTTATAAATATATTTATTTTAAAGGTACAAGAGTCGAGCATGTTCAGTCCTAAAATTTATTAAAAGAAAAAAAAAAGTGCAGTGGATATAAGGGGTTGTAGTGTTCAGAAATGTAGCACAAGTAATTCCACCAGAAGAAAAATACAGATACAAGTAAAGAAGAAAAATAATCATCCACCACATTACAAATCATGTTCCTAAAAAGATGTGTTATCAAAGACTGCCTTTATCTTTTTTTATGCCGATTTCCCCTACCCCAGGATCCCCCTTGACTTACCGGATTTCAACCCCTCCGTCATTGATGGTTTTGTTGCAAAGTGAATCAATAATCCATATATGATATATCTCTATTCCCACTTGAAACCTCTTTATATTCCTATGGAGTAGATCTTTAATGGGTGATATGAAAACCTTCTTCAAAAATCCTTTACGACCATGCCTTTTTTTAAAGCATCATCCTCGACCAATTTCTTAATGAAAAGAGACTCATTTCCATGAAAGTCTTATTATGATGAAACATCCCCAAGTGAGTCCTTCTCACAATGGGAGGAAAATATTTGTATGTCCTCTAAAACCTACACATTTATTACGTAGGAAGAAGAAACATTAGTTTCAAATATCTTAGAGGTCATGGGAACCTGTCTATTCTCCTTTTGTTTTTAGCACCCTTTCTCCAAAGGTTGTCCAGGTAAAGTTCATCAAACTCAGAGTTATTGATGGATTTAAGGATGGGGAAGTAATTGAGTGTTAGGGTAGACTCAAACTCTCCACTTCTTCCCTCCTGATTGGAAACTAGAATAGCTTCATTGTGTGTCTTTTAATCATCACTAATAGTGCTTCCCATAGAATCTTGAGGAGCAACAACATCCTCAGTTTTAAATTGAACATGTCTATTAGAACATAGAAGTTGGACAATACCGAGGGAAGTTTTTTTGGCACCAGATTTTGTTGAGGCCCCCATCATCTGCACATATGGGGTATTATACAGCATAAACCCTTTAAGAGGCTCAATAGTGTTATAAAAGTGGGTTCCCTAAACCCAAATTTAAAAGTACTTTACAATTACCAAATCATGTATGTAGTGAGTTATGCATGATAAATACTTACCATTATAGTGTCGAAACTCTTCAAAAAATATTTATATGGTAATTTACTTAGATTTTTTTTCATATAAATATGTTATAAAAGTTCTCAACTATAATGAGAACCATGAGATATCATGACATTAATCTTAAAAAAATATAATATATTCTAGATACATCATACTGAATGGACATAGGTGATTTTTGACTATCAAGTGCCAGGAGCTCATAATCATTGAGACATTTTCTCATTAATTCCACACTTGGTGATCTCAAGTAGAGGAGATCATGAGGTCATACCCTCCAATAGGAACACCACTCATTTTGGGTGTCGTTGTTAGTTCCTATATATGAAAACATGTATTGGTATCTCAACTTGATATCATTATCAGTGTGTATTATTTGATTGTATACTTTTATACAATATGAAAACCATGAAATTTCTATCGTGGTGATGTACTGTAAGATCCCATGTTTTACAATTTGGAAATTTCATAATGATTTTTAATTTTCAACTAATGTAGGGGAAAAATATTGATCAAAGATTCAAAACATGATTATAATGTTTGGAATGATTCAAAGTGATGTTTCTAGACATTGTTTGGGGATCATAAGGTATATTAGAGGTTTCATAAGAATGTTGGGGGTTTAGGACCTGAAGTTGAAGTTCTAGAAAAGTACATCCTAGGGCACACGGTCTATACATAGATAGTGATAACCATGAATCCTAACAACGTGTTCAAGTTTGTATAGGTATACAGACCATATGGATTTATGTAATTAATTGCATCCATATCTCATGGTCAATGCATGATCTGTTAAATTGTGCATCGTTCTTATACAAGGTGTGTTAGGCTCTAATAGTGGGGATGCATAGTTAGTTCATTTTCTATTAAACCATGTGCCCAAACTATGCAAGGTGTGTGTGCCTCAGACAGTAGAGGTGTGCGGTTGGTGCATGGTTTGGCCATCCGTGCGTCCAAAACATGTGGCCTATTAAAAAGGATGAATTTATCCTTTTCCCCATTGGGATTTAAGATTTAATTCCCCTATTTTCTTCCCTTTTCTCCCTTTCACGAGTTGACCCTCCTATCCTCTAATTCCCTTCCTAAAACCCCATCAAGGGGATTTTTTTAGTGGCCTTCCATGGAAATTTTAGTTATTATTTATCCTTCATTAGCCTCTCTTTCTCTTATTATCCTTTTTTTATTAATTTAAAGTTCCCCAAATAGGGATTTCAATTCTAATTCCATCAGAGCATGATGGAATTGAATACTAGTGATGGATATTTTTCTCTTCCTAGGAATAGGGTGACCTGGGAGGATATATCCACTTCATTTTGTGTCATTTCATTGAGGTATGTCGCCATGGTGAATTTCTAAAGCTTTAAATCCAAGATTAAATTGTTTGGGTGTTTTTTAATCTGATTCTTAGAGAATATTCCCAGTTCATGGTTTAATATGTGTCATGAGTTATTGGTGAGTGTTAGGTCGCGGTTTCGGTGCGATGAGATTGTCCGGTGAGGTTTAGGAATTTATGCCTTTTTAAAAAAAATTAATTATTTATATCTTATTAAGTTTAATTAATTAGTTATAATGTAATGATAATTATTTATTTTTGAGTGATTTGGTTTTGAGAGAGGATTTCGTATATATCAGATGAGAATGGATGGGCCTTGCCAACTACTGTCATCCCTTAGACTATAAATGGAAGGATTCTTGTAAGGTAAATGGTTTTATCTACTTTATATATGACATTTATGAATGTTTATAGTCGTATGTGAATTCTTGGGCTCACCCATGAGGGTGACACCTCCTATTTAAATTTATTCATTGAAATTTTTAATTAAATTAAAATTATTAATTAAAATGGAGGACGTTATAGATCACTAACAACCCCTGTGTGCTATCCACATGCCTTGTCCCCAAAAGGTTAATAATTTAACCCTAATGACATTGAGTATCCTCTATAACCCTTCAGAGGTGAGGCTTCACCTGGTGAGGTATGTCATCCCTCATATAGGCATAGGTAGACATACCTTTAGTAGACTGAGATTGAGTTGGATGATTAGACCACCCCAGACCAACCTTGAGCATAGAGGTGGTCCATAAGCCATCTCATGACTATTAATATTGTGGAAAACCCCCATGTAGTAAACAAGGCCATAATACCCATATTATAATGTCATTGTATGTGATATCCCAGGGCGTCATGTGTTGACCTGAGGTCGTGACTCTATCCTAGAGGATCTCAATATGGATTCCTCTTCTCCTTTACTATTTCAGAGGATCCTAAGAGGGATGCCTCTACTTCTGTTCTAACCTCAAGGATCCTACAAGGGATAAATCTCTATGTATTTACCTAGGGGCCCCTAATGGGTGCCTAGATGGTTGATCAACCCTGAGAGAGTACGTCATGGGTATAGGTAGAGATGGTAGCGAGTGTCACCCTATAACACGTACCCGGCATTTAATCCTAAGAATATGTGGTGGTAGAGATGGGTTAGGGAATTCATCTAACACTACTCTCTTATTTATGTTTTCACTTAGTTATTTTTTATGAAAATGTTCTTTATACATGTTTCTCAAAACTCGTCTTATGGGCTGGATGTGATCAGATCACATAGTGGGGATACCCAGAGGAAATTTTTGGGATTAAAATTATAATCCTTATTGATTGAATGTTACAATTAACAGAAGACCCATTTGTCACTGGGATTCCTCCCTATATAGAGATTACATAGGATCTTGATGAGTGCATCTTGGAACCCCTATTACATAGTGTGTCACCCAAGATACCAATCACACTAGGATCCAAGTATTGTTAGAGGTTTCTACATAGGTGAATTTCCCCTAAGCATGGGATGTTGACATCCCTATAATTGATGATGATCTCTTTGATATGATTCATAGGATACTCTCTAGGATCAGGTGGATGCATCATTGCTGCATTTCCTAGACTTTTCTAGGAATGGGTTGTTGAGACGATTATTAAATGATGTTGAGTTATTATCTTATATTTGGAGATTATTACTTACATATCACATAATGGTCATCCCCCTTAGGAATTATTCAAGTTCCAATGTCATGACTACCTATGGACCAAGATCTAAGACTCATATATCATATTGGATTTACACATGGCTTTAGTGGTATGGTATCCAGCTCTAATTCTAGTTTATAGGATGTCCATTTGATACCCATAATCCTTATTTATATTTATTAGAAGCAATTATGTGTGATCCCGGGGCTAGGACTTGTATCCCCATATGGTATTATGGCTTAATTAGAGACATTTTCAACATTGGATGAAATAGGTTTGGTCGATTAGGATCACAGACCCAAGGATCGAATAGATTACACACAACTTTAGTAAAATGACATACAACTCAATGTTTTATTCACAAGATTTCCAATCAATCAGGATAATGAACCCAAGGATCAAATATGGATTTATTTTATTCTTTTATTTCTAGTTGTGTCTCAACTAGGCTTAGTGTATTGCATGAGCATGAAATTATAATAGCATTCCTTGCTATTAATTTTGTTGTTTAGTTTATTTTCAATAGTTGTTTCTTATTATTATTATTATCATGATGAGTATCTCACATATATATACATTGTATTTACTGGATATGTATAGGACCATGTTGGTGGTTCCCTACTTAGTTTTTTACTCACACCCTTCTTGGTCCACCATTATATTGGGTCACCCGAGAATATGTTCACTTAGTTGTAGGTACAGGATGGGCTGAGGCCTAAGACTGATTGGTTAGGATAGCTCAGACATGTATGGGGATCTGGGTATGTGATATGGCTCAGTGTGGGAAATAGATCCTTGTACTTTTATTTCTATTTATTTTATTTAATTATTTATATGTGGTCATTCTAGTGGGAAATTATTGTAATATATATGACATGGATGCTTAGGATTTTACTACATTTCATTCTTTATTACAGCATTGTTTATATTTTTCCTTCCACAATTTGATTACTTACTACTATGGATGATGTTTTGTTATTTACACTATTTTTCTTACTATGATATGTGTGCATACTCTCCCCCCATACACACCCTATTCCCTCAATGTTAGTCGGAAACCTATGGCATATGGGGAGGCATGCTTGAGACCTTGTCTCCAACCAGTTCAGCTACGGTTCCTAAAGTGAGTTAGGCTGAGATGTGAAAAATTGGTACCATAGGAGTTCCTTTCCTATTGTTTTACTATTTTGGGACATAGTAGACCTGAGTATTAGTATTTTTTTAGATCATGTGATGGATATCAAACTTTTGTGTCAAGAGAACTTATTTTGATAATAATTCATAATTTCCAGGGATATTGGATTGATGTTCTTGGTTTCTGATGTTATGGTTGAGTATTATTTTCACTTAGAACGATGCGCATGTGGTGTTAGGGGTGTCCATAGGTTAGTTTGGGTCAGGTTTGAGAAAGTTTTAGACCTAAACCAATCAAAAGAGTATGGGTAGGGTTGGGTCAGGTTAGGGGGAATTTTTTAATTTGAAACTGACCCAACCCAACCCGTATCAGATCATTTTAAGTTGGGTCAGGTTAAATGGGTTATGGAAATAAAATCAGTAACTCCTATGATAAAAAATATCCACACTATATCTTCCTACCACTATGTCTTCCTCACCATGCCACAAACTCCACACCCAGTGATGAATCGACCCCAAATGATGGAATGAATTGCTTCAATGGATTGGTCTCTATCTTGGACAGATGGCCCGTTTTATCAATGTTCTTAGAAATGAATAGAAAATCTCAGTGCATCCTCACTCTCCCCTATGGTGGATGTTGGATCGGCTTTGGCTTGGTGGATCTCCAATGGGGGCATGCACCAATTCTTCTTCAAGGTGGACATTCTCCATCTCCGATCAACCACGGCAGATGTGTCTTAGGTTTAAGAGAAGAGGGGTGACTACAAATCATCTTTGGTGGTGGAGGTGGGTAGATGGAATAGAGAGGGGAGGTAGTGTGGATGTTCATCCTTGGATCGGGCACACTTCAATAGGTGATTCAGGGTTTGGGTTTGGCCTCACCAGCGACAATGAGCTTCATCGGGCATGTGGTAGCCAATGAGGGTGGTTTCAATCAGTGTTCTTTAGTTGTGGAGCTCAGTGAACTATGTTGGATTCATGTGGTTCTACTCGATCCCGGTTCATCAAGGTGCTAGGGTGGTCTGGGATCTGATCCTAATTATTTTCAATGGTTGAGTAAGATTGGTGCGGGAACTGTATTACTAATCTATGGTATTCAACTTATTAGAGGTGGTTAGGGGTGTGGGTGTTGCTAGAGAAGGTGGTGGTAGAGATGAATGTAGTTTGATGTTGTTCATGAACTTCATCATGAAAGGGATAATTCTAGGGTTATTCTTTAGGTTCATTGGGTTGGTTTGGATCATTTTTATTCCAACCTATGACCCAAACCAACCTAACCACAGTTCAACCCAAAAGAACCTGACATGTGCATATAAATTGTTGAACCTGACCCAACTTGAACCAACCCATTCAGGTTGGTATGGGTCAGGTCAGGCCTAGACACCCCTATTTGGTGTGTATTTTATGATTTATTATTGTATATCTGGATCTTGTCCCATTGGTGAGAGGAAAATGACTGATTTTGACTCTTATCTAACAAAGGTAAGAGATGTTGTCCATGCATCATGTTTGGAACATACAGTACACATGTTATGGAATGCTAGTGTGTGATTTATATTTCTAATAAATTATTTGAACTATTTAAAGTGTCAAAACAACCAAAATGGTGTTTTCCTACATAGTTTATTGGTGGAATTATACTCTACTGGATCACCTTGTTGATTTCCTTTATGACAGTCTATGTGGACTATATTATGGTGTGACTTGGTGATGGTTATGTTGATATATTACCTTCTTCATAGGAGGTGTGGTGATCCTTAGTAAGTTATAATGGGTACTTATCATCTCATTATAAATTTGATAGGTCACTAGGGGCATTTGACACCTTAAAGAAGGACCATGGGAAAACCTTGTTGATATGGGAAGCTAACACCCTTTTAGTAGACCCTTTATGGGTGTATCATTTTTAGTTGTGGTTAAATAAATATTCATAACAACCAGTATAGAGTTTTTCCATCTATATTTCTATGATATTTTACTTAAACAACTTTTTCTAATGGTTATCTAGTCAAATCCTCTAGTCTGATGCAAATAGGTACCTAAACATTTATAGTGAATAGGAACCTCAAGGGGGTATTACTATATACGGATGCTCAATGAGGATCAATTAATTATCTTCTTTATACTTGAAATAATAACCCTCTGGGGAGTACTCCCATATGAGGATTCTCATAGAGGATTAGGGCCTAATAGGCCAATTCTTGGTAGGTGATGCCTTAACTGTTTAAAAACTAGACTCCTCCCTAAGTTATGAGTTACCAATGGGTTTCCAATTAAAACTTAAAGTGTTTTTACTCTATAAATTGGAATTGAAAACCTATTTAATTAAACCCATGTCGATTGGTTTTGACCCTCATAGGTTGATGATATCTTTACCTTCCTTTATTTTTAACTATTCTAGTGAGAGTTGGCAGGCATGTTAGATGTTGTGTTATGAGACTTGAATTGTAGAGCTAGGTGGGAGACCTAGATTCCCTTAGTTTTGACTTGGACCCAAGTGAGTCAGCATTTAGTTTGATCAAGGGAAATATATGAGAGGTGTTATCTTAGGTTTACATATGCCTTTGGAGGTAGTGATATTGATTGTATACTTTTTCTAAGACTGGTGCATGGGAGGTGCTCGAGTTTTGTGTTATGGGTAGTGTGATTCCTTTGGTTTTCGAGGAATCACTTAGGGTGCATGGTTATTGAGATTGGATTTGATGTACATGACTATTCAGGTTCCTAGACTTGTTGACCAGTGGTTTTTTGGTTGACACTTTAATTTTAGAAATTATGTAATGTGATGAATGGTCATGGAATAAATTGCGGCATGGGTGACGTGGCTAATTTTGAATATGAGTTCCAAGGGAGATTCTATCTTAATGAGACTAACGTGTCATGGAGCACAATCAGCTTGGCCTTGTAACATGCCACCCACAAGAGAATGTGCTAGAGGGTATGGGTTTGTACACCCATTGTGTAGGGTGATTTTGGTTCTCACTAGTTGCGCATGGTAACTATTTAGAATGGAACATAGGTTAGTGGTCAGGTGTAGGTCAAGGATCGATAGTTTTGAGTTTGATTCTTATAGGTGTGGTGACCCAAAGATCTAGGTAAATTGAGGTAAGTTCCCTATAATAAGGGATATCTTAGAAGTAAACCAGGTTTCATGAGACGGTTGACCTGAGGGTGGACTTTTAAACACGTTATATAGAGACATAGTGTCAGGTGTTGGTTAAAGGAAAGTGAATCCTAGCTTGGTGTGAGCCTGGATCGGCAGGAGTGACACACATTTAATAGTAGAGTCTTCTGAGGAGATACTTGAAGTTGGGGGCCCCATTATGAGTTGAAACTCAACTAATCCCATGGATACCATTTCCATGGATTTAGGGATGGGTTACTAGTGACTTTTTCATAGGTGCTTAGGAATAAGTGGGTTCTTATCTATTCTAGTCATTATTATTGGAAATAGATGGGGCATGGGATATGGTGATCATAAACTTGTTTTTTTGGTGCAAAAAAAGATTCTCCTAAGGTAGGGAGAGGGATGTTGATTGCTGGTGTGTAACCCTCATGTGATAAGGGTCATGTGAGGATGAGATCAGTTCTTGGACGATCATTTTTTATTTAAAAAGTTATTGGATAAATGGAACTAAGTGGTGTTTTATTTCTTATTAAATGTTAGGTACATGTTTGAATATAAAATTGGGTGGAGTCTAAGTGTAAGCATCATCCTTAAGGTGCCTATTTTGATCAAAGGGTATTGGATCCGGAATACACCAATGTTCATGTTGTGGCATGATGATGAAAATGTAAAGGGGGTGGTTTAACCATGAAATTTCACTTGGAGTCAGTTATAGGATTGGTGATCATGCTCGAAACGATCTTTGTGTGCCTTGTGATAATGGAATTAGGATTAGGTTCAAGTGAAGAATCAGTGGTAGAAACTGACCATTTTGAAAATAGTCATTCATTGGTGGTTTGACTTAAGTTTTCCAAATATTTGGATGTGATTGCTGAGGAACCACATCAGACACACCATTGGGATGAGATGGGTATATTCTAAAGGTCGTTCGGGTATTTTCAAGAAAAAGTCAATGTGTTTAGGTTAATATGCTTGATTGGAATTTGTCCATTTAGATCAGAATTTAGAACTGCATTAGAAGTATTGTAAGGATATTGGGGGAACATTTTAGAAGGAAATTCTGATGGTTGAGGTATCATGGCTCAAAATTGGTCATTGAAAGAAACAACATATGGCAAGGAGTACCATAGGTCAGTTGATGAATAGAACAATGACATGATAATAGTTAGGCTTAGACGGTATCATGTAAGTATCATCTTGATGTGTCGGCAATGGTTATTTGTGCTGGCTCGAGTTTTTGGAAAGTTAAGTTTCATATGTTTAAAGTGGAACTTGGAGGTACATTGGGAGTTTAGAAGCACAACACAACAATTTTAGTGGGAATTCATGACCGTGGTAAGTCATAATGTTCATTTTTATGACCACTAAGGCTTCTTGGGGATGAAAATTATTAAGGTGTGGAGGTTGTAAGATCCTATGTTTTATGTTTTAGAGATTTCAGAATAATTTTGAATTTTCAATTACTATATTTTTCAAATCTTGATGGGGTATTCGGAATAGAATTAAAAAGTTTTGAATGGATCAAAGTGATGTTTTTAGACATGGTTTGAGGATTGAAAGGGAACTTTATGGTTTCATAAGTGTCCCAAGGGTTTGGGACCTGAATTCAAAGACTTTGAAAAGTATAACCTGGGATGAATGATTAGTGCTAACCATGTAGCCTAACAATGCAGCCTAATTTGAATAGGTTCACTAGTTGGGAAACTAGATGGTAGGCCAGGTGAAACCATGCAGTTGGATGCAATTAATTGTATACATGTCTCATAGTTAGCGCATGATCTATTAAACCATGCATCATGCTTGTGTAAAGTGTGTTTGGCTCAAATGGTGGAGGTGCATGGTCTGCACATGATCTATTAAATTGCATGCCCTGACCATTTAAGTTGGGTATGCCTCAGATAGTATAGGTTCACGGTTGGTTCATGGTTTGTCCAACCATGTGTCCAAACTATGTGGCCCATTAAAAAGGGTGAATTGACCATTTATCCTAGGATATTTAAGAGGGAATCCCACTCTTTTCTTTATTTTTCCTCACCCATATGAGACAAACCTCCTCTCTTCTCCATCCCTTATTCAAAAAACATCAAGGGGTGTTCTTGGTGGCCATCCATAAAAATTTTAGGAATGATTCCTCCTACGGTGGCCTCTCTTTATATTCTCCCTTTTTTTATTAATTTTTTATTCCTTGGTTATAGATTTCAATTTTTATTCCACCAGAACATGGTGGGATTGGATATCGGTGATTGGGATTTTTCTATGCCTAAGAGGAGGGTGATCCGAGCATCCATTTGTACTTATCCTTGTGTTGTTTCATTAAGGTATGTTTCCACAATGAATGTTTAAAGCTTTAAAGTCCAAATTAAATTGTTTGGGTGTCTGTTTGGACATCATTTCTTATGTATTATGCCTGATTCATGTTTGAGGACATTTTGCGGGTTGTTGGAGAGTGTTAGGTCACAGTTCTTATGTAGCGAGTTCCATCAGTGAGGTTTAGGGATTTCTTCCATTGTTTTTTAATTTTGTTTATTTCTTTTATATTTTGTTGAGTTTAATTAATTAATTGTAATGTAGTTATAATTAATTAATTCTTAGTGAATTGGTTTTGAGACAAGAATTAGTATGCCTCAGATGATCTTGGATGGGCCTTGGAAACTGCTACCAGCCTTTGGAAAATAAATTGAATGTTTCATGTAAGGTAGGTGGTCTGAAATACTTTTCCTATGATATTTATTCATGTTTATGATAGTATGTGAATGTTTGGGCTCAAACCTAAGGGTGAATCCCCCTATTTAAATTTATTCATTTAAATGTTTAATTAAATTAAAAAATAATAATTAAAATGGATGACACCATGGGTCACTAACAACGTTGGTGCGCTAGCCTCAAGTCTTAGCCCCTGAAGGTTGAGACTTATACCCTCAAGACACCAAGTAACCACTAGAACCCTTCAATGGTGAGGCTAAATTTGTTGAGGTATGTCAGCCCTAATTCAGGCCTAGGTGGAAAGACCCTAGGTAGATTAGGATCGAGTTGGATGAGTATAACATCTTAGACTGACCTTGAGAACCGAGATGGTCCATGATCTGTCTCATGGTCATTGTTGTTTTGGAGAGACCCCATGTGGCCAGTAAGTCTGCACTGCCCTTATTATTATGTCATGGGATGTAACATCCTGGTGCTTTGGTTGTTGAATCGAGACTATGACTCAGACCTAAAGGATCCCAAGAGGGATACCTATACTCCTTTACTATTTCTGAGGGTCCTAAGAGGGATGATTCTTCTTTCATTGTGATCTCAAGGATTCATCAAGGGATGTCTCTCTGTGTATTTACCTAGGGGATCCTAGTGGGTTCCTCAATGGTTAACTAACCTTGAGTGAGTGTGTCATGGGTTTGGGTAGAGGTGGTAGTGGGTGTCACCCTGGAACTCTTACTAGACATTTAAGACTAAGAGGCTGTGGAAGTGGAGATGGGTTTAGGCATTTGGAAAAACCTACTCTCTTATTTATACTTTCACTTAGTTAATGTGGATGCAACTATGATTTCAAGAATGCTTCCTAGAACTTGATCTATGGGAATCACATGATGATATGACATGGTGGGGATAACTAGAGGTATTTCCTAGGATCTAAATTATGACCCTTATTGATTTAATGTTACAGTTACTATAATTCCCATTTTTCAATCGTATTCCTCCTTATATAGGGATTATAAATGAGGTTGTCAAGTGCATCTTGGAACCCCTCTTACATAGTGTGTCACCAAGGTTTCCTATCCCACTGGGATCTAGGTGATGTTAGAGGCCGTTGGGTGGGTGCATTTCTCCTAAGGATGAGATGCTAAAATCTCTAAGGATTTATGATGATCTCCTTGATATGATTCTTATGATACTCCCTATTATCAAGTGGAGACACCTTTACTACATCACCTAGACTTTTCTGGGAATTGGATGTTGAGACAGTTATTGAAAGATGCTGAGTTCACTACTGCAAATATGGCCTTTATCAACACTAGAAAAGGGCATTAACAGTGCTTGAAAATCACTGTTAATTGAAGAGAAGATAAAGGGGGGGTCCCTTTTATCAGCGCTCAGAAAAGCGCTGATAAAGGACCCTTTTATCAGCGTTGAAAAGAATGTGTCTTTTATCAGTGCATTTTTTAGCACTGATAAAAGTAAAAAAATTACAAAAAAAGTTAAAAATGATATATAATTCGGGGGAAGATTTTAACAGTGCTTGACCCCCCCCCCCCCTTTATCAGCATTAGGCGGATCCCCCTCCCTCTCACCCCGCACACTTCCCTTGCCCGCGCAACCCTTTCCCACTTGCCCACGTGCCCTTGCTTTCACCAGAACTCGAACCCGCGACCCCCCCTCTTGCGTGCCTGCACCTTTACCACTAATCCATTTGGTTTTTTTCTCTATTTAATGACATATCTATTTATATATATATATAGTTATATTTATTCATATATTAATATAGATTAATACTAATATAAATATACTTAGTTATATTAATACATATATATTTATTCATATATTAATATATATTTATTTATTTATTTATTCATATATTAATATATATTTATATTTATTTATATATATATATAGTTATATTTATTCGTATATTAATATAGATTCATATTAATATAAATATATTTAGTAATATTAATACATATATTTTTATTCATATATTAATATATATTTATTTATTTATTTATTCATATATTTAAATATATTTATATCTATTTACATATATATATATTTAGTTATAATTTTTTTATCCATATATACAACACACACACACACACAGATATATATATATTTATGAATAAATACAGATATATGTGTATATGAAAAGTCATAGAATATTAAAACAACCATAAATTATAATACAGAAGTCCGTTTCAACTCCACAACCAGTCAAATCAAATAAAATGAAACAATATTTGATATCATGTGTGGTGCAGGCCTAGAGTACTTCTGGATCAAAAATTATAGCTGTTTGAATGTTAAAATATTGAGGTATCCCGAATAAAAAACTCATTTTCATGGGCCTTATGGGCCTTTTTTCCTTAAAAAATGTGGCAAAAGGTTTTCTTAGGTCACTAGGGCATATATCTCCTCACAGTATTCGATTTGATATGTTGTAGAGCTCAAACAAAGACCCAGATCAAAATTTATGGTTGTTTGAAGTTTTAGTTACATTTTCAACCTATTTTAGATCTTTTATTAATTTTTTTGATTTATTGTGGCTTAAAATTGTTATTAAATGATTATTAATTTATGATAATTAGAAAATTATTAATTAATAATATTTTTTAAAATATTTTAAATCCATTTTCACTAAATTTCTTATATATTAAATGTAATAGTATATTTATACTTATCTAAAACATATTTAAATATATATATATATATTATATTTATATCAATATAAATATAATTATATAACAATATATTATTTTTCATGATTTTTTTTAAATTTATTAGTACTAGGAAAAAGCATTGATAGAGCCCCCCCTTTATCAGCGCTACTAAAAAAAGCACTGATAAAGGGGTCCCCTTTAACAGTGCTAAAAGAACACTGATAAAGGGGGGCTGTTATCAGTGCTAACAAAAGCACTGATATAGGGTCACTTTTAACAGTAATTTTTTTAGCATTGTTAAAAGTTCCCTTTATCAGTGCTTTTTTTAGCGCTATTAAAGGGTGGCACTGCAGAAACTCAGTTTTGTGGTAGTGGTTATTATCTTAGGTCTAGAGAGTATTCCTTACACATCGCTAAAGGGTCATCCCCCTTAGGGATTATTTGAGTTCCAATGTCATCACATCCTATGGACTAGGACCTGGGAATCATACATCAAACTATATATACACACTGCTTGAGTGGTATGACATCCAACTCTAATCCATATTCATAGGATGTCCAGATGATACCAAGAATCCTTCATTAAATTTTTTAGAGTCAAGTACAAGTGATCCTAGGGATGGGACTTATATCCACATATGGTGACGTAGCTTTCTCAAAGACATTTTTTAAATTGGTTAAATCGGGTATGGTTGATCGTGATCATGGACCCTAAGTATCGACATGATTACATAAGGTTTGAGTGACATGACATCTAACTCAATGCCATATTCATAGGAGGTCCATTCGATCAAGATCACAAACCCAGGGATTGACTATAGATTTATTTTATTCTATTATTTCCAGTTGTGTCTTAGCTAGAATGAGAATATTGCATGATCATGCACTTATGATAACATTACTTGGTATGACTTTTGTAATTTAATTTATTTTCAATAGTTAATTATTATTATTATTGTTATCATTGTGAGTAGATCACGAATACATACACTGTATTTGTTGGATCTATGTGGGGCTGTGTTGGTGGTGATCTACTGAGCTTTGTACTCACACCCTGCTCGGGCTACCATTGCACTGGGGTACCCAAGAATAAATTCACTTTGTTGTTGGCTAAAAATAGGATGAGGCCTATGACTGATTGATCAGGATGGCTTGGACATGTATAGGGAGCTGGGTATGTGTTACAGTTAGGTGTGGGCAGTAGATCCTTGTAATTTTATTTTTGTTTCTTTTATTTACTCACGTATATGTGGTTGGACAAGTGGGAGATTGGTGTTATATGTATAACATGTATGTTTAGGCTTTTACTACATTTCAATCTTTATTATAGCTTGTTTATATTTATTTCTTCCATGCTATGATTATTTATTGTCATGGATGATGTTTAGTTTTTTTTTTACTCTGATATGAGAGAATAGTCTCCCTACGGACACACCATAGGACCCCATGGATAGTTGGAAACCTCATACATATGGGGAGGTGCACTTGAGGGCTTGTCAACAACTAGTTCAACTACTATTCATAGATTGATTTGGGTCGGGATGTGACATGTATCATGCGTTGGGTGCGTAATTGGTGGTATGAAATTGATTGAATAATCCAGATAGTTTGTGTTGCTTCCGAAAGGATGAGATGTCTCAGGCCAAGTTGACTAGGATGGCATTACCTTTATTAAATCCATGTCCATGGTGATAAATGGTAAGTCTATCTAATAAGTTCAATAAATAATAAATTAAGAAAGGATGATGAAACAAAGTGTACATTCTGCTTTATGAGATGTCACAAGATAAAGGGATTATATTACACAATGAGTGTTCCTAGGATGTTTTCATGGTTACAACTAAATGTTATCTCATTATGGGCCTTGATGAGTTTCTAGACTCCTCTCCCAGTATGTGAGTAGTACTCACTGCTATCAAGATAAGGATATAGAGGGTCACACACTAAGCGTATTCAAGAGTCTATCCTATTCTAAGTGAATATGTGTTTAGGAAATGGTGGGTGTAATGTCCTAGAATTTATTTATAATTTTATATATATATATATAGAATTATTTCAAGATAGTGAAATCTGATGGCACGTAATTCTGAGGCCCAGAGTGCTCGGAATGATCCGTCTAAAAATATTAAGTTTAAAATAGCACATGTGAGTGGTTTTCCTAAAATGGTGTAATAAATCTTAAACGGGTGCCTGGATCAGAAATCAGAGGGAAAAATTTTTTTCAGGATGGCGGGTTTACCCTAGGCGTGACTTAAGTTTAGTCGGCATAGGCCTTCGGTGAGAAAACCCGAAAATGGCATAACCGTAAATAAAATAATAAAATAAAATTATTTTATTTTTAAAATAATTATAACTCACAAGTGGTGACTCGAATTAAAAATTTTAGACCACCGATGAACTCTTGAGGGTATGATTTCCTTAGGCAGACCCTAACATTGGTCGGTGCGGGCCAATAGTGGAAGTTAGTTTTTTGCCATAAATAAAATAATTAAGTAACAATTATTTTATTGTTAAATTCTCTAACTTCTAAATCGTAACTCAGATTGAAAATATGAGAGTACCATTGGATTTGTAGAGATTTTTTTCCCTTAGGTGGATCCTAACCTCAACCAACGTGGGTCGATGGTGACTGTTAATAATTTTTTTGAACTTTTTTAAGGTACATTCAGTAAACATGCGGCCGGTGTTTTCTATCTTTTGAACTGGTGCTCGAATTAAAAAATTGAGGGCACCAAAGAATCTGTAGTTCCGAGATTTTCTTAAGGGAGTATTAACTTCGACTATAGTTGGTTGGGTGAAAAAGTTAGTTTTTGTGACTTTTAAATAAATAATAAAATAACATGGAGGTTATTATTTTATTCTTTTTTTCCTACCACCTATTGAGCGGTGGTGGCAGGGATCACAGAGATAGTCAGACATTTAATATGGGATATTAAATGCGCAGTTATACTTTGGTTGCATAACCACCCCTTGTATAATTAATGAGTCGCATTAATTACGTCAATTAATGAACCTCATTAATTCCTCATGCATTACTCACCTTTTTCCCCCTCTATTTAAGTTAGGCTCGGGATGAAGTTTTGACACGACTTCACCAAGAGAGGAACCTCTGGCGAAGTGACACGACACCATCCACCGATGGAGACAAAAGCTCCAGTAGTAACAAACCGAGAGCGATGAATTCTGGTGGCTTCATCAAAGCGCAGATTCTCCTTCCACCACCGCGATGACCCCAATGAACCATGAGGTAGGGGTTGTCTTTTAATTCAATAAATTCTTACGGTTCTTCTACTAGTTCTTAAATTTTTGGGTGGTCGTTTCAGGGGATTTGAAAGGGGTTATCATTATTTTAATGTGATGTATAAATTACTCCCTCTTGTTAATGCTAACACGGAGGGAGCAAGCCAAACAAAAAATACCCGGACCCTCTGCCGCTTGATTTTTCATTACGTTCTTCGGAGGTGGGTTGTTAAAACTTAAAGAAACCTTGAAACTGAGAAGCGCGCAACAACGAAGTCATACCAGGAGGACTGTAGGTTCGTACAGAAGGAAGAAATGACCACCTAAGCTCACCCGATGTCTCGTGGAAGATTCGTCGGTGTGGCACCGGCACAGCGACACTAGCGACCAGCGGCTGGTGCTCGCCAACCATGGAGGAGGGTAGCGCCGCTTGGCACCGTGGTGGACCAAAGGGGAGGCTGGCGTGGGCCATCCGTGGTGATGGTGAGGGGGCGTGCCATAGCGCATCACGGCTACGAAGCCACGACGATGGCCGAGACCCGCTCCCTGCAGGTGACGAGGCGGCCCCACCTAGCACCGCCCTTTAATAAACTGAACGGCTCTTTAGCTGTTCTAGAGGCGGACTACACGACCCCCACGCGGGTCATGCCAGCTAGTGGGCTGGACTGCTTGGTGGGCCAGGCTGGTCCGCGGCCCCACCCAACCGGGCTGAACCGGGTCGGGTCGGACCAGGCCGGGTTGGACCGGACCCGGACCCCTCTCGAGCCCAAATACGCTTAAAAGGTTGTATCTTGTGAACCAGACGTCTATTTGAAAAACCATCTATGGTGTTGGGATCCTTGGAGAGAGAAGTTCCTTTTAAGATACTCCACATGACTTTCAGAGAAAATTGGAGTTTGGATGAGTTGGATCATACCTGAATCCAACTAGGTCCTCGACACTAAAATGCCTTAGCTTACAGACCGGGTGTCCGGTTGACGCACCGTCAGTTGCATTGGAACCCTTATGACATGAAGGATCATCAGGTTACTTCCTTAAAAAAATTCAAGGAGTTTGAGGTATGACTGATAACCAGAGGAGCATAACTAGGGTGTTTCTTTTAGTGAGAGTTAGGACGACTACTCCCTTGATGACTAATGACATGGGTATTCCTTACTCCTCTGCTCCAGCAGAGATGGGACTCCCCACATCAAGAGTGTAGGTTCATTTCCCTTTAACTGTTTTTTATATCTTTGGAGTCGGTACTCCCCTATTGGAATAGGGAATAGGTCCTCCATACTTAACTCACATAGATTCAATTACTCCCCTACCAGGTAAGGTGTGGGTCCTCTATGTTAGGAGTAGGTAATCCCCTGTCAACTCTGGGTGCAGGTCCTCCTTATGAAGTGCTATAGTAGAGTCAGTACTCCCCTGATGTACTAGGGTGAAGGTCCCCCACAATGAACAAACTACCAGAGTTGTACTCCCCTATCGGGTAGGGTACAGGTCCTCACATATAGATTCGGTACTCCCCTGTTGTGCCAGGGTGCGGGTCCTCTAGCTTGGGGTTGGTACTCCCCTGATGTATTAGGGTGTAGGTCCCCCATAGCGAACAAACTACCAGAGTTGTACTCCCCTACCGGGTAGGGTGTGGGTCCTCACATATATATTCGGTACTCCCCTATCGTGATAGGGTGTGGGTTATCTGTCTAGGGGTTGGTACTCCCCGGACGCACTAGGGCACAGGCCCCCCACAATAAACAAATTACTAGAGTTGTACTCTCCTACTAGGTAGGGTACGGATCCTCACATATGGAGTAGTACTCCCCCGTCTCCGAGTAGAAACGGGGAGCGGGTCCTTCAGGAGAGTTGGATCTCCCTCGACTGTAGGAAACAGTGTTGAGGAGTGGACCTCTTCACTTGGTTTCCCTTGTCTTACCTCAGGTACAAGATTGTGACTGTGAGACCTCTAGTGTCGGGCACTAGAGGCAGTTCTAGCAGAAATTTCCAGATGGGGCACGTCCTTTTGGAAGATCCATTAAGAATGGTTGAGTTGTACCTGATGGATTAAATCTCTCAGATGGGTGCCATCATGGATGTCCAGTTCATGGAGCATGTAGTCTAGATCCTTGAGTTACGCTTTGAGCCTTCTTTATAAATCCTGAAAGTGGCTTGATGTTGGGGCCTTATGTTTCTTTATGGATGAGACGAGTATATCTGGTTTGAGATGAGTCTTTTGCTTTGTGCTTGTGATCGAGATCATGTTTTGTGGTTTTCCTTTGTGTAATTATAAGAGACCTTCGGGGGTCTCTGGGTCCCCACTAGGTATTGTTATACTCACCCCTACACGGGCTTCCCCCACACCTTGTTGTGTCTTGTGCAGATGACGGGCAGCTTTGATTGATACTTGAGGATCCAGGACTTGATGTGGACGGAGGCGACCAGTGGACGAGGAGATCCATGTGATGAGTTGTACCTACCCTTTAGGTAGGATCCTTGGTGGAAGATCACAGGAGCTATTTTTTGTTTTTCAGTTGTAGTTTCACCTTTTCAGTTGGGCTTGTATTTCTGCCCCCTCTACTTTTAGTACACACTTTTACTACTGCAGTTTTACTTCATGGTTTCATCTTGTTGTGTTCTTGGACTATGTGATTGTACAGATTTAAAGTCAATACCTTCCCGTTTTAGGGATACATATTTTTGGTTCTAGTCTCCAAACCCTGGCCTATGGAAGGCGGGCTTGGGGTAGTCACAGCATGGGCCCTGGGGGACGGGTCGGGACAAAGTGGTATCAGAGGAGTCGGTTCTACCAAAGAATGAGGACTCTGATCTTTCCAATGTAGCAATAGTGTTAAGTGAGTGTGGTTTTCAGTTTGGGGAGTCTAGTGTTGGTGCGGCAGCCGATGTATCCATACACCAAGACCCTGAATTTTGATTTTCGACTCAGATCACGAAAACACTAATTGTGTGTTTTTTGGGAATGTTTTACTTTTGATCACTTTTGAGTCAACTCACTAGGTATAACTTATTGATTGTGGTTCATCTTGATTCTATTTCAAGATGCCTCCACACAAACAACCGGCCAGGATTCCAATGCGTGACCATGAGGATGGTCCACAGTGTGATGAGGCTTTAGTACAAGGATTTTTTCTTGAGATGGTACCCTCAGCCAGTGTCCCAGCGATATCATTTCCTATTGGCCAGTTGTTACTACAGGTGCTATCAGTAGAGAACACATGTAGGATCAGTTCCTTACATGATTTTTAGTGACCGATACCCCTCAGGTTATGAGGTGAGCCCAACTCATAGTCAGCTAAGGACTGGCCTGAGGTGGTGACCGAGTTTCCATCTAGCCAGGGAATCATACGATCAGACGGTGGACCTGGTGGTGGGAATTTTGCGTGGCTCAGCAGGGCGATGGCAGGGTTTAGATTAACCATATCTTACAATGAGGTTAATTTTTTGTGGACAGAGCTTGAGAACCTTCCTCATAGAAGGGGGTCTCTTGAAAAAAACTAAGGGGTTTGTGTTCCCAAGAGCTTCTATATTTTCAAAAGGACGACATGTCGGTAACTGAGTATTCATCAAGGCGTACCAACCATTCTAGGTACTAGATGAATATTATACGACCAGTGCTTCAGGGATTAGACCTCTAAGCGAGGTGTGTTTAGGGACATTAGAGCGAGAAATATTTCTTCAAGCATTCCTACTTATGTTAGGGTGCTATAGAGAACCTTTGTGGTTGAAAATTCTTTGGTTGAGCAGAAACAACCAGTGAATGTCAGCAGTGGAAAAGGAGGAAACCAACATCGGTCTTAGAGACTTGGATGTGTAAAATTCTTTAGGAAGAGGAAGTCATAGGGATAGATGAATCTGTAGGGAAAAAGATGTGGAATATGAGCTATGAGAGAAGCATGAGGTGGTATACATTTTTATATGTTACAACCAGCACCTCAATGTGGCCCCCACCAGGCTTAGGGAGCTAGAGGACAGGGGAAGGGAGTAGCTGCATGTGGTCAAGGAGTGTGACCCAAGGGATATAATAATTATTTGAATTATGGTCTGTGTCTACTACTAGCTACTGTATTATTATATATAGGTACTAATCATTCTTTCTTGTCTCAAATCTTGTTCAAGACCTAGAGTTTCCGGTTAAACCGTTTACTTGACCCTTATGTCTAGAGATACCTATGGGAGGAGACTCGATAATCACACTTATTTTGATGGTGTGATCTGACCCTTGAGGCGAGAGTTTTGGTTGGAACCTCATGGTGGCAGCATCGAGGCCTTACGACGTTAGTTTGGGTATGGACTGGTCATCCACAGTTCCTGCTCAGATTGACCGTTTTAGGAAAAAAGTTTGTGTTATATCTACAACGTTGTAATGGTATTTTTCCTTGGTCAGTGAAAAAAGGAAACCTAGGTAGCATAGGATAAACTCATGCATAGGAGGGTATAGCCGATCACTCTTGAGTCGGCCGGCCTTACCCTCATGGAAGCAGGAGTTTTGAGTTTTCAGTTCCCAACAGTAGTGGTAGAGTGCGAGAACATATTTTCAAAATATGTTCACGGGATTACCCCCCCCCCCCAAGGGAGAGGGACTTTTAAATTTTCTTGTAACCAGTGACAACACTGATATCTACAACTGAATATCGGATGGCTCCTGCAGAGCTCCGGTAGCTGAGAGTTTAGAAGGGGTACGTGGTGGCAGATGCACTCAGTAGGAGTTCTGGTTTACAGCTGCTGAGTAAGGCATCAGAGAAACTATTAATGTTATAGAAACACTTCTTAGATTGTGATGGAGTAGATTACCTATAGTCTATAACTGTCACTCCCCCACACCTTCAGTGAGTTTGGGAGGCACAACTTGGGGACGTGGATTGCGAGGCCCGACGTGCTCATATATCTTCAGGACAGGCTCCTGAAGGATTTTCCGAAGGTGGGGAGCACGTCATCCTTTTCATAGGATGCATTGTGGTACCATTGATACTACCATATGAGGTGTTGAGGGAGTTCCACATATCCCCTTTGGCAGTACATCCTAGTGTGGTGAAGATGTACCAGGAGATTCAGCGTCAGTACTAGTGGCCAGGGATGAAGACTGCACAGAGCTGACAGAAGTCTTATACCGATAGGATATGGAGACCCTTTGAGTTTGATGAGGGAGACCATGTCTTTCTATGGGTCTCACCCTGACGGGGATTGTGGAGATTTGTCCGGGGCGACAAGCTATCTATGAGGTTCATCGGACCTCTCCAGATTCTCAGTAGAGTGGGCGAGGTGGAATACCATATAGCTCTTCACCCACGGATGCACTGGGTGCATAATGTTTTTCCATGTTTAATATCTAAGGAGATTTTTTCATGATCCATCGCACTTTATCGACTAGGGAGAGTTGGAATTTGATGATGGGGATACTTTTACGGAGTTTCCGGTGGAGATAGAGGATCCATAGGAGTGATTCCTTCATGGATGGTGGATCCCTCTGGTGTGAGTTTGGTGTTAGTACGAGAACCTTTAAGAGAGCACATGGGAGTGGGAGGCTCATATTTGTGTTCAGTACCCTCATTTTTTGGGTTTGCCTTGTTTTTTCTTTCAGGTATATAAATCCCTAAGGTGGGGAGAATGTAATGTCCTATAATTTCTGTATAATTTTTTTTATATGAAATTATTTTTAGACCACAAAATCTAACGTCCTATAATTCCAAGGCCCAGAGTTCCTGGAATGATCTGTCAAAAAAATTTTAAGTTTAAAATAGCACATGTTAGTGGTTTTCCTGAAAAAATGGAAAAGATATTAAAAGGGTGCCTGGATCAGAAATCTAAGGGCACCATTGCATTCAAGATGGCAGGTTTACCCAAGGCCTGACTTAATTTTTGTTGTCATAGGCCTCTAGTGAGAAAACCCAAAATGGAATAATTGTAAATTAATTAATTAAATAAAATTATTTTAATTTTGAAATGATTATAACTCACGAACGGTGACTCAAATTAAAAATTTGAGACCACCGCTAAACTCATGAGGGTATGATTTCCTTAGGTAGACCCTAACATTGGCCGGCACAGGCCAACAATGAATGTTAGTTTTTGGCCGTAAATAAAATAATTAAGTAACAATTATTTTATTGTTAAATTATCTAACTTCTAAACTGTAACTCAGATTGAAAATCCGAGATTACCATTGGATTTTTGGGGATGTTTTTCCCTTGGGTGGAGCCTAACCTTGACCGGTGTGGATAGAGGGAAACTGTTAATAATTTTTTTGAACTTTTTTAAGGTGCTTTCAGTAAACGCATGGGCGGCATTTCCTATCTTTTGAACTGGTGCTCAGATTAGAAATCTGAGGGAACTCTTGAATCCACAGCATCAGGATTCACTTAAGGGAGGATTAACTTCAACTATAGTTGGTCCAGTGAAAAAGTTATTTTTTGTGACTTTTAAAGAAATAATAAAATAACATGGAGGTTGTTATTTTATTCTTTTTTTTCTTACCACCTGTTGAGCAGTAGTGGTAGGGAATGCAGATGCAGACAGACATTTAATATGAGATATTAAATGCTCGGTTACCCTTTGGTTTTGTAACCCCTCTCTTGTAATTAATTAGGTGCATTAATTACGTTAATTAATGAACCCCGTTAATTCCTCGTGCGTTACTCACCCTTTTTCCCCTCTATTTAAGTGAGACTCCAGATGGAGTTTTGACACGGCTTCACCAAGAGAGGAACCTCTGGAAAAGTGACGCGATGCCATCCACTGATGGAGAGGGAAGCTCGAGCCACAATGAACTGGGAGCGACAAATGTCGGTGGCTTCATCAAAGTGTAGATTCTCCTCCCACAACTGTGATGGCCCCAACGAATCACGTGGTAGTGGTTGTCTTTTAATTTAGAGAAATTTCCATGATTCTTGTACTCGTTCTTAATTTTGTGAGTGGTCGTTGCGGGGGATTTGAATGGGTTTTATCATTATTTTAATGTGATGTATAAAATAATACCTCTTGTTAATGCTAACACGGAGGGAACGGGCCAAACGAACAAGGCCCAGACCCTCCGCCACTTGATTTTTCATTATGTTCTTCGTAGGTGGGTTGTTCCAACTTGACAGAACCTTGAAAATGAGAGGCGTGCAACAACGGCGGCATCCCAGGAGGACCGTAGGCATGTCTAGAAGAAATAACGGACCACTGGATCTCACCCGGTGGCCCGTGGAAGATTCTCCGGTGCGACACTGGCATGGAGACACCAGTGATCGACACCGACGGGGAAAGCGGTGTCTGATGCTCGCCAGCAGCTGAGGAGGGTGGCGCAGCTCAGAACTACAACAAACAAAAAAAGTCGGCTGGTGTGGGTTGGCTATGGTGACAGTGAGGTGGCGCATCGTCGCACACCAAGGTGAACGGGCCACAGCTACGAAGTCACAGTGAAGGTCGGGACCCGCTCCCTGTAGGTCATGTGGGTGACGAGGCGGCGCCAGGAGGCGCCGCCCTTTAATAAACTGAACGCCTCTTTGAGTCATTCAGGATGCGGACTGTGCGACCCCCGCATGGGTCGAACCAGCCAGTGGGGCGGGCCGGTCTGCGGGCCGGGTCGGGTCGGGCCGGTTCGGACCAGACTTGAACCCCTCTCGGGCCTAGATATGCTTAAAAGGTCGTATCTTGCAATCCAGATATCTGTTTGATGAACCGTATTCGGCAGTGGGATCCTTGGAGTGAGACGGTACTTTTGAGATACTTCAAGTGAATTTCAGAGAAATTGGAGTTTGGCCGAGTTGAATCATACCTGAATCCAACAAGACCCTCGACACTAAAATTCTTATAGCATACAGACCGAGTGTTTGGTTGACGCGTCGTCTATTGCGTTGGAACCCTTATAACATGACGAATCATCGGGTTACTTACTTGTGGAACTTAGTGGTGGTTGAGGTATAACTGATAACTGTAGGAGGAGAACTAGGGTGCTTCTTGTAGTGAGATTTAGGATGGATACTCCCTTGATGACTCAAGGCGTGAGTATTCCTTACTCCTCTACTCCGGTAGAGACGGGACTCCCCACGTCATGAGTGCAGGTTCGTTTCCCTTTGATTTATTTTTCTAACTTTGGAGTTGGTACCTCCATATTAGACTAGGGTGAAGGACCTATATATTAGGAGTAGGTATTCCCCTATCAACCCAGGGTGTGGGTCCTCCTTATACAGTGCTACAGCAGAGTCGGTACTCCCCTGACGTACTAGGGTGCGGGACCCCACAGTGAACAAACTACCAGAGTTATACTCCCCTACCTGGTAGGGTATGGGTCCACACATATTGAGTCAGTACTCCCCTATCATACTAAGGTGCGAGTCCTCTATCATGGGGTCGGTACTCCATTGACGTACTAGGGAGCAGGTCCCCCACAGCGAACAAACTACCATAGTTGTACTCCCATACCAGGTAGGGTGTAGGTACTCACATATAGATTCAGTACTCCCTTGTCGTGCCAGGGTGCGGTTCCTCTAGCCTGGGGTTGGTACTCCCCCGACGCACTAGGGCGCTGGTCCCCCACAACAAACAAACTACCAGAGTTTTACTCCCCTACTGGGTATGGTGCGGGTCCTCACATATGGAGTAGTACTCCCCCGTCTCGGAGTAGCAATAGGGAGTGGATCCTTCAGGGGAATTGGATCTCCCTCGACTGCAGGACACAGTGTCAAGGAGTGGAACCCTTCACTTGGTTTCCCTTGGTCCTGCCTCAGGCGCAAGACTGTGACTGTGAGACCTCTAGTGTCGGGCAGTAAAGGTATTTTTAGCAGAAATTTCCCGATGGAGCATTTCCTTTCAGACGTTCCATTGGGAATGGTTGATTTGTACCTGATGGAGTACATCTCTCAGACAGGTTCCATCAGGGATGTCCAGTTCATGGAGTGTGTACTCCTGATCCTTGAGTTATGCTTTAATCCTTCTTTAGAAATCCTAGAAATGGATTGAGGTTGGGGAATTATGTTTCTTTGTGGATGAGACAAGTATATTTGGTTTGAGATGAGTCTTTTTCTTTGTGCTTGTGATCGAGATAATTTTTTTTGGTTTTCCTTTGTGGAATTCTGAGAGACCTTCGGGGGTCTTGGGGTCCCTACTGGGTATTGTTATACTCACCCCTGCACAGACTTCACCCACACCTTGTTGTGTCTTATGCAGACGACAGGCAACCTTGATTGAGACTTGGGGAGCTAGGACTTGCTGTGGACGAAGGTGACTGGTGGATGAGGAGAGTTGCGTGATGAGTTGTACCTAACCTTCAGGTAGGATCCTTGGTGGACGATCCCAGGAGTTGTTTTCTGTTTTTAAGTTGTAGTTGTACCTTTTCAGTTGGACTTGTATTCCACCACCCCCTCTATTTTTTTTACACACTATTACTACTGCAGTTTTACTTCGCAGTTGCATCTTGTTGTGTTCTTAGTCTGTGTGATTGTATAGGTTTAAAGGCAATGCCTTCCCATTTTAGGGATACGCCTTTCTGGTGCTAGTCGCCAACCCCTGGCCTGTGGAAGGTGGGCTTGGGGTATTCACAGCACGGGCCCTAGGGGACGGGTCATGACAGTGGGTCCCACCATGGGGTTCGGTTTATGTCTGAGTTTGATTGATTTTCAAAAAATAAATATATTCAATATTATTCGAGTTTATACTAATAGATTTTTAATTTATTTACTCATTGTATTCATAAGTAATTAAGTGAATATAAATAAATATTTTTTGAATGAATATTAATATTCATGGTTTGTTGAGTATTTCATGGGAGAAGTGAGTCGAGTTAATGATTCATGTTTTATCATGTAACATATATCTTATGTTATAAGTCTGTGATAAAATTTAGATGATGTTTATGATACATAAACTAAGTCATTAAGGGAATATTTGGAATGTTTAAGTTACCCGGGGGTCTAAGTGAAATTTATAAGACTTTAAACCTACCCATATAAGTCTTGAGAAGCCCAAATTCAAGGTAATATTCATTGAAATGAATTTTAGAGTCTCTCTCTTCCTCTTCTCTTCCAAATTGTAGAGTGAGAAAGAAGAGATTTGGGCACCTCAATCCAAGTTCTTCATCCTGAATTGAACAAACGGTGCTCAGGAAATTGCAAGGATGTCAAAATCATCTTTGACTCCCCACACTAGCACCTAGAAACTGAAGATCGACATTTTAACTAACTCTTTAAATGTTTGTGGAAGATCTTGAGAGATCTGACATTGGTTCCTTTGAGGAACGATCTTAGGTAACGAGTGAAACGTGATTCTAATCAAAATCAGAAGTGGAGCGGTTTTGATTTAATTTTGTGTTTTTAATTCATCATGATTAATTAAATTGTACATGATTATTAGATGAATCTGGACTAGGATATACTATATTTGATGTTTTGAAATAAATTTAGGCTTGAAATTTTTAAAATACCATTTTTCATGCTTTCGCAAAGCCCGAGTTCCTTCAATGAGCATCAGAGAGACCATGTATTTAATTAAGTAAAATTAAAATTAAAATTTTCATTTTTTTCAGGAAGAGGGAATTTCCATGGTCCTGGTGCCAGAAAAATTGTATCAATCGAGGATTGGATGACCGAGATATGGTCATCTGAAGATCGAAATTATAATTTTTTAGGATTAATCAGAAGAAAAAATGGTTATCGGGTTGTTGATATTAAAAAAAATAATAATAAAAAGTTTTAGGAATCGGGTGAGTATTACCCAGTATACTATTCATATGAATAGTACCCAAGTACTATTACCAAGAATAGTTATGTCGGGTGATTTCCATGAATAGTTATACAGGGTGATTTCCAAGTATTATGGAAAAAAAATAAAAATATTATTTTATAATATATATATATATATAGTCATATGATTACATATATAATGTATATTTATATGTAGGTTCCTGGGAGAAAGTATTTGTATATATATTATATATACCACCTGGGAGATTGTTTTCATGAGTCTCCCTTGTTAAAAAAGACAAGCCTGATGAAATAGGATTTTTAAAAAAATTAAAAAAAATAACAAAAGTTAAAAAGGGAAGTTAGTGGGGTCATGCCCCTGCATGGAATAAGGAAGAAGGGATCCCCTTTTATGGGAGGAAAATTGGGGTGTTATGATCCAAAAAACATTTTTTTATCTGTGTATATGTAGTACCTAATGAGGGGAACCCATCCCCCTGCCTATGTGTGCCACCGACCCGACACCCTTACCAAGTAGGCCCGACCCCGGGCAGACTGATCATAAGCCTCAAGTATAATTTATTACAAATTTAATTTATTTATGTGAGTTTAATGCATATAGATTGATCATAAGCCTTAGAATGACCAATGCATGTCTGGTATTTTCTTATTTATTTATTTAATTATTGAAATGCATGGTTTGTAATAATTATTTAATAAATTATGATCTATGTATCATCTTTTGCACCATTATATATATAAACACCTACACACCCAAAATGAATTTAGTTATCTTTAATCCACATTCCTGATATCCCCTTGTCTATGTGTGAGTACTGTTGTATAATGGTGATGGTGAAGAGTGATGTAGTTCGTGCTGAGATTTGGTGACGTACCAGACAGGAGTTCGACACACTGGGTCAGGTGAGTGCTGAAACTCGAGTCGCATGCATAGCAACTCAAACAGTTACCCATGGGGTTTAGGTTGATCTATTATTCACTCAATTGATCAACCATTAGTATTGACTCATGATCACGTCGTTTAATTTTATTTATGCATGGTTTATTTATATATATGTGTGTAGTTTTATACGCAATCATGTAAAATAATAAGCAAGCATGTATAGATAAAATGAACCACTATGGTGAATATATTTCTATTTATAGAATTATAAAGATGCGAGTATGGTTACATAGAACAAACAAATTTCACTATAAAAAAACTGTAATTTAGTGGCATTTTTTTAGCGGTGTTTCTTAAAAACATTGCTGATTTTTAAATTTAGCTATGTTTTTTAGGAAATTTTGTTAAGTTAACGACGTTTCTAGAAAACATCGCTAATTTAGCGATGTTTATGAAAAACGTTGCTAAGTTAGTGAAGTTTCGTGAAAAATCTCCCTAAATTAGCGACGTTTCCTCAAAAACGTCGCTAAATTAGCAAAGTTTTTCAGGAAACGTGGCTAAATTAGCAACGGTTTTCGGGAAACTTTGCTAAAAATATATATATTTATATAGCTCATTTCCCCGCATCGATGTAAATATATATTTAGATATATATATTTATATTAATATATATAAACACAGATACATATATATAAACATATATATATAAACACACACACACATATATATACATCTAAATATATAAATATATATATACATATATTTATGTATAAAATCACACATATATTTTAAATTTAGTCACATTTTTAAGAAAATACGGCTATTTTAGCAGCACTTTTACCAGTGTTTTAAAACGTGACTAATTATATATATATAATTATAATCATTATTATATATATGTATACATACACATATATATTTACACACACACATATTATATATAAACATATATATATTAATATAAGCATAATATATATAATATATATACATATATATATAATATAAACACACACACAGATATATATATATATATATATATAATATAAACATATAAATAAACATAAAATATAAACATTTATATATATATAATATAAATATATATATATATAATGTAAAATATAAACATGTATATAAATATAATACAATATAAACATATATATATATATATATGAACATAAAATATAAACACACATATATATATTAATATAATATATATATAATATTAAATCTTAAATACTAAAATATATTTATATATATAAAAATATAACATAATACAATTAAATATTTTAAATTTAGTCATGTTTTTAGAAAAACATGACTATTTTAGTGACATTTGTACCATCGTTTTAAAATGTGGCTGATTACACACACACACACACACATATTTACACACACACATATTAATATAATCATATAATATATGTATATACATATATATATATAAACACATATATATATGTATATATAATATAAACATATAAACATATATATATATATATAATGCAAACACATAAATAAATAAATATATATATATATAATATAAACATATATATATAAACATAAAACATAAAACATAAAATATAATATATATATATATGTATAAATATATATATATATATGTATAAATATATATATATATATATATGTATAAATATATATATATATATGTATATATGTATGTATATATATATGTATGTATGTATATATATATATATATATTAAATACTAAAATCTATTTATATATATATACATACATATAAAAAATATATTTTTTTATTAATAACAAGAATGGGTCGGTTGGTTGAACCTTTAGGTGGGAATCGGCAGGTCCGGTGATCAAATACTCATGAATGCAATTTTATACAGGGTGTGTGGGGCGGTACTTTGGGGGGTGTGGCGGTGCAAGGTACTTAATGGGAGGGCGAGGTGGGTAAGGGCTACAGGACATGAGCGGCGATATGAGGTACTTGGTGGGAGGGTAATGCGGGGCACGAGAGGGGAGGCACGGTACTATAGGGTATGCAGTTAAAGTGATTTATGGGAGGGGAAGCGGTACTGGATGGTGAGGGGAGGGGCAGGCGGTACATGGAGAGGGGGAAGGTTTTTATTTTCTATTATAAAAAAATTAAAAAAATTAAAAAAATCCAAACAAATTTACTGTGACAAAACTATAAATTTCAAAAAAAATATTGATGTTTTCTAGTAACGTTGGTAAATGAGGTATTATTTACCGATGTTTCTAGAAAACATTGATAAATAAGGTGTCACTAAATAGTGATGTTGTAACTTAATGGGAGGCTGAGGTGGGTAAGGGGTATAGGACATGAGCGGTGATATGAGGTACTTGGTGGGAGGGTAATGTGGGGCACGAGAGGGGAGGCACAGTACTATAGGGTATGCGGTTAAGGTGATTTATGGGAGGGGAAGCGGTACTGGATGGTGGGGGGAGGGGCAGGCAGTACTTGGGGAGGGGGAAGGTTTTTATTTTCTATTATAAAAAAATTAAAAAATTAAAAAAAAATCCATACAAATTTACTATGACAAAACTATAAATTTCAAAAAAAAAATATTAATGTTTTCTAGTAACGTTGGTAAATGAGGTGTTATTTACCGATGTTTCTAGAAAACGTCGATAAATGAGGTGTTGTTAAATAGTGATGTTGTAACAACCTAGTGATGTTGTAACACTCTAGGATCATATCAATAAAATTTCTCTTCTTATGTTTAGTTCATATAGTATAAATCATATAAAATCACTTAGAGAACATAATACAAACCTTATAAATAAGAATGAATGAAATAATAGGTATTTCTAGAAGTTAAGGGACCTATACCGATGAAATAGTAACCTAGCCTTAGGAATAGTAATATGACCCTTATGAATAGTAAATCAACTTAATGAATAGTAACCTCACCTATGTTTGTATAAATAAAATTTAGACATCTTATAAATGAAAGTATGATATAATTATATCATGGTATAAGTAAGTGAATATTTTTTAAAAATTAATAATTAAGTGTTGGTATTTTTTAAGTCATAAATATTTAATTATAATTTTATAAATAATAAAGTGATTTAAAATAAAATTCATTTTCTTTAAATGTATTCATAAATAAATATTTTTTTTGTCTTTTTATTTTAGGATAATTTTATGAGAGCATAGTAAATCTTTGAAAGTATTAAAAAATCAGTTATAAATTTAAAATCTGTATTTTTTGAGTAAATGATGGTTTTAATTAAAAATTAAAATTATCATATATAGAAAATTATTTTCAAAAAATGGAGTTTATTTTTGAATTATACACATCAAAAAATGGTTAAGGTGATTTTTTTGTATTTTTCTAAAATACTTGGTTTTTTTGTGAATAATAAAATACAGTAATTTATGGTATAAATACATTATAAGTTAAACACACTATTCCTTGATTCATCTCTAATTTAAGTTTCATAATCTCAAACTTCTCTTAATTATTTTAATATATTTGATGATAATTCTCAAACTATTCATAGTCTTTAGCCAAAATAATAAACACATGAATAAAATATTCAAAAATCACCCCCCTCCTCTACTATAAATACCACCCCTTTTCCTCACATCGTTAAAGCTTTGAGACTTGTCAAATTTATGCCCAGACTTATTTCCAAGCCTCTCCCCCACTCTTAGTAGCTTCTAGTCTTAATAAAAGACCAAAACCAATCCCCTTAAGGAGGTTCTCAAGTAGGAGTATCCAAGAGGTAAAATCCTCTTCCTTTTCCTTTTAATTTCTTTTCAAGTTCTTTTCTTTTATTATTCACTCCTCACCTTCTCTATCCGAATGAGCATGATAGCTCCAATATAATATATATAATTTAATGGTATCATGTTAATAGAATATTCTCACTCAAACTCCTTTCTCTCTCTCTCTTTTATTTTAAAAACGAAATCATCATCCAAGAGGTGCCGATTTACAACCTTCATGGACGACGGATTTTTATTATTCAATTTCTCCTTAAAGTATGGTAATGAAACCATTTTTATGGTTAAAAAAAACTATAACATATTTATTAGAACCTTTTTGGTGTAATAGAAGTAACATATTTACATAATACTAAACCATAAAACAAAATGAGTTTGTTATGATCAATAACCACCGTAATAATCTAAATGATTATCACTAAATGTTTTATCTAATGATTTATCCTCATACCATATAAAAAATGATATATATAACCATTTAAACTTTTTTTTGTTCATAAATAACATATAAATCCAATTTTTTATAATTATACCCATTTTACATGAACTCCATTACTTATAAATAAGTGAACTAATCATGAAAACCAAGGAAACAAATGCTCCAGAATAATAAAATTGTATCTTATAACAGATCAAAAAACCATAAATAAAAATAATAAAATTATACCAAATAAATTACATGTAGAAAAGATTCTGAATTAATTAATTAATGGATTTAATTTGATTATCCATGATATTAAGGTCAAGTGCAGAACACATTCGGACATAAGGTAGGGGTTTTCTTCCCAAACCTCCATTTTCATTTGGGTTATGCTCTATTCCTCTATACACCAATGTAATTCTTCCTTATTTTTATATGTTTATTAGGTTATTGGGGGTAAAATTACATTAAACACATACACTCTACACACACAATCCAGAAAATCAGGCCATGTCCCCCCCAAGGGATAACCCGCCCATCAAGCCTTATTTATTCAGTACATGGACCGAAGGCCTAGTGGGCATGAAGCCTGTTACATGGACCAAAGTCCCACAAATTGGCATGAATAACCAATGCAGCATCATGCCTGCATCATTATCTACCTGCATCATGCCTACATCACCACCTTTCTGCATTATGCCTGCATCACCGCCTGCCTGGGGAAATTCTCCCTCACCCAAATATGCAATCTTGATTAAAGGGAACATCTCGATTTCTTACCAATTTTAAAGTACTATCCATAATTTGTTATAAGACACCATTATTTTTCTAAAATCACTGATTTTTTCATGGAAAACTATGTTTGATCCTTATTGGTTTTTTGCAAACAATTATTATAAATAAAAATGATATTTCCAAAAAAACTATTCTTTGTAAAGAAAAAAAGGGATATTACTCAAAATATTTCCTTAAAATTTTTATTGGATTATTTTCATCTATTTCAACACATATTTTTAATTTTATTATTTACTGTGATTGATCTCTTATGATTATCATCTTCCATATTTTATTAAATGGTTTATGATCAGTTTAACTATGGATGTGCTATCTTGATACTGTTTATTATGTTACTCAGAATGGTTAGTGATTATGTTTACAGATTGGGGAAAGTTATTTTATATGTATATGTTATTTAAGTTTAACCCCATTCATATGAGGAATGAATTGGACTTATCAAGTGATAGGTGGGGACCTCTATATCCCCTTGATGCATCGATAGGTCTAATGAGACAAAATATATATGGACTTGATCGAGGCCCTGCCCATTTTTCAGATATGGTTTTGGCCGAGGCCTTAATTATTTTAAGATGTCTTGGTCGAGGCCTTGAGAGTATATTTTAGATGTCTGACATATAGATTCCATCATTATTATTTTATTAATTTATAATCCATGTGAATATTCAACTAGTATAATATTCATGGTTAAGCATCATTCTCATGTGATTATTTTTATGACATTATTTATTCAACTTTTATGGTTTCCATATTATGCTCAAGTTTTTGTTCTAACAACACATGTTTTCAATCATTCACCATGACTTATTATTTATATCATCTTCTATTGTATTACATATCATTACTGATCATATTATCTCACCCCTTCCTTATGTTTTACTTTTCCCTAGGTTATTAAGATGAATATTATGAATGACTGACAGGGTTAATCTAAGAGTTTTTGGGTGTTACAAATGGATTTTGTACTTTTTTTTACTTTCAAGTTGTAATGTAATGTTCATGTATATAATATGGATTCCAAAACTACTAAACTGATCAGTCCTTTGGGATTCAAGTCTTGTATCTATGCCAATGTAATAAAGTATGGAATTATCTCTAGGCTAATAGAGTCGGGGTATTTGAAGTTGGTATCAGAGGAAGTTTAGAAGAAACCTTGGAAACTAGATTTAGAAAACATAGATTAGGGAACATAACCCTAAGACAAGCTTTGAGGATAAGAATAGAAGAACATCCTAGAATTTTGGTAAGGTGGAGATTATGTGGAACTTCCTAGAAATACATACTTTTCTGGCTACCACAAGTATATGTGGTTCTGAAACAAATGTACCTAGGGGTAACAACTCTAACAAGGTGTCCCGGTGTGACTTGGGGTAACTTGGTACACGACAACGGGCCTTACTGAGCACCTGGTTTGACACTTCGAGGGGATATGCTTAGGATAATTCACATTTTCTTTACAAACCACTATCAAGGATTTAAAAGTAAAGTTTTCCTCAAATTAGTGATGTTTATGACTCTGAGATTAGTTATTCATAAGATTTTAATTTATGTTAAGTGTTTTTCTAGTTTGAGATTATGAATTATGATTCATAACCTAATTTAGTGTATGTCATTATTTATAAATATAACCTAGTATAAGGAATGAAAACTATATCAATGTGCATATCCCATGTAGGTATTTCCCTCCTATTCAAGATAATGATATTGGTACTTGAGCTGCAGTTTGTGTTGATCAACTTATAAATATATTGGGGTAGATGAATCAGGTTATGAACAATAACCTTACTTGTATGGATAATCCTAATCCACAATGAGGAGGATCAATGTTAGACTTGTTTATGCGAAAACCGCCTCCATCATTCAATGGGACTACAAACCCATTTGTAATGAAGCAATGGATATGTTCCTTGGAGAAGATATTTATTACTTTGGTAAATAACAAACAGGATAAGGTTTTAATTATAGTTTATCATCTATCAATAGATGCAGATCAATGGTGGTCACTAATTCAAAACACAAAAGTGGAAGAAGAAATTAAAAATATAGAATGGAGGGATTTTAAGAAATTTTTCCTATAAAATTATTTTCCTTGCGAACAATGAGAAGATATGGTAAGTAAATTCTTGAGTCTGAAACAAAAAGTGGATGAAAATGTTGCAAAGTATAAAGAAAAAATTACAAGGTTAGTAAGGCATGTTGTAGACTACATACATAATAAAAGGAGAATGATTTATTGATTATTTAATGGATTAAAACCATTCCTTAGAAGGGAACTAGTCTCCCAAAATTTCTCATCATATGAAGTTATGGTATCTCGTGCTATCAAGACATAGAAATAATTATATAAGACTTATTACTTCAAGGGAAAACAAGATAAGAAGAGGGTGGCGGAGGAAATAATGGATAAAGGGAAGAGTAAAAAAGTTAATTTTCCAACATGTGATACCTGTGGAAGGAAACACCCTCGTGCCTGATTAAAAAGAAAAGAAGTTTGCTACATGTGGGGTGGGAAAGGTCATCACGCTCAAGATTGTAAAGGAAAGAAAGAAGCCACCAATGTTCAATGCTGCAATTTTAGGGAGATGGGACATTATGAAAATGATTCTTTGAAGCATCAAGGAAAATTTCCTCAAAAAATTTCACGGGATCAAGGACTATCTTATACCATTACAACAGTTAAGGTTGAAGTTCCTAATGATGTGTTGCACATACATTAATCATCTCCTTAAATTTAGCTAAATCCTTATTTGATCCTAAATCATCACATTCTTTTATATCTTCGTAGTTTTATTTAAAAATTAGATATTTCCAATTATCCTTAACAATGGAGTTTCCAGTCAAAAACCCTAAGGGAAGTCTCATTGCAACAAAGATGTGTCAGGAAGTTCCCATTATAGCATATAAGCTTGCATTATAACCTGGTTTTATCATCATACCTATGGTCGACTTTTTCACAATCATCGGTATGGATTGGCTTTCAAAATATGATGTGAAAATATATTGTAATAAGAAGGAAATTAAAATTTGTGAGGAAGGTGTAGAATCCCTTATCTTTAGAGCATAAACATCACCATCTAATTCTCATCTAGATCCACCTCTAGTAACTCTACTAAATTAAATTCTTGGGGAGTAATATAAAACATCATCTATGGATAAGGAAATAAATATTAAAATTGAGTATGTACCTATTATATAAGAATGAATTGATGTATTTCCAAAGGATTTACTTATACATCCTCCAGAGCAAGAAGTTGAGTTCTCTATTGATTTAATTCCTAGTTCAATACCTATATCAAATACTCCCTATAGAATGGATACTATAGAATTAGTAAAACTAAAGAAACAACTAGAGGAATTGAGTGATAAAGGATTTATTCACCCTAGTGTTTTCTCTTTGGGGAGCCCCTATTCTATTTATTAAGAGGAAATATGGATCCATGAGGTTGTGCATTAATTATTGAGAAATCAATACTATTATAATAAAGAACAAGTACCCCTACCTCACATTGATGATTTATTTTCTCAACTTCATGTAGCTCAATACTTTTCAAATATTGAACTTCGATATGGATATCATTAATTTCATGTGAGGAAGGAAGATATTCCAAAGACAACATTTCAAACCAGGTATGGACATTATGAGTTTGCAGTAATTCCATTTGGACTGGCTAATGCACCCTATATTTTCATTGATCTAATGAATAGAGTTTTCAAGGACTATCTTGATGAATGTTTTGTGGTATTTATGATGATATATTGGTATAATCAAAAATCTATGAAGACCATGAGAATCACTTACAGATTGTTCTGAAGACTCTTAGAAGAAATGAATTATATGGGAAGTTTAGCAAGTGTGAATTTTGGATTCAATAAGTTTCTTTTCTTGGCCATATTGTATCAAAGGATGGAATCTCAGTTGATTATATGAAGACAAAGGTGGTTCAAGAATGTAATACACCAACAAACATAACTGAGGTACATATTTTTATTGGTTTAATAGGTAATTATTAGTGTTTTGTTCAAAACTACACCCGATTATCTAACCTATTAACCAAGATTACTCGTAAAGGGGTTATGTTCATATGGACAAAAGAATGTGAAAAATGTTTTGAATAATTAAATAGGGTATTAGTGAATGCTTAGATCTTAACTCTACCATAGAGAAATAGTGGATTTTTTATTTATAGTGATGCATCAAAAAAAGGAATTGGGTGTTTCCTTATCCAGAATGATATTGTTATTTCCTATGAATCAAGGCAGTTGAAAACTCATGAATAGAACTATCCAACACATGATCTTGAGTTAGCAGCTATAATATTTGCTCTGAAAATATGGAGACACTATCTCTACGGTGAAAGATGTGAGATATATACAGATCACAAGAGCTTGAAATATATCTTCTCACAAAAAGAAATAAACATGAGGTAAAAGAGATGGATTGAGCTACTAAAGGATTATTATTGTTCAATACACTATCATTGAGGAAAGGAAAATAAGGTAGCTTATGCATTGAGTAGGAAGGATCATGGAGTTCTGGAAAAAAAATGAGGATTGACAAGGATCCCGAGTACACAGATCTATAAAAAATGAATAAGGGAATTTTTGAGGAAGGTGAAACCTCATCACTTTTTTAATTGTTTGTCCAACCATATTTATTGGAAAGGATTAAAATTTCTCATTCTGATGATGAGAATATTTAAAATAAAATTAAAGTTATGAATACTGGGAAGTTTTCATAATTTATGTGTGGGGATGGAATTCTGAAATTTGGGAAGAGACTTTGTGTTCCTCTATACCTGATCCAAAAAGGCAGTCATTGGATGATTCCCATAGTTAAAATTTCTCTATACAACTTAGTAGCACTAATATGTATAGATACATGAAGGAACATTTCTGGTGGGATAACATGAAGTGGGAAATTGATGATTCTGTATCAAGATGTTTAGTATGTCAATAGGTGAAGGCTGAAAGACAACATCTTAGAAGAGTTATGAAACCTTTACTTATTCTTACATGGAAATGGGATGACATCGCCGTGGATTTTTTTCACTGGAAGACTAAAACTCCAAGAAAGAATGATGCAATATGACTAATTATTGATCGAATTACTAAATTTACACATTTCCTCACTATAAGGGGGGATTTTTCACTAGAGATCCTTTAATTACTCTATATTAATGAAGTTTTAAGACTTCATGGAGACCTATTTCTATTGTGTCTGATCATGATCCACAATTTTAATCAAAAATCTGGAAAACTCTTTATAAATATTTGGATATTGAGCTTCGTTTAAGTATTTCCCATCACCCTCAAACTGATGGGTAGTCTGAAATAACCATTCAAACATTAGAAGACATGTTGAGATCATGATCCCTCAACTTTTAAGGTATGTGGGATCATTATTTTCCTTTGGTATAGTTTTCCTACAATAATAGTTTCCATTCAATTATTCAAATGGAACCATATGAAGCATTGTATGGAAAGATATGTCGCACACCAACATGTTGGGATGAAGTTGGTGAAAGGAAGCTTGTTGGTCTAGAGCTTATAGAGGATACAACAGTGAAGGTAAAGACTTTTTAGACTCATGTCAAATAAACTCAAAGGATTCAAAAGAGTTATGCTAATAATTGAAGGAAGTATTTGGAATTTAAATTGGGAGATCATGTTTTCTTGAAGGTATCTCCATGGAAGGGTGTTATAATATTTGAGAGGAAAGGTAAACATATCCCCAGGTACATTAGTCCTTTTAAAATTTTGAAGTGAATTGGAGTTGTGGATTATCATTTGGAAATGCCACCTAGCCTTTCTAAATTACACAATGTGTTCCAAATATCTTTTTTAAGGAAGTAAATTCCATACCAATATATATACTCACTTTTAAAGGAATAGAATTGGAACCTGACTTATCTTACCGTGAAGAGCATATTTGGATTATGGACACTAAAGAACAGGTGTTGAGGAATCAGATGACCTGACTGGTAAAGGTACTTTAGAAATGGCATAAAATTAAAGAGGTGACATGGGAACTGGAGGAAGTTATAATGAAGAACTACCCAAATCTTTTCATGAGGTGATGTTCTGAAAATTTCAAGGATTAAAGTTTTGTAAGAGGGAAGAATGTAATGATCCAGGATTCTATCAATGAAATTTCCCTTCTTATGTTTATTTCATATAGTATAAATCACATAAAATCACTTATAGAACATAATAAAAACCTTATAAATGAATAATGAATGAAATAATAGGTATTTCTATAAGTTAAGGAACCTATACCGATGAAATAGTAATTTGACCTTATGAATAGTAATACGACCCTTATGAATAGTAAATTGGCTGAATGAATAGTAACCTCACCCATGTTTGTATAAATAAAATTTAGGCATCTTATAAATGAAAGTATGACATAATTATATCATATTATAAGTAAGTGAATATTTTAAAAAATTAATAATTAAATGTTGGTATTTTTTAAGTCATAAATATTTAATTACAATTTTATAATTAATAAAATAATTTAAAAGAAAATTAATTTTTATAAAATTTATTCATAAATAAATATTTTTTTTCTTATGGTTTTATCATAATTTTATGATACCTTAGTAATATTTTGAAAGTGTTAAAAAATCAGTTATAAATTTAAAAACTATATTTTTCGAGTAAATGATCGTTTTAATTAAAAAATAAAATTATACTATTTAGAAGACTATTTTCATAAAATGGAGTTCATTTTTTAATTCTACATGTCAAAAAATGGTTGGGTTAAATTTTTTTAGATTTTTCTAAAATACATGGATTTTTTGTGAATAGTAAAATATAGTAATTTACTATATAAATACATTATAAGTTAAACACACTATTCCTTGAGTCATCACTAATGTAAGAACCATAATTTTAAAATTAACTTAGTTATTTTAATATATTTGAGGATAATTCTCAAACTATTCATATTTTTGAGACAAAATAATAAACAAATGAATAAAATATTCAAAACTCACCCTTCTCCTCCACAATGAATACCGCCCCTTCTCCTCACAGCTTCAAAACTTTGAACCTTGTCAAATTTATACCCATACCTATTCCCAATACTCTCCACCATTTCCAAGATCTCTTGTTATTAACAAAAGAACAAAATCAATCCTCTTAAGGAGGTTCTCAAGGAGGAGTATCCAAGAGGTAAAATCCCATTCCTCTTCCTTTTAATTTCTTTTCAAGTTCTTTTCTTTTAATATTATATTCTCAAATACTCTATCAAAATGAGAATTATAACTACATTATCATATATATACAAGAATTATATAATTTTAATTTAATATCCTCACTCAAACTCATTTCTCTCTCTCTTTTATTTTAAAAATGAAATCATCTTCCGAGAGGTGCCGATTTACAACCTTCGTGGACGATGGATTTTTGTTTTTAAATTTATCCTTCAAGGATGGTAATGAAACCATTTTTATGGTTAAAATAGAATATAATATATTTATAACAACTTTTATTATGTTATGTAATTAACATATTTACATAATACTAAATGATAAAACAAAATGAGTTCGTTATGATCAATAATCACTGTAATAATCTAAACGATTATCACTAAATGTATTATCTAATTATTTATCATCATACCATATAAAAATGATATATATATATAAACATTTAAACTTTTTTATATTTATAAATAACATATAATTATAATTATTTATAATTATACCAATTTTACATGAACTCCATTACTTATAAATAATAGAACTAATCATGAAAATAAAGGAAACGAATACTCCTTAAAGATAAAATTGTATCTTATAACTCATCAAAAAGACCATAAATAAACTTAATAAAATTATAACAAATAAATCACATGTATAAAAGTTTCTTAATTAATTAATTAATGGATTTAATTTTGTTATCTAGGATATTAAGGTCAAGTGCAGAACACATTCGGGCATAAGGTAATGGTTTTCTTCCCATACCTCCATTTTCATTTGGGTTATGATTTGTTCTTCTATACACCAATGTAATTATTAATTATTTTTATATAATTATTATAAATTCTTTTTATATGTTCAATATACATATATATATGTCATTTCATCTTTCGTTGATGGGATAATACATGTTTTACAAGGCTCCCTTCTCAATTCCCCGGATACGCAAGCCCGATTAAAGGGAACGTCTCAATTTCTTATCCATTTTCAAGTACTATCCGTGATATGATATAAGACACCATTATTTTTATAAAATCACTAATTTTGTGATTAAAAAACATATTTTTTTTCTTACTGGTTTTATACAGACAATTATGGAAAATAAAAATGTTTTTTCCAAAAGAACTCTTCTTTGAAAAAGAAAAAAAGGATATTACTCTCAAGATTTCCTCAACGATTTTATTATATTATTTTCATCTATTTCGAAACCTATATTTAATTTTATACTTTACTAGGATTTATCTCTTGTGATTATAATCTACCATATTTTATTAAATGGTTTATGATCAGTTTGAATATGGATGTGCAATCTTGATACCATTCACTATGTTACTTAGAATGGTTAGTAATTATGTTTACAGATTGGGGAAAGTTATTTCATATATATTTGTTGTTTAAGTTTAACCCCATTAATATGAGGAATGATTTTGAATTAGAAAGTGATGGGTGGGGCCCACTATAGCCCCTCGATGCATCGGTAGGTCTCATGAGACAAAACAGATATGGACTTGGTCGAGGCCTTTCCCATTTTTTAGATATGGTTTTGGTCGAGTCCTTAATCATTTTCAGATGTCTTGGATGAGATCTTGATGGTATGTTTCAGATTTCTATCTTATGCATTTCATAATTATGATACTAGTAATTGATAATCCATGTGAATATTCAACTAGTATAATATACATGGTTAAGCTTCATTCTCATGTGATTATTTTTATGGCATTATTTATTCATCTTTTATTCTTGCCATATTATGCTCAAGTTTTTGTTCTAACGGAATGTTTTTTAGTAATTCACTATGAATTATTGTTTATATCATCTTATACCTTATTAATTACCCTCACTGAGCATCTGATCTCACCCCTTCCCTATGTTTTACATTTCCCCAGGTTATGAAGATGAATATTATGAATGACAGGCAGGGTTAATCTAAGAGTTTTTTGATGTTACAAATGGATTTTCTACATTGTTTTTCCTTTCAAGTTGTAATTTAATGTTCATGTATGTAATCTAGATTCCAAAACTAATAGAATGATCAGTCCTTTGGGATTCAAGTCTTGAATCTATGACAATGTAATAAAGTAAGGCACTGGCTTTGGGATACTAGAGAGGGGTTCTTTTTAGATGTTTACAAACATTTTTACTTTAGCAGCATTTATTTACTGACATTTTCTAGAAACATAGGAAAATGAGGTGTTTCTAAATAGATATTTTTATAAATGTATCCAAATTAATGACGTTTATAAATGTCTCTAATTCAAAACACTTAAAAACATCACTAATTTAACGACACCTCATTTAGTGAAATTTCTACAAAATGTTGGTAAATGAATTAGAGATGTTTTATAATTCCTATAATGCAAATAAACATTTCTAATTAGTGTTTTTTTATAGTGTGTGAATATAAATGGATTACATTCACCGAGAATAATAAAAACCTTAAAAGAAATATTAAGTCATAACACCTTCCATCACTTAATTCTAAACAAAGCCAATTGTATGAGGTTCTTTTTAGACCTAATTAAGGGTGCATCCTACTATTAGTGAGTTATTATGAGAGTGGTGTGCCGAATAAATTTAAGTTGGTAGAAAATAAGTATCTATAACCAGCTTGTTGTTGTTGGAGTTGGTGCCCTAGAACCAACTTCTATGTACTTTATGATAACATGTACTCATAGTTTTGAATATTAAAAAACTTCTTATCACATCATGATTATTCTTTTGTGTAACATAGTATGTGATAATGTCCCAAGAGTAGTTGTCACAATAAAAGGTCATAGCAGTTCCCCAATATGATGAGAACCCATAAGTGCTACAACACTATTCTTAAATATATGTTCTATAGCTGGATGATATCATTTGAGGGACAAAAATGATACAGGGTATCAGGGGTGTAGACTCATAGGACTTTGAGGCACCATCTCATGGTGTACACCCTTGGTAATATCTAATAGGATATTATGAGAACGAGACCCGCCAATAGGAAATCCACATTTATATGTGTTATTGGATATTCCTATCTACTAATGTTTGTATTGGTCATTATATTTTAAGATTATTATTAATTATTATTATGATTCGCTTAATTTGATGTATTGATGAAAACCGTGATGACAGATGTTTGTGGTGAGATAGGATATGTTGGGTTTGTCACGAGTAATATTGAATTAATGAATAATGTGAGAAATGATTTTTCCCTTTTGTTCTTTAAAATAATTTTATATCTTAATCCCTTTTATGGAAATTATATAGCCTAAATAAATCCTTTCCCATGGTGTACAATAAGCAAGGTCAATTTCCAGGAAGTCAAATAAAGAGACATTGAGCACATAGGTTAATGTCACCAACATGAAACCTACTTAATTTTAGATATCATGATAAAGGGATTATATTTCATAGTAAATATTCATATAAGGTATCATGCCATTGTAGCATTAACTTCTCTCTCTATGAGTGTCTTGGCGTGTTGCTAGATGCTAACCTTTGACTTTAGGTTGCTTCGCCTAATTCCACTGAAAAAGTGGCCTAGAGGTTCACACACTAAGTGTATCTATAATCTTAGTTAAATAATATATTATTATTTTCTATTAAAAAGTTGAATAAATATTATTCCCAAATGTGGTTTAATAATTATTCATGTATTTTTGATCGTAAATAAATATTTATTTTATATTTAGTGAATATAATATTTATAAATTTATTGGTGAATAATGTAGTGATATTTATTTAATAAATAAATAGTCATTATGCAAGGCCTGATAAATATTGTGGAGTACATGAGGACCAAGATTAATGGTCTGGTGAGAAATAATAAATATTGAATATTATTCGATTAAAAAATATTTAATTTAATTCGCAAGTTAAGAGTATCTCAAGAAATATTATTATTATTATTATTATTATTATTATTATTATTATTATTTGACATGGGGTTCCACAGGGATTAAATAAATAATAAAGGGCACTTGTGCAAATATTTTATTTTAACCCTAGTGATATATAAACCCAATTATATTATTTTCTCAATAATACAATTCATTTTCTTGGTTGTACACAACAGATTTGGATAATTATCTCAATCCCTAGAGATCTCCCTTCTCTAAGAACACTCCCAATAATGGAGAGTGATATTCCTTTGCCTCCCACTCTCGAGTCAAGAGAGATCTATGAGAACTCTTTGGAATTGGTTCTCGAGATGATCAAAGGCGGTTGTCACAAGTGGTAGGATATATTGTGCTAGAACTTGGAGATTCCTACATTGATATTCATAAATTTTTGGAACACATGTGGATCACTACTAGATGGAATATACTTTGATTCCTACAATGCAACAATGGAACAACATAGGTCTGGTGTCAGATCAATCAATGAAGAAATAATTCAATCAAGGTAATTCTTATTCAATTAAATTAATTATAAAAAAATATGTGATGATCCTCTATATTGGTTCTAGAGTTCTATCCCTTGTCTATATTCTTTGATTCAATTTTTTAGATCATGACGTTTATCATTTTGTAAATCTCGAATTGATCGTCGATCATGGAAAAAAGAAAAGTTGGGCATGACCCATCATACGCTTCCACTACACCCGAAACCTACAAGTGGTATCAAAGGTAGGTTACATAATTATTTATAGTTATTTAAATATTATTGATTGATTTTCGCATTTTAATTACTTTTTAAATTCAAGTTTAATCATTATTTTAATATAAATTATGATATCTGATTCTACCTCCTTTGTTTCTCATAGATCTAATTGAGACTATTAATTTTATAAATAAAATAAAATTGAGGAACTCATCCGGAGGTGCTGAACTTTCTATCTGCATAACACAGAAGTACACACTGTGTAATTTTGTTAAATGCATTAGGAATTAATTTGGAAATTAATTCAATGTGTGTGAATTGACGACACTCAGTGTAGTTAATTCTTACACCTCATATTGACCAGTATATCCTGGCGCACTATCAGCCGAAGTACACGCCGTGTAGCCCGCATACATAGTGAGTAGTCCCGTTGAGTCACAGACGGTCCATGTGTTTTATACACGGGCTACCTAACTGGTAACCATGTAACTCAGAGTCCACATGTCGTGTAGTCCCTTTTACACACTGACTACTCCATTTTTTTCAAGGTAAAATTTACATGCTAAGTCCCTAGATTTGTACCTCAGATAGATGGTGAGAGATGTTCACACCATGTAGCTCACTTGTACATGCCCTATTCTTATACCAAATTATACAGATTTAAAATTTATTTATTATACTATGTAAACATTGAGACATGTTCTTGTGTGTGGTCATTAAGTTGATAGGAAACACCATGTGATTGGTTTTTAATATATATATTTGTGTGTGTGTGTGTGTTTAATTAATATCTGTGTAGTGTTCAAATCTACATATCATGTTTGAGTTATATTACAGTTGTTACTGTATATGCATTGAAGCATAACATGTGACCAAAAAATCATGTAATTCATGTAATTATTAAGTTGATAGTACAATTCATGAAATTATGTGATAAGTCATGTATGCTATATATCAAAAAAGTAAAATTGTATACGAGTATAATACATATCAGGTGGATTCGTACGGGTATTCACCATGTTGTCTCTAAAGTACATTTAATTTACACAGTAAATTTTAAATAAATTTATAAAATTTGTTTAAAATTATGATGGATGATAATCTTAAGGAAATTTAGATGATAATTAAGATAAATGAATTGATTAATTAAGGATAATAATTAATTTATTCAAGCATTATTTATCTTAAATAAGAATGATTAAGAATTGAATGACAGTTTTATTAAATGCATAATTCTTTTCATGCATGTGTATGATCATGAGCATAGACCAAACCTTTGTATGGTATTGCTTTCATTTTTTTAAAAGGTTGGGGCTGGAGCCTCAATTTACTATTAAAGCAAAGACCTCTTTAGACTGGGTAGAGGGTGACCCATTACATAGCCTGAAGGCCCAAGGCCAAGTGGCCTGCATACAAGGCTAAAAAGCCCAATTTTTTGCCCAAAGGACCCTTCGATGAACAGTGCTGCTACAGTACCCACACTGCTACAGTACTACCACCGCTACAGTACCTGCTACAGTACTCGGGAATTCTACCCTGCCTGGATTTGATCCTGGGTCTTTTGGATGCCAAGAAGGAGCCTGAACCACTAGGGTACATGCTCGTTGGCATGGTATTGGTTTCATTTAATTTATTATTAAATTAAATTATTAAAATGCATTCCTTTTCTCCTCTTATTATTTAGGGCCATCATTCCCATGGTTTCTTTTATGTAAACCCTTTTCCCTCACCTACATGTGATTAAAAGCATATGTAATGGATGGATCTCACAATCTAGTGGAGACGGTTCAAGATTAGAGCTCAGGAGAAACCAATCTAAGAGAGATACATTGGTGGATAGATGGAAAGATACAACATGAACTTAATTGGTTCTTGGTGTTTTCTCCCTAGGTCAATTATTAGTTTATCAATCGCTAGATAAACTAACCATTAGTAAACTCTAATGATCATACCACTTTATTATTTTATTTTTGTCAAGTTTCATGGTTATTTCGTTGTGGATATTTTTTTGCAATCATATAATTTAATAAAACTAACAATCATGCAAGGTAGAACTAAAATAAATTGGCTAATGAGTAAATATTATCTAAGACATAGTTAATCACTTAATTAAGTCCACTTAATATTAACAAGTATATAATAAATATAATAATTGTAAATTTATGCATAAAAGGATAAAATTCCTCAATTATATATATTAAGTCGGTATAGCCTTCCACTACTTCAGTTAAAATCGAACCATAATTCAAAGTGCTTGACCATCCAAAGTTGGGGTGATTTCAATTATTGAGGAATTATAACTTAAAGTTTTGGGTTGAATTAACTTATTTCACATCAAGGATCTACTTCCAAAGCAAGACTTGGTGAAACCGAAAGGAAAAGGTTGAGGAAATCAAATTTAAGGATTTTAGGATTTGGGAGTCCACTCAACGGATCAAGGAACTATGAGTTAATGTATTTGGAATTTGGAATGCCTACCTAAAACCATTCAAGTTGCTTGACCAAAAAAATTTGGGGTAATGATAAGGGTAATATGGATCCTTGCCACTAGGATGTCCAAGTAACAAGATATTTTTAAACCAATGATGAGAACTATAGGGTTTTGATAAAATAGTGGGGGACTAATAAATAAAATATTTATTTATTTGACTAAATTTTATTAGATAAAGTAATAAAAATTTTCTTATTTTATTTTTAGAAACATCAATAAAATGACATCAATCATATCATTTCGATCCATACTTGAGAAGTAAAACCTTCTCACTAACACAAATTCCCAAGAATGGAAAAGGTGTATACACATCATCCTTCGTTGTAAAAGGAAATTATATGTTTTGGAAGAACCTTTTCCTAAAGTTCTTGGAAATGAGGCTAGTGATGAAGAGTTATCTCTCAATGAGAAACATTTGAATAATTCCACAAATTTTCAATGTTTTATGCTATCATCTATGCACAATGATATTTTGAAGCAACATGAGGACATGGATGCATATAAAATGATGTATCACCTTAGGGATCTCTATCAAGTGAAGGTGAGACAAGATAGGTATGATATATCCAATTCTTTACTCACAACTAATCTTGGAGAGTCTACACTAGTTGGGCCTCATGTAGTCAATCTTATTGGATACATTGAATTGTTATACATCTTAGGGATTAAATTCTCAGATGAGTTGTATACAGATCTCATACTTTCATCACTTCCAAAGACCTTATCCAGTTTTATTGTTAATTAAAACATGAGAAATAATGAGAAGAGTCTTTAAAAACTTATTACTTTGATTCTCCAAGTGGATAAGGAAATGGGGTGTGATAAACCTATTGTCCTTATGGTGAATAAGAAAAGTAAGAATAAGGAAAAGGGGACCAAGACCTATAAATAGTCTAAATATCCTAAGCACCATCCTTCCAAGAAGAGGAAGATCCAAAGATAAGGTAAGAAAAAGGAGGTAGTTTGTTTTTTATATGGTAAGTTAGGCCACTGAAAGATGAACTTCACCTAGAAACTAGGGAAATCTAAATGTGCATTCATTATTGAGTTTAATATTTACATATCTACACATTGGGTATTAGATACAGCTTGTGGAACTCACATCTATATCCAAATACAGAAACCAAGTAGATTTCGAAAGATTGCTAGAGGAGTGGTGGATCTAATAGATGTTAATGGTGTGAGGCTAGATGTTATGTCCATTGCTGACTACCACATTCTGTTTCCAATGGGAATGATTTTGGTTTTAAAAGATTGTTATTATGTACCTACGGTTACCAGGAACATAATTTTTTTATCATACCTAGATGTAGATAGGTTTACTTTCAAGTTTTTAAATAAAGTTGTTTCTTTAATAAGGAAAACATATTTTATGGTATGGAACATTTAAATAGTGGTCATTGTATATTAAATTATGAAAACCAAGTGTTGTAAATTAATAATGAATCATGTTCACATGACTCATATAACACCCAACTTTGGAATCACTGTCTTCGTCATGTAAATGAGAAGAGTTTGACAAATCTATGTCAATATGGTTATTTAGACTCATCTAATAAAAAACTACTTGAAATATGTCATGCTTGTTTACAAGGAAATATTACCAAACCACCATTTGGTGGATAGGGTGAAAGGGCCATAGAGCTTCTAGGATTGGTACACATTGATGTGTGTGGACCATTTTTAGTAGAATATAGAGGTGGATATTCTTAATTCATAACTTTTACTGATGACTTGAGTATATATGGATATATCTACTTGAAGAGGTATAAGTTTGAGTCCTTTGAGAAATTAAAGTAATTCAAGAATGAAATAGAGAATCAGTTTGGAAAGAAGATAAAGAATCTTTAATTGGATCAAGGTGGTGAATATCTTAACCAAGAGTTCATAAACATTCTAAAGGATTTTATGAGTCTATCTCAACTCACTCCACCTTACACACCACAATGAAATTGTGTTAGTGAAAGGAGAAACTATTCCTTTTTAGGAATGGTAAGGTTGATGATGATTCATGTAGATCTTCCATTATTCTTTTGGGGATATGCATTACAAACTGATACGTACACATTAAACTGATTACCAACTAAAGTAGCAAATGGAATTCCCTTTAAGATATGGAGTGGAAATAAACCCACTTTTTCACACACACGTGTATGGTTTTGCGATGAATTTGTTAAGGTCTTCTCAGGAAACAAACTATCATCCTGGGGCACAAAGTATATCTTTATAGAATATCCCAAGGAAACAAAGGGACACTACCTATAAAACACCTCATACAAGAAAGTGATTGTATCCAGAAAAGTCATCATTCTTGATAGGGAGCACATCCTCAAAAAATATAGTGTGATAAATATTGAATTTGATGAAGTTGATTCTCAAGATACACAAGAGTTGGTACAAGAATAGATTCCATAGGTCACTATAGAAGAAGTAGTTCTTGAAACAAAAGTACTACGTAGGAGCATAAGAGAGGTAAGACATCCAGAGAGATATGGTTTTATAGTCACCAAATATGTTGAATCTTTATTGGTTGACAATGATGAACCTGTCTCCCATAAGGAATAAGTAGGGAGATCAAAAGATGCAAGATGAAAAGAAACCATGAATTATGAAATGGATTCCATGTATCAGAACCAAGTTTGGCTTCTGTTTGATGCACCAGTTGATGTAAATTCCATTGGATGAAAATGGTTATTCAAGAGGAAACTGGACATGTAAGGTAAAATAAATACCTATAAAGTAAGGATGGCATCTAAAGGGTTTAAACAACATCAAGGATTTGACTATTATGAAACCTTTTCACTAGTTCCCATGTTTAAATCCATCAGAATTGTACTTGATATAACATCTTACCATGACTATGAGATTTGAAAGATGAATGTCAAAATTATATTCCTTAATGGGAACCTTTAGGAAGATGTCTATATGAAACAAATAGATGGGTTTGTGACTCTAGGTGATTCTAATAAAATTTACAAGTTATAGAGATCCATTTATGGATTGAAGCAAGCATCCAGGTCATGGAACATTCATTTTGATGAATCTATAAAATAATTTGGTTTCATTAAGAATGAATGTGATCTGTGTGTTTACAATATGTTTAGTGGAAATGTGGTCATTGTCCTAGTAGTATATGTTGATGATATATCACTTATTAAAAACAACATACCAGTCTTACAGTCTATTAAGGACTGGTTAAACAAGTGTTTCTCCATAAAGGACTTAGGTGAAGTAGCCTATATTCTAGGGATCAAGATAATTTGTGATATATCTAAGAGTATTATTTGACTAAGTCAAAGTACATATATTTTATAGATACTAAAGAGATTTAGTATGGAACAGTCCAAGAGGGGTTTAGAACTAGTGTCACATGATTTAAATCTTTTTAAGAAAATGTTTCCTCAAAAATAATAAGAGAAAGAGATAATGAGAAAGATATCATATGCTTTAGTGATAAGATCAATCATGTATCCCATGTTATATACTATAATTGATGTTGTCTATGCATTGATCATGGTAGGAAGATATCAATAAGATCTAGTATAACAAAATTGGAATGTTATTAAGGATATCCTGAAGTATCTGAGAAGAACTAAGGACATGTTCATAGTGCATGGAGGAGATGAGGAGATAGTCATCAGGGGTTATACTGATGATAGTTTTTAGACATATCAGAATGATCTGAAGTCATGATTGGGATATGTTTTTTGTCTCAACAAAGGAGTTGTGAGCTGGAAGAGTTCAAATTATCCAGTTGTCGCTAATTATACAGTGGAGTCTAAGTATATAGAGGATTTTGATGCATCCAATAAATCCATTTTGATTCTAAATTTTATCCAGGATCTTTATGTGGTACCTATAAATAAATACTCTATCCCATTATATTCTGATAATATTGTAGTGTTGTACATTTCAAAAGAGACGTGGTCACACCAATGGACAAAGAACATACAACATAAGTATCACCTCTTGAGGTATTTTCATCATAGGGGTGAAGTTGTAGTAAGAAAAGTTCCCACATAAGATAACTTCACAGAACCCTTGACTAAAGTCCTATCTCATTATAATCATGAGTATCATGTGAGAGCTAGAAGATTGAAGGTTGTTAGTAGTTGGCTATAATGAAAATGAGAGTTTGTTAGATTCGGTGTCATAGAACCAACTTCTGTGTACTTTATGATAACATGTATTCATAGTTTTGAATATTAATAAACTTATTATCACATCATGATTATTATTATTCATAATACAGTATGTGATAATGTATCAAGAGTAGCTATCACTCTAAAAAATCATAGCAGTTATCTGCTATGATAACCCAAAAGTGTTATGACACTATTCTTAAATATATGTTCTATAGATGGATGATATCATTTGAGGTACAAAAATGATACCTACTATCAGGGGTGGAGACTCATAGGATTTTGAGGAACCTTCTCATAATGTACTCCCTTATTAATATCTAGTAGTATATTATGAGAATGAGACCTGCCAGTAGGAAATCCACATTTATATGTGTCATTGGATGTTCCTATCTGTGAATGTGTGTATTGGACCATAGAATTTAATATTATTATTAATGAGTATTATAAGTCTCATAATTTTATGTATTGATGAAATTCATGATGACATATGTTCATGGAAAGGTAGAATACATTGGGTGTGTCACAAGTAATATTGCATTAATGAATAATGTGAGAAAGGATGTGTCACTTCCATTCTTTAATGGAAGTTGATATCTCAGGACCTTTGATGAAAATGATATAGCCTAAATAAATATGTATCCATGGTGTACAATAGGCATGTTCAATTTTAAAGAAGTCAAAGAAAGGTACATTGAGCACATACGTTAATGGAACCAGTATTCAACCTTCTTAATTTGAGATATCATGATAAAGGGATTATATTACACAGTAAGCATTCATATGAGGTATCATATTGTTGCATCATTAACTTATTTCTCTATGGGTTCCTTAGAGTGTTTCTAGATTCTAACCTTGAAATTTAGGCTGATTGATGTTTTTAATATTTTCATGTCTTATTATATACTCCCTTTACTGAATTTATATGAAATGTGCATAATTTGTGTGAAATATTAATGTTTTAATATTAAGTATAATTTTTGAGCATTTTTAGAAGTAGTCCAATTGAGTCAGTTTACCATTTTATTTATAAATCTCACCCTACTGATCCGAATTGTGTGGTTCCTGTTTTTTAGGATTCCGAATTCAATATAAAACATTTCATTAGAAGGGATCATGGGCCAATTCTTCCATTTGAAGGATCACATTTACCACACAAGATGACCTACAAAATCTGTGAACAAACTGGACCAGCCTTGAATATTGATTTACTGGGATCAATACAGAAGTCCAAAAACATTAACTCTACACCATAATTCGGGGGACACTACATGTCATCTTGTATAAAAATTTCAAGGCCCAAATACAAGGAAAAGGGGACCAAATGAAGCTTTGAATTCCAGCCCACCATTCTGTCTGAGAAATAAAATCAGTATAGTATTCATAACATATCTCATTGTGTATGCATCACATCGAGCTTATATTTTTCAGTGTGAAAGAGGAGATATAGGTGGCCTACATTGTTGAAGAAGTCATTCGGATTTTAAGGCATCTTCCTATTCCAAAATCCATTCACATTTTGGCCATCGAAAAAGAATGGATATAAATGGACAGTTCACATTTGTTTAATAAAACCTCCATAACTTTGGATCCACTTGTCCAAATTCCTCCAAATTTTGAAAGTAGTCGGCCAACTGTATTATCTACAACTTTTAAGAAGGAGATATTTGGAGATTCGGATGTCTGTATAGCCAACCTGGCGATTCATGTGGAAGGACAGATTGGGAATGAAAATAGTCCACTCCTTGGGCTATAAATACTCTCCCCTTCTCTCCTTGAGAGGGGTTGGAATTTCAGAAGAGAGGATAATATATTGGCATGAAAAAAGCCTTGAAAAAGGCTTGGGAGGACCTTCCATACTCAAGTTTTCACTTGAGAGGCCTTTCCTCTTCTCTTTGTTTTCACTTACTTTCGTTTTCTTCATTTTTGTAATCTTGTAAGTCTCTTTGTTTGTAATTCTGTTTTAATGCAAGTTTCTTCTTCAATATATCTTATTCTTCTCCACCTTATGTAGTTTAATATTAATGTTCTTAACATAGTTTAAATTCAATTTAATCCTTTTCTCTTATTTTTCTTCCTCATTCAATCGAAAATCCGTTTTTAATTATCATCATTGTTCATGTGTGTGTGTTCGACATACCACTCTTTTCTAATCCCTTTCTTTTTCTTCTATTCTTAATTTATCATCATAATTATTATAACCAGAATATTAAAAACCCAAATGGCTGAGTAAATATATCATTATGGTGAGTTATAATTTAGGGATGTTAAGTGATTGAGAGTATTTTCTCGATGAGTATTTGTTAATTTAACATTGTGTATGTTGGACTTAATATGTCATGGATTAATGACATATTTTGTTTAGCATGTGGTTTCCATGGATTATTGGAACCACAAATACACTACCATAAACATGTACTGATTGAGTTTAGAATCCTAATAAATTTAAGGCTTGTATTAAATCTTTAACACTTAGGAATTCTAATCAGAAGTGGGTGTTAATTTAAATGCAATATAAAGCAAAGCTCAAGGATATCACAAGCTTAACTACCTAATGATGAACTCACCCCAATATTTATCAATTTGTTAAATCAATTATATACAATCAATCATTTAAATTAAGCTCTGAAAACAAACCCCCTAATCAAAATACAATCAACTAAAAGCAAACGACTATTTCAAAGTATCATCGCCAAGGATTTGACCCGAGTGTTGCTATACACATTAGCAGAGCACCGGAACATTGACCGGTCGATAGGCGAAAATCGACCGTACATTTCAAATGGCGCCATTTCTGGGTATGGTGCTTTAAGTAGTCATTAGTGTCTGGTTATTGTAAAAAAAACACACAAAAAAACAAATTTAAAAAAAATTGAAAAAAACACAAAGAAAAACCCGTCTTCTCATAAAAATCATAAACGGAAAAAATACAAAGAAAAACCCATCTTCCTCTTTATTCCAACATCTCTCTGAATGCCCCGTAGCCTTCCAAACAATCCCTCGGATTTGTTTGACCCTGAAATTGAGCGAACACTTTTCCAACTTAGGAGGAACATAAGAGATAATAAAATAATTCAAGAACCAGTCCTTGTCCAACCAATTGAATTAGATATGGCCAATCCTAGGGAACAAACACTTAAATAACTTGTTTCCCCTGATATGAATTACCAACCTCTTGGTATTCAATAGTCAAACATAGAGGCTGACTTCGAACTCAAGTCGGGTTTGATTCATCTTCTTCCTCATTTCCACGGGCTAACCGGTGAGGATCCACATCTCCACCTTAAAGAGTTCCAAGTAGTGTGCTCTACCCTGAAGCCTCAAGGGGTTTCTGAAGAACAAATCAAGCTTTGAGCATTCCCTTTCTCCCTAGCTGACACTGTTAAGTCATGACTATACTACCTTCCTCCTGGTTCCATAACCACATGGAATTACATGAAGCGACTCTTCTTAGATAAATTCTTTCCTGCTTCTCGTACTGCTTCTATCCGAAAGGAAATAAGTGGTATCCGTCAGTTCCCAAGTGAATCACTCCATGAGTACTGGGAGAGGTTCAAAAAGATTTTTTCAACCTGCCCACACCATCAAATCCCTGACCAACTCTTGATCCAATACTTCTATGAGGGGTTATTGGCTATGGAGAGAACTCTCATTGATGCCGCAAGTGGCGGTGCTCTGGTTGATAAAACTCCTACAGCAGCAAGAGATCTCATAAGTAACATGGATGAAAACACAAAACAATTCCATAATCGAGTACATGCTCAAGTCAAACAAGCTCAAGATAATCAATCAATTGAGCCGAACAAGATGACCGAGTGGATGAGTGAACTTACACGTCTTGTGCGACAGCTAGATGTGGCTACCAAATCCCCAACCTCGTCTTCTCCGTAATCAGTGTTTCCTGGACCTATCAAAAACTATGGAATCTACAACTCTCCATATCATCCAACTAACACATGTCCACAACTTCAAGAGGATCAATCTGATTCATTTGGACCAATGGAGCTCAATGCAGCATATGCTCAGCGGAACACCAACCCTCAACTATCAGGTCAGTTTTTTAGAAACTTCAACCAACCTCACTCTGAGGCCTTCTCTTCTTCCTATAACCAAGGCCTTAGGTATGGTAATCCCATATCTCATCCCCCTCAATTCCCTCCTCAAAACCGAAACCAATTCCAATATGGTCAAGGTGTTGGTAACTTCCAACAACCTTATCCTTTTCTTCTTCAACCTCAAAGGAACAATCCTCCTCCTGGATTCCATTATCCTAGTGAGCCTTCTCAATCCCAAAACCAATACAATCGCTTTCCCAAGAACCAAAATCAAGGCAATCCCAATCTGGGACAAGCCTCTTCTTCCAAGAAACCATGGGAAAGTTCTGTTGAAGATCTTGCCTCCTTCACCCGTTCTAGTCTTAAGAACATTGAAACCCAAATCGGTCAACTTGCATCCCACCTTAGTCAGCAGCAGCCATCCAATTCTTCCCAACTCCCAGCTCAACCATTACCCAACCCCAAGGGTAATGTAAGTGAAATTTCACTTAGATCAAGAAAGAAACTTGCTATGCCTCAAGATAAATCCTCAAACCCTCCTTTGAATGTTGACCTCGAAAACAAAAATAAAAAGAAACTTGAAAAAGAACCTGAATCCATTCCCTCACCTCCTTCCATTCCACTTAGGAATCCAATTCCTTTTCCTTAAGCTATTTCTAAACAAAGGAAGTCCTTTGAACCTGATCCTGAAATGCTCGACATGTTTAGACGTGTTGAAGTCAAAATTCCCCTCTTAGATGCCATAAAACAAATTCCTAAGTATTCCAAGTTTCTCAAGGAGTTGTGTACCCACAAGAGGCAACTTAGGACCTTCGAAAATGTTTCCACCCAGCAATCTATTCCCATAAAGTGCAAAGATCCAGGGACCTTTATGGTTCCATGCCAAATTGGATGTTCGAACTTTGATGATGCACTCATAGACCTAGGAGCCTCAATTAATGTCATGCCCAAATCCATATTATCCATCCTTAGTCTAGGTCCCTTACATACAACAGGTGTTTTCATTCAGTTAGCCAATTGAAGAACAGCCAGTCCTGAGGGAATAATTGAGGATGTCCTTGTCTGAGACAATGATCTTATCTTCCCTGCTGATTTCTATGTTCTTGACATGGAAGGTGAGACGAACTCTTCTCGATCTCCCCTAATTATAGGAAGACCATTCCTCATGATTGCGGGAACCAAGATTGATGTCCATTCAGGCATCTTATCCATGGAATTAGGTGACCAACTGGTCAAGTTCAACATTTTCCAAGTCATGTGATACCCATCTGAGGATCACTCTGCATTCTCAATCCATGATTCTGAGGACACTTCTAAGAGTCAATAGAACCCCAATCCACCATGTTCTTCATTTTCTAATGACAAAGGATCTTGTGAAATTTGCACCATGATTAACCAAGTCATAAATGGTGAAGTTGATGTGGACCTATCATTCATAGACTCCGTCAATCTAGAAGAACTTTAAAACTCTCTTGAATCCCACATCAACTCTGATATCTACTGCTCCACCTTGGATAGTATTAAGGAGAATGAATCTGAAGCAACTGAACTCCCTTCATCCATTCCCAAGATGTCTAACCCACAAATAAAAGATGATAATGATCTAAAACCTCTTCCTAAAAACCTGAAATATGCATTCCTTTTCCATGATCACTCTTATCTTGTCATTATCTCTTCTTCACTTACCGAAACTGAGGATTCCAAAATTGTTCAAGTGTTAGAGGAAAACAAAAAGGCCTTAGGGTGGACCCTAGATGACATACCAGGAATCAACCCTGCCCTTTGCATGCATCACATCAATCTTGAAGAATCATCCAAACCAATTAGACAACCACAAAGAAGACTCAATCCACTCATACTTGAGGTAGTTAGGGAAGAGATCACCAAGCTTCTTCAAGCTGGTATTATCTACCCAATTTCTGATAGTGAATGGGTTAGTCCAATTCAAGTTGTACCAAAGAAGGGTGGGATAACTGTTGTCACAAATGAACATGGGGAGGTAGTCACAACTCGAGTGAAGAACAAATGGCGTGTATGCATCGATTATCGAAAATTGAATGATGAAACACAAAAAGATCACTACCCTCTTCCATTCCTTGATCAAATGCTAGAAATATTAGACAGAAAGTCACACTATTTCTTTCTTGATGGATACACCGACTATTTTCAAATCCCAATCTCACCTCGGGACCAAGAAAAGACTACTTTCACATGCCCCTTTGGAACATATGCATATAAAAGAATGCCTTTTGGCCTTTGCAATGCTCCTGCAACATTCCAGAGGTGTATGATGAGTATCTTTTCTGAATTCATTGAACACTGCATGGAAGTCTTCATGGATGACTTCATCATTTATGGTGAGTCAATTGAATCCTGTTTGAATTCACTCTCTCTTATCCTCCAAAAGTGTGTCAAGTGCAACCTTGTGTTAAATTTTGAAAAATGTCACTTCATGGTTGAAAATGGGATTGTTCTAGGGCTCCTAGTTTCAAAAGATGGTATTGAAGTCGATCCTACCAAAATCAAAGTGATCCAATCACTTCTGGAACCCACTTCTGTTCAAGACATCTGTTCATTCCTTGGTCATGCCGGTTTCTATCAGAGATTCATCCATGACTTCAGTAAAATTTCCCTCCCACTCACTCGTTTACTCCAAAATGATGTCACTTTCCATTTTGATGAGGTTTTCAAGAGATCCTTCATTGAACTCAAAAATACTCTTACATCTACCCCGATAATCCAACCCCCAGATTGGTCCTTACCCTTTGAGTTAATGTGTGATGCTTCTGATAGAGACGTTGGGGCTATTCTTGGTCAAAGAAGAGAAAAAATCCCTCATGTCATCTATTATGCCTCAAAAACATTGGATGAAACTCAATCTCACTACACTGTGACTAAAAAGGAACTTCTAGCAGTGCTTTTTTCCTTAGATAAATTCTGGTCCTATCTCTTAGGTGTCAAAATCATCATCTTCACAAACCATTCTCCTATTAAGTTCTTACTCAAGAAAAGTGATTCCAAACTGAGGCTAATAAGATGGATCCTAATGCTCCAAGAGTTTGACCTTGAAATCAAAGATAGAACTGGAAAAGAAAACCATGTGGCTGATCACTTGATTAGAATTTCTAATTCTTCTCATTCAAAAATTATTGATCCTGAATTCCCCCATTTAGAACCTTTCGTCTCTCACTCCAAAATTACAATGGTATGCCCCAATTGTAAATTACTTGGTTTCTGGGTTTTTTCCCGAAAAGTTTTCAAAAGAACAAAAAATGAAGTTGAAAAGTGATTCAAAATACTAGTTTTGGGAAGAAAATAAACTTTGGAAAACTGGGGCAGACATGGTAATTAGGATATGTGTTGATGAAAATGATCATTCTTCCATCTTAGAATTCTGTCACTCACTTCCCGGAGGTGGCCACTTTGGACCACAAAGGACCTCCCGAAATGTCCTAGACTCTGGATTCTTCTAGCCTTCACTCTTCAAGGAATCACATGAGTTCTGTCAATCATGTCCCACTTTCCAAAAGTTCGGCACAATCTATAAAAGAAATAAAATGCCCCAAAAGCCCTTAATCTTTTGTGAAATCTTCAATGTTTGGGGCATCGATTTCATGGGACCATTTCCCCCTTACAATGGATTATCATACATCATTATTGCGGTTGATTATGTTTATAGGTGGTTCGAGGCCCAACCCACTAGAAAGGATGATTCACATACTATTAGTGAGTTCCTAAAGACCCACATATTCAAAATATTTGTCACACCACATGCCTTGATCAGTGACTTAGGAACCCATTTTTGTAATAGAACCATGGAAGATCTTCTGAAAAAGAATGGGGTTGTTCATAAAACTTCAACTGCATATCACCCCCAAACAAATTTAATGGATGAACTTTCTAATAGAGAAGTGAAAATAGTGCTTGAGAGAATTGTAAAACCCACTAGAAAAGACTGACCTGAAAGACATGGTGAAGCACTTTGGGCTTATCGAACTACCTATAAAACACCCATTGGGATGTCTCCTTTTAGGCTAGTTTTTGGTAAAGCATGTCATCTACCAGTTGAAATCCAACATAAGTCTTTTTGGTCTATGAAAACCTGTAATTTTGATTGTGAAAAATCTGGTGAAGAAAGATTGTTGCAATTGGCTGAACTGGAGGAGCTTCGACTTGAATCCTATGATAATTCCAATCTGTACAAAGAGAAGGCTAAGGTACTCCATGACAGACACATCCTGAGAAAGGTATTTCATGAAGGTGAAAAGGTAATGATCTTCAATTCTCGATTCCTACTTCACCCAGGTAAGCTTAATTCTCGTTAGGAAGGTCCTTTTTTTAATACTAATGTTTACCCATTTGGTTCAGTGCAAGTCCAAGACCCCTCTTCCAAAAGGAAATTCACGGTTAATGGACATCGGTTAAAGAATCACTATGAGAGGACACACAATCCTAGATCATCATCTACTTCCATTGGTTACCCAACTTCTCCAGTCAACCCACCACCGGATGGAGACGACGACCCATCAAATCTAAACCAGGGCGCACCTCTTTCCCTTTAACTCTCTCTCTATCTCTTCCTCTCTCTACCTCTTTCTTCTTTTTCCTCTCTCTTTAATTTTTTTTACCACTTTCTTTATCAAAACCTTTCTTTTTAACTTTCTCTTTTGTGTGGGTGTATCTTTATAAAAAATATATATATAAAAACCTAAAAAACTAAAAAAAACCAAGAAAACAATCACTTAAAAAAATACAAAAAATTAAAGAGTCATGCTTACTCACCATTGAGTTTTGAAATTTTGTCCAACCATTTTGGGGAGTTAACAGGCATGTTTTCATCTCAAAAATTTTGTATTTTCATCATGACTTTGGATAAAGAATTTTGTGTCAAAATTAACAAATTTGAATGCTCAATTTTTGATTTCGAAAATACTTTTCCCGAACCGTGAGGAACAACATTTGCTTTCATGCCAAGGCCACCTATGGCCATCTTTTAAAAATGTGTGTTTTCACCCCCATTTGTGAGTCTTGATTTTGTGGACCTTTGAGCTTAATTTCCTACCTTAGTGTGCATTAATATGATAGAGGCATTTTCTGAACCACATGAGAATCGCAATAGCCAAATAGCCTCCCATTTCCCTTACATTAATCATCCTTTTGAAAGCCCCTTCGAGCCTATGAAAACCTTTTCTTTGATAGCCACATTACAAGCCCAATACCTTTTCCCACCCAATATCAACATGGATTTTCATTGCATATTTTTTTTTGAAATTTAAGTGTGGGGGGAATGAATTTTATTTTTTGGGTACCCTATTATTGATTTTCAACGAGTTATCATCTGCTTGAGGGAAAGAATCCATTTTAGTGTGGGGGAGAGGTTGTCATTAAGTGTGTTTTGGGGAATGTAATGTACTTTAATTTATGGAATTTTGTAAATGTTATTGAAAAGTGTTCAAAAAAATCAATAAAAAAATAATAAAAAATCAATAAAAAAAATGAAAAAATGGGTTATGTCTTGGGTAGTTCAAAAATAACTCTTCCTCAACCTTTGATATTGTTATAACTATTAAAATTAGTGTCGTGAGAAGATCAATCATGGGTTGGGTTATGAGTGTGAGATCTTTTCCAAGTTCAACTTTCGAAAAAAAAGAAGAAAAAAAAGAAAAAAAGGAACACTTGCATTATATTCTTTTTGGGAGAAGTTTTTTGTTTTTTAAATATTACATCTTCTCATTACCTTCATATTTTCTTCCTCTATTGTTTCTTTCTTCACACAATCATTCCCTTGTAAATATGTGTTTTCATTTCCTTCCATGTTTTATTTCATAAAATTTGTGCATTGCTTTTCCCATGTTGGTATTTTACCCCTCTTTCCACTCTTTTGAATACAATATTCCTACCATCCCATAGCTACAGAAAAACCCCTAAAAAGACTTCTTGATTCTTGTGCACTTTGGATAGGTATTTTAAGATGAGATCTCTTTTTAAACTCTAAGATTTTCACTTTTGTTTGATGAAAGAGTGAACCTCCACAAATGAATTTTATCATCTTGAGAGGTGTGAGTTTAGAGTGTCCACATTTTCCATTTCTAAATTTGAGCATGAAAAAAATGAATTAGTTTTGTAACATTTCTTCTGTAACAACTTGTTGTGGAATTCAAAATGGATGAGTGAAATAGTCTCAACCTCCCCTGATTGGAGAAAACAAAATTTTAATATTTGTTGGTGAGTGAAAATGATTTTGTTATGTTTTTATATTTGTTGAACATGAGGACATGCACAATACTAAGTGTGGGGGAGTTGATGTTTTTAATATTTTCATGTCTTATTATATACTCCCTTTACTGAATTTATATGAAATGTGCATAATTTGTGTGAAATATTAATGTTTTAATATTAAGTATAATTTTTGAGCATTTTTAGAAGTAGTCCAATTGAGTTAGTTTACCATTTTATTTATAAATCTCACTATACTGATCCAAATTGTGTGGTTACTGTTTTTTAGGATTCCTAATTCAATATAAAACATTTCATTATAAGGGATCATGGGCCAATTATGCCATTTGAAGGATCACATTTACCACACAAGATGACCTACATAATCTGTGAACAAACCGGACCAGCCTTGAAGATTGATTTACTGGGCTCAATCCAAAAGTCCAAAAACATTAAATATCCATAATAAATTGGGGGACACTAAATTTCATCTTGGATAAAAATTTCAAGGCCCAAATCCAAGGACAATGGGCCCAAATGAAGCTTTGAAGTCCAGCCTACCATTCTGTCTGAGAAATAAAATCAGTATAGTATTCATGACATATCTCATGATTTAAGCATAAAATAGAGCTGATATTTTTCAGTGTTAAATAGGAGATATAGGTTCCGACTTTGTCGAAGAAGTAATTCATATTTGAAGGCATCTTCCTATTCCAAAATCCATTCACATTTTGGACATCGAAAAAGCATGGATAGAAATGGACAGTTCACCTTTGTTTAATAAAACCTCCATAACTTTGGATCCACTTGTCCAAATGCCTCCAAATTTTGACAGTAGTCAGACAACTTTATTATCTAAAACTTTTAATAATGATATATTTGAAGATTTGGATTTATGAATAGACAACCTGGCGATTCAAGTGGAAAGACAGATTGGGAATGGAAACAGTCCACTCCTTGGGCTATAAATACTCTCCCCTTCTCTCCTTGAAAGGGGTTGGAATTTCAGAAGAGAGGATAACATATTGGCACAACCAAAGACTTTCCAAAGTCTTGGGAGGACCTTCCATACTCAAGTTTTCACTTTATAGACCTTTCCTCTTCTCTTTGTTTTCACTTACTTTTGTTTTCTTCGTTTTTGTAATCTTGTAAGTCTCTTTGTTTGTGATTCTGTTTTAATGCAAGTTTCTTCTTCAATATATCTTATTCTTCTCCAACTTTTGTAGTTTAATATTAATTTTCTTAACATAGTTTAAATTCAGTTGAATCCCCTTCCCTTATTTTTCTTCCTCATTCAATCAAAAATCCGTTTTTAATTATCATCATTGTTCGTGTGTGTGCGTTCGACGTACCACTCTTTTCTAATCCCTTTCTTTTTATTCTATTCTTAATTTATCATCATAATTATTATAACCAGAATATTAAAAACCCAAATGGATGAGTAAATATCTCATTGGGGTGAGTTATAATTTAGGTATGTTAAGTGATTGAGAGTATTTTCTTGATGAGTATTCGTTAATTTAACATTGTGTGTGTTGGACTTTATATGTCATGGATTAATGACATATTTTGTTTAGCATGTGGTTTCCATGGATTATTGGAACCAAAAATACACTACCATAAACATGTACTGATTGAGATTAGAATCCTAATAAATTTAAGGCTTAGATTAAAGCTTTAACACTTAGTAATTCTAATCAACGTTAACTTGTGAAGTGAGTGTTAATTTAAATGCAATATAAAGCAAAGCTCAAGGATATCACAAGCTTAACTACCTAATGATGAAATCACCCCGATATTTATCAATTTGTTAAATCAATTATATATAATCAATCATTTCAATTAATCTCTGCAAACAAACCCCCCTAATCAAAATACATTCAACTAAAAACAAACGATTATTTCAAAGTATCATCGCCGAGGATTCGACCCAAGTGCTGCTATACACATTAGCAGAGCACTGGAACTTTGACCAGTCGATAGGCGACAATCGGACGTGCATTTCACTACTTTGCCTAATTTCACTGAGAAATAGGCCTAGAGGGCCACACACTAAGTGTATCCAAAATCTCAGTTAAATAATATATTATTATTTATTATTTAACAAGTTGGATAAATATTATTCTCGAATGTGGTTTAATAATTATTCATATATGCTTAATCACATATAAATATTTATTTTCTATTTGTTGAATATGATATTTATATATTTATTAGAGAATAATGTGGTGGTATTTATTTAATAAATAAATATTCATTATACAAGTCCCAATAAATATTGTGGAGGAATGGTGGACTGAGTTTAATAGTCTGGTGAGAAATAATAAATAATAAATATTATTTGATTAAATAATATTTAATTTAATTCACAGGTTAACTGCATGTCGAGAAATGGTATCATTATTATTATTATTATTTTACATGGGGTTTTGAAGGGATTAAATAAATAATAAAGGGTGCTTGTGAAATTATTTTATTTTAACCCCCTAACGATATATAAACCCAATTATATTATTTTCTCAATAAGCCAATTAATTTTTTTGGTTGCGCATAATGTATTTAGAGAATTCTCTCAATCCCTAGATATATCCCTTCTCTAATAAAACTCCAAAGAATGGAGAGCGATCTTCCTCCACCTCCCATTCTCAATTCAAGAGAGATCCACGAGAATGCTTCGAAATTTGTTATCAAGGTAATCAAAGGTTGATGATGCAAGCTCTAGGATCTATCATTCCAACACCTGAAGATTCCAATAGTGATGTTTAGAGATTTTTGGAACACATGTGGATTACTATTAGAGTAAATATACTTTGATTCCTACAATGAAACGACAGAACAATGCGGATCTGTTGTTAGATCCATCAACAAAGAAATAATTCCATCAAGGTAATTCTTATTTAATTAAATTAATTATAAATAATATGTGATGATATTATCTCTTGGATATGGTGTTCTATCAATTTTCTATATTATTTGATTCAATTCCATATATCATGACATTTATCATTGTGTAAATATATTATTGATCAGCGATCATGGAAAAAAGAAAAGTTGGGCATGACCCATCACACGCTTATGTTGCGCCCAGAACCTACAATTGAAACTTTAGAGGTAAATAGTTGATAAATGCATGGTTATCCTTTATAGGATATAGGAAACCACTCAACAGATCAAGTATCCATTAGTTAATATAGTTTTCTAGCTAAAAAACTGCCTTGAGGCTCCCTGATTAGTGGTGTTGTCCTAGTTTGGACTGTAAAGAGGCATTTTAAGGAACCTTGATACTAGAATACTTAGGCGACTAAGTATTCAAAATCTAGTGTTTAAGGGATAATAGAATTCAATAAATTGGTGTAAGAAATTTAAGATAATAAAATCTATGATTCCTAATAACTAATGATAAATATAAAAGTAATAATATACTTATATTTAATCTTTATAGAAAATGGAAAGTGATACGACAGATACACTATGATCTATATTGGAAAAAGAACATATCCTAACCGGCATGAATTTTCAAGTGTAGTAAAGGAACTTTCACAAAGTATTATGGTATTAAAGATATTATACATTTCAAATTACCCACATATTATTAATGTATCTCAGGTAGAAAAGGTGAAAAGGAAGCTTATATGAGACACATGTTTTCTCATCTCTAAGAAGTTTGTGAGGAGAAAGTGAAGCAAGAAATAAATGTGATGACGATTACACTAAACATGTATAAATTGAATGATGTATCGTGATATTTAAATACATATCATTCTTATATACTTATCACCTAATTACACCATTTTTTAGGATTATTAAATAACCAATACAGATAAAACACTTCATTATCTTTTGGAGAAGGTTTTCTAAGCAGATAAGAACTTGAAGAAAGATTAACCCTTAGTTCTTATGTTGAACAAGTTTAAATACAATAAGAAAATTCCAATGAAAAGTGCGACTCCAAAGTCACATTCATAACATCCTTCAAGGAAAAGAGTAAAATCAAAACATAAGAGGTTATTTGCTTCAAATGTAGTGAGATAAGTCTATGGAAAATGAAATAAAATGAATTAAATTGGAAGTAAGAAAAGGATTCAAATTTGTCTATATTCATAATTTTATGTGATGTTTCTATTTTAATTCTTGGGTATTAGACACAGAATGTGTATTTTACATTTATATCCAAATACAGTAACCAAGTATAGAAATGTTATAAGAGGTAAGGTTGTAACATCCCGTGTTTTTTGACCGGGTGAAATTTATGAAGTAATTTGAATTTTCCCTTTTGTGTATGGGTATATTCTTAAATTGAGATTCATAATGTAAATATGAACATTTTAACTCTTAAAGGTGTTTTTTTTAGTTAAGGTTTACACCTCGGGAGGTGTCTCGAGATTTCGATTTAGTTTTATAAGCATCGGTATCTGAAATCACTGGTTTTTGGAATGGCGGAATGAGGTGAATGGTTGGCACATGATTAGTTTAACCATGTGGGTCAATCGTGCGACCCCAATTCTTGAGGAGAATGGTTTTTCTAAAATGTGCAAGGGGTTGGAAGGCCATGTGACTTGGTGTAGTTTTTCATGGGGTGACTCGCATGGGCTACACATGATTTTCCCAAACCATGCACCTATCCCACACCCTTAGTGCCAGTTACACGCATGGTTAGGAACATAGTTTGTCAAACTGTGCATCCCAACCATGCACCCCTTTGAAAAGGGGTATGGATTGGGAAGTGAAGCTCACACAGTTGGTGGAAATTTATCCAAAATATGTAGACAAACTATGTGACTCTTTAAAGGGGTGTTTTTATGATTTTCCCTATTTTATTTTTAAGTCCCTCTTCCTTTTTATTCTCCTCCACATGCAAAACACCTATCCCTATCTTGTTCAAGATCCTCCTCCCTAAAAGGTAGTATTTTAGCTACCTCCTCTATCTAGACTCCATTATGATCATCGTGTGTCGCAATGGAATCCCCTCGGTGATTCTATGACTCCTCTTCCTTCCTTATTCTATTTATTTCTCCATATTTGGTGTTATCTTTGTGTGAAATAACTATCCCTATTTTCAATTAGTTTTTTTATTTATTCATTTTCTATTTAACCATCTCAAATAAATTCTTTATATTAGATAGGTAGAGTGTCCTAATCATAAGGTAGGTGTTCTATATCCTTTTCCATAAATTCTTTCTCATTTATAATTTAGGTAGTTGTGTTGCACACTAGATTCTCTTTGAATTTCCCCTAAAATGTAGAATTAATTAGGTAAGACCAAATTCCTTAAATTATATAGTCATTGTGCCTCAATATGGAAATATTTGAGGTTTATTTACTCAAATCGAACCACCCTTGTGGGGTGTTACACTTATGGGTTGTGGTGTTTGTTTTGTATGGGTAATTAAATCACCCTCTTAGGGTGTTGTTCTAATTCTAATGATTATTAATCCCTTACTTAGGACTCTTAATCACCTCTAACGAGTTCTTGATAAATTCTATCATAATATACCATTTAAAAAAAAATAAATGGATTATTCCATAACATCATAATCATGCCCCACTTTCTAATAAAACCACCTTTTAGGTATGTTGTTTTCTCAAGCAAAAAGGGGAAATTAAATAGTGATGTTTGAAATGATGAATGACATGCTTAAGTACATTCCCTTTTCTATTTTAATTGAAATTAATAATGGGAATGGACCTATCTTGTATACTTGAGTTGTGAATGACATGTTTATGAATATTTCCTCTTATGTAGTTGAACTTTAATGATTAAATGAATTGCATTACACCTTGAGTGATACTTGAGTTCCTTTTTATGGAACACCTTAGATAGGTTGATAGGATCTTAGAGATTATATGTACCTTGGGTGATACTTGGGTTTCCTTTTTATGGAATTTAAAGGACTAGATCATAGGTTACTTGATTTATATTATGCCTAGACTAATACTTGGATTCCCTTATAGTAATTCCTTCAACGGACTCTTAGGGTGAGTTTTTTGTATTTTCCTGGAGATATACTCAGATTACCATCTAGTAATTACTTGGATGGGCTCCTAGGCTGATTGATATTATTATACCCATGAGTAATACATGGTCCCTTGGTGGTTTACCTTGGATGGGATCAATGGGAAATATTTCTATACCATGCCATGAGTGATACTTGGTCCCCTAGGTGGTGTATCAGGGACAAAATTAGTGGTTTATTCTTTATACCATACCAAGAGTGGTTCTTGGGATTCCTCTTTATAGTTCACCTTGGATAGACACTTACGGTGATGGGGAATTATGGTACTTCTAGTGTAATACTTGGTATTCCTCTTTATGGATCACTTTGGATGGACCCATGTTTCATTTTGAGCAAGAACATTAATTCCTCTTATTTTAAGATCTAAGGAATGCTCATTTATAAAATTTAAGGATGGATCTTCCAAGCCAAAAAACATGTTAGGTTTTAGTCTAGGTTTGTACTCGACCTATGTGATAAGCCTAGTTATGATCCCTTCTGAATACGCCATTTATTTATATACTCATTTATAGATTGTATCTGCATAGGTTGGCCCTAGTTCAGAGATATTATGACTTATGATGAAGCAAGTATGGTCAGCCAAGTGTCCCTTAGGAACCTATGTCAACTTGTTTACTTTGGTTTATTTATTAATTTACTTTTCATACCTTCACACTTCTATATTTTATATTCATGGACTAGATAGCTTTAGACACTGTTGGTGGTGAACTAATGAGTATATATCACACTCAATTTTGGCTTCCATTGAACTGAGGTACTCAAATATACCTTATTGTTTATAGGATTAGGATCCTTGGATTGTGCTGTTATGCTTGTACATGGGAGCTTGGGAGAACAAGACTGATCCGGAGCTCAATATGCTTGTTGGGATAGCCCTTGGGTATATTTTCTTTTTTTATGTTATTTTTATTTATTACCTATTGTATGTCTTATTCTTGTATTTTGTATCACCATCTATATATGCATGAATGATTTTATATTTAGCATCATCCATTTTTATTCATTCTATTATGTTCTTCCATTACTTTATCATTCATTGATACTACTTCCAATGTTTATTATCTGATTTATTATCTCTTATACCATTGTTCTACTCTAATCATGAGGGTATTGGCTCTCCAACATACCATCATTGGACCCTCACTACTAGTCGATAGCCTTTGGCATATGGGGAAGCATGCTTGAGGCCACGTGATTGACTGGATCAGGGTAGCATTTCAGTGAATCTCGGGTCAGGATGTTATAAATTGGTATCAGTGCTATTTTTTCCCTTTTATCTTACTGTTTTGGGACAATATACAGGAGACTAGGAATGTGTCGGTGCTTGGTAAATAGCCATGTCTGGGAATTATCAACCCATGTATGGGGAAAAGTCCAAGTGTCTAGGTATGCAATTTTTGTTTATGTTGTTCGTTGTTATAGTTGGTTATGATTTCACCTCGAGTGATTGGTGTACATTCTACTACTTACTAATTTATGGGATTTATTGTATTTTACCCTTGGTTTAATATGAAGAGGAAGTAACATTACATGAATCATTATAGGTTCATAGATATTCACATTTCATGCATATTTCATTCCATGTAGATTTCATTACTACTCTATTTGATATTTTTTTATGTGCCTTGTGTGTTTATTAGTATGCTCGTTATATACCATGTTAATTATTTTAGTAGCACACTTAGTTTTAATCCCACTTGGGTATTTCATAATAATGCTTGTTTTTATTACATTATGTGTGATTTATTTAGTAGGTTTTCCTATAAAACATGGTTTTATGATCCTAGTGTTATGATTAACATGTTTATTCATGTACCATGCTTGGGTGTTTCCCTACTTATGTAGTGACTTTCCATGTTTTTTTGGCATTATTATGTGGTTATTTAGAAAGTTCACCTATAATTTACTACTTTTAATAGCATGAATTATTATAATTGTGATATAAAATTGGTTATTAAAGTCTTAGTGTCAACCTAAATGGTGTTTTCCTATATAGATTGATAGTGGAACCTTAACTAACCAAACATGACATGTTTGATCCATAAACCATGGGTTGAAACATACTAGTTTCAATTAAATGGGATCCAATTTTTAATTTATAAAGTGTATGGGAACTTTATAAATTGGGAAATGTTAACCCATATAATTGAACCATCATATAAGAGCTTGATATACCTTAAGACTGTGTAATATAAAAGTTGTTGAATTTTGACTTTTAAACGAATTGTTTGTCTTTATAAAGCCTTGTTACTCCCTTACCTAGGTAGGATGACCCCTATGAATAAGTTTATAAATGTACAACTGGACCCAAGTAGGTCAGTTGGGGCGTGTTTCTTATGAGGTAGACTTGACTTGACCCTAGTAGGTAGGTCATGGTAGTTTGTCCTTATGTGATAGAACCCACTAAGGGTGTTTTAAATCTTAATGTATAAAATCTTTTGGGTTTAATTTTTCTGGACTAAGAATGAATTTATGGGTCCATTTTAGGTTTCCTTTATTCTTTCATGACCAGTACCCTTGTAGGTTTCCTTTCTTTTGATGTTCCATAGTGATTTACCCCATGGTGTATGTTTATGTTATACAGGAATAGTCATTTAAAGTGTCTACAACTGCTTATATAGTGTTACATATAAACATATGGTGGGATATTACTTTACCATTTCCCTATTTAATTAATAATATACCTATTATCTACTCTTTAGATTTATTATTTATGATGAATTAGTTAGCTAAAATGTCAATTACAACCAAAAGGGTGTTTTTCTCTATAGATTTCAATTGACATTTTTTTAACTAGGACAATTTTCAAATATTATGAACAAATAAATGATTTTTAAAATGGATTTTATGAGATAAACTCCCTAAATATGGTAGGATGTTAGTTAAATAAATAATTATTGAAAGGAAGTTTGATAAAACTTGTTTGTGTGCCTTGTGAAATCTGCTAAATAAATACGCTAAGTATTGTTTTCTTTATAACTGGTACTCATTGTTTTAAAAACTAAGCCTTTAAAATGTTTAAAAACCAAATGTAAATAAGTGAATCATATCAAATTAAATGTGTAAAGGTTTTTTTATCTATAACCGCCCTTGTAGGGGTAGTTTAAATGTATTTTTGAGTGTTGCCTATAAGCTTCTTATTCTTATATAGATTAAACCTAAAGGATAGGTGGTGGTTCCTGGTGACTTCTCCTTGGTGTGGACCATATTTAGGTTTTACATTTATGGTTTTGTAAGGGGCTTTCCCAAGATAGGTATCGCCATTAGATTTAAAGTTTCCATGATGCTTATGGTGAGTTTTAGACGTGTGGTACCGTTCAGGCATTGTTTTCCTAAGTAGGACTCATAGTCTAAAATGAAAACCTTTTCTTAATAGGTGTTCATTAGATATGTTGATCCTTGTTAAAGGTGTGAACATCATATAATGCTCAGTTCTGGTGAGTTGTACATGCCTAGGGAATATTCGTCTTCTTAGTAGGTCATGTGACACTTCCATTTTCTTTATTTTTAGTGTTGCATGACTCGAGAGGTCATCAGCCTATTTTACAGTTTAATGGGTAGTACGAATCAGTGTTAGTTCTTCTTATGGGCTATCAGATACTAGGATGTGTAGGGATGATAAGCCTATGGATAGTACCAAGGATGTTCTATTTCTCTTGTAAAATCTTAGGGTAGTATGCATTGATACATGCAATACCCATCGAGTTGCTAAATGGTATAATGAATCATATGAGTTAGGTGGTAATAGTTAAGGCCTTGAGCTATTATGCTATGTTCATGGGTCATATCTGGAGTAGAGTGACCTAGTCTTTAGAGAAATTCATACTTGTACCAATTCTTAGGATGATGTATAAAAATAATTACATGTTTTGATTAGTTGTTTGGTTGGTTTTGGCTTCTACACCTAATATTTTGGCATGCATGGATGTAACTATAGAGGATTTTCAGGCATACGTCTAAGGTTAAATATGTCCTAGTGTGCTTTTAAGTGGATAGTGTGTCCCTATTTCAAATTTAACACTTGATAAAGTGTGTTGTCCACCTCTAAGACCCATAGTTAGTGGTTAATGGAGTTTGTGATGTGGGATGAGTTCCCATTATTAGTAATCCAATGATAAGGACACTCCTAAGGTGGGTATATTCACATCAAATAGATTTATCAAATCCTTCTAAGTATAATGAATACAACTGAGAAGGAATATTTTGAAAATGGCCAGCCTTTCTTTTGAATGCCCTTGAGGTTGGAAAGATTTCAAACATGTTTGTGCATGTGAGGTTGCATGATGATGGGATGGTTGGTTATGTATAAAACGTTTGAAAACACCATTATTAAGGGATTTACTTCAGTGGTTGTGCTTGAGAGGTCATAATATTACTTAGGGTGAAAGCCACCATGGTCATTAATGATGATTCATCGGCATGTTCATCCAAGATTCTTCAAAAAGAGTCAACCAGTGATGGTTTGACTATCCTTTCTTTGATTAGTCGGTGACGGTTGTTTCAAAATCATATTGAGCACTTTTTCATTTATATAGTAGGAGTGTCTTGGGACCTTTTTGGAAATTCTTGGTATCCTATTGGTATACTCTTATGTTAGTGACGATCATATCCCCTATCTTGATATCATTCAGGATACACTGAGAAAGTGTCAGTTATACACTGAGGTAAACTAAAAATTCCCTTTTGTTTAGATAAATAGACTCCATGGAAGTTTTTATCACAACTTGACCCATTCTGGTGCTCGATCCGCAACTACCCCAAGCCCGCATCTATAGGCCAGGGGGTGGTGACAAGTGTCTAAGGCACAAAAAACTTAGGGAGGCCTTTTCCTAAGAACCTGTACACACACACATCCAACTCAATGAAAAAGTGTAGAGGGAAAGGAAAACAAGATACAACACTGTTATATATAAACCACAAACATGCATCAACCTCTAATCATTACAAGTACAAAAATGTAAAATGGAAGGAAAAGGGGAATAATACATGCCCAACTAGAAAATTGTCACAACCTGACAACAATTTAAAAGAAAAATATCTAAGAGAGACCCACCCCTGGATCCCAAGTTATGACCACCATACGCAGTCCAAGTACCCCGTATCCCTAAGCTCCTCTGAAGTTATGATCAACCTGTTTGTCGTCTGCATATGGAACGATATGTGTAGGAAAATCCCATGCAGGGGTGAATATAAAAATACTCATCAGGAAACCCCAAAAAGGTGAAGGGGGACAATAAGAGATACAACTGAAGAGGAAAGCTGTAGATAGAACAAGGTACAGTAAAAGAGTACAACTTGACCCAAGAAAATAGTAAAGTAAACTCATCCAAATGTAAGGAGCTAGAAATAGTGAGAAGCTAAACTTATCATCGAGTCTTTTCTACTTATATTAGGAGAGTAGACTCATCCAACCATGAGAAGATAGACACAGAAATCAAGTGGCATACCCCGTATGTATTCGCCTCTACTGGAAGGAGAGTAAATAAAAACCAAGGAGTGGGTGTTGAAATATTATATATATATATATATATATATATATGCTCAGTAAAAGATGACCAAATGAGAGAGGAAGGGTATCTCCATCTCACAGCTCAGCCCAAGAAAAGAGTCGCCAATAGTTCTAGAAGTATCCATCATCGATGCTCAGTATCCCTCATGTCTGCCCTGAACATGAAATCCAAAGGGACTCAATCACCACACCTTGATACTATCCACTTTGGGAAGCTTTGTCTCACCCATATAGTTTTAGATCATGTCACAAGAACACGTCTCAATGGGAAAAGCATCCCTCTTTCTCGTGATTCTAAAGGTACATCAAAACATGTCTCATCACTAATTCACATAATCAAGAGGTCATTCCTCAAGGTTGAGGACCCATGCCTAGCCTAGCTAGAAGGTTACACTCTAGTGTCATCGAGGACCTATTCTCAGCCCAGCTAGAGGGTTCCACTCAGAATAGGTCAAGGACCCATGCTCATATTGACTAGAGGGTTCCACTCTAGTGTCACCGAGGACCCATGCCCAGCCCAGTTGGAGGGTTTCACTCAAAATAGGTTGAGGAACCACACCCAGCCTGGATGGAGGTTTCCACTTGGAATAGGTCAAGGACCCATGCCCAGCCTGGCTAGAGGGTTCCACCCTAGTTTCATCGAGGACCCATGCCCAGCCCGACTGGAGGGTTCCACTTAGAATACTATAATGTCATCACCTGACCACTGTTGTCATCAAGTGTCACTTTAGATAGGCGTTATTCCTGAAACATCAAGCATCTCTTTAGATAGGCATCGTTCTTGGAACATCTTGAATCATATCTAAAAATCCACTATGGAGGGAATCATCGCGTTCTACACGAAAAAACACTTAAGATATGCTAATCACAGGCCAAAATCCGAGTTCAGAAGAAGAAGATACTATAGGTAGAAGATTTGTAAAGCAGTACACATCACGTGTGGGTCCCACATGACATGTGACCCTGCCTCATCACCTGTCCATGCACCTATCCATACTCGGGTACCAAACTATGAACTAGTACCCTAGGTATTCCATTATATTCCCAAAGTACATGTCACATCTGGCCAAAAGGATGATAAGCACATGATTCTCGCCATTCTTCTAAAGGATAAAAATGTAACTTTACTGACTTTCCTCCTTAGATAGCCTTAGATAACCAAACGGATCATGTTGTCACGATATTTGTGTAAAAACGCATAGGATCGACTATTCATTCGCCCGAAATAGACTCCTAGTGAAGAAGTTGCATCTCTCAACAACATACACAAACAGTGATTCATGGAGACCACACCTCAATCCCAGAACACATCATATGGATCACACCATTGCGATCATCATGGAAAAAAATTTGGGATCAACTATTTATTTGTCCAAAATGGACACCTAGTGAAAAAATCACATTTCACCGCAAACACCCAAATCGGGCCTCATGGGGACCATGCCCCAATTTCAGTTTAAGCACCCAGAATTAGTCTTGAAACACCCACCTCAATTTTAGGGTTGTGATACCACTGACGGCGCATTGATCAGATGTCATATGCAGAAGTTATGGCGGGTCAAAGTTATAATAATAATAATATATTATTATTATTTGAGTTTTTTGGGATCCCAAGCCATAAAACTAAAATATAAAATTCTCAAACCAGCCTTAAAATGTCTTTCTTGATGATAGGAACACATTTTTATAGATGATGCGTCAAATAGAGGCCCGAATTAGCAGAAATAGTCCTTGGAAGTTTCCTCGACCCGACCCACATTGGCCCAGCCCGCTCCGGCTGGTCCGTTCTGCCCGGGCCAGCCCGCTCTAGCTGGCTCGGCCCATCTTCCCAGCTCACCACCCAGCCATGTGTCCTATCCCTCTGCATCGTGGTCTACCTCATCAAGTCTTTGGCCCGCACCGGTTGCGGCTCACGGCTCCCCATCACCTGTCGGCATTCGCAGCCCGCACATGCCCCCGCACTATCTGACTTCCCCGGTAGCCTCCTCTGGAGGATTCCACCTCAGCCTCACGGCCACCAGCCGCCACAGACCATCGTGTGCTGGTGGTCCTTTTTGCGAACCACCAGTAACACTTCAGTGCTTGAAAACTAAAAATGAGACCAAATCAGGGATCCTCAAGTCCCAATCTGTACATACATGGGATCCGCTCAAAAATCCGTCAATGTTTCAATGTGACAAAAAGTAGGTGCCACTTCCACTCACCAGCGTGCTTCCTTCGATTCCTGAAACTCAAAACTGAGCATAGATCTAGACTTATTAGATCATTAGCTTCACATATCTATGCTTCTCCCCACAATTCGTCGATGTTTCTAAAAATAAAAAAAGTTGAAAATGAAGAACAGATGAAGAACATGAAGAATGAGCGATCTATAATTACAATGATCGATGGATGTGTTAGTTTGGCCATTGACAAACACAGACGAAGCAGATAAAATGATAAACGAGAAAATTCGACAACAAAAAAATCAATCTGTGAATTCATAATCTAAAAGAATAATCCTACCTATATTTTGGATCCGTTTTTGCCTTCTCCGTGCTCTAATCTACTTGGATCTGCAATCTCATCGTGATCCATCAAGGGTTCAATTTCAATTTTTCATCAAAATGATAGGAGGAGCTCTTGTCATCCATGGAAGGAAATGAGCCAAACCCTTTCTCATTTCCTTAAACACCTATATATAGGATTTTTATAAAACACCTGTAAATGGTCATGAGATATGAACATCATGCACCCTCTCACTTTAGGTCACGGTTAGGTAAAACACTATATTACTAACCCAACGGTGGTCTTATATTTCCAATATGAGTCCCTGTTCAAAAGTTATTCTAAGTAGCATCCAAATAAAATAATTTTATTTATGGTTACATCCTCGATAACTTTTTCTGTGGATGTCATGTGTTAGAAAATGTTATACCCTACTTAGGGTAGATGCCACATTTTAGACTCAACCACGGCCTCCGATTTCTTATTCGAGCTTACATTTAAGAGATATCATGTCTTCATTGCGTGCATAGTATAAAATATACTTAATATTTTTTCAAAATTTATTCTGGGCACTCCAGGCCTCGGAATTTCATGTCTTATTAGTGCCTAGATCTCGAAATCTATGTAGAAATATTCCAAAGTCTTACAAGGAAAAATCAGGTCTCTACATCATTCCCTCCTTCAATTTTTTTGTCCCTGAAAAGCAATACTAGAGAAAAAAAATTGGGATAATGATCTCGCACCTTGCTCTCCTACTCCTAGAAACTCTCCTACACATTTATATGTTGTCACGACATGAAAACCAAGGGGATGGTTCATCCTCATAATGTCTTCTCCTGTCGATGACATGCGTAGGATCATGCACATATCTCCTTAGTTGTGACACATGGTAGATGTCAAGCACCCACTTTAGATGTGGGGGTTGGGAAAGGCGGTAGGAAACATCTCCATCCCTCTACATGATATCTAATTACCCAAATAACCTTGGGGATAACTTGACTTTCCAGCCAAAAACCAACACGCAAGCCCTAATCATATCCTCCAACACCTGGATTGTGCGCTCGGTTTTCCCATCAGTCTGGGGGGAAAGGTTGTATTCATCTACATCTGGGTCCCAAATGCCTCCAGTAGGCCTCTCCACAATCATGATGTAAAGCATGCATCACAATAAGAGACAAATGTCGAGTGCATCCATGAAGGCGGGTGATCTCCCATACGCACAACTGTCCCAAACACTCCACCGAACTTTGGTCCTTGGTCAAAAGGAAGTGTGCCGGCTTCATCATTCATTATACTATTACCCAAATGGAATTATGGACCTTCACTATGCATGGAAGTCTAGTGATAAATTCCATGGATATGTCATCTCGTTTTCACTCTGGGATTTCAATAGGCTGCAACAACCTTCCGGAACCTAGTGCTCAGCCTTCACCTGCTGATAGGTGAGGCATCATGAAATGAACTAAGATACACTTCATCTCATTCCAGACCTCAAAAACTACTGCTTAAGGGTACATCCTTCCTACACTGGGATGTTCAGCTATGGGAGAATTGTGGAACTATCGCATTGCCTCCTCCTGCATCACAACTATAACCACAGTTTATCCCTTTAACAAGGTATAATGATTCCCTCATTTAGAATATTCATCTAGTGTGTCACATGTGGATATATGAGTCACGAAAGATCTCTCAATCGATTTCTCATAGCTAGGAACCTCTCACATGATCAAGAAGCGAAGGAGTCAACACCATTGACTGAAGAAAAACTTTACCTTCCTGCTCTATTAGGGTCAGTTGTAGGGAAGATAACTTCTCTAAAAATTCCCATACTAGGTGATCTTGGGACTTCCTACTAAGGGAATCTGCTACAACATTTCCCTTTCCCGGAGTATAAACTATCTTGAAGTCATATTCCTACAAGAAATCCAACCGACATAATCGCATTAGGTTCATGTCTCTCTGAGTGAAGACGGTCCTAAGACTCTATTGGTCTATACAAACCACAAGGCGTTCTTTTGAAAGGTAGTGTATCCAAATCCCCAGGAAAAATACTACTACTACTAGAACTAATTAGTGAGTCATGTAGTTTTACTCATGGGGTCTCCATCACCTTGACCTGTACTTGATAATTATTGTATCAATGTTGACTTTGAGCATGCAAAGGTACCAACGAATAGGGAAGGTGAGTAAACTCATCCAACTGCAAGAATCTAGACATAGAAAGAACATGGAATACCCCATGCATCTTTGCTTCTATTGTAAGGAGATTAATTCCTAAACTAGGAATTCTTCCATACCCACGAAGTGGAATTCCAAGAAAAATGAGTTCAAGCAGAAAAACTCCACCAGCAATGCCAGGACCTACTCTGACACTCCACTACACAACCCCTACCATGAATGCACAAGCTAGAAGGACTCATCTACCAAACCTTGATATTATCCACTTTGGGTGGAACTGACTCACACCCACAGTTTTTATCGCATCACAAAAACGTGTCTCAGTGGGGGAAGGACCCCCTTCCTTGGGCATTCAAATCTACGTCGAACAACACCAAAACGAGGTTACACCAATGCCCTACATCACCCTAATAAAAACCCAAGAAAGAATCAGGGAGAAAAGAGTACCTCACACAGTTTCTAACAAGTTATACCCTAAAAGTAAAAAAGAGACACAGAGCGTACCTATTATTATCTCACACACTGCAGGATTGTAGATATCTATAGCATGCAGCTGCCCGCAGCCCCAGCCACCAACTCCTGGAGCCTGATGTGGGCCACCTGGTAGTGGTGGAAGGATCTCATAGTGTCATCCAATAATATTTATTCCTGCTCCTCTTCCAGCAATGCCTCCCTGGGGACCACCCTATCCTCACCTAGGAGATCCCTGATCATGACACCATCTCTTCTCTGGAGGTCCATCTACCATCTGCATGGAAAGATCGACATGTATGGTCAGACAATATCATGCCATGTAACCTCATCCTTCACAAGAATATAACAAACCCTCCCTGTCCTGACCTAGTGTTCTACATTTTACCAAACTAATTTCCTAAGTCTGATCATGGGGAATCCTCCTATATTGAGGCCCTTCCAACCGATGTCTTCTAGCTATCACAGATGTCTCAGCTCTGTTGCATCCACTACCAGAACTGGAAAACTGGAATTACACTAACAGAAAGCTATCTCTCACAAATGTCTTCTCCAGCACTCCATTATAGGTTGGGATGAAAAATAGTACTATTTTGGTGTGGATATCTCTACGGAGTCTATGCTCAGAAGTAGTCGTCGTGGGTCATGTTTAGAGAGTAGCATGTAAGGTCAATAAACCTAGTCGCATACTTTTCCACCATCATCCCTACCTATTGAATCTCCAAAAGCTCCTGAATCCATATGGATCATAAGAAGGAGGGGTAGTACTCCTCGTGGAATAGATACTAGAAGTTATCCCACGAGAGTACCGACTCATCATGCATCTGAGTAACAAGACTCTACCAACACCCAGTTTCTCTGTGGAAAATACTGGTTACTAAATCCACCATCTGATCCATTGGTGTCTGAACAACCCTGAAGAGGTATACCACTAACTTTAGCCAATATTTTTCTACCTGAGGATATGGATCATTATGAAACCTCAGTGGTCTCTGACGTTGGAACTCACAGAGTGCGCTCAACCTATGCACATCCTCAGCCTTCTCTACTGGGACTAACTACCACTCAACAGGTGGAGGTGCTGTTACCTGACCACCTGGAGGAAGGGGGATCATATTATGGACCCTGAACTGAGTCCTCATTTCTCCCAGGGTCATAACCATGAACCGGAGCCGGTATCCTAGCTGGATGTCATCATGAAGGCATCCTAAATATTATCAAGGAGTATCATAGTCGGATGATCATATATATATATCAACAACAATGGGGAGCTAACTCAAGAAGTACAGTGAAAGACTCAATCCTATATGATGCATGTACCAAAGTTCCTTGAAAAAATTTTCTTAGGATACCGAGTTGATAAACGGATAATCAGAGTCCTGGTGAATGGATACATTGGTAGTTGCACCATCACTGGACTCCCTGGCCTGAGAGCCACTCTCAAGACATGTTGACATTGTTTCCCTGAACCCAACCAAGACATTTTTAGGGAAACATTCAAACAACATACTAAGGGTAAAACCACCTCTAATACCACTTTTTTAGGACCTAACCCATATCGAGGCTCAAGCCACAACTACCCCAAGCTAGCCTCCATAGGCCAGGGGGTGGCGACAAGCGTCGAAGGCACAACAAACTCGGAGAGGCATTTTCCTAAGAACCTGTAAACACTCACACAACCAACTCAATGAAAAAGTGCAGAGGGAAAGAAAAATATGATACAAAATTGCTATATATAAACCAAAAACTTGCATCAACCTCTAATCAGTCAAAGTATAGAAATGTAAACTAAAAGGAAAAGGGAAAAAATATGTGCCCAACCAGAAAAGTGTAACAACCTAACAAAAAATAAAAAGTAAAATAGCTTAGAGATCCCCACTCCTAGATCTCAGGATACGACCACCATACATGGTTTAAGCACCCTGTATCACTAAGCTTCTATAAAGTCACGATCAACCTATCTGTCATCTTCATATGGAATGATACATGCGGGAAAATCCCATGCTTGGGTGAGTATAAAAATACTCAGTTGGATGCCTCGAAAAGGTAAAGGAGGATTAGTAAGAGATACAACTAAAGAGGAAAGAAGTAGATATAATAAGGTACAATAAAAGAGTATAGCTCGACCCAAGAAAAGAGTGAAGTAAACTCATCCAAATGCAAGGAGATATAAAAAGTGAGAATTTGAACTTCTTTTCAAGTCTTTTCTACCTATAGTAGGAGAGTAGACTCGTACAACCATGAGAATCTAGACACGGAAAGCATGTGGCATACCCCATGCATATTCACTTCTCCTGGAAGGAGAGTAACTAAAACCCAAGGAGGGGTGCTAAAATAGAACATATATATATATATATATATATATATATATTCTCAGTCAAAGAATCCCAAACTAGAGAGTAAGGGGATATCCATCTCACAACTCAGCCCAGGAAAAGAGTCACTAACGGTTCCAGAAGTATCCATCATCGATTCCCAGCATACCTCGTGTCTTCCTTGAACAAGCAAGTCAAAGGGAATCAATCACCACACCTTGATACTATTTGCTTTGGGTAGATCTATCTTGGCCACACGATTTTAGGTCACATCACAAGGGTGTGTCTTGGTGGTAAAAGTGTCCCTATTTCTCATGAGTCTAAAGGTACATCAAAACATGTCTTGTCACTGATACACAAAGTCAAGAGGTTGTGCCTTAATATGGAGGACTCATGCCCATCCCAACTGGATTATTCCACAATAGTGTCATCAAGGACCCATGATCATCCCAACTAGAGGGTTCCACTTGGAATAGGTCAAGGACCCATGCCTAGCTTGGTTGGAGGGTTCCGCTCTAGAGTCATTGAGGACCCATGCCCATCCCGGCTGAGGGTTACACCCTAGTGTCATTGAGGACCCATGCCCAGCCCAGCTAGAGGGTTCCACTCAAAATAGGTCGAGCAACAATGCCCAGCCTAGATGGAGGGTTCTAATTTAGTGTCATCAAGGACCTATTCCCATCCTGGCTAGAGGTTTCCACTCAGAATACTTTGATGTCATCACCTGACCACTATTTTTGCCGAGCATCACCTCGAATAGGCATCACACCTAGAACATCAAGCATCACCTCAGATAATCCTTGCACTTGGAACATCTTTAATTATATCTCTAAATCCACTATGGAGTTAATCATCACATTCTACATAGAAAAAAACTCAGGATAGACTACTCGCGATGCAAAATATGAGTTCAGAAGAATGAGATACGAGAGGTAGTAGATTTGTAAAGCGGTACAAATTGCATGTGGGGACCACATGACGTGTGACCCCACATCATTGTCTATCCATGTACCTATCCATACTAAGGTACCAAACTGTGAACCAGTACCCCTAGGTGTTCCATTGTACTCCCAGAGTACATGGAACATCTGTCCAAAAGGATGACAAGAACATGATGCTCGTCGTTGGTCCAAAGGGAAGAAATGTAACTTTACTATATTTCCACCTAATATGGTCCCAGATAACCAAATGGATCACACCATCATGATATTTACAGAAAAACACACAGGATTGACTATTCATTCTCCCAAAATAGAATCCTAGTGAAGAAGTTGCATCTCTCAGCGTCATACATGAATGGTACATCATGGGGCTCATGCCTCGACCCCTAAACACGTCATATAGATCATACCATTGTGATCCTCATAGATAAATACATGGTATTAGCTATTCATTCATCCATAATAGACACCTAGTGAAAAATTCACATTTCACCGCAAACACCTAAGGGCCTTGTGGGGCCCACACCTCGATTTTAGTTTAAACACAAAAAAATTGTTCTTGAAATGTCGGCCTCAATTTTAGGGTCATTATGCCACTGAAGATGCGTCGATCGGACATCATATGCAGAAGTTATGGTGGGTCAAAGTTGTAATAATAATAATATATTATAATTATTTGAGTGTTTCAAGGGCCCGTTCCAAGAGACCAAAATATTAAATTCTCAAACTAGCCTTAAAAGGTCCTTCTTGGGGATAGTAACACGTGGCTATATATGGAACATAAAACAGACTCCAGAATTAGGATAAATGATCATTTGAAGTCGCCTCAGCCCGACCCGCATCAGTCTGGCCCACTCCGGCCGATTCGCTCTGCCTGGGTGGGCTTGCTTCAGCCAGCTCAGACCATCTTTATAGCTTGTGGCCAATTCATGCGTCCTATCCCACTGCTATGGTCCACATCACCGGACCGCTAGCCCACACCGGTCGCGGATCATGGCTCCCGACTGCCTACCAGCCTCCGCACCCCACGAGCGCCCCATGCTACCTAGCCGCCCCATGCTGCCTGGCCACCCCGCGACCTCTGTATCTGACTTCCCTAACCACCGCCTTTGGCGGCTTCTATCGTTGCCGCCACGCGGCCCGCCATGGACCACCGTGTGCTGGTGGTCCCTTCTACAAACTACCGGGAATACTCCAGTGCTTGAAAACTAAAAACGAGACCAGATCCAGGATCCCTAGGTCCCAATCTACATAGACACATGCTCCTCTTGAATATTTGTCGATGTTTCTACATGATGAAAAATAGGTTCTTTTTCTGCTCGCTGTTTCACTTCCTCCAATATCTGAAACTTGAAACTGGGCATAGAATTGGACTCCTTGGATTTTGAACTTCATAGATCTATGCTTATCCCCACGATTCGTCAATTTTTCTATGAATAAAAAAGTTGAAAATGATGAATGGACGAAGAATATGAAGAAAATGTGATTCATAATTACAACAGTAGATGGTCATGTTAGTTTGGCCATCGACAAGCACATACAAAGCAACAAAAATGATAAATGAGAAAATACAACAACAAAAACTTCAATCGGGGAATATAGAGTTTGAAAGAAGAATCCTATCTAGGTTTTGGATTTGTCATTGCATTTTTCCACACTTTGATCTGCTTGGATCTGCAATCTCATCATGATCCACCAAGGGTTCAGTGTCGATTTGTCATTAGAAAGAGGGAATGATCTCTCACCGGTCATGGGAGAAAATGAGCCAAACCCTTTATCATTTCTTTAAACACCTATTTATAGGATTTTAATAAAATGTATTCCAATGTTTGTGAGATCTGAACATCCTGTGCCCTATCAATTTAGGACATGCTTAGGTAAAACCCCATATTACAAACCCAACGGCCATCTTGGATTTCCGATCTGAGTCCCCATTCAAAAGTTATTCGAAGTAGCATCCAAATAAAATAATTTTATTTAATTATTTTATTTATGGTTATGTCCTAGATAAATTTTTTTGCATAAGGCCTACACTGAAAAAAGTTATACCTTGTATAGGGTAAACACCACATTCCAAAATCAACCATGGATTCAGATTTCTGATCTTAGCTTCCATTTAAGATATATACTTTCTCCATCGCGTGCATAGTATAAAATATACTTAATATTTTTTTTAAATTTATTTCAGGCACTCCGTGCCTCAGAATCACATTTCTTCTTAGTGCATGGATCTAGAAATATATGTAGAAATATTTTAAAGTCTTACAAGGAAAAAATTGGGTCTCTATAGTTGCGCTCTGGAAGCATGGTTGGTTATAGTGTCTTGGTGATTCCTAAGTGATACGTGGGTTCCCAAGTAGGAATGCCTTGGATGGACTCATGGACACCAGTTAGCTCTATGACTTGACTGTTATTGGACTCATTAAGTATTTTTGATACGTGGATGTTCATCTATGTACTGACATCTCACTTATAAACGTTGGAGTATGGGATAAATTGGATGAGCTCTTTGGACTCTAGTTGATGATTATGAGGTTACCCCAGACTTCAATCGGGCTTGGATGAGATGTTTTAAGGGTGATGATCCTAGTGTGATGGATCAGGTATGTACCTAAGTTCATGTGGTGACATGATGACAAAATGAATGCCTTATTAGGAGACATCACTGGAATTTAGATACATTCTTCAGTGTACATTCTCTAAGAAATATTAAGTGCCTTGGATAAAATAAATTGGATTTAAATGTTTATATGTTGTCCTTGTAAGCCAAGTGTTTTGATAATAGGCAACCATAAGTGGATCGACTTGTTTTATTCTTGTTTCGGTGAATACGGTTGGTAATGAACTATTTTAGGCATGCCATTAAGTTAATATGGGTGTAATGTAAATGTCATCATTATCTTTCAAGGAAATCTTGCGTGACTAGTTTTTTCTTGGTCGATCAAAATTTGATTGTTTTAATAAAATGAGGACCATATTATATCCTTGGATTTAATTGGGTTACCAAGTTGAAAAGAATCATGCCAATAGAATTGTTAAAATTATTAAGGAGTGCTTTGATAGGGAACTCCTACAGTGGAGAGTATTGTGGCTTAGAGTTGGCCTTTAAATGTTAAAACCCATTAGTGGAAAGTTCCATGGGTTTGTTGATGCAAGGGATGATGATGTGGTCATGTATTAGGTTAGACGGTTTGGAAAGTGTCATCTCAATGTTTTAGTTTTAATAAGATCATTAGCTTGATTCATAACGGACTATATTTCATACTCTTAAGGGATGTTTTGAGGTGTTTTGGGTGATGGAAATGCAATGAAACTATTTAAATTAGACTTCACAACCCTAGTAGTTTGGGTGTTGTTTTCATTATTTCCCCAAGGCTTCTTGGGGATGAAAAGTTCTAAGGTGGGGAGGTTGTAATTCCCCATGTTATTGGACTGGGTGAAATTTCTAAAGGAATTTAAATTTCCCCTTTTGTGGATGGTTAAATTATTAAATTGAGATCTGGAATGTAAATATGATCCTTTGAACACTTAAAAGTGATGTTTTTAGTTAAGGTTTATACCCTGGGAGGTTTCCTGGGAGTTTAGTTGAGTTTCAAAATCATCGAGGTCAAAAATCACTGGTTCTTGGAAAAGAAACATGAGGTGCACAGTTAGTTTAACCATTCAGGTCAACCATGAGGCTCTGATTCTTGAGGATCATGGTTTTTCTAAATTGTGTGAGGGGTCAAAAGGTCATGCGGCTTGGTGTAAGTGCGTGTGGTGTGACTTGCATGGGCTACGCACATTTTTTCCAAACCGTGCACCTAGCCCACACCCTTAGTGCCACATAACCAGTAGCTACACATGGTTAGGTGCATGATTTTTCAAACTGTGTGGCCCAACCATTCACCCCTTTTCAAATGGTTATGGCTTTGGGAAGTGAAGCCCACATGTTTGGTACATGGTTATCCAAACCATGCAGTTCTTTAAAGGGGATGTTATTATGATTTTCCCTTGTTTTTTTATGTTCCTCTTCCTTTTTTTCTCCTACACATGCACAACACCTCTCCATATCCCATTCAAGATCCTCCTCCATCCAAGGTATTATTTGAGATACCTCCTCTATCCAGACTCCATTTTGAGTATTTTCTATTGTAATGGAATCTCCTTTGTGAGTCTAAAACTGTAACGACCTGAACTTTTTAATTATATTTGTTTCCTAATTTTTTGTGTTATTTTATTTTATACTCAACAAAACTATATCTTTTAATTAATGAAGTGGGTATAATTAAAATGAGATCATTGGGTTTAGACTATTATATGACCGTTGGTCAATATGACTGTTGGAAACTATAATCTTAACATTGTGTTTTTATAAATATGGTTATCTTGGTTAATTAATACAGAAAGAAGATTGAATGGCATCATCCAGTAGAATCGAGCCATATGAATCCCATCTTTCGGAGCTTGGGAAGAAGGTAGCATCACTGGGCTTTGATCTAGACCAAGCCCAAGCTGAACTTCAACATATGAAGCTGGAACGGAATCACCTAAGGGAGAAGTTCAAACTGATAGAAATCACCACTTGGGAAATGTTGTCCAAGCCATCCCAAGATTCTATCACCATAGCACACCTTACACTTAGGTCATATGCTGGTGTTATAAGGGGCTATGTAACGAGACCTTAGCTGCTTTGTGTAATCATTTTATATAAATAAAATTCTGATTTCTTCTTATGGTGAAGTTTGTGAAATTCAAATATCCGAATAAATATAGGATGCATATTATTGATGAATTTAGGAAAAAATGGTATTTAAAAAAATTTCTAATATTCTTTAAATAATTAATAATGTGAAATGATTTTCAAAAAATGGTCTTATACAGTTGTGATTAGTGAGAAATTTAGAGTCTAATAAGATCAACTCGGTTTTTAGTGAATAATAAATTAGGAATAGTAACATACCCATATGAATATTAATGAATAGTAAATTGACCAAAAAAATAGAAACTTCACCCATGAATGTATAAATACATTTTAGACATCTTAAAAGTGAAAAAACGATCATAGCTTAAGTTTTAGTATTTTTGTATGCCATAAATATTTTATTTACAATTTTATAATTAATTTAATAATTTAAAATGGAAATTTATTTTTATAAAATTTAATCATAAATTGTTACTTTATTGTCTTATGGGTATACGATATTTTTATGGGACCTTTATTACTTTTTTAAGGTGTTACAAAATGAGTTATAGTTTTAAAGTTGTATTTTTGGAATAAATAATGATTTTATTTAAAAATTAAATTAAAAATATTTAGAAAATTATTTTGACAAAATGGAATTTATTTTTGATTTCAGATAATCGATATTAGTTTAGGGTGAATTTTTGGGATTTTTCTGAAATAGTTGAATTATCAGTGAATGGTAAAAATGCAGTTTTGAGATTCGGGTGTTTAATGACATCATTAATGATGTAATAATGATGTAAGATTTCTAGTAGACTTATGAATAGTGATATATGCTATTAGGTGTCCCAATTGGCCAATACCATGGGCAAATACCATGGGAAAGCCCATGGTTTTGCAAATACCACTGATGAGGTGTCCCTTGGAAATTAATAATTTATTCACTCACTTTTCCTATAAATACCAAGACATTTACCTCATTAATTTCATTCCAAAATCATCCTCAAAGAAGTTATGATCTCCTTACCACCCAAGGAGTCCTCTCAAGATTCCTTCAAGCCTCCCAAGATTCCTACCTTCAAGTTTTCGAAGTTACTCTTCAAGGTAAGGGATCCTTTCACCCTCCTCTTTTTAAGTCATGACTTCCTTTATGTTGTGTTTTCTAGTTTCCATATATTTATGTTGAGGGTATGTTCTTATATGTTCTCATTACTTTACATTTCATTTCTAATTATTTTAGAGACCCTTTCCGCTCTCATCAATTTATTTTCTGAATTTTTAAGTGACGATGTTAGGCTGCCGAATTTCTCATAAAAGAAATCACATCTTCTCTTTTATTTCTTATTTCCTTTTCATGTGGTATGTCATTAAAATATCTATAAAATGATCTTATTTGGTACACATACTGCATTATGAATTATTTATGAGTGGGTGACCCTTGTTCCCTCCCTTTTTATTATTTTCTAAAACCATGATATATAGCCGTTATGCAGCAGAAATTTTGCCTCAAAATTTCTCTCTCTTTTTCTCTTGTTTTATATATGTGAATACCAAGACCTATTTAGTTTATATGGGTGTTCATAAATACTCAATAATGATATATTTTATTCTGGAATTTACATACATATAACCCTCACTCCCTTTCCATGGGTTATAAATGACATGATAGTCCTATTTTTAAGCACTTTTAAAACGTCACGATTTGGAAGTGAAACCCATTTATTTTACTCTATTTGGGTTATTTATGAAATGTTTGATTATGATATATGTGTATCAAATGAAAATAAATACATATTAATGTTTTTCCCTGATATCACTCCAATGCATTGGGTAAATAATTAATCTCTAGAGATGACAAGTTTCACGATACCTTGGTGAATAACCTTGGTAACTTTTATGAAACCTTGGGGATGGACCTTGGTGATATGTTCATGAATGTATAAATGAAATGTTGAAGCCACATATTCAAGTTATGTTTCAAGTTCTTTTCATTATGATATTCCTATACTTCCATTTCTCATGTCCTTATGTTTTTATTCAAGTTCTTATTGATATCACAAGTAAATGGATTCCCTTGTTTACCCTTACTCGGACTTCTGCTCATCATTTACTTTGATTTATGTCTCCAGGATATGAGATGCAGTAATTGTATATAGGATGAACATATGATGAGGCCTTACAAGTCGATTATAAGAATTTTTTTGTTGTTTTCATGTTTTATGTCTCTGATTTCCAAGACACTAGACTTTAAAGATCCTTTGTTTGTAAAATGTAATGAAAAGTTATGTAATTAAAAAGGCGGGATGCCATAGTTGGTATTAAAGTATAGTTTAGTTATTTATGGGAATTAGGCTATGAAAACTTTAGGGAAAACCCTATAGAAACGTTTAAATATAGTAAAACTTCCTAGAATTTTGGTGAGTATTGAGTAAGTGGTTTATCAAACAAATACATCCATGTCTGGATACAAGCAGGTAGAGGCGGCTCTTTCACAGATGTACATAGGGGTAAAACCCGAAAATACCTCTTTGAGCTAGACTCGAACGGGAAATGGTGCACAAAAATGGGCCTTGCTGCACTCTTGGTTACGACACTCCTGGGGGATATGTTTGTTTAATCATTAGCTTTTTATGAATAATTATGAAGGATTTATAGAGAAATGTAATTGTTTAAAGAAGTTTTAAGACATAAATCCTTTATAGTTAAAATATTCGTAAATGAAATAAGTTTCTCTTTAAGGTTTTATTCTTTTAGAAAATGGCAGGAAATAGGAGGAACCGTGCAAATGGTGACTGCAATGGACCATGCACTGACAGCCCTACAATGGAATCTGGAATGGAAACATTCATGCGAATGATGAACCAACTGACTCAAGTTATGGGAAATAACTTGAATCAATATAAGAGAACAATCTCACCGTTAAGGGAACAACATTATGTTGAGTCCTTTATGTGTCAGCGACCACAAACTTTTAGTGGATCGAATGACCCATTGATTACTGAGCAGTGGATCAGCTCTATCGAGAAGATCTTTTATGTGCTCTGTTGTTCAGAGCAAGAGAAGGTCACCTTGGCTGTCTATCGCTTAGAAGGATAAGTTGATCAGTGGTGGGATCTGGTTAAAAACACGAGGCAAAGAGTGGAGGTTGAATCTATGGAGTGGGAAGAGTTCAGAGGGATCTTCTTTAGTAAGTATTTCCCTCATTCCATGAGAACAAGAATGGAGAAGGAGTTTCTTGAGCTGAAGTAGAAGGAATGAATCTATAGGAATCTATGAGATGAACTTCACAAGGATTTCATGTTACACCTCTAGATTTTTCGTGGATCCAAATGGAAAGTTTGATAGATTCTTCGGTGGACTGAGACCTCATTTGTGGAAGAATATAGCCAACCGATATTATGACAGCTATGAGGAGATCGTTCGAAGTGCGATGAAAGTCGAACTAGAGTTTGGTGAGACGCAATGGTCTCATAAATCCAATGAAAAAAAGAGATCAATGGATCCAAGCTTAGGGAGGATCTTTGATCAAGGAAGAGGAGGAAAGAAACTGAAATGTATCATGCGTAATAAATGTGGTAAGAAGCATTCGGGGAACTGCCTGGTCGGGAGAAGGAAATGCTACAAGTGTGGAAGAGATGGACATATTTCAAAGAATTGTTGTAGTGAGGTGAAACCTCAACTTCCAAACACTAACGACAAGGGGAAGATGGTGCGGGCCCTACCTGATGTCCAGTGATTTAAGTGTGGAAAACTTGGGAACTTTGCCAATCACTGTCCAAATCTGAGGGCAGTGGATGGGAACCACCATCAGCCTCAGCAAAGGCCAAGGGAGAAAGGTCATGCTTTTTCTATCACGAAAGCTGAAGTTGAATCTCCAAATGATGTGGTAGCAGGTACTCTTGTTGTTCTTTCAAATATACCAAGTACTTTGTTTGCTTATGGTTCTATGTATTCCTTTATTTCCTCCAAGTTTTCAACGAATTTAGAATCAACCTTGGACTTGCTAAAAGTAGAGTTATTATTCAAGATTCTTGGTGGGAATATTTAAGCATCATCAGTGTTTAGAAACTCTAGTATTTACTTTGGTGAGCACAATATTATCACAAATCTAGTAGTCATTCCCATGCTGGAATTCGAAATTATACTAGGGATGGACTGGATCTCAAAGTATAATGCTAAGATCAAATGAAGAAGTAAGGAAATCTCAGTAGTCTTTAATGGAAAACCTACAGTTATCTTCCAAGGAGATATATCTCAACCTGATATTTGTCTATAAGAACCTCCTATATCCTTCTTTATGTAATTGATCAGTGAAGAGGAAGAAGGAAAAGAGAGTTTGAGGATAGAAAATGTCCCCATCGCCCAGGAATATGTTGATGTATTTCCTGATGATTTTTCTGGACTTCCACCAGAAAGAGAGGTAGAGTTCTCTATTGAACTCGTACCTGGATCTCATCCAATATCAAATACCCCATATAGGATGGAAAATGTGGATCTAGAGGAATTAAAGAAACAACTCCAAGATCTTTTGGAGAAGGGGTTTATCTGACAGAGTGTGTCTCCTTGGGGAGCACCTGTTCTCTTTGTGAAGAAGAAGGATGGATCGATGCGGTTATGCAATGATTATAGAGAACTGAACGAGATCATAGTAAAGAACAAATACCCTCTTCTAAGAATTTATGACTTATTTTACCAACTTCATGGGGCTCAATTCTTTTCTAAGATTGATCTTCAGTCTAGTTATCATCAATTGAGGGTGAAGAAAGAATATATTCTGAAAACTACCTTCGGATCAAGATATGGGAATTATGAGTTTGTTGTTATGCCTTTTGGACTAACTAATGCACCTACTATTTTTATGGATTTGATGAATATATTCTTTAAATACTACCTTGATAACTTTTTGGTAGTTTTTATTGATGATATTCTGATATATTCCAAAAGTCGTGAGGAGCATGAGGATCATCTAAAGGTTATTTTGCAAACTCTATGGAAGGAGAGACTTTTTGTAAAGTTCAGTAAATGTGAATTCGGGTTACAACAAGTTGCTTTCTTGGGGCAAATTGTTACTAATTAAGGAATCACAGTTGACCCTGAAAAGACAAAAGTTGTAGAGGAGTGGCCTCGGCCTATAACAATAACTGAGATTTGTAGTTTCCTTGGATTAGCGGGATATTATAGGAGGTTTTTAAAAAACTTTTCATGACTTTCTAATCCATTAACTATGTTAACTCGAAAAAAGGTCAAGTCCATCTGGATAAAGGAGTGTGAGGAAAGTTTCCAAGAGCTGAAGAAGAGACTGGTTACTGCACCCGTGTTAACTCTGCCCTCAAGTGGAGAAGGATTCGTTATTTTTAACGATTCATCTCTAAAAGGTCTTGGGTGCGTCCTCATGAAAAATGAAAAATTCATTGCTTATGCATCTTGACAGTTGAAGACTCATGAGAAAAACTATCCTACGCATAATCTGGAGCTGACTGCAGTCGTTTTTGCTCTGAAGATATGGAGGCACTATCTTTATGGGGAGAAATGTGATATATACACAGACCATCAAAGTTTGAAGTATATTTTCACACAAAAGTAATTAAACATGAGACAAAGGAGATGGTTGGATATTCTTAAAGACTATGTTTGTTCAATTCATTATCAGCCCATAAGAGAAAACAAAGTTGTTGATGCATTAAGTAGGAAAGACCCATTTTTTCTTTCCATGATGAGGATTCAAAAATATCCTTTGATCAATGACCTAGTAAAGATGGACATGGGAATATAAGGGAAGGGACATCATCAACCCTAAACCAAATGATTTCTCAACCGTCATTACTAGAGAAGATCAAGAAATCATAGAAAGAAGATCCTTTGTTACAGAAGAAGTTTAAGGCTATGAAAGATGGGAAGTTTCTTGAGTTCAATACTGATCAAGAAGGTGTACTGAAATTTCATACAAGACTATGTGTTCCATCTATTCTGGAAATAAAGAAGGAGCTGATGGATGAAGCTCATAGCTCTACATTCTCTATACATCCTGGTATCATGAAAATGTATAGGGACCTTCGTGATAATTATTGGTGGGATAATATGAAAAGGGAGATTGTTGACTACACTTCAAGGTGCTTGGTATGTCAGCAAGTGAAGGGAGAGAAACAACTTCCTAAAGGGGTATTCCAACAACTACCCATACCAGCATGGAAGTGGGACAATATCACTATGTACTTCACTACTGGTCTCCTGAGAACTGCCAAAGTAAATAATGCGATATGGGTTATTGTGGACCATCTCACCAAGACTGCCCATTTTATCTCCATTCGGGAAGATTTCTATCTTGATCAACTTTCCAAGATTTATGTGAAGGAAGTGGTAAGGCTACATGGAGTTCCACTTTCTATCATATCTGATCGTGATCCAAGGTTCACATCAAAATTCTGGATAAGTCTTCAACAAGATCTGAGCACTAAATAGAATTTCAGTATGGCCTATCACCCCCAAAATGATGGCCAATCTGAAAAGACTATTCAAACACTCGAGGACATGCTGAGAACTTTCTCAATAGAATTTAAAGGTGGATGGGATCAACATCTCTCTTTAGTTGAGTTCTCTTACAAAAACATCTTCCAGTCGAGCATTCAAATGGCACCCTATGAAGATCTATATGGGAATCATTGTAGAACTCTTACTTTTTGGGATGAAGCTGGTGAGAGAAAGCTTCTTGGGCCTGATCTTGTGCAAGAGATGATAGAAAAGGTCCATGCCATCCAGCAACACATTAAGGTTTCTCTGAGTCGGCAAAAGATCTATGCCGACAACCGTCGAAGGGACTTAGAGTTTGATGTTGGTGACAAAGTCTTTCTTCTAATTTAACCTTAGAAGAGAGTCATGAGGTTTGGGAAGAAAGGGAAGCTCAGCCCTAGGTACATTGGACCCTATGAAATCCTTGATCGTGTGGGAGCAGTGGCCCATCGGCTTGCACTTCCTCCAAATCTAGCACAAGTTCATGATGTCTTCCACGTATCCCTCTTAAGGAAGTACATACCTAACCCTTTACATGTACTAAATACAGAGTTGGTACAACTGGAACATGACCTATCTTATGAGGAGCAGCTAGTGGAGATCTTGGATCGTAGAGACAAGGTTCTACGCAACAAGACTACCCACCTTGTTAAGGTGTTGTGGAGGAACCACAAATGTGAAGAAGCCACATGGGAACTAGAGGATTCCATGAGACAGAAGTAACCACACCTTTTCCCATCAGAGGGTACGAGATAAAATTTTGGAGACAAAATTTCTTAAGGGGGGAAGAATGTAACGACCCGAACTTTTTAATTATAATTGTTTCCTAATTTTTTGTGTTATTTTATTTTATACTCAACAAAACTATAACTTTTAATTAATGAAGTGGGCATAATTAAAATGAGACCATTTGGTTTCAACTATTATATGATCGTTGGTCAATATGACCGTTGGAAACTATAATCTTAACGTTGTGTTTTTATAAATACGGTTATCTTGGTTAATTAATATAGAAAGAAGATTGAATGGCCTCATCCAGTAGACTCGAGCCATATGAAGCCCATCTGTCAGAGCTTGGGAAGGAGGTAGCATCAATGGGCTTTTCTCTAGACCAAGCTCAAGACAAACTTCAATGTATGAATCTTGAACGTAATCGCCTAAGGGAGAAGTTCAAGCTGATAGAAATCACCACTCAGCCAATGTTGTCCGAGCCACCCCAAGATTCTATCACCATAGCACACCTTACACTTAGGTCCTATGTTGGTGTTATAAGGGGCTATGTAACGAGACCTTAACTTCTTTGTGTAATCCTTTTATATAAATAAAATTGTGATTTCTTCTTATGGTGAAGTTTTTGAATTTCAAATATCCGAATAAATATAGGATTTGTATTATTGATGAAATTAGGAAAAAGGGTATTTTAAAATATTTTTGTATTCTTTAAATAATTAATAATGTGAAATGATTTTCAAAAAATGGTCTTCTACAGTTATGATCAATGAGAAATTTAGAGTCTAATAAGATCAACTTGGTTTTTAGTGAATAGTAAAGTAGTAATAGTAGCATACCCATATGAATAGTAATGAATAGTAATGAATAGTAAATTGACCAAAAAATAGAAACTTCACCCATTAATGTATAAATACATTTTCGACATCTTAAAAGTGAAAAAATGATCATAGTTTAAGTTTTGGTATTTTTGTATGCTATAAATATTTTATTTACAATTTTATAATTAATTTAATAATTTAAAATGGAAATATATTTTCATAAAATTTAATCATAAATTTTTACTTTATTTTATTATGGGTATACGATATTTTTATGGGACCTTGATTACTTTTTTAAGGTGTTACAAAATGAGTTATAGTTTTAAAGTTGTATTTTTGGAATAAATAATGATTTTATTTAAAAATTAAATTAAAAATATTTGGAAAATTATTTTCATAAAATGGAATTCATTTTTGATTTCAGAGCATCAATATTAGGTTAGGGTGAATTTTTGGGATTTTTCTGAAACAGTTGAATTATCGGTGAATAGTAAAAATGCAGTTTTGAGATTTGGGTGTTTAATGACATCATTAATGATGTAATAATGATGTAAGATTTATGGTCGAATTATGAATAGTGATATGTGATATGAGGTGTCCCAAGTGTCTAATACCATGAGAAAATACCATGGGCAAGCCCATGGTTTTGCAAATACCACTGATGAGGTGTCCCTTAGAAATTAATAATTTATTCACTCACTTTTCCTATAAATACCAAGACATTTCCCTCATTCATTTCATTCCAAAATCATCCTCAACGAAGTTATGGTCTCCTTACCAACCAAGGAGTCCTCCCAAGGTTCCCTCAAGCCTCCCAAGGTCCCGACCTTCAAGATTTCTAAGTTACTCTTCAATGTAAGGGATCCTTTCACCCTCCTCTTTTTAAGTCATGACTTCCTTTATGTTGTGTCTTCTAGATTCCATATCTTTATGTTGAGGGTATTTTATTATATTTTATAATTACTATCCATTTCATTTATAATTTTTTATAGACCTTTTACTCTCTCATAAATTTATTTTCTGAATTTTTAAGTGACGTCATTAGGCTGTCGAATTTCTCGTAAAAGAAATTGCATCTTCTCTTTTCTTTCTTGTTTCTTTTTCATGTGGTATGTCATTAAAATATCCATAACATGATCTTATTAGGTACCCATACTTAATTATGAATTATTTATGAGTGGGTGACCCTTGTTCCCTCTATTTTTATTATTTTCTAAAACCATGATATATAGCCGTTATGCTACAGAAATTTCGCCTCAAAATTTCTCTCTCTTTTTCTCTTATTTTATATATGTGAATACCCAGACGTATTTAGTTTCTATGGGTGTTCATAAATACAAAATAATGATATATTTTATTCTGTAATTGAAATACATATAACCCACATATAACCCTCACTCCCTTTCCATGGGTTATAAATGACATAACGGTCTTATTTTTAAGCACTTTTAAAATGTCACGATTTGGAAGTGAAACCCATTTCTTTTACTTTATTTGGGTTATTTATGAAATGTTTGGTTATGATATATGTGGATCACATGAAAATAAATACATATTAATGTTGATCCATGATATAACTCCAATGCATTGGGTAAAGAATTAATCTCTAGAGATGACAAGTTTCATGATGCCTTGGTGAATAACCTTGGTAATTTTTATGACACCTTGGGGATGGACCTTGGTGATATGTTCATGAATGTATAAATGAAATGTTGAAGCCAAATATTCAAGTTATGTTTCAAGTTATTTTCATTATGATATTCCTATACTTCCATTTCTCATGTCCTTATGTTTTTATTCAAGTTCTTATTGATATCACAAGTAAACTGATTCCCTTGTTTACCCTTACTGGGCCTTCTGCTCACCCTTTACTTTGATTTATGTCTCCAAGATATGAGATGCATTAATTTTGCATATGATGAACATATGATAAAGCCTTACAAGTGGATTAGAAGAATTTTTTTTCATGTTTTATATCCCTGATTTCCAAGATAATAGACTTTAAAGATCCTCTGTTTGTAAAATCTAATGAAAAGTTATGTAATTAAAAAGGCGGGATTCCATAAAAACTCCTCTTATTCCTCTATTTCTTTCTCCATGTTTGGATCTATCTTTGTGCAAGCTAATTATCCTTATTTTTAGGGTGTTTTTCACTTTCTTTATTTTCTCTCAAACTAGCTCAAATCAAAGCTTGGTATTGGATGGGTAGAGCATCATGGGCATGAGGTAGGCAGTCTATAGATTTTTCCCTAAATTATTTCTCGTTTATAATTTAAATTATCGTGATACACACTGAATTCTCCATGTGTTGCCCCTAAAATGTGAAATTAATTAATTAATACCTAATTCCTTAAATTATATAGTCATTGTGATTTAAAATGTAACCATTGGAGGCTGATCACCTTGAATCAAACCACCCCTTGTGGGGTATTGCGCTTATGGTTTGTGGCCCTTGTTTTGTCTATGTAATTAAATCACCCTCCTTGGGTGTTGTTATAATGCTCATGATTATTAATTCCTTCCTTAGACCTCTCAATCATCTCTGATATGTGTTTAATAAATTTTATCATAAGATACATTTTAAATAAAATAATGTATAATGTCATGGCATGATATTCTTACCCCACTTTCTAATAAAACCACCTTTTGGGGTGTACTGCTTTCTCAAGAAAAAAAGGGAAATTAAATAGTGATATTTGAAATGATGAATGGAATGATTAAGTACATTCACTTTTCTGTTATAATTGAAATGAATATTGGGCATGGAATTATCTTGTATACTTGATTTTTGAATTAAATGTTTATGAATGTTACCTCTTATCTAATTGAAATTTAATCATTAAATTAATTATATTACACCTTGAGTGATACTCAAGTTCCTTTTTACGAAATTCCTTGGATAGGCTCATAGGATATTATTGATTATATATACCTTGGTCAATACTTGGGTTTCCTTTTTACAGGACACTAAGGATAGTCTCATGAGTTACTTGATTTATATTACACCTAGAGTGATACTTTGATTCCCTTATAGGAACTCTTGGAAGAACTCTTAGGGAGAGTTGTTTGTATTTTCCTTGAGTGATACTCATATTCCCATGTAGGAATTCTGTGGGCAGGCTCATATGTTGATTGATATTATTATACTCATGAGTGATACCTGGTCCCCTAGGAATTTTCCTTGGATGGGATTGGTGGTCAATGTTGTTATACCATGCCATGAGAAATAGTTAGTCCCCTAAGTGGTGTACCAGGGAAATACTTAGTGGGTTATTCCTTATACCATACTGGGAGTGATACTTGGGATTCCTCTTTAAAGATTGACTTGGACAGACTCTTATGATGATGGGTAATTATGGTTCTCCTAGTGAGATACATTGGATTCCTCTTTACAGATCTCTTTGAATGGTCCTAGGATGACTTTTGAGTAAGAACCTTAATACCTCTTGTTTTAAGATCTAAGAAACGCTTGTTTATCAGATTTAATGATGTGTCCTCCAAGCCAAAGAACATGCTTGGGTTCAGTCCATGTTTGTACTTGGCCTTTATAATAGGTCCAGTTATGATCCCTTATGAATATGCCCTATATTTATATACCCATTTATAGATTATATCCTCACAATTTGACCCTAGTTTAGAGATATTCTATCTTAGGTCGAATCAGATATGGTTGGTTAGGTGTCCCTTAGGAACTTGAGATGACTTATTTACTTTGGTTTATTTATTACTTTACCTGTCATACCTTCACAATGCTATATTTTATATTCATAGACTCTATATATTTAGAAACTATTTTTGGAGTCCTACTAAGTATATCTCATACACTATTTGGGTCGGCATTGCACTGAGTTACCCAAACAGACCTCATTGGTTGCAGGATAAAGATCCTTAGATTGCGTTGTTATGCTTGTACATGGGATCTTGGGAGTACAAGACTGGGCTGGAGATCAAGATTCTTGTGTGGATACCCCTTTGGGAGTTTGTATTTTCTTTATTTTTTGTTTATTTATTACCCATTGTATGTATTTTACATGTATTTTGTAGCACCATCTGGACATGCATGCATGATTATATATTTGGTGTTGGACATGTTTATTCAGTATATTGTGTTCTTTCATGACTCTATCTTTAATTTATACTACTTCCATTGTTCATTGATTTATTTATTATATCTTATATAACTATGATACTATGATCATGAGGGTATAGTCTCCCCATGGTACCATCATTAGACCCTCATTGCTAGTCGGTAGCCTCTGGCATACGAGACGGTTCACCTGAGGCCTTGTGACTGAATGGATTGGGGAACCATTTCAGTGGCTCCTAGGTTGAGACTTTACACAAATTAATTCTCTAATCTATTGAAAAAAGGTGATTCCTAAGTCATTGGTGAGATGTATAGAACTTTTAATTGCTAAGTTTAATGATCTAGTTAATATTTTATTGATCATTACCAAAACATTTATCTCATGTGTCTATTGTAAACATTGATACATTATTAAATTTTTGTAATGAATATTGTTTTTGGTGTCTCATACTCAACTAATAGCTTAGTAATTCTTGAATCGTTAGAAATATTTGATGGATATAAAATATAAGACTTAAATACCCAGTTATTTCAATATGATTTTGTGTCTAGTAAAACTGAAAGTAGTTGTCAAGGATATACCCAGTATGGTCTTTAGATTTTTGAATCTAAAACCATAGGTATTATCAACACATTTACTTATCTAGTTTTGAAAAAAAAACCTTTATAAATAAAGGTAAGCAACAAAGCTTTCATAATTAGTTCAACTACAGAGCGTGAACTATTCCAAGTAGAAGTTAGAGATAAATTATTATACTTCATGAGATTCCTTTAAGAGTTATAAGGAATGTGAAAGTGAAGTAATGACTACGAATTGTTAGAATATATAAGTTACTTTGATCTCGTGAGATGAATAATATCTTGACCATGAACTCATTGATCATGAAAATGTAGAGTGAATTTATTCTTAAACTCACATTTCCTTATACACATAAGAGACATGATGTTACTAAAAGGAGGATTGATAATGAGTATTACATGCATATATTGATCATTAAAGTGTATCATGGAGAAATTCCTAAATACAAATTTCTTTATACATGTCAAATTCATGATGTTAGTAAAAGGAGTATCAATGATGAGATTTAATAAGTCATGAAAAATATTCCATTATCATTTAGATACATTCTTCATAAATAAAAACATAATCACATTACCATATGCCAACTATAATGAAAAATGGATATCATATTAGTTATAGTATGAATTAAATCCATTATTTCATACTCCACGAGTTTATATTGAAAGATTTTGTTAAGGCTAAGTCAATAATCAAACTTTCATCAATATTTAAATGTGTATCTAAGGTAATTATCCTAAAGGTTTCTAAGGATATTATAGAAATCCATGAGGTCATAAAAATTATATTCAAGTGATAGAATCTATTTATATAAAAGGGTCTACATAAATATTTTAGATAGTGAAAGAGAGATTGAATTGGTTCAAGTCGAGGTTGTAGATGCACAAATAGTTGTCATAGGAACAAGTTCTACAAGATCTCATGGAAAAGGAATGTTCTAGAGATACATATTGTGTATGAAAAAATAAAACCAAGAGAGATGATTTTATATTCACCACAGTGGGTGATGTATTATTCAATGAGAATAATAGATCATAAAAGGAAGAAATAAATGGAAATTTTCTATGGTTGATAAGTTCATATAAATTCAGGAAAATGGATTCCATTTACCAAAATCAAGTCTATATTTTGGTAGTTTCTCTAATTGATGTAAATTCATTAATTGTTATTCAAGATAAACTATACATTAGTGGTATAAGTGTGGTACCAATAATCCTCAGTTGGTTATACCAAATCATCATGCTTAAATACATTTGAATTCCAATTATCATGGAATCTTTATATGATCATTATATTGGGCATTGGATATCAAGACCACATTTCTTGTAAATTGTCTATATGATACAACTATAAAGATTTGGTGACACCATATAATTCTAATAAGGGGTGAAAGTTTCTAAAATACACTTGTATTTAAGTAAGAAATAAGATCATAGAATATTCATCTAGAATAAATTTTCTCTACGTGTCTATAAGAGTTTAGTGGGATCACCATAGTTTTCCAATGAAAATATGTTTGATAAAATATGGAAAAAAAACTATTGGTATTATAATTATTTAATACTAGAATGAAATTAACACTATAAAGAATGACTTAAAGCAGAAAAATAAGTTATAGGGAAAAATATATATTGAGGTAGATCTAATGGGTTTCTTAGACAAAGTAAAAATACATATACTGACAAGGTTAAAAATACAAGTTGGAACAATTTGAGAGAGAATTTTTTCCAATGTCACATGGAATAAATATCTATAAGAAGACATGTATGAGACATAGGAGGAGATTAAAGTGATGAGTAAAATTAAGTAAGTGTTAGAAATGGATCTATCACATATATCATGTAATGTATAAGATATTATTTTCCCAATATATACTTTATGGTAGGTAAATATCAGTAAAATCTAGGAGAACTACATGATAATCAGTGATAACTATCCAAATGTACTTGAGAAAGTACAAGGGATATGTTTTTTGTACTTGGAGAGGAAGAGACACTATTTATAAGGGGATACAAACTAATCTTATTTTGGATCAATATGATCTAATATCATATTTAGACTAAGGTAATGATCAAAGGAAGCTCATTAAAACCATTGGTAGCCATATCTAAAAATACTGAGTATGTTGTAGCTTCTCATGCAACCGAAGAAGCAGTGTAAAATACGCAATGTTTTTTCTAGTTATTGGAATCATGACTAGTTTTTAAGGTATTATCATAATATAAATTATGATAATCTTAATATAATGGTATTATCCAAGATTCCAAGTTTAGATATTGTAAAAAAGGAATATACTCAGAAATATCATCTCTTGAGAAGTCTTACTTGAAGAGGAGAAGTCGCAAATAGTAGTGTAGCCACATAATGGAGATGAGACAAACCCAATGACTAAATCCATAACTCAATATAAGTATGGTCTTATCATGTGTGAGCTAACAAGTTGATCATTATAAAGTTGGATCGAGTGCAAGTGGAAGTGTTGTAAAAGTGAGTTCCCTAAACCTCACTTTACGAGTACTTTTCAATTACCAAAACATGTATACATAGAATTATGCATGATCAATACTTACCATTATAGTGTTAAAAATTTTGTTCCCACTATTTATATAGTAATTTCATTAGATTATTCATCATATAAATAGATTATAGTAGTTTCCATATATAATGAGAACCATAAGATACTATGACAATAATCTTAAACATATGTCATATGGTCTAGATACATCATACTAACTTGACACAGATGATGTAAAACTATCCAGTGGTGGAGGCTCATAAGAATTGATACTTATTCTCATGAATTGTGTACTTGGTGATCTCAAGTAGAGGATATCATGAGTATTAACCCTCCAATAGGAACGCCACATGTTTCAGGTGTCATTAGTAGTTCTTATATATGAGCATGTGTATTGGCCTCTTGAATTGGGATCATTATTAGTGTGTATTATTTTATTACATACTTTGATACAAGATGAAAACCATGACATTTTTGTTGTGGTGTGGTAGCTTTCATTGGGTGCATCATTAGTGGTATGACATTAATTGAATTAGAAAGATGGTTTTTGTCTCTTTTGAAATGACGATATGTCTTGAGACTAATTGACCCATATGGTATCTTCTTTATTAAATCCATGACCATCATGATTAAATATATGCCTATACATTAAGGTTAATTAATAATAAATCAAGAAAGGATTATGACATGAATTTTTCATTCTACTTTATGAGATATCACAAGATAAAGAGGTTATATTACACATTGTGTGTTCGTAGAAGGTTATCGTTACTATGACTAAACCCAATATCCTTATAGGTATTGATGAGTTTCTAGAATATACTCTTAATATGTGAGTGTTACCCACTACTATCGAGATAAGGACTTGGTGGTTCATACAGTGTGTCCATATTCTAAGTGAATAGGAGTTTGGGACATAGTGGCCCCCAACAAGGGGTTTGGTAATGTCTGAGTTTGATCGATCACCAAGAAATAAATTATTTCAATATTATTCATGTTTAGAATAATAAATTTTCAATTTATTTACACATTTTATTCACAAGTAATTAAGTGAATACAAAATAAATATTTTTTGGAATGAATATTATTATTTAAGGTTCATTAGGCATTTAATGGGATAAGAGAGTCGAATTAATGATTTTAGTTTTATCATGTAACATATATTTAATGTTACAAGTATGTGATAAAATTTATATGACATTTATGACATAGTTACTAAGTCATTTAGTGTCATTAATGGGTTATTTTGAAAGTTTTAAGTTACCCAAGGGCATAAGTGTGATTTGCGGGACTTTAAACCTACCTATATAAGTCTCAAGAAACCCAAATTATAGGGACTATTAATTCACACAAATTTGAGTCTCTCTTTATATTATCACCCAAATTATAAAGTGGTATATAAAATATTTGAGCACCCCAATCCAAGTTCTTCACCCCAGATCGAAGGAATAGTACTTAGGTTCGCAAGGATGTCAATAGAGTCTTTGATTCTCCGTTCTAGTGCCTAGAAACCAATGATCAATGAACTAATAGATTCTTAAAGCATGTTTGGATGATCTGTAGGGATACAATTCAATTTTATTCAAGAAATGATCTCTGATAGTGAGTGAAACATGATTCCAATTGAAATCAAAAGCGTTACGGGTTTGATTTAATTTTTCATTTTTAATTATTCATGATTAATTAAATTGCACATGATCTATGAATGAATATGGAATAGGGTATACTACATTTGATGTTTCAACATAAATATGGGCCTAAAAATTTTAAAATATATTTTTTCATGCTTCTGCAAAGCCCGAGTTTCTTCAGGTAACATCCTCCTCCCTCATCTGCATAGGATAGACAACTTTTTTCACAAGGAAAATATATTTACCAATAGCTTCAGGGTCAGAAACCTTTAAAGATACACCATTATTATGATACATTCCCTTTCCAACACCATATTTAATAAATTTCTCCTCATATAAATCATTAAGGTTCATCTCAAGTTCACTGTCCGGGGACCAAACTCTTTAATGTGATCACCCTTAGAGTGTTGAAAAAGAACTTGAAGCACTAGCCACATCACATTGTAGATCAATCCCAACACCATTTAAAGCTTTATTTCCAACATTATTCATCACGTTATCTAATGAACTAATTCTAGTCTTATCAAGAGCATCCTTGGAATGCCTATCTATATTAGTACCAAAAGTGGAACAATCATTAAGAACCTTATTTATGCCATCGACAATGAGGTGAATCTTACCTTAAGAATACTAGTTGTTACTTCTAACCTATATAGATTCATTATAGTGTTATGAATTACCAATAAGGTTTCCATTGTCCTGCAGATTTTAATCCAACACGTAATTTGAATAAATTGAAGGAGCTGCATTAGCATCTCCCTTAGAAACCATATAAGAAAACTTTCTCTCTATTCCAGTGCTCCTACCATCCACCACAAAATTTCCAATTTTGTTGGGTACAATAGCCAAAACTACCTCACTACCCTTCGAGTTGACTTTTGGTCTGATCTTTGCAATTAGAAATAAATTGACTAGAACTCTTGTAATTACTATACGCAAAAATTCTATGAAAATTCTCACTTGAATGCCCAATACAAGTGAAATTTATAAAAACGATAAGAAATATTTCAAACTCTATTGAGACTTAAAGTTTATATTTGTTAGCCACAGATAAGATAATATCAATTTGGGGTTCACATAGATCCACTTAAATAAAAACTCTTTCAAATAATCCATATCTCGTATGCTTGGTTTCCCTATTAATCTTGATTGGGATTCCCACTATTGTGGTAATATCCCATAGGATTTGGGAGTTCTAAAATAACCATTTAAGACTCTATCAAAAATCATACTTGATTAATAAATTTTTTTATCTTCTCCATGTCAAAATAGGGTCCCAATACAAGAACCTCAAAATTCATGACTTAAGAGAGGTAAAACCAAATCCTCATACTCTTGGTTTTAATTCATCTAAGGAGAAGATGAAGTAAAGAGTCTACTACCAATTGATATCATCCACCACCTATTAAATCCCCATGCCTACTGAAGTTTCTTTTGAATATCTTCAAGATTCCATTGTTGATCTTTTTGCATAATTGAGAGTTTCAAAATTATCAAGTGCCTACAATCCTTGAGGTGCTTCTCTAGAATATTAGGATTTTCCTCAAAGAAGGACAATGTACCATTCTTTACAATTCTCTAATTCATTGAGATAGAACTAGCATGAAGATCTTAAAATATTATTCGATGAGATATCTTTTCATAAGCGAGATCACCACACCCTTTCAATTCAACCAAAGGGGTTTCATGTCCAGAGTTCTCAACATCATCAACATTCTTCAAATATTGAGTGAACTTTTCATCTGAAATGAACTTCGCTTCTCTATTAATACTGCCATCAAGATTTAATTTCTTCTTGACTAGATCATCAACGTCATCCTTCTTACTTTAATAAAAAACTAATACATGCCACAAATTGAAATAACAATCAATATACAAAGACATCGTATCAGAACCCTAATCACCATGTTCATATAGAGAGAGAATACCAAACCATGGAACCCCCCCCCCCCCACCCCTAATTCAAAAAATGTCATCTCATGTTCGACCCTGAACCTGAATCTCAACTTGGTCATTGGATGGGTACCACATGGCTAATATTTTTTATGGCCCTTTGATCAATTGTGGGGTTTGAAAATCAAATCAGGCTCCCAATCGAAAATATTGGTGGCCCACTGAACCCCTCTATTATTTTTTCAAGGGACCCCTTAGTGAACCCCTCAATGAACCCCCCAGTGAACCCCTCCGTGATTCTTTTGGAGACCCGCTATGTAAATTCCTTAGTGAGCCCTCATAAATTTTCACTTGGTGAATCCATTATAAAACCCCTCAGTGAATCCCTCGATGAACCCTCAATGATTCCATCAGAGACTCGCTTGGTGAATCCCTATATGAACCCCTTATAGAATATATCAGCCAAACCCTCTACCAATATTTCAATATACCCCTTGTTGACTGTTGTTATACTAATTCAGTCTAAGTTTTTTACAGCCAAGTATGGAATATTATAGGTGGTTTATGTGATTTCTGTTATTTGGTTTGTTTATAATTAATCGAATTCACTAAGATAGACTCATATTTAGTTGTTTATTTATAAATTTTTAGAGCTATAAATATAGAGAGATTAATTTTATTTCAGTTCATATTGGTGTATATGGGTTTCTAAAGGGATGTTTGTGTTTCTGTGTGTGGTAGTCTTTACAAAATATAGGTTTTTTTGTCATTCATCTCATTAAATAAAACACTATGAAATAGATGGTTTGGTTTTTATTCTGGTAGTATGTTCAACTAGGAATTTTTAGTTCAAATTTCCTTTATTTTCCAGTAGTTGAAAGTATGGTAAATTTCATTGTAACTTCTAATTATTTTTCATTAATGTACCTTTCCAATGTTATGTAATTGATTTGTAGTGTGAATTTCTGCTTCCTTTGTTTTGGGTCAATTCCCACTAGTTATTTTCATTTAAAATAATAATTTCCCATTTTTATTTAACACTGGTTTTTTTATTTAATTTAAATAACTGGTAGTTTTTATTGGAATTTTTCAAGTATTTGGAAATGTTAAATTTGTAAGGGAATATTATCCTTTTGAAGAATTTAGAAAAAAAATTGTTGTCATTTTTATAGTGATTTTGTGCTGGAATTTTTTAGTGGAATTATTTTTCCACTATGAATTCTTATTATAATATTTATTTTGAGTTTCTATCAGGAATTTCTTGGGGGAATTTTTACTGGGAATTTCTAGCTGGTACTTTTAGTATAAATCTCCATTATCAATTTTCACTGGTAATTTTGATTTCATTCAATACAACTGAATTATAATTTCTAATTTATTAGAAATTTAAATTTCATCTTGAAATTTATAGTTTGATTTACAAGTTGAATACAATTTTAAATTTCATCTAACACTTTGTACTATGAATTTCCAATGTGAATTTATTATAGGTATTGCAACTGGGAATTTCTATTCACTGATATTTGCTGTTGCAAATTTGTAGTGGGAATTATGACTGGGAATTTACACTTTGAATTTCCCACTAGTGTAGCTCAGTGTAATTTCTAAGTAGACATTTTTATTCAGAATTTTTATGCACTAGTTATTTATATTTCATATTTTCACTGGGAATCCCCATTGGAATTAAAATTTATTGCAGATAGAAAATCCATGTAATGATTTTAGAATGATTCTAAAACCTATTTTTAATTTAGAATTGATTGGTTTTCATCTTTCAAAATCTAGATGATGTTTCCAATTCACTATAACTGGAGATTTTAGCAGTGGAAATTTCTAGTGGAACTTTCTAGTGGAAATTCACAGTGGAAATTCCCAGTGGAAATTCCCAGTAGAAATTCCCAGTGGAAATTTCCAGTGGAAATTCCTAGTCACAATTCATAGTATAAATTCTCATTGGAAATTCCCATTATAAATTCCTAGTGTAAATTCCTAATGGAATTTCTCAGTCATAATTCCCATTGGCAATTCTCAATGGAAATTACCAATGGACATTCCTAGTGTAAAATTTTAGTGGAAAATCCTAGTGGAAATTATTAGTGAAAATTCCTAGTGGACATTCTTAGTGGAAATTCCCAGTGGAAATATCCCGTGTAAATTCCTAGTGTAATCCCCAGTGGTCTTTCCTAATTAAATTCATTTATAATTTTCTACTAGAATAAATTTTACTTCAATGATATTAAAATTTACAATGATATTTTCTAATGTAAATTTCCCTATTGTCATTCTACTATGGAAATCCCAATGAAAATTCCAAGGAGACATTCTTACTCGGCATTTTTATGCACTATTAATTTCTATTTCATGTTTAAACTGGGAATACCCTCTGGAATTCAAAATTGATTACAACTAGAAATTTTTATTAATGATTTTAAAATGATTCCAAAGCATATTTTTAATTTTTAATTGATTTTTGGTCATCTTTCTACTTATAGATTATCTTATCAATTCCCTCTAACTTGAAATTTCAAAAGTCATATTTTCCATTGGAGATTTGTCTAGTTGAAAGTCCCGCTATAATTCCCTAATGGAAATTTCATAGTGGAAAGTGCTGCTGGAAATTACATAGTTTTAATTCCCAATGTACTCAATGGTCATTCCCAATTCAATTCAATTATAATTTCCTCCTACAAAATAAATTATACTTCAACGAGTTGAAATTTTACAATGAGAATTTATGGTGGAAATTTCCATATGAAAATTTACCTATAGAAATCCCAATGGAAATTCCCAGTGGTCATTCCCAGTGGAAATTCCCACTGGACATTCATAGTGGAAACCCCCATTGTAAATTCACTATTGAAATTCCCAGTATAATTTCACAATGGAAGGTTCCATTTGAAATTTTCACTATAAATTCCTATAGTAATTCAATTTAAATTTACAACTAGAGAAAAATTGACATTATCATTTAATAATTTCAACTAACAATTCATAATGGGAATTCCCAACTAGAGAACAGTTTAAAAAATCATTTGGCATTTTTTTAGTTGTAATTTCTGCTGCTTGTTTCCTGATTTCACTTTTTTCTATATGAGATGCTAATTTGTTAGGGATACTATTTTTAAATGATATAATAATCCTATACATCAACTTCCAACTATTAAAAGTCTTCAATGACTGGGATGTGAAAAATATTTAATGATATTGGGCCAAAGATTAATGAGAATCACATCAAATTTCTTCAAATGTTGTCATTTTGGCAGTTGTTTAAAGTGTTTCTTGATAGCACACTACCATTCAATGATTGTAAAAAAATGATGGCTCTATTTTATTTTTTCCACATAGGTACATCATCAATTTACAAATGTTTAACATATAATAAATGATGATGGAGTTAACAACTATCGATATCTACCATATATATGGCATTGAGGATGGTAAAATATCATTGTCAGTTTCTTATACATTATGGCCAAATAGATCAGCACTATTAAGGATGGGGTTTGGACATGTTGGTTGACTATTATCACAAGGTCTGTTATGGAGATTCATGATTGAAACTATTGAAGGCAGTGAAGAACAATATTTTTATGATGTGGAATGTTTGGTTTCCCTTTTTTCATGCACAATATTATTTTTCCCCACTTTCGATTCCTATGTGGGTTGGAATTTCATCACATGTTTTGAATAAATCTAAAAAGTGAATATATATTCTAAGGATATTGGTATTAATCACCAGCTGATTAAATTAGTGAAAAAAATCACCACTCCTTTAAATTTTTTAGGTTTTTTTGTTTTTTTGTCGACAAGTTCTTAAATTTTTTTCAAATGTGTTTATTTTTTCTAAGTTACTTGAGCTATTATTAACAGTATTAATTTTTATAGTACTGGTATGTTGATAAGTTTGAAAATGTGCAACCAAAAATAGATGGTTCACCATTATTTGTTAGACGGAGTTTGTAATATGTTGTTTCTACTCTATAAGAAAGTATTAATGTAATGTTTCTAGAATATGTTTCAAAACTATCCTTTATTTTCAAATTAATTTCTAATTCCTTCATTTATGTTTAAACTATTCCATGTATATTCAAAGCACTCCAAGCCTGTAATCAAGTCCTTCTAAGGGTAAATAACTTGTTCATATAGTTTTTTATGAAGAAAAAAACATATTCATCCTTATTTTCGTGATGAAATAAAACAACTTGTTTAGGTGGTTGTTGATGAAAAAACCTGCACTTCATATTAAAGGATGGATGGGAAAAGTTTCAATTGAGGAAACCATTAGGTGTTAAATGGAGAATGTGAAATTTATTTAAAATTTATGGAGACTAGAGGCCTAATTAAAGTTGAATAATTTAAAAATTATGAATTTGGGAGTAATACTGAATAAGAAGAGATGAAACCAGTTCCCGGTGAGGTGAAATGTGTTGTTTCAGAGGATATTATGATTTCATAAATTTATAAAGAAAAAAAATACAGCTTCAGCCTATGCAATGGAAGGGAACACACATGAAATTCCTGGAGATGACATGAGGGAAACTACTAGTATAGAGAGAAGTGAGCGATAGGAATAATTCAAAAAATATTTCAGTATGGAAGAAGTAAAAGGTCCTTAGTAGTCCACTACAACCTCTTTTTCTAAAAAAAACTAACCACATTGATTAGAGGTGTCAAGAGTAGGTTGAGGAAACCAAAGATTCAATCTCCTTATACATAACTAGATGTTACTGAAAATAAGTGACATGAAATTTTCCATAAGCTATCCCAGTTACTTCCTAGGTGGGTGAAGCACCAGAGTATAGTGACGAGACGTGATACAAGCCTACTAAAATTGCTACTTGATGCTGCTAATAGGGAGAGGTAATGTAACTGAATTTATGTAGTTAGAATTTCATTTAATATATTTTACTCTATACTAAAATAATATATGACCTCTATGATAGCAGCAATGTATTTTGGGAATGCACTAAGAAATTATATCATATCAATATAAAAAATATTATCGATTTGTTAAATAAGAGGTCCACATCGAGTATAGTATGTTTCATATCAGTTTACATAACCAATGATGTTGTTTTATCTTTTATTATCTATTTTTTTGGAAACAATTAATCGATGCATACACTATGATAACTGAAGAAAGATTCTAGCTACGTACTATGAATTTCATTTCTAAAATGGAAAGTTTTTTCTTTATGCCATTCACCTTTACAGTATTACTGAAGTTCATTTTTTACATAATGAATTATATTATTTTTTTCTTGATTTCTGCTAATTTAGTGGATATTTAAATTTAATGATGACCAAATTATTTTATTTTCTTTTTTTATTGGATTCTAGGGAGTTCTTTATTCATAAAATTAGAATTTTAATGAGATATTTTTTAACTTTACAGTTGTTTCTAGTATGAGGTCATACATGTATTTATTTTGACCAGTAAATTCAGGAAATATCCATCGGACTTTGTTAGTCATAGGTGTTAAAAAAATTTGTTTAGATATTTTAATTACATGAAACTTCTTTATCGAACAAGAACTAGCAACCCTTTTATTAAATATGTGGTTAATGTGTTAAGAAATTATATAGTGTTTGAAAAAAACTTCAATAAATTGCAATATGGTAGTCTCATTGATTTTTTTACAGAAATAATTTTTGAAAAAAGTTTTCAACCTAAATTTTATAAATGATGTGAAGAAATGTAAATGGGACATGATAATTGATAATACTACATAGTAGGGAGATGCCACTTTGGATTGTGGTGTCAACATTTTTTGTGTAATGTAATGTTTAGAAACGGGTACTAAAGTGCCAGCTTGATTGAGTGAAAAGGAATCCAATTAGAATTGGTTGTCCATGTTCCATTATTTCCTTAATGGTCCTAGAAGGGAAAAGTTTGAGGTAGAAGTTAAGAGCAGAAAGTATCTAGTTCAGTAATAAGCTTTCAACATATTTGAATCGTTCATTCACAAAAACTTAGACATCAATTTCGTTTAACAAACTTAACTAATTTTATTCGTTCTAATGATTTGGGTGGGTGATATATTGGGGGTGAAAATGGTTATGATGTAATATGTCACTATATGATATATGTTATATTATTATTTGACTTTGTAGTTTCTACTGTATATTCTTATAATCAATTGGAAACTTACAGTTCATAGAATCACCCAATGGGAAATATCTATAAATTTACACTGGGAATTTTCATTGGAAATTTCCATTGTAAACCATGACTATAAGTTTCCAGTTTTATTTAGATAGCTAATATTGATGTAATATGTGAATATATAATAGTTTTTAAACAATAATATGACTTTTTAGTCTCTAATGTCTATTCTTGGAATCAATTAGAAACATATACTATATAGAATTCCAACTTGGAATTCTATTTGTAAATTTCCATTTGAAACTCCCACTGTAAACCATGAACAAAAATTTTCACTTTTATTTAGATCATTTGGGTGGGATACAGATAGGGGCTTAAATGGTTATTTGGTGATTTGTATGAACATGTTGATATATCCTATTTTGATGTAATATGTGATTGTATGATAGTTTTTAAACTATAATCCAACTTTTTAGTCTCCAATGTATATTCTTGGAATCAATTGGAAACATGTACTACATATATTTCCCACTTGGAATTCTCATTAAATATTTCCACTGGAAATTCTCACTGTAATCCATGATTGGAAATTTTGTATTTGATTCTATGTAAATTGCCAATGGAAATTTCTAGTACTGCAACATGGCACTGAAAAATGGCAGTGGGAATTTACACTGCAAATGAATTATAAATTCTGAGTGACAATGACCATGGGAAGGTCCTAGTGGTTGGATCACATTAAAAATGGGTAGTTAACATTTATAGAAAACAAATTGTAATTTCCCATACTTGTAATTTCTTGAAATTTAGGCTGCCTTCAAAAAAAATCTTTAACATTAACATTATTAACATAATAATAAAGAAACCAATTGTAGAAAGAATCCAGTGCATACACCTACGTCGTTATTTATAAAAACTAGTTTTTATAAAAATTTGTACATTGTGATGACATCTATAGTTTAAGTCATAGATCAAATAAATGTTTGGATGTTTCCATTGAATTATTGGTCCTCAAAATTCTACTACCATTCTGATTTTAGGTCCATGATTTTGAAATTTGTCTTTTAGATTGAATGCTTCCGCCATTTTTTCCTACATTTTTATATAAAATGTTGTCTTCATTGCTTTTAGTTTAGTATTTTTTCAATAAAAAAGATGACCTTGAAGAATATTATTTTTCGTTTTAGTTAATCCAAGAAAAAAATCATTGGTTGATGAATTTTTCACTCTGAATGGATGAAAAGTGGTCTTCACTGCCTTCTAATTCTAGTAAGATTTTTTTATTAATAAATAAAAATATAAATGGTATAATTTTTTCATAATAGTGGTTTATGCTAAATTCAAAGATCAAAATATATGATGATTTATGAAGTATGTTTAAATCTGAAATTTTTCAACCACTAGTATATTTATTACATATATTAATATCTATTAAATGGGCACCATGGTAGCTAGCATTTGACAGTTCTTTAGCACTTCCCTACAAAAAAAATATAACATTATTTATACACCATATCATAACAAGAATTAGTTTATTAACATAAGCATAAAATAAAAATTACATATAGGTTTTATGGTCTCTTGATTTGTGATATTTCACCTATTCTTTATGAATTTTCTTTCATACTCTAAACATATTTTGATCTTGTCACTTCCTTTTATTTTATCTTTCTTCTTGAATAATATTTTAGATTTTTGTTGATGTTACATGTTAGATTATTTTTTACTATGTTTTGAGGGTAAATTATTTCTAGATTCCTTCAATTCCCTCACATAATTGTTTAGATTTTACATCCCAATCATATATCCTTGTTCAAACTCACAGGATTCTATTACAAGATTTATTTCCATTCATGCCAAATATTGGTAAAATTTAAATTTTCTTAATACCAAATCTTATTTAATGTGATTAACTTTCATCTCTATAATGTGGATGTCACGATCATTTCTTATCCATCTATTATAAATATATAACTCTGGAAAGAACTGTACATTCAACCTGGTGATGCCCAAATTTACCCTACAGGTAGAAGTAGTCATTTCAGTACATGCAGGGATTGAATCCATAGGGACCGAAGAAGTTACATTGAGAAAATAATATTTTTTGGGAGGTTTGTCTATTAAGTGACCAACTTTGGTGTTAATTTTAATTGTGAAACTAAAATACTAAAGTACCTAATGAAGGTCACGATCACAACGGAAGCTCGTGGGTGGATGTGACCACTTGACTTTTTTTCATTAGCAATGATCAATCTGGGATCAATACGACAATAAATGAAAGACTCCATGGATCGAATCATAGAAATATACAAAGAATAAGAATAGTCCCGAAACCACAAAGAAGGATCATCACAGGTTGATTATAATTAATTTAATTAATTGAAAATAATTACCTTTTATGGCGTTCTTTCTTCATTGATATTTCTAATCACGTTCTGATGTGATTCTTCATTGCGTCGTAGAATCCAAGTGTATACTTCCTCTAGTGGTGATCCACACATGCACCACATATCTCTGGACATCTCCAAAGGAATCTTCAGGTGCTGGCGTGGAGAAGCCTTTGCTTGCATTGTTCGCCTTAGATCACCTTGATCTAATGGAGGAGGATCTCTCTCAGTCTTGAGAGCATTCTTGGAGGAAGGAGTTCTTTCAGCCTTGAGATAATTCTCTAGAATTTTTGTGCACAATGATTAGAGAAAAGTGTTGGGGTTGTGAGGATATTTATAATCGGGTTTGAGGTTATAGAGTTATGACAATAAATAAACATGTTACGCGTTTTATTTATTTCATTAACTCTTATTGAAAACCCCCATGTTGAATCATTAATTCCTTGACATGCGCCCATGATGATTATAATAAATATCATTTAATAAAACGTTATTATTTCCTCAAAATCCCGACTGGAAAAACTACACGACGTGTAATCATTAATACACAATGTGTACTCGTTTTTCATTTCTTTTTCAAAATGAAAACTACGCGGTACACGGCGTGTATATCTTGTTTTCATTTTATTCTTCCTCCAACATTAAAACTATGTAGGCTTCCTTAAATAATTATTAAACCACGTACGGGAATAATCTTTATTCTACTTGAGATACTTGGATACACTTAGTGTGTGACCCTCTAGGCCTCTTTCTCATTAGCATTAGGCGGGCTTGCCTAAAGTCTAAGATTACTGTCTAGCAACAGGTAAGAGCACCCAAGAGAAACAAGTTGATGCCACATTTATGTGTCACCTCATACGAACATTTACTGTATAATTTAATCCCTTTGTCTCAATATCTCATCAAGCAGGTTTCATGGCAGTGTCATAAACCTATATGCTTGATCCGTCATTCTTTGACTTCCAGAAATAAACTCGTCGTGACACCATGGCCATGGAATTTGGGAAACGTCTCTATTTCAATCAAAGGGCCCGATATTAATACTTCCATAAATATGGAAGGGAAAAATCCTTTCTCGACTTATCCATTAACAACATGTCATTGTTGACGCACCCAACATACCCTACTTCCCTCCAACTGTCTTTGTGACAGTTTTCGTCAGCAAATCTAAGTGCATGAGTCATGACATGAGTTAATGATAATATTCCAGTCTAAGGACCATTACACACCCTCATAGATAGAAATGTTCGATGACACCAAGACATGCAGAATTGCTACTAGAAGGTTTGTTCTCATAATCTCCCATCTTGGAAATTACTAAGTGCGAACTCTATGAGAGAGAGTCTTGTCTTATTACGAGTACTCACACATGAAGTTTTGTATACTATGTGTCCTATCATAGTATTCCATCCAACCGTAGAACTTTATTTAAGAATATTTTTATAGCATTTCAAGGTTCTCATCATAGCGGGGATCTGCCATGACCTTATTAATGCAACAAATATTCCAGGACATTACTATATTATAGTCATGAAAAACAATGAAAAATATATAATAAGTGTATATTCATGTAATAAAAGTATAAATAGTTGGTTCTCAGGACACCAACTCTAACAAACTCCCACTTGGACTAGAGACAACTACCTATGACTTTTAGTCCACTAAACCTCACATGATGATCATGTTTTTTCTGAGTCAAAGCTTTAGTCAAGGGGTCTGCCACATTGTCTTCTGTGGAAATAGTACTCACTGCAACTTTACCTCTCTGAGAAAAATCCCTCAAGAGATGATACTTATTAAGTATGTGCTTTATCCACTGATGTGACCTTGGCTCGTTTGAAAGTTCCACCGCTGCAATATTATCACAATAGAGTGTGATAGGATATTTACTTCTAGGTATTACATCCAACTCTTGGATGAATATTTGCATCCATAATGCTTCTTTAGTTGCCTCATAAGCTACGATATACTTTAAATCTACTGTAGAATCTACGACCACACCTTTCTTTGAGATCTTCCAGCTCACTGCGCCTCCATTCAAACTGAAGATGTATCCAGTTTGCGACTTCATGTCATCTTGATTAGTCTGGAAACTAGCATCTACATGTCCTCTGATGACTCGTTCCTCATCTCCTCCATAAACCAGAAAGATATCCTTAGTACGCCTTAGATACTTAAGGATAGTCTTAACTGCCATCCAATGGTGGTCTTCTGGATCAGCTTGATATCTTCCTACCACACTTAATGTGTAAGAAACATCTAGCCTTGTACATAGCATAGCATTCATGACTGACCCAATTGCGGATGCGTAAGGGATCCTTGCCATTTTCTTTCTTTCCTAATGTGTCTGAGGACACATTTTCTTGGAAATATGAATGCCATGTGACACTGGAAAAAATCCCCTCTTGGACTGTTCCATACTGAATCTCTTCAGTATCTTGTCAATCTATGTACTTTGACTCAGGCCTAGAATTCTCTTGGATCTATCATGATAGATCTTGATCCCAAGAATATATGCTACCTCACCCAAGTCTTTCATAGAGAAGCATTTATCCAACCATTCCTTAACTAACTGTAAGACAGGTACTTCATTTCAAATTAGTAATATGTCATCAACATATTCTATTAAGAAAACGACTGCACTTCCTCTAAACCTTTTTTAGACACAAGGCTCACATTCGTTCTTAACAAATCAAAATTCCATTATGGATTTGTCAAAATGAATTTTCCACGACCTTGATGCTTTCTTTAATCCATAAATGGATTTATGCAACTTGCATACCTTGTTGGCATCCTTTGGAGTCACAAACCCTTCAGGTTGTGTCATGTAGACATATTCCTAGAGGTTCCCATTAAGGAATGCTGTTTTGACAACCATTTTCCAAATTTCATAAGTATGGTAATCGGCAATGTCCAATAGGATTCTGATGGATTTCATCATCACAACCAATGAAAAGGTTTCATCATAGTCAATTCCTTGATGCTGTCTAAAACCTTTTACAACCAGTCATGCCTTATAGGTGCTGACTTGTCCCTTCATGTCCAGTTTCTTCTTAAATACCCATTTATTACCAATAGGCTTTACATCAATTGGAGGATCTACCAAAATCCAGACTTGGTTTTGGTACATGGAATCCATTTCAAAATTCATGGTTTCTTTCCACTTGGCAATGTCTGTGCCTTAAAATGCTTCCTTGTAGGTAAGAGGATAGTCATTGTCAAACAATAATGATTCACCATCCTCGGTGATAAGAAAACCATATCATTCTGGTTCTCTCACCTCTCTCGTGCTCCTACATAGTTCTTATGTCTCTGGAACAGATTGTTCTTCCATGGGGCTTTGTGGAATCTATTCTTGTACCAACTCCTATGTATCTTGAGCCTCGGCTTCATCGAAGTCTATCTGTCCCCCACTATCTCATTTGGAGATGTTCTCCCTCTCAAGGAATATGGCATGTCTTGCCACTATGACCTTTTTATTTGAGGGGTTTTATAGGTAATATCCCCTTGTTTCCTTGGGATATCCTATAAAGGTACACTTTTTTCCTCAGGGTGCAATTTTGTTACCTAAAGAGGCCTTAAAAAATGCTTCGCTACCCCACACATGAAAATTTGATAACATGGCTTTGCGTCCACTCCATAACTCGTATGGAATACCATTTATCGATTTAGTTGGTACTTGGTTCAGTATGTGTGTTGTTGTTTTTAATGAATATCCCCAAAAGGATAATGGAATACTCGCATGACTCATCATTGATCTCACCATGTCCAACAGGGTGCGGTTCCTCCTTTCACTGACACCATTCCACTAAGGTGTGTAAGGAGGAGTGAGTTGAGATAGAATCCCAAACTCCCATAAGAAATCAATGAAGTCCTGATTAATATATCATCCTCCTCTATCTGAGCGGAGTTTCTTAATATTCTTACCTAGATGGTTCTCAACTTCATTCTTGTATTCTTTGAACTGATCAAAAGAATCTGACTTATACCTCATTAAGTAAATATATCCATATCTACTAAAATCATCAGTAAAAGTTATTAAGTACAAGAACCCACCCCTTTCTTCAACTGGAAATGGTCCACACACATCTCTGTGAACTAATTCTAGAAGCTCTTTAGCCCTTTCCCCTTTCCCACTAAATGGGGATTTTATCATTTTTCCTTGTAGACACGCATGACATACACCAAGTGGTTTTAGTTCGAAATAATCTAAATAACCATATTGATGTAATTTTATCAAACGTTTCTAATTGACATGACCTATCCGGTGATTCAAAAGTTGGGTATGGTATGAGTCATGTGAATTAAGTTTTTCATCAATTGCCATTACTTGGTTTGTGTAGTCTAACACATAAAGGTCATTATATAAATGTGCCCTGCCAAAACAAATGTTATCTTTATAAAAGTAGCAACATTCATTTACAAACTTGAAGATGAATCCATCAGTATCTAATCTGGATACTGACATAATGTTTTTGGTTACAGAGGGTACATAATAACATCCTTTTAATACCAAGACCATCCCAGTAGGCAATGTGAGGTGGTAGTCTCCGACAGCTACAGCAGCGAGTCTGGCTCCGTTGGCTGCTCGCAGATCCACCTCACCTCGGCCAATCTTTCTAAATTTACTTGGTTCCTGTATTTGGATATATATGTGAGAACCACAAGAAGTATCTAATAACCAATTTTTAGAAATAGATAGATTTCATTTGATAACAAATGCACCTGAAGCTTCCCCTTGCTTCCTTGGATGGGTGCAGTTTTTCTTCCAGTGGCCCTTCTTGCCACATGCGAAACAAACAGCCTCCTATTATCTTGCCTCCCCTTTGATCTTCCTTTTCTTGGAAGGACTTGAAGAATTGTTGGGCTTAAAGCTCGTCACCTTCCCTTTTCTTTTATTCACCATAAGGACAGAAGACTTTTCACGCTTCATATCATTATCCACTTGGAAAATGAGGATAAGAAGATCAGATAGAGACTTCTTAATGTTGTTCATGTTGAAATTTACAACAAAGTTAGAGAAGCTCTGGGGGAGTGATGCAAGAATGAGATTGATACCCAGTTCTTCGGGGAGTTTAAACACTAGAACCTCTAAGTACTCAATGTATCCAATGATCTTTACTACATGAGGCCCAACTGGGGAACCCTCTCCAAGCTTGATCTGAAATAGAGCCTTGGAGATCTCAAACCTTTCATGTCTTTCTCTCTCCTGGTATAGACCACGGAGGTGCTCGAGCATCCTATAGTCATCCATGTATTCATGAGACTCCATGAGCTCACTAGACATTGATGAAAGCATCCAACATTGAACATCGAGTGCATTGTTCAAATGTTGATCATAGACCAGGAAATCTTCATCACTCGCCCCTTGGGCAGGTGAATCGGGAAGTGAGGACTCTATCACGTAAAACTTTTATTCATGGCGTAGGATAACCCGAAGGTGACTAAACCATTCTTGAAAGTTACTGCTAGTGAGGATATTTTCTTTATCCAAAATTGATCACCGAGAAAATGTGTTTGATGAGTTTTTCATATTGATTCTACAAATTAAAAGATCAGATTTATCAGTGCATTTTGATTACATTTTATGAAAAATAATAAATGAATTTATTAATTCTATCACTATTTTATCATGTCCCAATGACCCCCACCATTGAACTTGGAATTCCTAGTTGTTATGACATTCTAGTGGCAAGGATCCATATTCCCCTTCGCATAACCCCAACAAGGGTTGGTCAAGTTATTTAAAGGTATTTAGGTACGCAGGTCTTTTCCAACTGTGAGATTATAGTTCCTTAATCTGTTGAGTGGACTCCTCAATCCTAAAATCCTGACTTGGATTTCCTCAACACTTGCCTCCATTTTACAACAAGTCTAGCAAGGGCTACTCCTCTTGGTGTAAAATGTTTAATTCAACCCAAAACTTTCATAAGAGCTTCCTTTATAAAAGTAAGTGTCCCAACAAGGGTTGGTCAAACACATAGTTTTATTGAGTCTTTCCCTTAATCAAGTAACGGAAGGCTTGGTCTGACTTAATATGGAATTTAAGGGATTTCAATCCTTTATTCATAGTTTTTCATTATCACATGCTTGTTAATATTAAGTGATTATTGCTTAAGTGATTAACCATGTTCTGATAATGTTTACGCATAGTCCGATTTTTATTTTATTCCATCTTTGCATGCTTGTTTATTTCATGAACTATGTGATCATGAAAACACATACATAATAAATAAACCATGAAATAATATAGAAATAAAATAAGATAGCATGATCATGAGCTTCTATTGGTTAGCTTATCTAGCAGTTTTGATAAGCAAACCCTGACCTAGGGAAAAACACCTTGAACCCGATGGTTCGTGTTTTGCAGCTCCCACTTGTCCACCTTTGTATCTTCTTGGGTTGGTTTCACCTCAGCTTCGGATTTTGAACCATATCCTCTAGCTTGGGAGATCCCCCATTACATGGGGTTTACATTAAAGAAATCATGGGCACGTAGGCCCTACATTTTATTGGAAGAAGGCTCGCATGCCAACAAATTTAAATTAAATAAATTTAAATTAAACCATGCACTCACAAAGGGTCTTTGGTCTATCTCATGATCATCCATAGCATGCAATGACATTTACGCATATTTAGTATTCAAATTATTTTAATCGTTCTTTTATTCAAGATAAATCGCACTAGAATTCAATTAATTGTGATATTATAATTAATCAATTCTTTATCTTAAATTCCTTTCTGAATTTCCTTGAGATTCTTCTCATCCATATTCCTTGTATGAGTCTTTGTACTTTGGAAGAAACCTGGTAAAATTCAATTTCTGTAAATTACACGGAGTGTAGTCTATGTTACATGGCGTGTATTTGTTTTCACCCTTTATCCAAAGTACACGCCGGGGGATTTGGCATGTTTTCTATACTTTGGAAATTTTGGAGTACACGGTGTGTAGATTAATCCAACACGGAATCTACTTCCATGTTACGTGGGTACCGGCCTGGAAATCCCATGTACGCAGTTACACGACTTCTCCTTGTACACGGTTTCACCTGGGCTGGATCGGACTACACAACGTGTTGATTCAACATACACGCCATGTATTCTGGTTTCCATGCACCGTTCAGTTCTGGTCAACACGGTGTATTAAAAAACTTAGGTATGCTAAATTCACATGGCGTGGTTTGGAGGACTAGTACCGGTTCGTTGAACCTAAGTACATGGTGTGTAGATTTCACTACATGTTGTGTATTCCTGTATTGTACAGATAGAATGAGCGGCTCCTCTGGATGAGTTTCTCATTTTTATTTTAATAGAAATTAAAATTAAAAGGTCATTTCTATGATGTGAATCGAGAAACAAAGGAGGAAGAACAGATCTCATTTATTCAGTTTTATAGAATGATTTATCTTGAATTGAATCAAATATAAATGTGTAAATTATCAATGAAAATTAAATAACTATAATCAACGTTGTAACCGCTCTGATGCCACTTGAAGGTCCCGGGTGCAGCGGAAGCTCGTGGGTGGATGTGCCCACTTGACTTTTTTTCATTAACAATGATCAATACGGGATCAATACGACGATAAATGCCAGACTCCATAGATTGAATCAAAAAAATAGACAAAGAAGAAGAATAATCCTGTAACCACAAAGGAGGATCATCACAGGTTGATTATAATTAATTTAATTAATTGACAAGTACCTTTTATGGCATACTTTTTTTGTTGATATTTCTGATCACGTTCCGATGTGATTCTTATTTTCATCATAGAAGCCAAGTGTAGACTTCCTCTAGTGGTGATCCAGACGTACACCATGTATCTCTGGACGTTACCAAAGGAATCTCTGGGTGCTTTCATGGAGAAGCCTTTGCTTGCGTTTTCTGCCTTAGATTGTCTTGATCCAATGGAGGAGGATCTCTCTCGGTCTTGAGAGCATTCTTGGAGGGAGTTATTTCATCCTTGAGAGAATTCTCCAAAATTGTTGTGCACAATGATTAGAGAAAAGTGTTGGGTTTGTGAGGATATTTATAATCGGGTTTGAGGTTATAGATTTATGATAATAAATAAACGCGTTATGCATTTTATTTATTTCATTAACTCTTATTGAAAACCCCCATATCGAATCATTAATTCCTTGACATGAGCCCACGCTGATTATAATAAATATCATTTAATAAAATGATATTATTTACTCAAAATCCCGATTGGAAAAACTACACAGTATGTAATCATTAATACACGGCGTGTACTCGTTTTTCATTTCCTTTTCAAAATGAAAACTACATAGTGTGTACATTCAATGTACATAGCGCGTATATATTGTTTTCATTTTATTATTCCTCCAACATTAAAATGATTTAGGATTCCTTGAATACTTATTAAACCACATATGGGAATAATCTTTATTCTACTTGAGATACTTGGATGCACTTAGTGTGTGACCCTCTAGGCCTCTTTGTCGTTGGCATTAGGCAGGATTGTCTAAAGTCCAAGATTACTGTCTAGTAATGGGTCAAGGCACCCAAGAGAAATAAGTTGACACTGCATTGACATGTCACCTCATATGAACTCTTACCATTTAATTTAATCCCTTTGTCTCAATATCTCATCAAGTAGGTTTCATAATAGTTTCATAAACCTATATGTTTGATCCTTCATTCTTTGACTTCCAGAAATAAACTCGTCGTGACACCATGGACATGGAATTTGGGCAACAATTCTATTTCAATCAAAGGTCCAGAGATATCTAATTCCATAAATATGGAAGGGAAAAATCCTTCCTCGACTTATCCATTAACAACATGTCATTCGTGACGCACCCAACGTACCCTACTTCCCGCCAACTGTCTTCGTGACAGTTTTCGTCAACAAATCTAAGTGCGCGAGTCATGACATGAGTTAATGATAATCTTCCAGTCTAAGGACCATTACACATGCTCGTAGATAGCAATATACAATGACACTAAGACATGCAGAATTACTAATGGCGGTTTTGTTCTCATAATCTCCCATCTTGAAGATTACCAAGTGCGAACTCCATGAGAGAGAGTCTTGTCTTCTTACGAGTACTCGCACATGACGGTCTGTATACTATGTGTCCTATCATAGTATGTCATCCAACCGTAGAACTTTATTTAAGAATATTGTTATATAATTTCAAGGTTCTAATCATAGTGGGGATCTTCCATGACCTTATTAATGCAACTAATATTCCAGGACATTATTATATTATAGTCATGCAGAACAATGAACAATATATAATAAGTGTACATTAATGTAGTAAAAGTATAAATAGTTGGTTCTCAGGACACCAACTCTAACACCTAAGATAATGGTTTGTATTTAAGAATGAAAAACCTGATGATTTTAATAGAAACAATTAATGAAGATGAGTCGATCCTAGGTTATTGTTAGGGCTAGAATGGATGAATTTGTTTTCTTATAAAATATCATATCACTGATTCAAGATATATCTAAAAATGAGATAATTCCATAACATCATTCACCAATTTTATCCCCACACAATTCCAAGGATAATCATCAATTCACTTAGAGGATCACTTTAATGAGCACTTTGTAATAACCCAAAATTCTATAAATGAAATTTTACTTTCTTATAATTATGTCATATAGTATATGTAACAACTGGGCCCCGATGACAGCACAGACACCCCACCTTAACATGGTCATTAGGTCCCATCCAGCCAGGTACCACCAGTTGCCCCGCAGACACGTGGTCCCCACCCTAGGGCCCACCCACGTGCCCAAACAGGTCATCTGACTAATGACAGTCCCTATAGGCCAACACATGTCCTTTCTAGTGTGTTTTTTCCTTACTCACACACACCCTAAGAAACTTCTCAGAAGGTCACCCATCCTCATCACTACTCCAGGCCAAGAACGCTTAATTGTGGAGTTCTAATCAGGTAGGCTTCCGAAAAAGATGGTGAACCTTGTTGACATGAATCATATCATTTAGTCATTTAACCCTTTATCATTCTGTGGTGTTACATTCAGCCCTCCTTTAGAGCACAACATCCTTGTTGTGGGCCCTATATCTCAACCGAGGCAATGCACCACACTTAAGGTTGGGTTCCTCATCTGATACCAAATGTAACAACTGGGCCCCAGTGACAGCACAGACAGCCTACCTTAACATGGCTGTGGGGTCCTAACTCGCCAGGTGTCACCAGTTTCCCCACAAACATGTGGTCCCCACCCTGGGGCCCACCCACGTGCCCGAACGAGTCATATAACTAATGATAGTCCTCATAGGCCAACACATGTCCTTTTTAGTTTGTTTTGTCCTCACTCACACACACCCTGAGAAACTTCTCAGAAGGTCACATATCCTAATCACTACTCCAGGCCAAGCACGCTTAACTGTGGAGTTCTAATCAGGTAGGCTCTCGAAAAGGAAGGTACACCTTGTTGACATGAGTCATATCATTTAGTCATTTAACCCTTTATCATTTTGAGGTGTTACAGTATAAATCACATAAAATCACATAAAGAACATAAAACAAACTTTATAAATGAATAATGAATCAAATAAGAGGTATTTCTAGAAATTGAGGAACCTATACTAATGGAATAGTAACTTGACCTTTGGAATAGTAATATAACCATTATGAATAGTAAACTGACCAATAGAATAGTAACATCACCCATGAAATTATAAATAAAATTTAGGTATCTTATAAATGAACATATGATATAATTATATCATAGAATAAGTAAATAAATGTTTTGAAAATGATAAATTAAGTTTTTATATTTTTGTGAAACATAAATATTTATTTACAATTTTATAATTAATATAATGATTAAAAATATTTTTTTTATAAAATAGATTTATAAATTAATATTTTATTGTCTTATGATTATAATATAATATTATGAGACCTTAATTAATTTCTTCAAAGTGTTATAAAATCAGTTATAATTTTAAAGTTGGTATTTTTCGAATAAATGATGATTTTAATTAAAAATTAAATTTCTCATATTTATAAAATTATTTTTATAAAATGGAGTTCATTTTTGAATTCTTTATGTTGAAATATGGTTAGGGTGAATTTTTGGGATTTTTCTAAAATAGTTGAATTTTTTGTGAATAGTGAAATACGGTAATCTATAGTATAAGCTAAATACATGAATTATTGAGTCATGGATGATGTTAAACTTATGTAAGAACCATTGGTTCTAACTTTCATACACTATTTACTATACTTAGTTATAATAATCCATACTATTCAAATTCTAGAGCCAAATGAATAAAATTATAAAAAACACCCCTCCCCTCTACTATAAATACCACCCTCACCACATCTTCTCCTCACACCTCTTAAGAATTTAATCTTATCCAATTTCTACCTAAAAATATTTCCAAGTCACTTACCCACATCCATGAGGTTTTGGTCTCAAAAAAATACCAAAGCCAATTTCCTTATGTAGGTTCTCAAGGAGAAGAATTCAAGAGGTCAAATCCTCTTTCAGTTTCTTTATTTTCTGTTCACTTTCTTTTATTTTATTATACTCTCATAAAATACTCTATAAAAATATGAATGATAACTTTGGTATCTTATATATACTATAATTTTATTATTTTAATAAAAAATTCACCATAAAGTCTCTTCTCCACTTCCTTTTATTCTAAAAATAAAAATATCGGCCACAAGGTGTTGATTTATCACCTTCGAGGATGAAAAGTTTTCATTTTACTTTACCACCTTCAAATATGGACATAAAACAATTATAATGGTTGGTACATACTGTAAAATTTATTCTATAACTCTTTTATTTTCTAAAACTAAATTTTATACACGCTAATGAATAATGAAACAAAACTATTTTGTGATGATCAAAAAACCGCCAAAATAATTTAAATGATTATCACCAACATATTATCTAATGATTCAACATCATCCAAAATAACAAAATGACTTATATAACCACTTAATCTTTTATATGTTCATTAATAACATGTAACTTAAATTCTATATATCTATTCCCATTTTACATGATCTTTTATACATTTATTCAAGTGAACCAATCATGAAAACCAAGGAAACGAATACTCCTGAATGATGAAATTGTATCTTATAACTCATAAAAATTGATATAAATAAACATAATAAAAGTATCATAAATAAAATACATGTATAAAAGGTTCTTAATTAATTTATTTATTTAAATTTATTATCCAGGATATTAATATCAAGTGCATAACACTTTTAGACATAAGGTAAGGGATTCTTTATGAACCTCCATTTTTCCTTCAGGTTACACTTTATATCTCTTTATCCCAATGAAATTTTTTATTATTCTTATATAATCCTCCCACATCCAGTTTTTATGTTCCAAAAATATTTTCCTATACCTATTCTTCTTTCTTTGATGGGTAAATACATGTTTTATAAGGTTCACTTCTCATTTCCTCCCGATAAGCAAACCCGGTCAAAGGGAACTTCTCAAATTCTTACTCATTTTCAATTACTGTCCTTAACATATTTTAATAAACCATTATTTTTCTAAAATCAATAATCTTATCATGAAATATAATATTGTTTCATTTCTTTTTTTATACAAACAATTGTGACTTTTCCATTTTAATGACTCTTTAATGTTTTCCCTTAAACTGCACTGAAGTGGCTCATTTATAAAGTTTCTTTAACACTATTTTTAAATGATTTCACATAATTTTGACATAATTTATCATTTTATATTCCTATTTTACTTTATTAATGTCCATTTATTATTTAAATTCATTCTTTCATGAACTCTTTTATGATACACCCTTTGGTTATGCCATATGACATGTTTATGATACCCAATTATTTTCTTAGGGTAACCCTTATGTTTATACCTCATGTTTGATTCTTCTTTTGTAACACATATTCATGAACATGTTATGATGGGTGTTCATATATATCACTCCAATTCATTGGACTTTTTCCACCATGTGCAATGGTTTTGGTAGTTATCATTGACTCGTGCTTATGTCATGTCGTGTTTTACTTCCACATTCCTATTATGCAATGATTACATGTCCCCATTATATACATTTTATTATTAATTATGTTTATTCACGATCCTTTCCTTTTTATTCCATCATTTTATGTCTTCTAACCCATGTGTTTTGCTTTATTCCTATGCTTATACCCTTACTGGGCTTTTTAGATCATCCCTTTTGTTAATGTATTCCCCAGGTTATCCTATACAGATGTAGGAGATCAATAAAATATAGGATCTATTTATGGATGATTAAAATAAACATGTTTTATTTTATTTTCATGTTTTTGGTTTTATGTACCTAATCATCCAAATACACCAAACTTTATGATCCTTGGATTATAATTTGATGGATAATTATTCTTAAAATAATGTAATAATATGTTTAAAAGGATAGAATCATTATAGTTAGTATTAGAGTGAGGTATAGTTATTTTTAGATATTAGGACTAGATCACTTTAGTAAAAAACCCTAGGGATATTTCTATCGCCATGGATAACCTAGATTGAAACTTATGGTATCACAAGTTAGGATATACTTTTCATTTGAAAGTTTATACTTCTATATTTAATTTTTTTTCTTTTTAAATTATTACTATATAATTATTCAATCCCCCTGATTGTACTTTATTTTTTCTTATTTAATGGAATGAAATAAAGGAACATGTGTCAACAATCAATGTGATAGGAAACGTGATGATTTTCCTAATGATATGCCAGATATGATGGGAATGGGTGCTCAAAACTTCATGACAGTGCTTTCTCAAATGAATGAAGTTATGAATAATAACTTGAATCATGTGTAATTACCTCCTTCTCCTAAGAAGATAAAGTTTTGGTCTAATCCTTCATGTGAAAAAGGCCTCCCATATTTAGTGTATCTTCTTATCCCATCATCACGGAACAATGGATTAACTCCATTGAGAATATATTCTTTGTCCACCAGTGCTCAGAAGAAGAGAAGGTTGTGTTGGTAGTCTATCCTTTTGATAGGTAATCTGATCAATGGTGGACGCCAATCAAAATAACAAATTCCAAGGAAGAAATTAATTCCATGGAATGGGAAGATTTCAAGAAAATACTTTTCTTTCCCCTTGTTTTCGGCGCTCTCACGTCTCCTTCTCCCTCTTATAGGGTTCCTCCTTTAGAGATGGTTCTCCCTCTCTTTCCCCTACTATTCAGCGCTTTCGCATCTCCCTCACCCTCTTCGAGGGTTTCTCCTACTTTAGATTTTTTTATCCCTCAAGATAATACATCTCTCCTTGGTTTCTTCCCCATGTGTCTTGCTTTCACTCTGGTGAAGGTGCTCTGGTTCCTTTCTTTGCGACGACGATTCTTATACAAGGAGGTCGTCGGGTTCCTATAGATGACTTTAGACACCCTTTCCATGAATCTAGCCTCCTGTTCCTCTGCGCCTCTCTAGGTTAGTTATGGAGCGGTGGTTCTAGGTGGTTTTGGGATTTTTTGGTTCGGCAGTCGACGGATCTCAAGGTGCTGCTGGGTTGCTTTCCCCTGGTTGTTTGTTCTTGGTTTTTCTCCTCATTTTAATTGCCTCTATTTGGATCAATCAACCACTCAACCACTACTATGAATGAATGTTCTGCTTCCCCTCTCTTGGTCGAATTTGGAGCGGTGGTAACCACCAAGTTTTTGGAGGTGTGGTTCGGTGGCCGCCATCATTCCAGACACGACTCTTCGACACTGGTTTATGTTTTTTGGTTTTCTTCCTCATGTTTTAGGAGATATTTTTTCTTTTTGTTCTCGACGATAGTGTTTTTATGGATAATTATTTTCAATGAGGCGTTCTTTCTTGATTTTGGATTTGGTTATTTGGTTATTACTAGATCGATGGGGTATGACCCCATGGTGTGATGTTTTCGACGGCATCGGGGGTCTTCAACAGTCTCCAATGTCTGGTGTGTTGGTAGGATGGTGATGAAGATGTGGTAATGATGACGATGAAAAAAGCGGTACTCGTGATGATGTTGACTGGCGATGATAATAGTGGTACTCATTGATGATGATGCGGGTGGTTCAGATCTTGATCTCATCAGGTTTGGTGGATGTTTTTGAAATTCAAAATGTGTAATTGGTCTCTTTTGTTTTTTGGTTCCTATTCATCCTTAAATAAGTATTTAAAAATCGAATAAAAAATGAATTTTTAGTCAAGAAAATACTTTTCAATAAATATTTTCCTCGAACCCTTTATTTTAATATATAAATTGAGTTTCTTGGACTGAAGTAAAAGGAATATGGTTCTATTGGAGCATACGAGAAAAACTTCACAAGGCTTGCACAATATGCCTTTGGATTTTTCATGAACACTGAAATCAAGGTGGATCACTTCTTTAGTGGACTAAATCTGGTTCTACAAAAAGAATTGGTGATTTGAGACTTCTACAATTATTAGAAGATTGTACATTATTCCCTTAAGGTTTAAATAGAGATCAGAGACTCTCAATGATCTCATGGTACTGGTGACAAAAAGTGGAAAATAGAGTTTAATATGGGTGGATCAACAGATAAATCCCATTATAGAAAGAAGACCCAACATCCCACATGTCAAAAGTGTGGGAAGAAGCATCTTGGAAACTGCTTAAAGGGGACCAATTGATGATTCAAATGTGGAAGAGAAGGGCATATGGATAATAGCTTCCAAATGTATATAAATAATCCCACTAATTTGGAAGAATAAAGGAAGGTTCATATTAACACTCAGTCTATAGTGCAGTGTTTCAACTACAAGTAATATGGAAATTATGCAAGCCATTTCCCTAAGCCAAGGGTTGTTGGAGGAAATCAACAATAACAACCTCCAAGGCAACAAGGAATGGAATATGTTATCACTACTATTGAGGCGTAACCTAACAATGATGTGGTGAAAGGTACTCTAGTTATTCATTCAAAAATAGTGAATGTACAATTTGATTCTAGTTCTATTCATTCTTTAATATCTTACAAGTTTAGTAGATTTATTTAAACACCACCACAAAATATAGAGGTTGAGTTATCTGTGAAAATAGAAAATGGTGAAATTATTGCATCTAAAGTATATAACTCCTCCCCAGTTAATGTTTGTGTACTAAACCTTTTATAAAATCTTATATTTCTTCCTTTGGTGGAGTTCAATGCTATATTGGTCATGGATTGTCTATATTTATACAAATCCAACATCAACTATCAGGAAAGGGAGATCACACTCCACATCCTGAGGCATTCTCCAATTATGTACAAGTGTAAGGAGGAAGATGAATATCCTTTAGAATCATCATCTAAATTGTGGATATTATTGACTTATGATAAAGTGTATCTATCTAAAATGATTGATACAAAGGAATCATTCTTGAATACATGTCCATTATGAGGGACTACACCGATGTGTTCCCTGAAGAATTGTCTAGTCTTCCTCCTAACTAATAGGTTTATTTATCAATTGAACTTATTCCTGGATCTCTACCTATATCAAAAACACCTTATAGAATGGCCACCATTGAGTTAGAAGAACTAAATAAGTAGTTACAGGAGAATATGAATATGGGTTTTATACACCTGAGTGCTTCACAATGGGGTATACCAGTCCTCTTCATCAAGAAGAAGGATGGATAAATAAGCCTATGTATTTATTATCATGAGCTCAGTAAAATCCCAATAAATAAAAATTATCCCCTTCCATAGATAGATGAATTGTTCAATCAACTATGTGGGGACAAGTATTTCTCAAAGTTATAACTTCGATCAGGATATCACTGATTAAAGGTGAAGAAGAAATATATTCCCATGACTAACTTTTGAATAAGGTATGGAAACTATGAGTTCATAGTGTTTCCCTTTGGACACACTAATGATCTAGAAATATTCATGGACTTAATAAATAGAGTCTTCAGATATTACCTTGAAAAAATTGTGGCAGTCTTTATTGAAGATATTATGATATACTCCAAAAGCAAGGAGGAAAATGAGGAGCATTTGAATATTGTTTTGAAGACTTTGGGAAGGGAGAAAAAATTATTCAATTTATAGTAAATGTGAGTTCTGGATGGAGGAAGTATCATTCTTGGGTCATGTTATCACCAGAGAAGGAATATCTGCAGACCCTTCCAAGACAAAGGTAATCGAAGAGTGGTCCAGGATAATATTTATAATAAAGATTCATAGTTTACTTGGTTTGGATAGGTATTACTAACTATTTATGAAGAAATTATCATGATTTTAAAACCCAATAACCAAGATGAATTGAAAGGGAGTGAAGTTTTTCTGGAGCAGTGAATGTGAAGACTACTTCAATGAGTTGAAAAGGGGGCTTATCACTGCACCAGTGCTCACACTACCGATAAGTGAGGAACTCTTTGTAGTGTATATTGATGCTTCAAATAAGGGAATATGACATGTAGTGATGAAAAATGATAAAATGATAGCCTATTACTCAAGGTGGTTTAAAATTCATGAGAAAAATTATCTCACACATGATCTAGAGTTAGCGACTTTGATCTTCACATTGGAAATATGGAAGCATTATATTTATGGGGAGAAGTGTGAAATATATACTGATCATAAGATCCTTAAATATATATATTCACATAGAAGGATATTAATATTCAATAATGAATATAATTAGATATCACCAAGGATTATGACTGCTCAATCCACTACCACCCTGGTAAGGCAAATAAAGTGGTGGATTCTCTAAGTTGAAAGGATCATAAAACATTACCAATGATGAGAATTGAGAAGGATCCAATATTCTTAGACTTACAAAGGATAAAAATAGGGATTTTTAAGTAATTAACATCATAAATCCTTTCTCAACTTATTTTTCAACTATCCCTTGTGGAGAAAATAAAGGATGCCTAAATGTTGGGAAAAAATCCCTCAAGGTAACATTACAGTATTTTTGGGTTGATTATGTTTGTTGACAAAGCAGGTTTCCATGGTGAATTGTCGAGTTCCAGAGAATTTGTTGACAATCCATGTTGACATAGAATTATGACAATGTAAAGGACGATCTGGAGGCAGTACAAAAGAGCAGTACAAGGTGGCGTCGTTTCCCAGTGTTTGCCAAATTTTTGGGGTCCAAAATTTGTAGTTTGTTGAGCATTGCGAAAATATGATTCCCATGAAGATCATATTTTTATATGGAAAAGGCATGAGTTTTGCGAAGATTGGATGCATGGATTGGATTTCTCGAAGACCAGAAAAATGGAGGTGGTGATGCTTCACGATTACGTCAATGCTTCGCAAACGGCAGAGTTGAAGCGCATCGTGGCGGTGAAGGGATTTGCGAGGGAGCTTCGTGGCGAAGGCGCGAAGGAAATTTTGACAGTGATGCTCCGCGATTATGACGATCTCTACGATCAAAAAATTTCCGTGGTGCTTCGCGATTTTGAGATAATTCCAGCGGAAACTTTGGAGCTTCGCGATTTGAGATGACATGGCGCTAACTTTGCGCGGAAGGGTTGAGGGTTGGTGGAATCGCCTATAAATATAGGTCAACCCCCTCGAGAGAATTAGAGAGAATTTTCAGAGAAAATACTTTGCCCTCGATTTGCGAAGGAAGTTCACGAAGGAAGTGTGCTTCGCGAAAGAAGAGCTTCGCGACGGCTATTCTAGCTCCGCGAAAGTCGTGTGCTCCGCGTTGGCTCAGTGAGCTTCACGAGGGAAGTCTCTTTGCAATGACTTGAGCTCCGCGACGGCCTAAGCATTGTGAAGGCTTGATATTTTCAATGGTCTGAGCTCCGTGAAATTGTGAGCTTCGTGGAAAGGAAGGTGCTTCGCGAAGGCCTGTTTGAGCTTTGCGAAATTGGGAGCCCCACGAAGTAGGGTACTTTGCGAAGGTACTTTCCAAAGGTATTTTTCCCGGTGTTTAAGAGGGAAAAGGGGTATTCATCAGTGAATTAACTTTGGACTTTAACATTGCATCTATATACAGTTGAGGATGCGTGCTTTCATGCAAATGAAGAGACCTACAAGTCTATAAACTGTGAGGGAATCTCTTCCAAGTGCAGTGAGAAAAGGAAGAGGAAGAAGGTGATCCTCTCCACCGGCAGTGATCCAGAGAGAGAGAAACAGGGATTGACCCTTGGGAAAGCAATGAGTTGACCCTAAACCGTGTAAAGGCAGTGAGTCTGGGATAAAGTGACTATTCCCGAAAATTGTATCCACATCTAGTGAAGAATAGTGGAATTTGGTACGACCGGAAACATGTTGGCGTATGCTCCTTGGATGTAGCCCAGTGAGGGTGAACCAAGTAAAACCTCTGTGTCTGCCTGCGTAATTCCCTGCATTGCATTTAAATAATCTTCATCAGATAAAGATAAAGAGAAGTGATCAACATAAACACATAAGAGAAAACAAAGTGACCCTTGTAATAAAGAGGTCAAGATCCAATGGGGCAGGAAGAACATTGAAAAAAATATCCATACCCTGATTCACCCCCCCTCTCAGGGTATATAGGCCCCTATTGGCCCTAACACTAAAGAAATGATGAGGAAATTCATAAAAAGTGGAAGCTATCAAAAATGGGAAATCTTCAGAGTTAAAAATAGATGAGGAGGGAGTCATGAGATTTGGGTCACAACTATGTGTACCATCCAATCCATAGATAAAGAATGATCTTTTGAATGATGCACATAGCTTAACCATATCTATTCACCCAGGGAGTACAAAGATGTATTGATATCTCTGAGAGAACTATTGGTGGGACAATATGAAGAGAGAGATCATTGAGTATACATAAAAGTGCATGTATTTTAGCAAGTAAATGATAAAATAAAAAATTTAAAGGGGATGATGCAACCATTACCCATACCAACATGGGAATGAGAAAACATCACTATAGACTTTATCATTGTACTTATGAATACATCCATAGGAAATAATGTTATATGGGTTGTTGTGGATTGTCTCATAAATAAATCTCACTTTATCGCAATTTGATAAGACTTATCACTTGAAAAACTTGCATGGATATATATCATAGAAGTGGTAAGGTTTCATGGAGTACCACTATCAATTGTATCTGATCGAGATCTTAGATTTGCCTCCAAGTTCTGGAAAAGTATCCAACATGCTCTAAACACTGAGCTGAACTTCAGTAAGGCTTATTATCCTCAAATTGATATCCAATCTGAACAGACTATTCAGAAATTGGAAGACATGTTGAGAACATGTTCTATGGACTTCAAAGGAGGATGGGACCAGCATCTACCTCTGGATGAGTTCTCTTACAACAACAGTTTCCACTTGAGCATCCAAATGGCTCCATATAAAGCCCTTTATGGGAAAAGATGCAGAACATCAGCATGTTGGGATGAAGTTGGTGAACATAAGATACTATGACCTGAAATGGTCAAAAAATGGTATAAAATGTGAAAATCATAGATTATAGAGATAAATTTGGAAAATGATCTCTCAGGTGTACTAAATTCAGAGGTGGTATAGTTGGAAAATGATATCTCCTGTGAGGAGTAGCCAGTGAAGATCATGGATCATAGATAAAAAGTTATACACAAAAAGACCACTCACCTAGCCAAATTACTATGGTGGAAACATAAGTATGAAGAGGAAACATGGGAACCAAAGGAAGAAATGAAGGAGAAATATTGTCAACTGTTTTCCCCATAGTCTGTAAAATGAAATTTCGAGGGTGAAATTTCATAAGGGGGGAAGAATATAATGAACTAGAATTCTATCAATGAATTTTCACTTCTTATAATTATCTCATAAAGTATAAATCATATAGAGAACACAATACAAACTTTATAAATAAATAATGAATGAAATAAGAGGTATTTCTAGAAATTAACGAACCTATACCAATGGAATAGTAACTTGACCTTTGGAATAATAATATGATCCTTATGAATAGTAAACCATAAAATAGAATAGTAACCTTACACATGAAAGTATAAATAAAATTTCGGTATCTTATAAATGAAAATATTATATAATTATATCATATTATAAGTAAATAAATGTTTTGAAAATGATAAATTAAGTTTTTATATTTTTTTAAAACATAAATGTTTATTTATAATTTTATAATTAATATAATGATTTAAAAGAAAATTTATTTTCATAAAATAGATTCATAAATTAATATTTTATTGTCTTATGATTATAAGAAAATTTTATGAGACCTTAATTAAATTTTTCAAAGTGTTATAAAATCAGTTATAATTTTAAAGTGGGTATTTTTCGAATAAATGATGGTTTTAATTAAAAATAAAATTTATCATATTTAGAAAATTATTTTCATAAAATTGAGTTCATTTTTTAATTATATACATCAAGAAATGGTTAGGGTTAATTTTTGAGATTTTTTTAAAATAGTTGAATTTTTTGTGAATATGAAATACGGTAATTTATAGTATACGCTAAATACATGAATTGTTGAGTCATGGATGATTTTTTTCTGATATAATCACCATTGGTTCAAACTAACATGCACTAGTTACTATTCTCAGTCATAATAATCCACACTATTAATAGTCTTGATCCAAAATAATTAACAAATGAATAAAATAATCAAAAATCACCTCTCTCCTCCACTATAAATATCACCCCTCACCACCTCTTCTCCTCACACATCTTAAGCCTTTAATATTGTCCAATTTATACCCAATAATATTTCCAAATCTCTTCCCCAAATCCATGAGTTTTTATTCTCAAAAAAAGACCAAAACAAATTTCCATAAGGAGATTCTCAAGGAGAAGAATTCAAGAGGTAAAATCCTCTTTCGCTTTCTTTATTTTATTTTTACTTTCTTTTATTTTCTTATACTCTATTCACCTAATCTATACAAACATTAATGATAACTCTAATATCTTATATATACTTTAATTTTATTATGTTAATGGAAAATATTCCATCAATTCTCTTCTCGTCTTCCTTTTATTCCAAAAATGAAAATATCATCTGTGAGGTGTTGATTTATCGCATTCAAGGATGACAAGTTTTCATTTTCATTTACCGCCTTAAATTCTGGAAATAAAACCATTATAATTGTTTCTAAATATTGTAAAATTTATTTTATAATCCTTTTTATGTTCTGAAACTAACTTTTATACACAATAATGAATAGTAAACCAAAACTAGTTTGTGATGATCAAAAAACCGCCAAAATAATCTAAACGATTATCACCAACATATTATCTAATGATTAATCATCACCCCAAATAAACAAATGAATTATATAAACATTTAATATTATTTATTTTCATTAATAACATATAACTTCAATTATATATATTTATTCCCATTTTACATGATCTTTTATATATTTATTTAAGTGAACAAATCATGAAAACCAAGGAAATAAACACTCCTGAATGATGAAATTGTATCTTATAACTCATAAAAAAGGCCATAAATGAACTTAATAAAACTATAATAAATCAAATAAATGTATAAAAGGTTATTAATTAATTAATTAATGTATTTAATTTGATTATAAATGACATTAAGATCAATTACAGAACACTTTCGGACATAAGGTAAGGGATTCTTTCTGAACCTCCATTTTTCCTTCGGGTTACAATTTCTATATATTTATCATAATGAAATTGTTAATTCATATTGTTTAATACTTTTACATATTTTTTGTACTTTACACACATATTTTCTAATACCTATTATTCTTTTTTTTATAGGAAAATGCATTTTTTATAAGGTTCCCTTCCCATTTCCTCTCGATAAGTAAGCCCAGTCAAAGGGAACTTCTCAAATTATTACTCATTTTAAAGTACTATCCTTAATATATTTTAATCCATCGTTATTTTTATAAAATAACTCATCTTATCATAAAATTAAATCTTGGTTCATTTCTGGTTTTTTACAAATAATTGTGACTTTTATGTTTTAATGATTATTTAAAGTTTTCCCTTAAACCGCACTAAAGTGAATCATTTCTAAAGTTTCCTAAACACTATTTTTAAATGTTTTCACATAATTTGGAAATAATTTATAATTATTTATGACTATTTTCCTTTATTAATTTCCATTTATTATTTAAATCCATTATTCCATGAACTCTTTTACAATACGCCCTTTGGTTATGCCTTATGACATGTTTATGATAATCAATTATTTACTTGGGTAACCCTTATGTTTATACATCATGTTTGATTATTCTTATGGAACATGAATTCATGAATATGTTATTATGGGTGTAACCATATAGTGCTCCAATGAATTAGATAATGTTTAGTCTCATGAGATGTCATGTCGAGACAGGGAGTGAACCTGATTCCTTTATGGGACTTTGTCCGCCATGTGCAATAGTCTTGGTAGTTAGCCTTGAATCATGATTCTTTCATGTAATGTGTTGTTTCCACATTCTTATTATTACATTATTACATGTTCCCCTGATATATATGTTATGATTCCTTATGTTTATTCATGATCCATGCCTTTTTATGTCATCATGGTATGCCTTCTAACCCATGTGATCTGCTTTATTCCTATATTTATACCCTTACTAGGATTTTTAGGTCATTACTTTTGTTAATGCATTCCACAAGTTATCATATAAATATGTAAAAGAACAATTGAATATAGGATCTCTTTATGGATGATTAAAATAAATGTGTTTTATTCTATTTTCATGCTTTCAGTTTTATGTACCTAATAATCCAAAGACACTAGACTTTATGATTCTTAGATTGTAATTTAATGGTTAATTATGATTAAAATCATGTAACTATATGTTTAAAATTATAGGGTTTCCATAACTCCAAGTAATTGGATCGTACTAGCACTCAAAATGTGTATTCATTAAAGCTAATGAAGACGAAGAAGAGATTAACTCGTTGAATGGAACTCTTAAAATAATGAGCTGATTTAAACACTAAATAACATGAAATAATATTCAATACAGATCCATTCAACTCCCTAGGATCAACACATAAAATTATTATCCTTTCATTAATGAAAATATCTCAATGGAAGATGAAGTCGACTTAATGAGGCAGGATTAAAGAAGTGAAAATAATGAAATAACGAACACTTAACCATTGTGTGAAGAATTTCACAATTGTTAAGGTGAATAACTTCACACATTTATTCAATGGTATCAAAATGTTAATAAAAAGAATATAATAAGTAATAAATAATAACTTTTATTAATAAACTAAAGTTATTTGAATGAATTACATGAGATAAATTGAACATATGATTACAAAATGAAAGTGTAACAATACAATTGAAAGAATAAAACATCTACCCTAATTAATTCACCAAAACCACCTTAAATATGAAATATTATAGCCTTATGTATATCCCCCATTATTAAATATCATACCCATTAATTATAATAGTCAAAATTTTGGTGATAAAAAAGGGAAAGTGTGATTTTCAATGTTGACCAGAAAAATTGGATCAAGATTCTTTCCCATTTTTGATGTGTGAATTTGGAATTAAAGATGGAAAAACTTGGGATGGTTGTATCAGAGAACTATGTTCTTCTATGTTTCTTATAATTTATGTAGAAATTTCATTAAAATTTTATATTCCATTAGGAATTTATGATTAAATTTTTAGGTTGAATTTATGGGAATTCAAATCTAGACCACAAATTAAACTTTAACTTGGGCTCCCTAGATCTCCTTGAAAACTTAAAAATTATCTACGGAAATAGTTGAATGAAATATTCCCCATAATTTTATATATTTAAATTTAAAATTTGAGATTCATTGTGCTTGAATTATGGGATCCACTTTTATTTGATGGGCCTAAGGCCCAATCTGTTTTGGCTAGAAATTTCTACATCCATGGCCAAAAATGTCTATATTCACTTATGATTCATGAATTGATCCTAAAAGACAATATTTTCATAATAAAATTGATAAATCATATCTAAAAATATCAAATTCAAATAATAAAAATAATTAATTCCACAAGCTGATGATTAATTAGGACCAAATTGAACCACTTTAAACATGAATTGCACAATGATGTGAAATGAGGTTCAAATAATAACATTCACTAAAACCAGTGTTTATGGACATTGAAACAAATTAATCTTAAAATATAAATAATTAAAATTATTCTCTTTAAGTTTCTAATCATACACCCCCCCCCCCCCCAAATTGAGTTTTTATAGTCCCAAGCAAAAATGTATCTCAAAAATATGAAAATTGAATTCCCTTTTCAAAAAAAATTAACATAAAATTCTCACCGAAAAACATCATGACAAATAATCATGAAACCTATAAAAATAATTTAACACAAGATAGTTTCACAAGAATATCCCAATCCCAATCTCATTCCTTTGTTCAAATTCCATGGCCATGGTGTCACGATGAGTTTAAAGTTCCCCCAAACCCATTCATAGTTTCACAAGCATATCCCAATCTCATTCCTTTGTTAAAATTCCATGGCCATGGGGCCCATTTTATTGTTCAAGGGGAAAAATTAAAGCGTTGGATGGGAATCACATTAAACCTTAATATGAGTGTCCAATCTTTTTCTTTTTTTTTTTTTTTGCTCACTTTTTTTTATTTGAACCATAATAGAGATGAAAGAACAAACTTTGGGAAAGACAACTATGGAGTCATGATCTCCAAGTGCCAAACACTACACATTTTTTCAATTACATGATCTAAAATGGATATGTAAAGCCTAACTCAGGGAAATAAAACTATTGAGTCATAATCCTCAAGTTTCAAATGCCACGCATTTGGAAAAAACATTACTCTACATGGTCTTTTTTCATTTTTTTTGTTGGATACTCAAATTAAACTAAAAGTGCCCCCAAACCCTATGTTATGATAAAAGGGACCCAAAGAACTCAAACTGACACCCAAAATCTAATGGATGTGCATTTAATCATTTTGATTAAAAGGATGATGATGTTAGCAGTGAAAAATTACATCAAACAACCATACCTTCTAAAAACTATGCTCAAGAACTTAAATGTGCATTAAAATCATAATCATAGCATATGATATTATTTAAAATTCAGCTTCAATGTTTGAAAAGTTTATTATCATATTCAAGATAAAGAAATTTATTTCTCATTTATATATAATTTTTTTTACCATGGACACACAAACAACAATTTTTTTACACATGAAAATTTTAATTTTTTTATTCATTTCACCCCCCCCCCCTCCTAACATAGAATAACACAGTCCCCAATGTTTAAAGAAAATAAAAATTAGAAAGGGGAATAAGTGTTTGAGAAAAGTTCAAAAAAATATTTTAAATATGGAATAATTTCACCTAGTATCTAGAAGAATAATTCCATGTTGAAACCAATTGATCCTTCTACCTCTATGTCACTTGCATATGCCTCATTAATGATAGAGGATTTTGTTTCAATTCTTTGGAGAAATATAATTTTCTTGAAAATACATCAACCTCAACAGCCTCTAGATCTTATAAACCAGCATAATTAGAGAACCATGAAAACCCCAAGGGGTTACCTTAACTAAAAAAAAATAAAAAACAAAAATAAAACAATTTAAAAAAACTTTGGTTTTCCTCCTATAAAGCGCTTAGTTTAAAGTCATTAGCTCACCTTGGACCCCCCCCCCCCCAACTTACCCAATACTAACTTTCAGCATTTTGAGGACTACATTTTTCTCTACTTATACTATATTGAGATTGATTGTTTTTGTATAATATGTTTCATGTAAAAACCTATGCTCTAAAATGAGTGGGAAAATCTAAGGAATGTCATAAATGGTTGATCCTACTACTTCTATAGTGTTTCCTAAGACATCATGGATCATTCCCCCTTTGTGGGTTTCAAGAGAAGGATGAATTACAACTAGAATTTTATGGTTATATCCTATGAAGAGATACTTTATTGAGGAAGTAGGAACTATGATTTTTTGTTTGGGTTGATTAGAAGTTACTAAAGAAGACTCGCAATTAGAATAAAAATTAGTTTCTCTTCCAAAATGTATCAATAAAATTAGTTCCTTTTGAATAGAAGATTTAACCAAAAAAATTGGATAGATCAGTGTCATGAAGGGGTATGGACTCTAAGTTTGTGATTTCTCCCAATGGTTCTATGATTTGTGTTTCTAAAAAATCATCAATGGAGCTATATTTACGAAACTCGCTCCATGATGTCAAATTATCCTCTTTTGAATCCAAAAAAAATCAATTTCCTCCTGATTTAAACACCCATCAATAATTACATCATGTTCTTAAGGTATCCTAGATTAAAATGATGATTGTTTATAATTTTCATGAGAATTTTGTGTGTAACAAGATTCTTCTATCAATTTTGAAGAAGGGGCACCCTGAGTGGGCATGGAATCCATAATTATTTCAATTCTTTGTAGTTATAATCTCAATTTTGAAACTTCTAAATTCATTTTAATCATTTTTTCACACAATTATTCAAGAATTTGTTGGGTATTAGGTTGTATATAAGTTTGGAAATCATATACTTACATATATTGATCTCTTTGACCATCCTTGAGAGAGCAGAAAATTGATCCTTTAAATAGTCATAATCCAAATGATTCTAAAACTCATCATGTGTGGGATAATAATTCAAGGTTTTATCAAAGAAATTTCCTAAGTTAGGTCACTACTGGGAATGTGGGATATACCCATGGGGTTATACCAACAATTTACAAAAACCATTGGTATATATTTCCTTATCCCAATAGTTCGTCCTAACCATTAGGTTAGGATGATTATATGAATCATATCCTAAAAATATTAAAAAAAACTATTGGAATATATCTTCCTTAAATACACAGCACGAGTGCCCCTCCCCTCCCATGGATTTTTAATCCAAAACCCTAGTAGAAACATTAGTGTTCTACTTTCTTACAAAACCATGATAATATGTCATTTGTTATTGATTTCATTTCATTATTATTAAATATTAAATTAGTGGATTCCAAATCATTCAGGTATTCTATCAACTATCAATTTCATTTTTATTTTATGTCTAAAAAACCATGGAAGGTTCTTTTTTTGTGGGTATTTAATTTCTTTTCAACTTGATTAATCTAGTTTGATTTAGTATTTCTTATATTTGGTTTATGTCTATTTGGGTTAGTTTAGACCATTTTGGTTCATTTTGGGATTTTTCTATTCAATTTTGGATTGGTTCATTATTATTTATTATGCTTTATTTTGGTTCAATTTGGTTCCATTTAGTTTAGTCCAATTTTATCAAATTCAGATGTTACTCAGCTAAGATTTTATTATTATGGTTGGTTTCATTCAATTATATTTGGTTCAATTATTTTCTATTTAGTTTTCATTGGTTTTCCATGATTTAGGTTGGTTTTTTTTAGTTAATATTGAGTCCCTATAGCTCTATTCAGACCCAACATGACATAAATTGAATTGTTATGAACTAATTTGAAGTAAAATACCTTAATTCAAAATGAAAAGAACAAACTAACTTGAATACAATAAAATAGAACAAAATCAACTTGACTCATCATAAACCAACCATAAAAAAACCAAACTAAAAGAAACTAAACTCTATAAAATTGAGAAATACTGAAATCAAACCAAACAAAACCAAATTGAGTTGAAGCGAATAAAACCACACTGACCAAACCCGACCCAAAATACATTGAACTAAACCAAAATAAACAAATGGGAACCAAGACAACTTGAATGGAAATGATTTAAACTAGACCAATACAAACTAAACTAAGTTTACATTACCCAAATCAACCTAACTCGAATGAGCCAAAATGGATCAAAATTAAATCTTAACCAAACAGAACCAAATTTACTTGAAATGACCTAACATAAACAAAACAGTGGAACTGAACCAAACTAAACAAAACTAAAATGTACCATGAAGACCTAATTCAACACTAAATAAACTAAATTGAAATGAATTGATCAGACCCTAAGCAAACTGAATTGTACTTAACTGGCCTAACTAGGCTTGAAAATAAATGAACCGAATCAATCAAACCTTTAAAAAATAAAACCAAATCAAACTAACAAATCCTATATATATCATAACTAAACCAACTCGACCAAACCAACTGAATTGAAATGAAATGACTTGATTTGACCCAAGTAGACTTGAGTAGACCTAAACTACACTAAATTGGATCAAACTGAACTAAAATAAAAATAACTAAACTAAATTAAACCTAACTAAAATAAATTCAATAGTAATGATAAAAAATGAACTGAATTTAAAAATATTAAATAAAACCCTAATTGTCATGCCCAACCCAAACCAAATAAAAAAACCAAACCTAACCAAACTAAATAGACCAGAACTAAACTAATCATAAATAAATATAACTAACCAAAACTAATCTAAATAAAATAGAAAATATACAACCAAATAGAATAAATGTATTTAATTATCCTGATCCAACCCAAAACAAACCAAACTAACCAAAATTAAACTGAACCAAACCAAACCAAACAAAATCAACTGATTAGAACATAAAAAATTGAATTGAATAAATCCAAAGTGAAAAAAATTTAATTGAATTTATCTAAACTAAACCTAATTGGCCTAAATGATATATTATAGATTTAAACTAAACCAAATAGAATAATTGTATTGAATTATTTCAACCCAGCCCAAAAAAAACCAAGAAAACCTAAATTAAACTAACCCAAAGAAAACCAAACAAAAATCAACTGACTAGAATATGAACAATTTGAATTGAAGAAATCCAAAGTGAATAAAATTTAAATGAATTTATCTAAACCAAACCTAAATGAACTAAATGATATATTATAGGTTTAAACTAAACCAACATGAGGAAAAAAACTAGAAAGTAAAATATTTGAACTAAACCAATCCAAAATGACCCAACTTGAATAGAACCAAGATTTACCAAATTGAACCAAACCATATCAAATAAAACCAAACCAAACCAAATAGAATTTATTTGAACCAAAATAAATAGAAAAAATTTGAACCAAACTAACCCACTTTGAATCAAACAATCCCAAACTAAAATAAATGAAATTAAACCAAACCATGTGAAATTGAACTAAAGATACACAACCACAACCAAATCAAACTAGACCAAATCAATCAAAACCAGCCTAACATAACCCAACTAAAACCAAATTTAAATGAACCTAATTATATTGAATTAATAAAAACTAAAATAAACTGAATCAAATGAACCTAAACCAAACCAAAATAAAGGGGAGAGTCACTAAGGCACCTATCTAAAGTTCCTTTATGCCTCATCAATTTATTCACTCAATTACATCTCATTTAAATAACACCCCTTGGTATTTTTATTCCATATGACACATTATCATAATTAAATCCTTGTCCCTTCATGAATTTGGCACATTATCTAATTCAATACCATATATATCATCATAAAATATATAGTTCATTAATTTTAAAAAGGGTTAATTGCAAAATGTGGAGAGACCACACATGTCACAATCAATATAAAAAACATGTATAATACTAAGGGGGTTGGTGTGAAGGGATAATTATCTTATAAGTGAAGTAATTCCCTCTTCAAGCACCACCTGGTCATCACTTTTTAAGCCTTTCTAAGTGTATTGGTTATTTACCTCACACATGGGGCCCTATCTCATGCCAAGAACTACTAAAAACTAATTAGAACATTTATAATAACTAATCAATTTATTTTAAATTGTTGTAAATACTGATTAAGTCATCGAGTAATCGTTCTACATGGAAGATGGTTACCTAGAAATAGTAATCTTTTATACATGAATTTATAGAATAAGATTAACATTAGTTAAAAAGTGAAAAGAATAAGATAAAAAATAAAAACAACAATTATAAACACGGTTTTGTGTAGTATTATGTATAGTTATTTCTCATTGATATAATTTAATTCAATGTCATTTATATATATATATATAGTATTTATACATATAGTATTTTTTTTCTTTTATATTAGGATTCTCATATAGACTAGTGTGTCAGTTATGGTTTTATATAAAGTGAACAATTTTTATTTCCTTAAATATATTTTTGACTAAACTTCAATATTATTTAATTGATTTTACAACATGATATATAAAATTTTCTTACATAATGGATAAAATTTGGATGTATGAAACTGATCAGATCTTAAGTGATTTTCAAAACAAGTTGGAGGTCTTTTTGGATTTTTCATTTAACAATGCTTTAGATAGTGGTCACATACACTATTCGTGTTATAATTGTGTTGGAAGACCTTGGTTAATCCATTAAGAAGTTAGCTACCATATAACCAAATACGGTTTTCAAAAAAACTATTATGTGTGGTATCACAATTGGTAGAAAATGCAATCTCAAAATATTCATGATCAGAATGAGAGTATTGAATTGGAGAATTTATTAGATGACCAGTTTCTATTTATTCATCATCATGAGAAGGAAAGGATGTCGACCCAAGAAGACTTCAATATGAGCACACATGATACATGTAAAGAAAATGATTATGTTATTAGGGTGAAAAAATTGAATGATGCTACTACGAATCTAGTATATCAATAATGTGGTAAAATGAAAAGGATATAATTTTTAATTCGGTTGTTTCATAGGACAACCATGTATGGGATTTATAATACTTACATTGATTATATTCTTTCCTTTTTGAAGTAATTACCTCTATATGATATAGATATACCCTTAAACCATTATATGAAATGGATGTTAGTTTAAGAACTTGAATTTTCTAAAAACAAAATTCATGTTTTTCTGAAAGATTATAGCTTATTCTAGGAGGAAACTACTAAATGAAATGGTTGTATAAAATGTGGAACATCCCGATAGAAGCCAAATGTTGATGGAACACCATATCGTGTTCCACATAAAGTAATGTTGAACTTTCCATTTATTCTTATACACAATAATATTTTAATGTATGATGAAATATGAATAATAATGTGATGGCATGATATTGAGAGAGAAAGGGATAATGATGAGTTTGTTTATCCTGTATATGGATTTTCATGGAAGAAACTTGATGTGTGATATCCTAATTTCATAGTTGATGTGCATAATGTGATGTTAGGTCCTTCATGTGACAGTTGTAATCCATTTGGGCATATTATTACTTCACACAGCACATGGCCAGTTTTCATACACATTCATAACCTTCCTCTATGGATGTGTATGAAAAAACCATTCACTTTCATAAGAATACTCATATCTGGACCTTCTATTCCTATAAATGATATAGATGTATACATGAAACCTTTAATAAAATATTTGAAATGTCTTTATAATGTGGGTGTTCACACATACGATTCATGTTTGAAAGACATATTTCATATTCGTGTTTCACTTATGTGGCCAATAAATGATTTTCTTGCTTATGCAATGATGTTTGGATGGAGCATGAAGAGACAACTATCATGTCCTATTTATATAAAGAATAAACAATCTAGAATAATTAAATATCACTGCAGTTTTAGTTTTATGGGACATCAACAAATCTTTCCAATGGATCATCCATATAGGAATAATCATAAAAGGTTTGACAATAGCATGGAGAATGAAAATCCACCTCAACGTATATTTGGAACTGATGTGATTAATGAATTTTAAGATTTTATTTTTCATTCAGTAGGGTTTAGATGAAATATAGAATGAGGAAGAATGTTTCCACTAAAACCAATTAAAATTGGAAGAATAAAATTATCTTCTTTGAGTTACCTTATTGTTCAACCAATTTATTACGTAATTTTATAGACATAATGCACATTGAAAAAAAAATATTTGAAATATTGCTTTCAATTATTCTAAATTCAATGGAAAGAAAAAAGATAGTTTACGATCTTGGTGTGACTTGGTGGATTGGGGTATTATATCAGAATTCCATCCTATGTGTATTGGTGAAAATAAATGGAAAGTTTTGTGTGATTATTATGAAATGACACTGATAAATAATCAATTTATAGAAGTATTATAGACTATTAAAGTTTTTTAGGGTATTTCAAGCAACATATCAAAATGGGTCAAAAAAGAGAGTTGAATCTGAAATATTTGAAGACTCGTGATTATCACATCCTTCTAAATGAGTTGATTATAATAGAAAATTGTCATCTACTGTCCAATAATGTAAGGGTGTTAGTTATTAGGTTGTTCTATTTTTATAAATATCTTTATACTAAGAAGTTTTCTAAGTATTTCTTAAAAAAAATGTTGGAAGAGGCACCATTAATTTTATCTGAGTTAGAGAAAATATTTCCTCTATTGTTTTTCACATGCATGTTGCATATAACTATCCATATTCCAATAGAAATACTACTTGGAGGACCTATTTCTTTTAATTGGTTGTATCCAACTGAAAGAAATATGTACACATTGAAGTCTTATTTCTAGAATAGTAATCCTCCTAAAGTTTCTATCGTGAAAGGTTACTTAGCTCAAGAATCTATGGATTTCTATTCAATGTATTTGTTTGATGTGACTATGAGACAGAACAGGCCAATGAGAAATAAAGAAGAACAGTATGAGAAAATTGAACCTATTTTTTCATAACTTCCCCAAATAGTGATAATTCCTAGATTATATACATTAATCAAATTAATCCTTGAAGAGTGGGAGATGTCACATCACACAGTTTTGTTTAACTGTGATTTTTTCTATAACTACATCATGAAAGTAAATTGAACATTTATATTTTATCTCATCTCATGTAATTGTACATATCTATTAAACAATTTCTATTTTTTTGGTAGGGAACATAAACAAATGGTAAATAGAAATCATCATTCTTTATCTTTGAGAAGGATAAAGACTTTTCATAGTAAAGAGTTTTCTATTTAGTTGAAATTAAAGGTAGAATTACTACTGTAATAAATTAATAAAATAAATATTTAATTAATTTTAATATTCATTTATATTTCAGGTATTGAGTTTTCCTACTGACTCTGTCTCTGAAGAAATAAGAGATTTGAATTTTGATCCTAATTATATGGTTTGTGAATGCAAATAAATTGTGATCAATGGGTATATATTTATTATCACTGAACAAGCAACGAACATGAGAACACAACATGATGGTGTTATGGTAACTTCCATAACAGATTGTTATTCCAGTGCATCAAATAGTATAATTTGATTTGAAAATGAATATTATTATGAATTCATTAAGAAAACACTAATATTGGATTATTACTCTCATGGCTGGGTCACTATGATGAAATTAAAATAAATTGATTCGATGACGAGGCATGACACATTTATTGATGATTGTGGATTTTGATTTATTGACATGACTCGTACACTTGCTACCAATGAGCCATATATATTGGCATCAATGGAAAAATAATTTTTTTATATGAAAGGTCATCCGTAACCTGAATTTGGTGTCATTATTGAAGTAATCCCAAGACATATTTTTTATGATAGTGATAATGGAATTAACACCATCCCTACTCCCATTGTCCCTGATCCATTTATTACTTTTGATGACTCTAATGGTTAAATTTCCAAAGTTGATTGTGAATATGAAATTGGGGTGGGAAATATATAGAATGATCCATCTGTATTCTCATTTCTTTTGGTTTATCTCGAATTTGGTTGTTAAGGTTGGTACTATTAATTTTTTTTACTAATGATTACAAATATTTTGTATCCAACTTGACCTTCATATGAATTTTCAATATATATTGGTTGTAGTTTTATTTTTGATGCATTTTCTAATATTTAATTGAACTGTATTAGAACCTACCGACCTAAACAAAACCGAAACAATTAAATTGGAACAAAAAACAAGATGAATTTAATTGAACTTATTAAACTAATTAATATTAAAATCAAAACCAATGAAAATAATGACCCATCCAAAAAAATGGTAAAATAACCTAACCCAAGATATGAACCAAATGACCTAAAAAATAAAAAATGATCAAATAACCTAATAAATTGAAAAAAATGAACCAAATGACCTATGACAAATAAAAATAGAAAAATGACCTAATCAATTGACCAAAATAAACCAAATGACCTAACCAAAATTGAATTGGATTTAATTGAAAATAGAAGAAAATAATATCATACCCATGATAAATTTGATAATTTGAACATATTAATTTTTCCATGACATGCATCTATGTTTTGAAATTCTTTCCACTAAATATAAAATGATTTTGTTATATCACTATGTGTCTTTATTTGGTTTACCAATTAGTATTCCTTAATTAAGTCATGTCTCATATTCTTTCTTGTTTTGATTACACATTAGTTATGGATTTCTAATTAATTCTGTATTTGTTTTTAAATGCAGGAAATGAAAAACATTGAAGAGATATGAAGAAAAAGGATGACAGACAATAATAAACAAATGAGAGAGATGGGAGTCCCTCTTTTGGTTCCAGTTGTGAGTATTTTATTTAAAATATATATATCAATAACATATAATTTCATGTGATTACTTTTGTTTTTAAATTTTAATTAGGATCCACTACCTAGGTGATAGTTATTCTATGACCAGGCTAGTGGTACCAGTGCTCAGCCAAGCAATTCAAGGGGCTGGTACTAGAGCTATGTGCTCCACTCGACATACCCAATCACACCTTGTCCCTTCCCCTAAAATACCATCTAGCACACCTTCTGATCTTATAGTGTCATTAGTTAGGTCGCCTATGTTTTTTCCACCATTTTCATCTAAGCCTCTAAGCCCACCTTTACCTTATCAGATGGTGGATCCTACTCTTCATCCATATTATGCATTTACATAAACATCTATGTCATCTTATTTTCCTTATACTTCTTTATCCCTGAGCTTATACATTCATGATCCTTTAAATTCCACTCCAACACATTTTAAGCCTCTCAAGAAGATATGGGGTCCCACTCCATCTGTATAGGTTGATGTTCCTTCAGAGCCTTGGCATCCAATGGAACCTACTGATTAGTATGACTCAAGTATATTTATAGAAGTCTATTAAATTTTTTTACCATAATTTATTTTCATTATAAAATTTATTTGTAAAGACCAGTAAATTTAAAGGGAAATTTTTTCTAAATTTTCTTTGGGATTTTACAAGAACGCAGTTTCTGACGGTGCCTGATTCCGAGGCCCGATGTGCCCGGAATCATTTTCCGAAATTTAGCTCGGGTACGTTCAGTGAACGAACGAGCAGGAATTTCTAACTTTTGAACCGGTGCTCGAAATCAAATTCTGAGGGCACTGATGGAACCGCAGCGCCGGTATTTTCTTATAAACGCCTATTCCGGAGTTGCGTTTACTCGACAGAAGTTGTTAAAAATTGTGGATGTTAAAAATAAAAATTTAACAGCATTTTTTATTTTACTCTAAGTGTTTAATCCTTTGGATGGAAGTTGGGTAACTACCCAACCTTCCTTGGGAGGTTATGAGGGTGGTGGGTCCCACACGAACCCCACCCCTTCATATCCTCTAACCCCCTCAACTCACCATTAATATTGTTAACTTAAGTTAATAACTTATGACATTAATGTAGTGAGTTTAATGTGAGTTTTTGAAATTCAAACACTTGAATTTCAAAAGCCATGTTGAGTTAATAAATTAAGTGTGGCTTAATTTATTTTGGGTTAGTTCCTTTGTTGCTGGAGAGGACTTGGGAGGATTTGGGAGGCTTGAAGAACATATTCTTCATCGACGAAGAACGTGAAGAATGAATCGGTCTCCGACGAAGAACACCATTCTTCCACGAAGAAGGACGACGTGCCTTCCTTCCTCTTCACCGCAACACGTGAGGAGACGCCGCTTCCTCCTCAGATGCACCCCGACGTCGTCTTCAAATCCTATTTTCGCGACTCCTCTCTTGAAACTGAATTAGGGGGTTTACATGTTTTCTATACGTGATTCTCTTCCGTCTTTTATCCGCGTCTATTTGGACTGCATGATATCAGTTAACGGGAGGAGGTCGGACCGCACAAACACGGCCGCCCCCCTCCCTTATTTTTTTTCTTGTTGTTGCGGATTGAATGAAATTGATGCGGTGTCGTTGCACCGCGCGGGATCGAGCGGCAAGGATGCGCGACATCGTCACGCCGCGCGGGATCGAGCGGCAAGTATGCGCGACATTGTCACGTCGCACATTCAAATTTTAAACTCTCGTGCGTGGGTATTTGATTGCAAGGTGTTCGTATAATTTATTTTGGATAAATTATACCCTCGTCAATGATTAAAATCATGTGTTTATTACTTTCCAATTGATAACACCTAACGCGGAGGGCGCGGGCCGAACAAACACGGCCCGACAACCCTCCGCAGCTTGTTTATCGATGTGCGGATCGACGGACGACGACGAAGCAGGCCACTATGGCGTTTGAATCCCTTCGCAGTGAAGGTCGGGTCCCGGGAGGACCATTGGTGAAGACGAAAGGAGAAACGGACCACCGGAGCGCGTCCGGTGGTCCGCGGAAGGCGGTGGCGGCGCGCCGCCGGAAGGCTGGCGGCGGCGGTTCGCCGCCGGCTTCAATTAGCGGCGAGGGGGGGGAGTCGCGCACCCCGCCCGAGGCTTCCGCTCGGCCATGATGGCCGAGCCGCGGCTGGCCGGTCGGGCCGGGCCCAGCCGGGTCGGGCCGACCCAGGGGGGGTCGGGCCGGGTCGGTTTGGGCCCAGACCCCCCGTTTTCGGACCCTCTTTGGTCTTTTGCCCATATCTTGGGATACGGACCTCCGATCGATGCACCGTCAGTTGCGTAGCGATCCTTGGAACGAGACGGTCGTTTCGGTATATCGTACTCAAGGTTTCGGGATACTTTGGGTTCGGCCGGGTTGGTTCGGATACGAAACCAACCGGGCCCTCAGAGCGGAAACGCTTATATCTTGAGCTTCGGACGTCCGATTGACGTTCCGTCAACTTTGATGGATTCCTCTAAGTGAAACGGATCATTTGGATTACTCCACTTGAGGTTTGGATGTCATCGGAGTGCGGTCGGGTTGGTTCGCTCACGAAACCAACTGGGCCCCTGGAACGAAAAAGCCAATAACTCACAGACCGGGCGTCTGATTGACGCACCGTCTGTCTCGTTGAATTCCTCTAGATGAGACGGAACTTTTGGCTTACTTTGCCCGAGTTTTGGTTGTTGTTGTATAGTGTCCGGGTTGGATTGTACCCGAAATCCAACCGGGCCCCTAGAACGGAAAAGCTGATATCTTTCAGACCGGACGTCCGTTTGACGAACCGTCAGCGGCGTTGGTGATAAAGTTGAGAAACGGTCCCTATGAGTATACCCTATGAGAGTTCGGGGTATAGTTGAGATACGGCCGGATTGGTTCGCACACGAAACCAACCGGGCCCCTGGGACGAAAAGGCTAATAACTCACAGACCGGACGTCCGATTGACGGGTCGTCCGTTGTATTGAGACCCCTATGACGAGGTGGTCCTTTGAGATACTTCTTCGTGGGACTTTGAGATACTTGGAGTATTGACCTGTAGCTCGTGGAGCGGACCCTCCCAGAGACGAGCGTGCGGTGTACGGAGACCGTGTAGCCGGCTGAAACCTAACGATTGCTTGACCGACTCGACTTGGAGTGAGTCGACTAGCCCAGTGGACGGAGCACTACTTTGTGAGGTGTAGACCCATGGCGGACGGAGCACTACCTGTGTGACAGTGCAGACCCGCGGTACTCGTCCGGAGAGTACCTCTGCAGGCTACTAGGGGGTGTGCACTACTGTGTTTGGGTGACATACCCCGGTGGGAAGCACTACTGTGTTTGGGTGGCTGACCCGTGGTACTCGACAGGAGGAGTACCTCAGCAGTCTTAGGTTAGTGAGCAGTACCTCGGAGTCGTGAAAGGACCACTGTACACTCCAGATATGGAGCTCTTCAGTAGTTACGGTTTCGATAATGAAAATCCTGGTTTGAGCTGAGAATTTTGACCTTTGTGTTTACCTCATGATTGATATGGGTCACTTGATAACTTAGGTATATGTATGGGCATATACCTGGGTAGTGGTTATCCGTTGATTTCATGATCTTGGTGCTTTCCTCATGATTGAGATGGGTTACTTGATAACTTAGGTATATGCATGGGCATATACCTAAGTAGAGGTTATCTGTTGATATCTTATTTTTGGTTAACCTTGTTGGTTTTAGTGAGACCTTGAGGGTCTCGGGGTCCCTACTGAGTATCGTTATACTCACCCCTGCACGGGCTATGCCCACACCTCGTTGTGTTGGTTGCAGACGACGGGCAGTGCTGACGGAGGCCGAGTGTTTGAGGACTGGACGGTACCCGGAGGTGGACTACACGACGAGTCAGTACCTGGAGGTGGACTTCACAGCGAGATGACACTCGAAGGAGGTTGACGGGAGAGAGCATTGTGGAGGCTATCTGTACCTACCCTTTAGGTAGGATCCATGGTGGACGATCCAGGAGTTGTGCCATTTGTACCTACCCTTCAGGTAGGATCCGAGGAGGATGACCCAGGAGTCGTTTCTGTTCTTCCAGCTGTTGTACTTTGTTCAGTTTTAGTTGTACTTTCATTTGGGTTTTTATTCTGGCCCATTTACCTTTCATCACTTCTCTTTGTACTTAGTGTTTTGCTTCCGCTTGTACTCTGTGGTGTTTTGTTTACTTTTATAAAGGCAATGCCTTCCCAGTTATCGGGATTTACGCCTTTGGTGATAGTCTCTAGCCCCTGGCCTATGGAAGGTGGGCTTGGGGTAGTCACGGCACGGGCCTCGAGGACGGGTCGTGACAAATTGGTATCAAAGGAGTCGGTTCTACCGCATAACTTATAACTCTGATGTTTTCTTTCTGTGAAGCAATAGTGTTAAGAGTACCGAGTGTGGTTTTCAGTTCAGGGAGTCCAGTGTTGGTGCGGGCGGCCGACATATCTATACACCAGGACCCTGACAACTGAATTCTGACTTGTGCATGAAAACACTGATTGCATGTGTGTTTTCCAGAAGTTTTATTTAAATATAAGCTCAAACCAGGTCAGCTCACCAGGTATAATCATTTGACCGTGTCATGTTGTTTCTTTCAGGATGCCTTTTCTCGGACGACCAGCTAGAGCCCAGAGGGATGTGTGTACTGACAGCCTGCCGAGCGACGAGGCTTCGGTACAGGGCCCTCTTGCGGTTGAGGCACCAGCGGAGGCACCAGCAGTACTACCATACGTTGGGCCACCGATGCCACCAGCCCTAGCAGTAGGCGATGCACGCCACTTGAGCGCGCTGCACGAGTTCCAGCGCCAGAGGCCACCCAGGTTTCGGGGTGAGACGGACCCGCAGGCGACTTAGGTTTGGCTGGAGGCTGTGGTGAGAGTCTTCAGGCTAGTGGGGACTCCGGCATACTTCATGGTGATCTTTGCTGCCAGCCTTCTTCAGGCAGCAGCAGGCAGGTGGTGGAGCCACTTGTTCTAGTTTTGCGACGGGATGACCTTCGCATGGGAAGACTTTGAGACCTTCTTCAGGGTGGAGTTTGTGCTAGTAGCTCTACACCCCGAGCATGTTCAAGAGCTGTTGCCTTTTCTGTGTGTTTTTCGATCAGTAGCCGAGTCATCTGTGGGAAGTAGACAGATGATGCAGAGGTCCAGGAGGACTAGACCAGTAGTTGAGCGATCTCGGGTTTTAGGATCAGTGGTGCGGGGCACCCGGGGTGGGGTCAGAGCCAGGCGTGCCAGAAACGGACAGTGTTACTCATGCGGCGGAAAGGGTCATCTGGCACGTGACTGTCCGACTCCTCGTACAGTTGATCTGCAGGCGTTGGAGGAGCCACCGAGGCAGAAACAGCGATGAGTGATTGAGCAACAGCTGAGCAGTGGAAAAGGCAGTAGAGCTTCAGGAGCAGGTGGACAGGAGCGTAACTAGTGGATACATCCCTTGTACTTCTAGTTCCATGTTTCTGTTGTATTCGTGTCTTTGTACTATGAGCTGAAATAATAAAAAGACACTTATCTTTATGATGTTTTCTTTACTGTCCCTTTGTTTGGTTGATACTGAGAGGTCCCGGTTAAAACTTTTGACTTGACCCTCACTTTCGAGATTTCTACTGGAGGAGACCCAGTGACCTCACACTGATGCCGATAGTGTGACTCGACCCTTGGAGGTGAGAGTGACGGTTGGATCTCTTGTTAGTTACTTTGAGGACTTACAACATCATCCATGGAATGAATGTATCATCCATGTCAGGATTGACTGTTTTAGGCAATGGGCGTGGTTCATCCAAGGGATGAGACCGAGTTTCTCTTTTCGGCAAATGAGAAATTTTAGCAGCTCTTTCAGATCATAGGCAAAGAAGGTGCAGATCATCCAGGAGCGGATGAAGACTGCACAGTGCAGTAAGAAATAGGAAACTGGCACCAGTCTTGGAGACTCGGTCATGTTAAATGTTTAAAGAAGAGGAAGCTTTAAGGAGAGATGAGTCTGCGGAGCAGCAGACATGGAGGCAGATCTAGGAGAGCAGCATGAGGTGGTGTGCATATTAACATGCTACAACCACCCACCTTAGTTATCCTCGCCAGGCTCAGGGAGCTGGAGGGCGGAAGAAGAGTGCGGCTTCTTGCGGTCAAGGAGTGTGACCCAATGGCTCTAGAAATGATTCAAGGGACAGTCTGTGTCCACTACTAGCTTTTGTAGTAACGGACGTCGATATGAATCATTCCTTGATTTAAAAAATCTTGTTCCATACCTAGAGTTTCCGGTAAGTCGTGGACTTGACCCTCACGTCTAGATATACCTTGGGAGGAGACTCGATAATCACACTTACGCCGACGGTGTGGTCAGACCCTCGAGGCGAGAGTTTCGGTTGGAATCTCTTGGTGACAGCGTCGAGGCCTTATGACGTTGTTTTGAGTATGGACTGGGCAATCACAGTTCATACACAGATTGACTGTATTAGGCAAAAAGGTTGTGGTTTAACTACGATGTCGGGATGGGTTTTCCTTGGTCGGCGAAAAGGAAACCCCAGGCAGCGCAGGGTAACTCTTGCATAGGAGGGTGCGGCTGATCATTCTTGATTCGTTCAACCTTACCCTCATGGTAGTAGTCGTTTTAAGTTTCTAATCTAAACAGGAGTTGGAGACCTCTGAGTTCGATAATGACGATCACATCCTTATACGGGTCTCACCTCGACGAGGTTTACGGAGATGTAGCCGAGGCGGTGAGATATCTCTGAGGTTCAATGGACCTTTCTAGGTCCTCAACTGGGTAGGCGGGGTGGTTTACCGCTTGACCCATCCACCGCAGTCGCACCAGGTGCACGACGACTTCCACGTATCTCAACTGAGGAGATACGTGCTCGACCCTTCGCATATCATCGACCATGAGGAGATGGACGATGGTGATGGGGTGTCTTTCACGGAGGTTCCAGTGAGGATTGAGGATCGACAGGAGCATATCCTACGAGGACGATCGATTCCTCGGGTGCACTTTCTCTGGCAGTACGGGAATCTCCAGGTGAGCACATGGGAGCGGAAGGCTCAGATGCGTGCTTTGTGCCGCTTTTATGACCCTAGTTTGTGTTAAAACTTTACGAGGATGTAAATCCCTGAGGTGGGAGTAATGTAAAGACCCGTAAATTTCAAGGGAAATTTTTTCTAAATTTTCTTTGGGATTTTACAAGAACGCAGTTTCTGACGGCGCCTGATTCTGAGGCCCGATGTGCCCAGAATCATTTTCCGAAGTTTAGCTCGGGTACGTTCAGTGAACGAACGAGCGGGAATTTCTAACTTTTGAACCGGTGCTCGGAATCAAATTCTGAGGGCACTGATGGAACCGCAACGCCGGTATTTGCTTATAAACTCCTATTCCGGAGTTGCATTTACTCGAGAGAAGTTGTTAAAAATTGTGGATGTTAAAAATAAAAATTTAACAACATTTTTTATTTTACTCTAAGTGTTTAATCCTTTGGATGGAAGTTGGGTAACTACCCAACCTTCCTTGGGAGGTTATGAGGGTGGTGGGGCCCACATGAACCCCACCCCTTCATATCCTCTAACCCCCTCAACTCACCATTAATATTGTTAACTTAAGTTAATAACTTATGACATTAATGTAGTGAGTTTAATGTGAGTTTTTGAAATTCAAACACTTGAATTTCAAAAGCCATGTTGAGTTAATAAATTAAGTGTGGCTTAATTTATTTTGGGTTAGTTCCTTTGTTGCTGGAGAGGACTTGGGAGGATTTGGGAGGCTTGAAGAACATCTTATTCATCGATGAAGAACGTGAAGAACGAATCGGTCTCTGATGAAGAACACCATTCTTCCACGAAGAACGACGACATGCCTTCCTTCCTCTTCACCGCAACACGTGAGGAGATGCCGCTTCCTCCTCAGACGCACCCCAATGTCGTCTTCAAATACTCTATCTGCGACTCCTCTCTTGAAACTGAAGTAGGGGGTTTACGTGTTTTCTATACGTGATTCTCTTCCGTCTTTTATCCGCGTTTATTTGGACCGCATGATATCAGTTAACGGGAGGAGGCCGGACCGCACAAACATGGCCGCCCCCCTCCCTTATTGTTTTTCTTGTTGTTGCGGATTGAATGAAATTGACACGGTGTCGTCGCACCGCGCGGGATCGAGCGGCAAGGATGCGCGACATCGTCACGCCGCGCGGGATCGAGCGGCAAGTATGCGCGACATCGTCACGCTGTGCATTAAAATTTTAAACTCTCGTGCGTGGGTATTTGATTGCAAGGTGTTTGTATAATTTATTTTGGATAAATTATACCCTCTTCAATGATTAAAATCATGTGTTTATTACTTTCCAATTGATAACACCTAATGCGGAGGGCGCGGGCCGAACAAACACGGCCCGACAACCCTCCGCAGCTTGTTTATCGATGTTCAGATCGACAGACGACGGCGAAGCAGGCCTCTATGGCGTTTGAATTCCTTCGTAGTGAAGGTCGGGTCCTGGGAGGACCGTTGGCGAAGACGGCAGGAGAAACGGACCATCGGAGCGCGTCCGGTGGTCCGCGGAAGGCGGTGGCGACGCGCCACCGGAAGGCTGGCGGCGGCGGTTCGCCGCCGGCTTCAATTAGCGGCGAGGGGGGGAGCCGCACACCCCGCCTGCGGCTTCCACTCGGCCGTGCTGGCCGAGCCGCGGCTGGCCGATCAGGCCGGACCGAGCCGGCTGGGCCGGGCCGCGCCAGCCAGGCCGGGCCGGGCCCATCCGGGTTGGACCCGGGTCAGTCCTATTGGGCGGAGAAGTGATGGCAAGAGGGGGGGTGAATTGCCTTTTAAAAAATAATTACCAATTTAAAATCAAAGTTAAAGTGCAGCGGAAATAAAAGAGGCAAGACACAAAACTTGATAACGGAGTTCGGCTTAAACCAAAGCCTACGTCTCCGCTACCAACTCAACCGTTGAGAGATTTACTACCGCTTTCTTTTTAATGGTTTTAGCAAGAAACCCACTAGACTTTAAGGTAGTATAGAACCTATTACAGCTTGCTTTTAATGGTTATGCAAGAACCCACTTGCTTTTGATGGTTGAGCAAGAACTCACTAGCCTTCTTACAGGTGAAGGCTAGCTCACCTATGACTCAAGCCTTTTAAAGGGAAGGCTTGACTAACCTCTTCACACCTTGAAGGTGGTGTGAAAACCCAAAGAAGAGAGGATGAGAGAAATGAGGGTTTTGTAGGCACAAACCCAAATTGATGCTCAAAATAATTAAAACAAGAAAAACCGTAATGGGAGAAGTCTTGGGCGCCAATGGTTTGATTGGAGTTGATGAAGAGTGCTCCCAAGCTTCTTTGATGGTGCTCCTTGGATGTGGAAAAGAGTTGGAGCAAGTGGGGTTCCTTGAAGCAATCCGCCGGAGGTTCTCCAAATGATGGAAAAATGTTCCCGTGGGCTTCCGTATTTTTCCGGGGCTTCCTAGTCCTTTATTTATAGAGGGGGAACCCTCAAATGGCCTTTGGGGGTCTTCGGAGCCGTTGGAGAGGCCTTCGGAGCCGTTGGGGGTCAAGTGGGCAAGTCTGGTCAAAGCCCAACGGCTAGTTTGACTGGCTCCACCGGCTGACCAGTGCTTGGCCACCGGTTGGCCGGTGCTTTGAAAAAGGGAGAGGGCTCGGGCTCAGGCACCACCGGCTGGCCGGTGAGGAGGCCACCGGTTGGCCGGTGCTGAGGCAGTGGCTGACACTATTTGTCTGGGTTCCACCGGCTGGCCGGTGGTGGGACACCGGTTGGCCGGTGGTCTGGACAGAGGGGATGCCTTCTGTCCAGGCTCCATCGGCTGGCCGGTGGGCATCCACCGGTTGGCCGGTGGACTGAAATTCAGTCCACTTTTGTCTTCTTGCTTTCTTGGCCCAATTCCTTGGCAACCTATCATCCAAAAACACTTAAAACAAAATTAGATAAATAAGAGAGTGATTGTGATCATGAAAATTAAACCACGAGGGGTACGAGAGGTACAACAATCTCCCCCTATTTTGATGATCACAATCACCAAACCAAGCAATGTAAAAATGAAATGAAAGGCATGCTTTAAAGGATAAATTGAAAAGAAAAGCAAAGCAAGAGAGAAAGATTTCTCCCCCAATCAACCAAGAATTTCTCCCCCTTTGTGATTATCAAAATAGCACGGGGCATTAAACTTGATTGAGGGAAAGGATTGAAAAACAAGATAGTGTTTTTTAAACCAATTGAAATTTTTGAAATTTGAATTTAAAGTTTTGAAATAATGTTTTGAATTGAAAGTTTTGAATTGAAAAAAGCAAAAAGGCTTAAACGATCCTAACTCCCCCTAAATAAACACAACAAATCACCGGGGAGAGGATTTTGAAACCGAGACAAATTTTGGTCCGGTGAGACTCGCTAAAAGGGATTTTTCAATCCACACTTGTCTAGTGGCGGGTCTTATCCTATGAAATTCATCATTAAAGAAAATATTTTTGGGCCTTCCATACCGGGAATTTTTGCAATCGCACTCATAAATTAAGTGCCCGGGTTTTTTACAATAGTTGCAAAATTTAAATTGGGAGCTCCCCCTTACAAAAATAGTTGGAGCATGGGAAGAGGAAGCTTGCTTGTTAAAGCCAAGTCCTTGGGTGGTTCTAGATACGCATTGGGAACCAAGGAGTTTGGTCAAATTTTGTTCACCTTGAGTGAACTTGGCAAGGGATTCCCTTAAATCCTTGATTGTTGATTCCATAGAATCAATATCGGGAAGGTTTTGGATCTTGAGGGACAACTCTTCCTTCTCTTTGAGAAGTTGTTCCTTTTTGGAAGAAAGTTTTTTGAAATTCTTTTTTAAAGCAATAAATTTGGAAGAAATTTCGTGAAAACCTTCCTCCAATTGATCTCTAGCATGTTGGAGATCCTCGTAAGATAAATGATTAAATGAATTTAATGAACTAGAGGATGAGGAGTCGGAAGAGGTTACCTCATGAAATGCCATTAAGCATTTTTTACCGTTGTCACTTGAGGAGGAGGAGGAGGAGGATTTGGAGCTATCACTCCATGTGGCCTTGAATGCCTTCTTCTTTTCCTTTTTCTTGGTCCCTTCATGGGTAACCTCCAAAAGCTTCCAAATTTCATGAGAAGTGGTGCAAGTAGAAATACAATTAAATTCATTACGGTCTAACCCACAATGAAGAGCATTCATGGCTTTGGCATCAAGCTCAAAATAAGCAATGTCTTCGAGGGTCCATTTAGACTCATCGGGAGAAGAAAGAGAATAACCATGCATGACAATTTTATATATAGGATAACCTATACTTCTAAGAAAAGTGGTCATGTGGGTTTTCCAATAAGTATAGTCGGTTCCATCAAATAATGGAGCACGACCCAATGAATATCCTTCGGGGGCGAAAGAGGTTGAAGCCATCACAATGGATCTTGAATTTGAAACCGGTGAAGGTATTACTCAAAATTTTCCCTTTGATACCAATTGTTGGGCGGAGAAGTGATGGCAAGAGGGGGGTGAATTGCCTTTTAAAAAATAATTACCAATTTAAAATCAAAGTTAAAGTGCAGCGGAAATAAAAGAGGCAAGACACAAAACTTGATAACGGAGTTCGGCTTAAACCAAAGCCTACGTCTCCGCTCCCAACTCAATCGTTGAGAGATTTACTACCGCTTGATTTTTAATGGTTTTAGCAAGAAACCCACTAGACTTTAAGGTAGTCTAGAACCTATTACAGCTTGCTTTTAATGGTTATGCAAGAACCCAATTGCTTTTGATGGTTGAGCAAGAACCCACTAGCCTTCTTACAGGTGAAGGCTAGCTCACTTATGACTCAAGCCTTTTAAAGGGAAGGCTTGACTAACCTCTTCACACCTTGAAGGTGGTGTGAAAACCCAAAGAAGAGAGGATGAGAGAAATGAGGGGTTTGTAGGCACAAACCCAAATTGATTCTCAAAATAATTAAAACAAGAAAAACCGTAATGGGAGAAGTCTTGGGCGCCAATGGTTTGATTGGAGTTGATGAAGATCGCTCCCAAGCTTCTTTAATGGTGCTCCTTGGATGTGGAAAAGAGTTGGAGCAAGTGGGGTTCCTTGAAGCAATCCGCCGGAGGTTCTCCAAATGATGGAAAAATGTTCCCGTGGGCTTCCGTATTTTTCCGGGGCTTCCTAGTCCTTTATTTATAGAGGGGGAACCCTCAAATGGCCTTTGGGGGTCTTCGGAGCCGTTGGAGATGCCTTCGGAGCCGTTGGGGGTCAAGTGGGCAAGTCTGGTCAAAGCCCAACGGCTAGTTTTACTGGCTCCACCGGCTGACCGGTGCTTGGCCACCGGTTGGCCGGTGCTTTGAAAAAGGGAGAGGGCTCGGGCTCAGGCACCACCGGCTGGCCGGTGAGGAGGCCACCGGTTGGCCGGTGCTGAGGCAGTGGCTGACACTATTTGTCTGGGTTCCACCGGCTGGCCGGTGGTGGGACACCGGTTGGCCGGTGGTCTGGACAGAGGGGATGCCTTCTGTCCAGGCTCCATCGGCTGGCCGGTGGGCATCCACCGGTTGTCCGGTGGACTGAAATTCAGTCCACTTTTGCCTTCTTGCTTTCTTGGCCCAATTCCTTGGCAACCTGTCATCCAAAAACACTTAAAACAAAATTAGATAAATAAGAGAGTGATTGTGATCATGAAAATTAAACCACGAGGGGTACGAGAGGTACAACAAGTCCGGGCCCAGACCCCCCGTTTTCGAACCCTCTTTGGTCTTTTGCCCATATCTTGGGCTACAGACCTCCGATCGATGAACCGTCAGTTGCGTAGCGATCCTTGGAATGAGACGGTCGTTTCGGTATATCGCATGCAAGGTTTCGGAATACTTTGGGTTCGGCCGGGTTGGTTCGGATACAAAACCAACCGGACCCTCGGAGCGAAAACGCTTATATCTTGAGCTCCGGACGTCCGATTGACGTGCCGTCGACTTTGATGGATTCCTTTAAGTGAAACGGATCATTTGGATTACTCCGATCGAGGTTTGGATGCCATCAGAGTGCGGTTGGGTTGGTTCGCTCACGAAACCAACCGGGCCCCTGGAACGAAAAAGCCAATAACTCACAGACCGGGCGTCCGATTGACGCGCCGTCTGTCTCGTTGAATTCCTCTTGATGAGGTGGAACTTTTGGCTTACTTCTCTCGAGTTTTGGTTGCTGTTGGATAGTGGCCGGGTTGGATTGTACCCGAAATATAACCAGGCCCCTGGAACGGAAAAGCTGATATCTTTCAGACCGGACGTCCGTTTAACGAACCGTCAGCGACGTTGGTGATAACATTGAGAAACGGTCCCTATGAGTATACCCTATGAGAGTTCGGGGTACAGTTGAGATACGGCCGGATTGGTTCGCACACGAAACCAACCGGGCCCCTAGGACGAAAAGGCTAATAACTCACAGACCGGACGTCTGATTGACAGGCCGTTTGTTGCGTTGAGACTCCTATGGCGAGGCGGTCCTTTGAGATACTTCTTCGTGGGACTTTGAGATACTTAGAGTATCGACCTATAGCTCATGGAGCGGACCCTCCCAGAGACGAGCGTGCGGTGTACGGAGACCGTCTAGCCGAATGAGACCTGACGACTGCTTGACTGACTCGACTTGGAGTGAGTTAACTAGCCCAGTGGATGGAGCACTACTTTGTGAGGTGCAGACCCATGGCAGACGGAGCACTACCTGTGTGATAGTGCAGACCCGCGGTACTCGTCCGGAGAGTGCCTCTGCAGGCTACTAGGGGGTGTGCACTACTGTGTTTGGGTGACATACCCCAGCGGGAAGCACTACTGTGTTTGGGTGGCTGACCCGCGGTACTCAACAGGAGGAGTACCTCAGCAGTCTTAGGTTAGTGAGCAGTACCTCGGAGTCATGACAGGACCATTGTACACTCCAGAGATGGAGCTCTTCAGCAGTTATGGTTTCGATAATGAAAATCCTGGTTTGAGCTGAGAATTTTGACCTTTGTGTTTACCTCATGATTGAGATGGGTCACTTGATAACTTAGGTATATGTATGGGCATATACCTGGGTAGTGGTTATCCATTGATTTCATGATCTTGGTGTTTTCCTCATGATTGAGATGGGTTACTTGATAACTTAGGTATATGCATTGGCATATACCTAAGTAGAGGTTATCTGTTGAGATCTTCTTTTTGGTTAACCTTGTTGGTTTTAGTGATACCTTTAGGGTCTCGGGGTCCCTACTGAGTATCGTTATACTCACCCCTACACGGGCTATGCCCGCACCTCGTTGTGTTGGTTGCAGACGACGGGCAGTGCTGACGGAGACCGAGTGTTCGAGGACTGGACGGTACCCGGAGGTGGACTACACGACGAGTCAGTACCTGGAGGTGGACTTCACAGCGAGACGACACTCGGAGGAGGTTGAAAGGCGAGAGCGTTGTGGAGGCTATCTGTACCTACCCTTCAGGTAGGATCCGTGGTGGACGATCCAGGAGCTGCGGCATCTGTACCTACCCTTCAGGTAGGATCCGAGGAGGACGACCCGGGAGTCCTTTCCGTTCTTCCAGCTGTTGTACTTTGTTCAGTTGTAGTTGTACTTTTATTTGGGTTTGTATTCTGGCCCATTTACCTTTCAGCACTTCTCTTTGTACTTAGTGTTTTGCTTCTTCTTGTACTCTGTGGTGTTTTGTTTACTTTTATAAAGGAAATTCCTTCCCAGTTATCGGGATTTACACCTTTGGTGCTAGTCGCCAGCCCCTTGCCTATGGAAGGCGGGCTTGGGGTAGTCACGGCACGGGCCCCGAGGACAGGTCGTGACATTATTGATATAATAATTTTTTCTTTAATAGATGGATCTTTCTAAAGGCGATGTGGGTATACATGAATGTGTGCGGTGTGGAACCACCACACACAGCTGATGGTGGAGTACAACGAGGACAATCAAATGACTGAAAAAATAGGGAGATAATGTAGATGTTTATGTCAACGCTTTCCAAATACTCTGGAATCATTCCCATTAGGCCACTATCCTAAAGACACTTTCCAAATAAAGTAAAGGATAATTCTTGCGCACAAATATGGGTAAGAAAAGTCATTGGATTTAATGTTATATTATTATTGTATTTATAAGAATTAATATTTTAGTACCAGCTTTGTTTTAATTTTCCTGATTGTGAGGTTGTGAGGACAGTACAACTCATGGAATTAGGTGAGCTGTGGAGAGTATATAAGCATGAGTTGTATAGTGGAAGGTGTTCTAGAGTTGGTATATATTTAGAGGCCACACCTACCATGAATGAGTTTCTAGTAGAATATTATCGATAAATTATTTCTCATTATATGACTACCGAGTTCAATGTATTAAATTTGGGGGTTTTGAATGAAATTTACCATGATTTAAATTAATAATTAGTTTTGTATTATTGTAAATTCTTTTTTATGGAGTGTCAAGAATAAATAAATAAACAAGGATGTTACAAAATACTTCCACACTTTGGGGTAGACTACGATGTCATACCATGAGAGGAAGTAGGTATGAAACTCATTTGCTATTGAAATAAAGTGGGGTGGCTCTTATGATTTCCATTATTTTTCTTTAGGACTTGCACTTTCTTTTGTTCCCTCTAAATTTCATTCCATTTTTAATTCAGATAGATAAATGAACATGTATTATTTAGTTTTTTATTGAAATTATTTAGTGTGTACTGAAATATTAGGATTAGTATTGTTAAGTTTGTGAGCATTTCATAAAATTTCTAATTTCATTGATTTTATGATATTGGTTATGGTTGATTTTATCTTGATTTTTTACATATAAACACCAATAAACCAATTATTACATCAATAAATTTCAATGAAGTTGTGCTTATGTAATAGAACCACTAATTTCATAGATTATTTAATAATTTGGAGTATTTGTACTAACCCTCCAAGTTTACAACGTTCACAAAACAAATAGATAACTTAATGTATACTTTATAATATAGAACTCACTACTCTTATTGTATGTTTTTATGCCTTCCATGAATAAAAATTATAAATTTAAAATAGTGATAGAGTAGAAATAAAATCTGTTTTCACCCACTTGATGAACTCCATGAACCTCCAGTGAGATAACCTAATGGATCTCATTTATTTTATTATGAGTCATTGCTTATAGGTCTGGAATCCTTATTTTTTCTCTACCTTTTAAAATTATATATATAAATCTATCTAATACCACTTATTATTTTCCCTTCCAAGAGAAAGGTACATCACTTCCTTTTTCGTCCCCTTTATTTTTTAATCACTAAGTAATAATTTAAGATATATTCCATGTATGAATATGGAAACTATACATAATTTGCAGTATGATTTACTTTTTAATTCCATGATCTATTTATGTTGAATATTTATCTTCAATTTATTATATATAATCATTGAATATATTTAATGGGTTTCTAGATTTAGTGGTTACTTCTCAATGTTTGTAATGGTTTTGTATGTGATTTTATATGGACTTTCATTGATTGATGCATAATTTGGTGTTGTTTGAAGGTGATGTTGGAACTTCTCTAGAATATGGATTAATTATAATTTTATGGGGTGTTTTTATTTCCATAAAACTATTTCAATATCACCTTCATATTTGTTTTGGTGGATGACTAGAAAAATCTAATTGTAGAACAATTAAAGTCTTAATTGAATCTTTGTTTCGACATTCTGCACATTGGAGTGGTTGAATTCCTTTTTGAATGGGCTTCCTAAGGGCATGTTGTGTACACTATGGATGATTTATTTCTTGGATGGTATTTTTTCTAATAATAGTGTAGAATGAAATTTTATATTGTTTTCTTGTTGTAGTAATTAAGACATTTGACCCCATTTTTCTCAAAAAAAAATAGAACATATATTACCCTATTTAGATTTATCCAATTTCATGGACTTTCTCTACTTTAGTTTTTTTTGAGAGTGACATTGAACTAACTTCTCTTTAACTAAAATAATATAAACTAAAATATAAAAAACAAACATAATATGATTTTAACTAGAAAAAATTGACACATAAATCAAATTAAACATAACCAATCAAATGTGGAATACAGTAAATCAATAAGTATGAAATTGAACTCTACCCAAACATAATAAAAAAATAAAAACTGGTTTGAAGTGAATTGATGCTGATAAAATCAAAAAGATACAAATAACCCAAACTTAACATACCAAAATAACCCCTGTTTAGTGAAAATTAAATGAAACATATTAAACCAAATGAAACTAAACCAAACTGGATCTACAAAAATTGAATCAAACAGATGTAAAAATTCATGAACTAAAATTGATTGAATGTAACCAACTTTGATTGCAATGAAATATAAAAAAATAAACTAAAATAAAAATAACCACTATAAACCGGAAAAAAAACTTACAGTGTCTAATCTAAAGTGAATCAAATAGAAACCAACCAAGATAAACTAAGTTGAAACAATTTGACCTAAAACAAACAAAACCAAAATCAAAAAAAAACTGAAAAAATTCAACTATAATAGAATTTTATTGTATTGAATCAAACTAAATAGACTCTCAAACCCAACCCAAATTATAGCCAAAAAATATAATCCATCAATAAAATTTTAAATTTAATTAAACATAACTTAAAATTTCAACATCATACAAAGAAAATAAAACATAGATATCATGAGTTTAATAAAGATAAACTAAATATGCATGACTTAACTAGACCTAAATCAACTATAATTGAATGGATATAAAACTAAAAAAAACTAATAATGGATCCAAAAAACCAAATCAATGCATCATGAACCAACCAATACAAAACATAACTAAAACAATAATGAACAAAATTTTAATAATACCAAACTGAAATGACTAGAATCTGATGAAATTGAACCAACCTAACTGGAAGAGAAACCAACATGAAAAGAAAAAACCTAAATGTAATAGTCTTAACATGATCCAAAAAAGTGAATAAAAAATGAAATAAATCACACTAAAACAAATAAAATTGAATTGAAATAAATCGAATGAAATCTAACTTAACTAACTAAATATAAAGTAACATATACCAAATTGAATCATACAAGGGATGAACAAACTAAATCAAATTGAAATGAAAAGTTATAAACAAATATAGTTGAATCAAAATAAATAAATCTAATCTATAATAATCCAAATTGAATTAATACGAAAAAAATGAGCTAAACATAATAAAATCTTACATCATTGATAGAAACTGAATATAATTGAACCAAATTGTATTGAATTGAGACATACTTAACCAAATTGAATTAAAAAGAACTAAATAAAATTATACCGCGTAAAACTAAATTATAACAACAAGCATCAAAACCAATTTGACCTTACATACTCTCATTATAACTAAACATTAACATTATTTAACCAAATAAACAATAAATCCAATTCTTTCATGTGTCTTTTTAACAAAAACAAACACCAATATTGAATATATGTTGTCATCAATATGCATCAATGAAAATTTTACCTTGATTTTCCCTATTTTAACCCCTTCCAAATTAAATCATAAAAACATAGAAAACCAAATAGGAACACATCAAGCATATATTTCACCTTTCCATTTTAGTATATTATACATGTATTTAATCTTAATTACTTTTTTTCAATAAATAAAATTCATTTCCATTATTATATAATTACATTGACCTTATATTCAAGGAAATAATATATATAATCAATAATCCTTAAATTACACTTTAAGTTAATTTATCAAATCATTATTTAATCATATTCTCAATTAAATTATCAAATCATTATTCAATCATTATAGCAAATCATATTGCATCATCAAGTATATTCATTTGATTTTAGTTATGAGATTAATTATTAATAACATATTTTCAATTATTTTTTTCTAAATTAAATTTCATTGTAGATGGAGGTTTTAAATATTTAAGGGAATGTTCTTTGAGAAAAATTATTTTACTCAAGAAAAAAGAAGAAAGATGGAAGCGTGGTAAACGAAATGACACAAAAATAGATTTTAAGTTTTAATTTATTTATTTCAAATTGTAATATCAATTTTGTAACAAAATAGTCCATTTATATTTTTAATAGTGTGATTTGGAGGCCCTTGATGGGTATGAAGCATACAAATTTGGTTCGAACGGTCATTTACATTAGGTTTTGGGAGATGAGTATCATGGCAGAGTATGTTGTCGACCAGGGAAGAGTATTGTCCTGAATTGATATTAGACCACTTCAGGCGCCAGTTTTGGTAGCACCGAGTTAGAAAAAGTTAATGCATGGGCAGAACAGGATCGAGCCTAGGGAGAAAAGGCTAAAAAATAGTTATACAAGAGCGTGAATGGAGTAAAAGGTACAACAATGAATTTATGAAATTTATGGAATTCTTATGTCCATAACTTCAACCAAATACCATTTTTTCTTATCATGAATATATGTCAATGATGTGTATTATATATAGTGCATTGGTCAGTGGTTCTAGTGGTGGTTGGGATGATGATGTTCTTGGTGATGGCGATGGGGAGCAAGAGGGTGAGGATGATGGTGAGGATGACGATGAGGATGATAGTGAGGATAAAGATCATGATGGTGATAGTTATAGTGATGGTTATTGTGATGGTGATTAGGGATAGATTGATCCTTTACATTTTTTGAATGATAATTATGACTTTTGATGTTTGATGATTAATTCTGAATGAATATATGTGATTTTTTGAATGTGTGTTATCACTAGTTGAAAGAATTAATTGGTTTATTGTGTTATCATTATTTTTATATTAGTTTCTTATGTTTTTTTGAAGTTAATTGAAAAATGTGGGGTGTTGGCATGACTTATAGTGGTTACTGGTGGCTATTTGGGTAGTGTGGTGAGTGTTGGTATGATTTTTGGTGGTTACCGGTAGGGTGGTGATTTGTGGTGGTTGATTTTGGCTAGTTGAAAAGGGTGGGGGTGTTTCTAGGTGAGGAATTAGGGGGTCTATACCAATGATCTTTAAACCTTTAGTATAGAGTTATACTAATGGTTGGAATCATTGGTATAGAGCTATAATAATGGTTTCAATAGAACTATTGGTATATCTAATGTTTCATTACCCCTATACCAACAGTTCACTAAGAACCATGGTATAAGCCTATCCCAAAAACCTATCTTCCAACGGTTTAGAGAACCATTGGTATAGGCTCTACCAACGCTTATCTAGCCTATACCAATAGTTTTGAACCATTAGTATAGCCAATATTTACCATAGTGGGTGCTTCCCAATATTGATTTCTCATTTGATTCTATCATGGGTTTATGAAGGGGAAATGTGGAAGATACTCCTTTGGAGTAGACTGAAATTAGGATTCTAGATTCTCTGGATACACACAAATATAATAGGGAAAAGATAATAGAAATGGAGGTGATAATAGAGGTTGTGTGTCTAAGATAACTTACTTGGGTCCCTATCAATAATTCCAAAATTTTATGACTCTCAAATTTACCCTACAGGTATAGATGGTAATTGTTGTACATGTAGTGGTCGAATCCATATGGACAGAAGAAGTAACATTGAGACACTCATATCTATTAAGAGGTTTGACTATGAAGTGTCCAACTTTGATGTTGATTTAAATTGTGAAACTAAAACACTAAAGTACCTAATATAATAGTTTGTATTTAAGAATGAAAAACCTAATTATTTGAATGGAAAAAATTAATGAAGATTAGTCGATCCTAGGTTGTTGTTAGGGATATAATGGATGTATTTGTTTTCTTAGAAAATATTAGATCACTAATTCAAGATGTATCTAAACAATGATATAAGTTTAAAACAAAATTAACTAATTTAATACCCACATAATTCCAAGGATAATCATAAATTAACTTATAGGATAACTGTAATGATCACTCCAAGTAATTGGATCATACTAGCACTCAAAATTTTTAGTCATTAAAGTTGACGAAGATGAAGAAGAGAGTAACTCATTAAATGGAACTCTTAAAATAATGAAATGATTTAAACATTAAAGAAAATGAAATAACATTCAATACAAATCTACACAACTTCCTAGCATCAACCCATAAAAGTATTATCCTTCCATTAATTCAAATCACTCAATGGAATATGGAAGTCATCTTAATGAAGCGGGATTAAAGAAGTGTAAACATTGAAATAATAAACACTCTGCCATTATGTGAGGAATTTCATAATTTTTTTTGTGAATAAATTCACACCTTGATTTAAAGGTATCACCGTGTTAAGAAAAAGTATAGAATAACTGATTAAGAATAATTTTTATTAATAAACTAAAGTTATTCAAGCAACTCACGTAATAGAAATTAAGCATAAAATTACAAAATGAAAGCATAATAATACAATTGAAATAGTAAAACATATACCCTAATTCCTTCACCAAAACCACCTTAAATAGGAAATATTTGAGCCTTTGGTCAAGTACCCATCATTCAATATCATCCCTGTAAATTAGGATAGTCAAAATTGGGGTGATAAGAAAGGGAAATTGGAATTTTCAATGTTGACTAGAAAAATTAGATCAAGATTATTTCCCCTTTTTTACATGCAAATTTGGAATTTAATATGGCCAAATTTTGGATGGTTTTATAAGATAAATATGTTTTTCCATATTTCCTCTAATTTATTTAGAAATTTCATCCCAATTGGATATTCCATTCGGAAGTTATGATGAAATTGGTGGGATGACTTTATGGGCCTTCAAATCTGGCCTACAAATTAAGCATCAACTTGGGCTCCCTAGATCTCCTTGAAAAAATCAAAATTAGCTCTTTCCACAGTTTAATTAAATGTTCTCAATAATTTTATCCATATTTAGTTAAAATTTTAGCTTCATTGGTCTTGAATTCTGGGCACTAATTTTATTTTATGGACCTAAGGCCCATTCTACTTTATCTAGAAATTTCTGTATCCATGGAAAAAGAATTCATCTTCCTTTATGATTCATCCATTGATCCTAAAAGACAAAAGTTTACACTCAAGGGGATAAAAAATATCCCAAAATATCAAATTTAGATAATAAAAATAATGAATTCCATGATCTTATGACTAATTGGGACCAAATTGAACCACTTTCAACATGAATTGCATAATGGTGTGAAATAAAACGCCTCGACCCATAAGCTCGGAGTCGGTGTATTATTTTATTACATTGGTATAGATGAAAGCTTAAAATCACATGGGACTGAATATTTTAGAAGTTTTTGAAAACCAAATTACTTACATGATACCCATAATACATTGGGAAAAGAAAATAAAACATGATACATAATAAAATTAAATGAACTACATCCTTGAAATCTCATTCAAAGATTTATTCTTCATATCTCGGGGAAAGGAAACAAAAATAAGGGGTGATATCAAATGATTAGTAAGGGTAATTAAAGAGGAAGTAATAATGAATCAATGAGAAATATTCAACATGTAAAAGTAAATAACTGAGAACACATGTCATATAAATAACTAGATAAGTCATAATCAATATGGCGAGGTAAGAAACTGAAAACACATGCCATTAAATCAATAAACTAAGAATGAAATACATCCATATATTTTTTTCATAGTGAAAATATCAAGTATTATAAATATTGAATCAAAATTAAATCAATTATCAATTATTTTACATCATGTATCAAGTATATCAAAACCTCTACTATCAAGATCTATCCTACATATAGTTTAAAACTACAGGTAGAAATCTATTTAATTTGGCCAATTAATTTGTCTCATGAGAACCTGTCAATGCATTGAGGGGCTTTATAAAGTCTAGGATCCAACCTTCATTGAATGTCCAAATCATTCCTCATATTGAATAATCTAATTAATCAATAAATAATATGCCTTATCAAATATATATATTGAATAAAAGATATGGATTTTTCAATAATTCCCAAATTAATCAAATAAATTTCAAAGTAAACACCGTATATAAAATGGTATACAGTTTAGGTAATAATTATACCCATCAAATAATATTATGGATATACAAAATAAAAGTGATCTACAATGGTAAATGGTCATAAGTAATCGATTGTTTCAATAGAAAGTTAACAATCACAAAAGAAAGTGAGATTGTAAAGATAACTTTTACAACTTGGTAATTTTCAATTCAAAAGCTCTTGGATGAGATAATTCAAAGTAAAAAATTTAAATACCATGAATATAAAATTATTATAGTTATAATATATCAAAATGTACATTATATACACTACACAAAATAAGTAAGTGGTTAATAGGATATTTATCTCATAGAAATAAAAAAGTGAGATGAAAATCTCTTACCTTGTGTTTCCTTTTGGTTAAACATCCTTTAACCTCATATATAATGGATTTTAGAATGTTACTAACTTATACCAGAACCATAATCATATTTATAATATCATATATTATTTTCTTATAATGTATTATTACCCGTTTTTAACAATCTTTCATTATTTTCACTATTTCAGGTGTTAATTGACTAGTTTTTCGAGTATGTTTTGACTTATTACTTATTATTATTATTAATTAGATATTGATTTAATCATATAAATAATGTAAAAAATTATTTAAATCTCATATATATTCATTATATAGGTATTTATAATAATCCATAAAATTTGGAGATAGGAAATTAAATTCACCGTTCATGGAGACGGTAGGTCGTGCGTATGCATGAATGCTACTTTAATTTCTCTATTGTATTTAAAATAATGAAAAGTAAATGATATATATTTATATGTATATTATAATTAAATTATCATATTTATTTCATATGTTTCATATAGTTTTATTAAAACTATCATTTATACATTCCATGTATAGCGTGAATGAATCACATCGCTTTGAAGAGGTGGTAGTCCACACGTCCACAAACAATGTTATCGTAATTACACAAAGTAGAAATTATAAGGGTATGTGTTATATAAAAATTAAATAAGCATAAATACATTATAAAAATCATATATGTGATATATAAATATCGTTTACATCATAATTCACAACCATGAAAGGTGCTAAAGGAAAAACGAACAATCATCGTTTTGTGAGGTAGTAGTTCGACGTACATGAATAGTAAGTTCGTTACCCATTAGATGAAGGTGTTCATAGGTGTAGGTCTAACTATTAATATAAAAAATATCAGTATATTTACTATACTTATGTTACTATTTAAGTATTTAATAATAATATTTGAGTGGGTGGAGAATGAAAATAAAACAAAAGAGCTTGAGGAAGGATGTTCCCTCTTCTTTGGGTAACTTCTTTTGGTTTGCACCAAAGGGATTCCTTGGATGGATTTATGTCCAAAGAGAGGACTTTAGGTTTAGGGTAGGGATGTTGGGAGATTATTTGAATATATTTTTTGTGATCCAAATGGCTTTAGATTTGTGGGTAAGTGGGAGGGGTTAGTTCCTTTTTATAGTGGATGAGAAGTGGCATTCTTGTAAATATAAAAAGGTAAACACTATTGATAGGTATCCCTTACATCATGTGACTCCATTAATGGTACATATTCTAGAAAATGGATTGTATGGTATAAATATTTCCATAAAATTGATTTTTTACAAGTTTCTAGTTCGTTTTTCCCTTAAGTTTAAGGTTTAGTTATTTGTTATGCTAATTTTTCTCTTAATCAGTGTAATTTAATTTTAATCTCTTTCACTAATCTTTTTTTTTAAAAACTAAGTTAAGCTTATTATAAATTATAAATTATTATTATTAAAAATATTGAATAAATTTTTTCAAATTTTAATCACATAAGTGGCATAAATTAATTTAAATTTAATCTCACAGACAGGATGACAAAGTAGGTTTTTAAAGTAAAAACGTTCAAAAATTTGATAAGTTTTTATATCCAATTTCAAAATGAAATTAATTAAAATGACTTAATTGAATTAATTGATGTATAATTTATCTAATTGAACTTTAAAACGAATAAAAAACATAATTTAACCTTATAAATATATTATATTAAAAATCAATTTTGAATTAAAATTCAGTATTTTTCATTATTCATCAAAAAATGAAACTTCACAGAAAAATACCAAAAATTCACCCTAACCTAATTTTGAAATTTATATTTAAAAAATAAAGTTTATTTTGTCATATTAAATTCATAAAAATGTCAAAATTAATATTTAAAGTGGGTTCTCCATTAAAAGGCGGTAAAATTGTCTTTATAAAAATATAAGCTTTTATGCGAAATATTAGGTTTATTCTTATCTTATGATTATCAAATATATTGGATGAATGTCAAAAATATTTGATTGAATATATAATATATATATTAAATTAATATCACTCACTAATTTTAATTAATTTAATTTATTAGTATAAAATGACTTTGTGAGCATAAAAATAGTTTTTTATAAAAACATTCCCTTTATATTCAATTAGTTCTTATATTCATTTCTAATTAATTTGTAACCAATGAATTCAACCGTATATTTTCATAAGTTAGTTAATAATATTAATAACCATAAATTTAATGACTAGGTTGTATCTTATTATATTAAATAATAATATCTTAATAAAATATTGTTTTTCGGTAAAACTCGGTCTTGCATGTAACGCAAACTACCGAACAAAGTCGTTCTTGAGTGTAAGGAAAACTAACTCTGTGTTACATGCATTGAAAGATATAGAACATATTTATTTAAAATATTAAATATTTCCTAAAGTCTTATAACATTTTATTCCTTTCTACGCTTAGTGTTTCATTTTATACATGCTATTAAATACAATGTTCTTACTTTAGAATTTCGGGGTGTTACATTATCCCCACCTTAATTAAATTGCATCCTCAAAATTTAAACTTGATATATATAATAGAGGGTTTGATATTTTAAAATACTATTATTGAAAAACACGCATCGTAAATAGGGTTATTAACACATATTCTTAATAATAAGGAAAGTAAAATGCAAAGGTCACCACAAAACTAGGCTTCTGAATAGGAGAACGTTAGTGAAAACATGGACATGGAAGAAAAATATAACTATCATGTTATGATGGAGAGTGATAGAGAACATGTTAAGATAAAAGTTTTTTACCACAAAACCATAAACTGTAGGTGTGAATAAAGGTCATTCATATCATCAAAAATTATGATAATAAGACAACATTTTTGTTTCAAGACCATTTTTTCCTAGAGTTGAGAAATTATTTCACACTCTAATAATATAAGAAAATATTTGTTTTTATAAACATAATATTTTCCTTTGATTATTCCTTGAACTATTTCTACTTCATCTCTTAGAATAATATGCTTCATATAGTGATGTAATACATTAATCTCTAAACCCTTATTCAAAGATCAACTTAAACCATTTCATAAATGGTCAAATTTTCCCAACTATTATAATCCAACACTTTTAGAAAAAAGTTTGATGGATCTCCAAAATGAACTTATCATTAGCCTTAAATCAACATGAAGTAGCTCTTTAATCATCACATACCGAATATGTGAACACCTTCATCATAATTCTCTTGAAATATGGTAATAACTTGAATTTTCATAAAAATTTATTAGAAACGTGCATTGTTCCTTATTCCTTAATAAAGACACATGTTATTGGAAATATTCATTAAATCCAAAAGTTTTGTAAACTCCATCAATGGTGGAATAAACCACTTTTTCAACAAACCATTAATCAGTTTCAAGGTAGTCGATATTATCCAATTTGCTTTATCCAAATTAATCATCTATTTATTCTAATATCATTATCTCAGTATCAGGAAAATATTAAGGGTTATATTTCCCTTAACCATGTGTTTTCCAAAAAGTTTAACTTTCTACTAAATCACTTTTCTTGGTTATTGGTACCGATCAACGCATACTTTTAAATCCTTGATGAAAAAGTATTGAATTACAATCCTTATACATTCCATAATACTTATAACTAGGACATCATAAAAAAACTTTTACATCATTATTCAAGGATCCAAATACAAGAGAAAATTAATCATTCCACTTCAGTTATATCAATGTCATAAGCTTGGTCATCTCCCCTTGGCCTCTTCTGTGGTAGATTCCCCTAACTCTTGGGGTATTATTTGACATATTTCCCCATATCCTTTCAGTTGTAACACTTAATAACAATGTTTTCATGCTTCCCTTTACATTATTTTTCTTGGTGACCCTTTTCTCCACACTTATAAAAAATTCTCAATCCTTTAAATAATTTCCCAGGATGATTATTTCCACAGTTCTCACATAATGGAAACTTCTTCGTCATCTTCTTTGATATATTATATTTCTCTTGGTTTTTAGATGACCTCTTCTTCTATTGATTCCCCTTAAATATGTAGATTTTAGAAAATGTCTTCTCTATTTTGATGGCACATAAAACTATCCATTCATATGATAAAAAAGTTTGAGAAAACAATGCCCTTCAGATATTGGTCTTAAGTCCTTCAAAGAAGTTGTCAATATTGCACTTTGTGTTGCATATGTAATTATTAGCATAATTATCTAACCTTGTAAAGTTAGCTTCATAATTTGTATCACTCTCTTCTTCCTTTTTCTTTAATATAAGGAACATTCTCTTCATCTTAATTTTTTGATCGTAAGGGAAGTACTTATCAAAGAATTTATCTTTAAAAGTTATTTATTCCAAGGTTTATATTTTCTATTTCTCCCTAGTATTTTAGATCAATAACCACCATTGATCAGAATCTCCATTGATACAATACACTGTAAGTGTAACATTTTCCTTTTCACCACATCCTAATTCCATGAATATCTTCTCAAAAGACTTAATCCATTTCTCAGCTACAATTGGATTAGTAATCCCACTAAAAGATTGGGGCTTCTATTGCATAAAGTGATCCAATATAGGAGATTCTCATTGTGAAACAGGTTGCTCCATTTGGGAAAGGTTATTTGTCATAACCTAATTAAGTTGACCTATTATGGCCATAATTTTCTCTATTACAATACCAACTATATTGGTTTATTCAATAGATAAATATCTACATTTTCTATAAGTATTGATATTATTCATCCTTCTAGGAACCATTTCTAAGAAATGGCATATATTGGTTTAGATCATAACATTACGTAACATGATGTATAATCCCAAAACTAGTGAAACACTCATTATAAATTTAAAATGTTTTCCATAACTAATCTCATAGTAATAAACATGGTTTATTTGGAGATATATTTACTTTCAAATCCTTCATAATGGTTTGTAAATGAAATATGAAGTATCATAAGTATATCCCCTAGGAGTGTCAAACCAAGTGCGTAGTAAGGCCTATTGTCATGTACCAGGTTAGGCTCATGCTAGGCCCGATGCACCTTGTCAAAGTTGTTACACCTAGGTACATCTATTCCAAAACCACATCCACTTATAGTATCCAGAAAAGTATGTATTGCTAGGAATACCCAAATAATCTCTACCTTAAAAAAATTCTAGGATTTTATTCTATACTTATCCTAAAATATGATCTTAGGGTTATGTTTCCTAGTCTAAGTTTTCTAAATATAGTTTCCAAGGTTTATACTAAACCTAGATCTGATACCAACTATAATTCCCCGACCCAAGAAGCCAAAATATAGTGCATTATTTTATTACATTGGCATATATACAAGCTTCAAATCCTAAGGGACCAAAGAGTTTAACAGTTTTTGGAAAACCATATTACATAAATTATACCCATAATACATTGGTAAAAGAAAATAAAACATGATACATGATAAAATGAAATTAACTGCATCCTTGAAATCTTATTCAAAGATTTATTTTTCATATCTCAGGGAAAGAAAATAAAAATAAGGGCAGATATCAAATGATTAGTAAGGGTAAGTACAATGGAAGAAATAACAAATCAATGAGAATTATTCAACATAGAAAAGAAAATTACTAAGAACACATTCCATATAAATAGCTGGATAAGGTATAATCAATATGGTAAGGTAAGAAACTGAAAACACATGCCATTAAATCAATAAACTGAGAATAAAATGCATCCATAGATTTTTTCATAGTGAAAATATCAAGGATTATAAATAATGAATCAAAATGAAGTAAATGCTAAATTATTGTACATCATGTATTAGGCATATGAAAACCTTTATTGTCAAGATCTATCCTCTAGAAATTTTAAAACTATAGGTAGAAACCTGTTTAATTTAGCTAACTAATTTGTCTCATGAGAACCTTTCAATGCATCGAGGATCTATATAAAGTTTTGGCCCCACCCTTAATTTAATTTACAAAGAATTCCTCATATAAAATAATCTATTTAACCAGTAAATAATATGCCTTATCAAATATATGCATTGAATAAAAGATATAGATTTCTCAATAATTCCCCAGTTAATCAAATAAATATCAAAGTAAACACCATATGTAAAAATGGTATGTGGTTTAGGTAATAATTATACCCATAACATAAGATTATGTATATACAAAATAAAAGTGATATCCAATGGGAAATTATTATAAGGAATTGATTGTTTCAAGAGAAAGTTAACAATTGTAAAAGAAAATGAGAGTATAAAGATAACTTTTACCGCTTGGTAATTTTCAATTAAAACCCCCTTGAATGAGATAATTCAAAGTAAAACTTTAAATAACATGAATATAAAAGGATTCATGTTATAATATATCAAAATTTTCAATAGATACACCACACAAAATAAGTAAGTGATGAATAAGACATTTATCTCACAAAAGTAAAAAGTGAGATGAAAATATCTTACCTTGCATTTCCTTTTAGATGAACATCATTTAACCTCCTATATAATGGTTTTTAGAATGTTAATAACTTATATAATAACCATAATCATATTTATAATATCATATATTATCTTTTTATAATGTATTATTACCTGTTTGTTAACAATCTTTCATTATTTTCACTATTTCGGGTGTTAATTACCTAGTTTTTCGAGTATGTTTTGACTTGTTACTTGTTGTTCCTATTAATTATATCATGATTTCATAATATATAGAATTTAAACCATGATTTAAATATCATATATATTCATTATATATTTATTTATAATAATCTATAAAATTTGGAGATAGGAAATTAAATTCACCATTCATGGAGACGATAGGTCATACATACGCATGAACACTGCTTTCATTTCTCTATCATATTTAAAAGAATGAAAAGTAAATTATATATATGTATATGTATATCATAATTATATCATCATGTTTATATCATATATTTCACACAGTTTTATTAAAACCACCCTTTATACATTCCATGTATAGTGTGAACGAATCACATCACTTTGAGGAGGCGGTAGTCCACACGTCCACAAACAATGTTATCGTATTTACACAAAATAGAAATCATAAGAGTATGTGTTATATAAAAATTATATAAGCATAAATACATTATAAATATCATATATATCATATATAAACATTATTTCCATCATAATGCCCAGCCATGGGAGGTGGTAAAGGAAAAAACGAACAGTCGTTATTTTGTGACGCAGTGGTTCAACGTACACAAATGGTAAGTTTGTTACCCATTAGATGAAAGTGTGTGTAGTTTTAGGTTGAAATATTAATATAAAAACATCTCATTATATTTAGGATACTGAGGTTATTATGTAACCATGTAATAAGAAGATTTTAGGGTGTGGAGAATGAAAATAAATCAAAAGAGCTTGAGGAATGATGTTACCTCTTCTTTGGGTAACTCCTTTTAGTTTGCACCAAAGAGATTCCTTGGATAGTTTTCTACCCAAAGTGAGGATTTTAGGTTTAGGGGAGGTATTGGGAGATTATTTTAGCAGAGTTTTGGGTGAGCCAAATGTATTTATAGGTGTGAGTAAGTGGGGGGGTGAGCGTCTTTTTATAGTAGATAAGGAGTGATATTCTTGTAAATATAAAAAGGTAAACATTATTGAGAGGTCTCCCTTACATCATGTGCCTCTGATAATGCTCCATATTCGATCCAATAGAGGATATGTTTGAAATATGTCAGTAAAATGGATTTGGACAAGTGTCTAGTTCATTTTGGATCTTAAGTTTAAGGTTTAGTTCTTTGTTAAACTAATTTTTCTCTTAATCCACAACGAAAAAACCCATCATTTGTGATGGGGAAGTGTCTCGTCATAAATAGTCTATCCAGAGAGACTATTTGAGACGGGACCCTCTTCCCATCACAAATAACTAACTATTTGAGACAGGGATAGGTATCTCATTTCAAATGGTTTGGTGCGCACTGATCGCGTTGTCAAGCACGTCAAATTAGTTGTTTAATTTTGACTAGAATTTCTGCAGTATAACAGCAACCATGGGTCATCTATCGATAGAGCCTTAGATAATTAATTTAAAAAAAGGGTTTTGATTATGAAATTATAAGTGGAATGAGGTTTTGTAAAACTTGGGTGTTTGATGATTAAATATGAAAATAGAAAATGAAAGCGATAAAACAAAGTAGAAATAAACAAGATTAATTAAGTGTGATCAACCCAGGGAAGTCTCGTGATGCTCATCCTTCATCACTTCAAGAGATAGGGTTATGATCTTTTAATACCTAGTTTTTAACACATATTAACATAATTTTACTGGGTTTATTCTAGGATACCTCCTAGGGTTCAGTCGAAAACACACAATGATTCACAAGACACCGCCAATGATTGAGTGATTTGTGTTCGACATCATAACTGAAACTCACCAAGGAAACACACGAAGAACTCGATGTGTTGTCCAGGTTTGTATGTTAATTATTTGTGATACCATGATATAAATTTGAATGACCTTTATAGTGCTTATGTGATTTAAATTGACCAATATGAACCACACAAACACTGCAATTGAATGAGGGAAGAAAAAGGGATGAACAATGTGTGAAACATCACATGAAAGGGTACCCCCAAACATGATCATTTGAGTTTGAGTATAACATACCAGTATATAAATCAATTAAATAAAAATATAGGATGAATAAAAACAACATAAAACCTGGAATTAAAAAAATATCATTCAAAATAATACAAGTATGAAGCTCGGGATTACATCACATTCCTCCCCGGGTGATCACAAGGGGTTTAGAAACTCATGGGAGGGGAAGAAGAAGAAGATGTTGAAGTAGAACTTCCCATATCATCAATAAATTATTAGGATGATTAGAAGACTCCTTTATTACTCTAAAATGTCAGCACCTTTCCTCCTCATCGAACTCCAAAATGGGGTTCCCAAGGTGCCAATTTATAGGCAAAGTGGGAAGTGGATTTGGGCACCCTGATTTCACGAATCATCTTGGTCCATGGTTTTGGCTGGACAAAATGCATTAAATCACTTTATACAAAACTAAAGAGTTGTTTTCCGACATATTTTATACCTCCATGTAAAATTTGGCGTCCATTTATGGAATATAATAAGAGATATTTCCAAAATACATAGGCAATGTTTTGACCCCATGCAGATCAACTTTATTGGACAAATCAGATTGTATGGGACTCTTAATGGATTAATTGAGCTTAGTTTACTTCATATGAAATGAATATAATTAAATTTAGGACAATCCCACAAAGTTTCAGCCCATTTTAATTCACTTATTAGTATAAGCTTGCGTTTTAGTCTACTGGTGTTCTTGGATCATGTGCAGAATGGCCCATTTTTCATGGACTTCATCATAGGTCCTCCAAATCACCTCCACCTACAATATAATTATCAAAAAAATTAAAATTTACATTTTTAACAGTGTTAAACACAAAATAATTGAATAAAATATGGATTAAAATTTATTATTATACATGTAATTTTCAATACAAAATCAATTTAATACATTGGTATAAGGGTGAAATAAAACAGTGAATCATGGTACGATCACACCCCCACACCTAAACATTTGCACTCCTAGGAGAAGTATAATATCCTAATCATGTCTCATTACTAAATAAAAGGTGTGAAAATATCCAATATTATCTTGAAATGAAATTCATCATGTCTCTTCTATGGAATCAATTTTCCTATCATTTTTTTTCTCACATTCAAATTTGTTGAACTTCATTTGTTCACCCATGCAACATGTCGCAACCTACCTCACCTTAAAATTTTCCATATTCACTCAAGGAACGTATGAAAGTGGATTTATGATATTTTACCATAGTTCATGTGATATTACCATATTCTTTTCAAGATTCTCATTTCTCTACCGACAGAAACTAGTGTGCTACTCAAGAGGACTTCCAACATGTTGTTCTGAGGTTCAAGGGTTGGTAGGATTTAATATTTAAAAATATGAGGCAGAAGAGGAGTGTTTAATCGATTATGTACAAAACATGTAAAAATTCAGCAAGTTTTCACAATGAATCTTCACACTCAACACCTCAAAAAGTGTATCACTTCCAACTCACTCAACCCATTGCCCATTTTTGTGGGTCACAACCAAGCAATGAATAATAATGAGTAAACATACTCTTTTCTCCATTTTTTTCTTTTTTTCTATTTTTTTCAATGTACAGAACAATTTTTTTTATAGTTTTTTTTTAGATAAAGAGGGAAACATGTGTAAAACAATGATGTAATATGGCTTGTGAACCCATTGCCCAAGGAAAATGTAGGCACCCTTTATATCAACCCATAACAATGATTCTCTCCCCAGAATTCCCATGAAAACACACTCTCTCCCACAATTTCTGAAAATAAAACAAGAATATACACAAGAGATGGGTAGGTAGGGATAAATTAGCTTGTAATGTGGCTACCTAACATGCATTTCATGGTCTCTAAGGATTAAGAAGGATAAAATGTAAAGGTTTCCTAAAATAGAGGATAATTGTAAAAAGGGATTTTCAATGAACGATTGCCTCTATCATTAATATAGCATACTTGAATCTTATGGCTTCAAATATAATCAAGTCAGGTTCTAGTTTCTCTACATGACCCAACACTCTCAAGAAAGTAATTAAAAGGAAGAATATACAATAAAGGTCGTAGAATATATCTCGGGTAAGTGATTAAAATATTGGTCAGTGCTAATGAGGCATGGGTTTCAAAAATCCATTAAACACCTAAGAATGATTTGAAAATACAAATTCTAGAAAAGGATTCCATATCAAAATTCATTTGAAAAACATTTTTCCAAAAACAATGGAATTTTCCACACAATCTACTCAAGAATGAAAAATGATTTTGGTTATTCTTTTTAAGATCAATTTTTATCTAAAAACACAGAATAAAGAAAAAGAAATCAAAAATGAAAACACATTTTTTTTAAATTTTTTTGTTTTTTTTTTGTTTTGTTTAATCATAACTATGACATGTCACCCCCTCCCCCCACACCTAAAAGTTACATTGTCCTCAATGAAAGTATTTTAAATAAATAGGCAAGTAAATAAAGGTAGGGAGAAGGGACAGCCTACTAAATAGCGTCATATATGGCATCTATCAGTTGGATTTCCTCCATGAGATGCTTTGAAAAATCCTCATAGAAGTGTTTGAGCCTCTTCCCATTAACAATAATCATTTTACACTATTCTCATGAAAAACATGTATATCACCAAAAGGGTAAACATCAGTAACAATATAAGGACCGAGCCATCGGGAACGAAGCTTACCTGGGTGGAGCTTTAGCCTGGAATTATACATGAAAACCTTCTCACCAATATGAAACTTCCACTGATGTATCATGATATCATGGATAGCCTTTTTCTTCTATTTATAGATTCAGGACTTTTCATATGCATCACGTCTAATTTCTTCCAACTCTTGAATCTGCAGCTTCCTATGTGCACCTGCATCTGAAAGATTCATATTACATTATTTAACATCCCAATATGCATGGTGTTATACCTCCACTAGGAGGTGAAAAGCCTTTAAAAACATAATTCTATATGGTGACATTCCTATTGGGGTTTTAAAAGTTATACGGTATGCCCAAAGTGCATCATCCAAGCACAAACTCCAATCTTTTCTATTGGGTTGTACTGTTTTTTACAAGATTATCTTAACTTCCTGATTTGAGATTTATGCTTTTTCATTAGTTTGGGGGTGATATGCAGTGGAGACTTTATGATCAACCCCATAATTATGAAGCAAATTTTTCATGTTGAGATTGAAAAAATGTGAACCCTAATCACCAATGATGAATCTTGGTAAACCCAACCTACTGAAAATTTGGGACCTCACAAAGTCAACAACCACTCGAGAGTCATCGGTCCTAGTGGCCTTTGCTTCCACCCATTTAGATACATATTCAATATACAATAAGATGTACAAAAATCCAAATTAATTTATAAAAGGACCCATGAAGTCAATGCCCCATGCATCAAAGATTTCACAGAATAACATGGGCTGTTGGATCATTTCATTCCACTTGGAGATATTCCCTGTGAATTGACAATGACTACATGACTTACAAAACCGATGGGCATCTCTATAAAATGTTGGCCAATAAAGTCCTGATTCAAGGACCTTTTGAGCTATATGTTGAGATCCAAAGTGTCCCCCGTAGGCCAAAGTGTGGTAGAAGGTCAAAACAGAGGTGAACTCATGGTCAGGGACACACCGAAGAACTACTTGGTCACCACAAATTCTCCACAAATATGGGTCATCCCAAATGTACCACCGAGAATCATGTTTAATTATTTGGGATTGGGAAGTGCTGAAATCAGTGGGGACCCTAGATGTTTCTAGAAAATTCACAATGTCTGCATACCAGGGGGTAAGGTCCACAACATCACAAAGGTTCTCATGAGGTAAGAATTCTCCAATGGGGAGGGGTGAATAATCATGATGTTCCAATGGTGGATAAATCCTACTAATGTGGTCAGATACCACATTTTCCACTCCTCTCTTATTAAGAATCTCAAGGTCAAACTCTTGGAGGAGTAGCATCCATCGAATGAGGTGGGGCTTGGCTTTAGGTTTCTTTAGGAGGAAACGAAGGGAAGAATGATCAGAGAAGACAATGATTTTTGACCCAATAAGATATGAACGGAATTTTTCTATGGAAAACACAATAGAAAGAAGTTATTTTTCATTGGTTGTGTAGTTCTCTTGGGCCGGGTCAAGGGTATGTGAGGCATACGCAATGACATGAGCAGCCTTCTCAACCCTTTTTGATAAAACTGCCCCAACTGTAAAGTTAGAGGCACCACACATAAGTTTAAAGGGAAGATCCCACATTGGTGGTTGGATTATGGGAGGTGATGTGAGACTCCTTTTTAGTGAATTGAAAAAATCCTCACAATTTTTATCAAACACAAACTCTGAATCCTTTTGTAATAATTGGGATAAGGGAAGTGTGATCTTACTGAAGTCTTTGATGAATCGGCGGTAAAAACCAGCATGAACTAAGAAAGATCACACCTCACGAACACATTTTGGATATGGAAGGGTTGAAATTAATTCAATTTTTGTTTTATCCACTTGAATTCACTCTTTTGAAATAACATTCCCAAGAATTGTCCCTCGTTCAACCATGAAATGGAATTTCTCATAATTTAATACAAGATCTTTTTCTATGAAACGATGGAGGATAGAACCTAGGTGAGATAAACAATCATCAAAGGAAGTTACATAAACTGTGAAATCATCCATAAAAACTTCCATGAAATTCTCTTGGTACTCTGAAAATATACTCAACATACAACGCTAAAAAGTACCAAGAGCATTACAAAAACCAAAAGGCATCCTTCTGTATGCAAATGTTCCAATGGACAGGTAAATGTTGTCTTTTATTGATCCTCACGGGATATATGAATTTGGAAATAACCTGAATAGCCATCAAGGAAACAATAATGGGACTTACCAACCAATCGTTCTAACATTTGGTCAATGAAAGTTAGAGGAAAGTGGTCCTTCCGCGTGGCTTGATTTAGTCGACGGTAGTCAATACAGACTCGCCAACTGTTTTGCACATGTGTTGGAACCAATTCATTCCTTTCATTTGACACAACTATTATTCCTATTTTTTTAGGTATAATTTTCACTGGGCTAACCCATTTACTATCAGATATAGGATAAATGATCCCAGCAACAAGTAATTTACTGACTTCCAATTTTACCACTTCAAGGAGAGTGGGATTCAACCGGCATTGAGATTGTCTCACAAGCTTAGCCTCATAATCCATAAGTATATGGTGCATAAAAATATATGGGTTAATCCCAATAATATCATCCAATGTTCATCCTATTGCCTTTTTACACTCTCTCAAAAGGTTGAGCAGTTTGGATTCCTGTTATTGAGAGATGTTATTGGAAATAATGACGGGAAATTGGTCAATACCCTCAAGATAGGAATATTTTAAATTAGATGGAAGTGGTTTAAATTCCAAAGTTGGGGGTTTTTGGACTAAGGTAGGGGATTTAGGGGAGTGGGGTCCATTAAACTGTCTATCTGCTCCTGTTTATTCTCTAAAGATAAAGAATCTATTGAAATGAGATTTGCATAATCATCGACGGTCATGGGTACCTCAGAATGAACACACTCATCAATTAAAGCACAAAATTTACACTTTTTAGAACCCACACAACACTAAAAACATGACTCAAAACTCAAATCATCCAAGGGAAAAAAATAGGAAAATGAATCATAGTATGGGTTGAGGAGAGAATTGTGTGTGTGTGCATCATTTGAGAGCACTCCCATCGACTAGACAGGAAGAGTGGAGTGCTCTTCAATGGGGTGTTTCATAGATTCAAGGATGTTAAAACTTACCTTTTCTCCACCAAACTCCATGGACAGCGTACCATTGTGAACGTTGATGATCGTCTTTGCTATTTTGAGGAATGGCCTCCCAAGTATGAGAGGAGTGTGTCCTTGGGTTTGGGTATCTTCCATCTCAAGAATGTAGAAATCAGTGGATAAGATTAGATTCTTTACTCTTACAATGACATCCTCAGTCATTCCTATTGGATGCGTTGTACTCTGGTTGGAAAGTTACATGAAAATTAATGTTGGTTGAAGCTCTCCAACCTGCAAAGAAGTATACACGGAGTGAGGAATTACATTAATGGAAGCACCTAAATCTAATATAGCATCTGAAAAGAATTTCTCCCCTATGGTACATGGTATCGTGAATGTTCTCGGATCCTTGAATTTGGTTGGCATTACTAGTTGAATCAAGGCCAAGACATTCCTACCCAAGTTGACTCTCATTCACCTTCATCCTTCATCTATGGGTGTAAAGTTCTTTAAAAAAATTGGAATAACGGGGAATTTACTTGACTGCATCCAATAAAGAAATATTAACTTGAAAATTTTTAAATGTATCCATTATTTCATTATCAATATCATTATTATAATTTTTCTTAGATTTAGAGAGTCTTTGTGGGAAAATAAGAGGAATGGATTGTTCATTTGAATCATCAAAGATAATTCGATTTCCCTTTTTATTTTATTTTTCATTACTTGAAATTTTTGAGGGTTGGGAAGGAGTGTTTTCAAGAGGGGGACATACCTGTTGCATAGAATCAGTAGAAAGAGAAACTTCTTTACCACTACGAAGTATAATTGCACATACATTACCTTTGTCCTTCGGATTGGAAATGGGTTAGGATGGTAGTTGTCCATACCCTTACATCTTAAGCTCACCGATGGTGTTCGCCAATTATCCCACTTGAGTTTGTAGGTCTTGAATTTCCGATTGTGTGGTTTGTTAGAACTAGAGGTTCTAGGTTGCCATTTGTTTCACAATATCCTCGAGGCTTGGTTTAGATTTGGGAGGAGGAGGATGATTGTTTTGAGAAGTTGAAGGATAAGAAGGTTGCATAACTTGGCCTTGTGAATACCAATTCTTCTTAGGGTAGCTTGAGTTTCCTCCTTATCGATAATGGGGTTGTGTTTTCCACCTAGGATTTGGATTTGGCCTGAATTTTTCTTTCTTTAAGGGAGGTTCTTGTTGGAATGGACTCCCTGGGAACACGGCTGCACAAGACTCAGGTGAATCTTGAAGTTTTGGGCACTGGTCAGAAAAATGAGTATTGTCAGAGCAAATACCACAATGTAATGGAACTGAAGAAGAGTGTGAGTTACCTTGTGCTTGAGCTAATTGTCTTAGAAGGGTATGCATCTATTCAATTTTATTATCTACCTTTTAATCTAGGGTTGAATTACTTACCTCATGAACTCCTCGGGTTGGTGCAATTGTTCGTGTACCCAATTGTTGTGAATTTTGAGCCATGTTGGCTATTAAGTCACGAGCGGCAGAAGGAGTTTTATCAACCAAGGCACCACCAACTACAACATATATCATTCCAAGATCCATGGGGACAAGTCCCTCATATAAGTATTGAATTAGAAATTGTTCACTAATTTGGTGGTGGGGGAAACTTGAGAAAAGACTTTTGAATCTCTCCCAATATTCATGAAGGGTCTCCCCTTGTGATTGACTAATGCCACAAATTTCTTTCCTAATAGATGCAGTTCGGGAGGCAGGGAAGAACTTCTCTAGAAATAGAATTTTTAGGTAATTCCAACCCCCAATTGTGGTAGGAAAATAGTATATCCAATCTTTGGCTACACCATCAAGGGAGAAAGAGAAGGCCCTAAACTTAATTAGGTCCTCAGATAAATTTTGGGGTTTCATGGTGGAGCACACTATGTGAAACTCTTTGAAATGTTTGTGAGGTTCCTCACCAGGAATACCATGGAATTTGGGTAGTAGGTGGATGAGGCCTGATCTCAACTCAAAGTTGGCTGCTTCCTTGGGATATTGGATGTACGCAGGTTGGTACTCCACATCAGGGGTGGTCAGTTATTTTAAAATTCGATTATTTACATCCATGTTTTCTTGGCTTTGATTGGGTTCAATTTTTGGTTGGTTTAGGACCACTTGAGGTTCCAAAAGTGGTTCCTCAATGTTAATTTATTGACCTTCTCTAGATTTCTTGATTTGTGTGTGAAGTGACTTTTCAATTTTAGGGTCAAATTCAAGTAGTGTTTCTTTACCAGATCGGGTCATGAAAATAAGTTGTGAAGTTTTTTTTAAAATATGGATAAAATCACTTAAGAAGGGTGAAAATAGAATATAATGTCATAATACAGAATTATAGAGAGATAGATGGAGAATAAGAGAGAGAGAGATAGAGAGAAATAACACACCAAAAACAACCAAAAATAAAGACAAGACCCAAAACAAAAACAATAAAATGGGGGTGGGGTATTGAAAGGAGTACTATTTAAGAAGTAAAATAAATAAATAAAGGGAAATAATGAAAAGAAATGATCTTGGCTCCCCGGAAACAACGTCAAAATTTGATCGCATTGTCGATCGCGTCAAATTAGTTATTTAATTTTGACTAGAATTTCTGCAGTATAACAGCAACCCTGGGTCATCTATCGACGGAGCCTTAGATCATTAATTTAAAAAAAGGGTTTTGATTATGAAATTAGAAGTGGGATGAGGTTTTGTAAAACTTGGGTGTTTGATGATTAAATATGAAAATTAAAAATGAAAGCGATAAAACAAAGTAGAAATGAACATGATTAATTAAGTGTGATCAACCAAGGGAAGTCTCGTGATGCCCATCCTTCATCGCTTCAAGAGATAGGGTTATGATCTTTTAATACCTGGTTTGTAACACATATTAACATAATGTTACTGGGTTTATTCTAGGATACATCCTAGGGTTCAGTCAAAAACACACAATGATTCACAAGACATCGCCAATGATTGAGTTATTTGTGTTCGACATCATAACTGAAACTCACCAAGGCAACACACAAAGAACTCGATGTGCTGTCCGGGTTTGTATGTTAATTCTTTGTGATACCATGATATAAATGTGAATGACCTTGACAGTTCTTATGTGATTTCAATTGACTAATATGAACCACACAAACACCGCAATTGAATGAGGGAAGAAAAAGGGATGAACGATGTGTGAAACATCACATGAAAGGGTACCCCCAAACATGATCATTTGAGTTTGAGTATAACATACCAGTATATAACTCAATTAAATAAAAATATAGGATGAATAAAAACAACATACAACCTGGAATTAAAAAATATCATTCAAAATAATACAAGTATAAAGCTTGGGATTACATCACATTCCTTCCCGGGTGATCACAAGGGGTTTAGAAACCCATGGGAGGGGAAGAAGAAGAAGATGTTGAAGTAGAACTTCCCATAGCCTCCATAACTTATTGGGATGATTAGAAGATTCCTTTGGGACTCCAAAATGGTAGCACCTTGCCTCCTCATAAAACTCCAAAATGGGGTGCCCAAGGTGCCAATTTATAGGCAAAGTGGGAAGTGGATTTGGGCACCCTAATTTCACAAATCAGCTTGGTCCATGGTTTTGGCCAGTCAAAAAGCCTTAACTCAATTTAGAAAAAACTAAAGAGTTGTTGACCGACACCTTTTCTACCTCCATAACAAATTTGGCGGCCAGATATGGAATATAATAAGAGATACTGCCAAAATACAGAGGCAATATTTTGACCCCGTGCAGATCCACTTTATTGTGAAGATCAGCTTGTATGGGCCTCTTAATTGATGAATTGGGCTTCGGTTCCTTCATATGAAATGAATCTCATTAAATTATGGACTCGCCCACAAAGTTTCAGCACATTTAGATGCACGGATAAGTATTAGAATGCGTTTTAGTCTACTGATGTTCTTGGATCATGTGCAGAATGGCCCATTTTTCATGGACTTCATCATAGGTCTTCCAAATCACCTCCACCTACAATATCATTATCAAAATAAGTAACATTTCCATTTTTAACAGTGTTAAACACAAAATAATTGAATCAAATATGGAGTAAAATTTATTATTATACATGTAATTTTCAATACAAAATCAGTTTAATACATTGGTATAAGGGTGAAATAAAAGAGTGAATCGTGGTACGATCACACACTACACACCAAACTGCGGGAAGGTTATTTGCGATAGGTGGTTTTCACCCATCACAAATAACCTTTGGAGGGTTTTAGTATTTGCGACAAGATCCGTCGCAAATACTCTTTTTTATCGTCGACCTGTAATTAATAGGGGTTTAGCATTTGTGACGAGATTTATTGCCCGTCGCAAATGCTATGTCGACAGCTAGGTATTTGCAACGGGTCCCGTCGCAAATACCTTTTTAACTGCCGCCTAATAGGGGTTAGTATTTGCGATGGGTTTCCCATCACAAATACTCCCGTCACAAATAATCTAACTTATATATACCTTCATCCATTTTTTTTTCATTTCACATCTCTCTTAACTCCTCTGTCTCTCTCTGAACTCTCATATTTCTCTCTGAAATTTTTCTAAAGCTTAAAATATCATATAGGAGCGATTTTCAAGCCTTGCAGCGTACAAAAGATTCAGTTTTAAGATATTTATCTATTACTTTTATTTTTTAGTTAATTAATTTAATTTTATGTTAGTTATAATTATTGTTAATTAGCGACATTTAAATTAAATTAGAATTAGATAGTTTTAATTTGTATTATTTATTTTTACAAATATGTTGTTTCATTAGTAATAAATACTAATAAATTGTAATAATTAGCGGTAATTAGTAATAAACAGTTATACATATAAATAATTAGTAATAAATAGGAATAATTAGGAATAAATAGGAATAATTAGTAATAATTAGAAAATCACTAGTAATAAATAAGAATAAATATTAATAAATAGGAATAAATAGGAATAACTAGTAATAAATATTAATAGTTAGAAATAATTAGTAATAGATAAGAAAAATAAATAATAATTTGTAATACGTAGGAATAATTAATAATAATTTGTAATAAATAGGAATAATTAGTAATAAATAGTAATAAATAAGAATAAATAGGAATAAATAGTAATAAATAGGAATAATTTGGAATAATTAGTAATAATTAGTAATAATTAGTAATAAATAGGTATAATTGGAAATAATTAGTAATAATTAGTAATAATTAGTAATAAATCGGTATAATAAATAGTGATAATTAGTAATAAATAGGTATAATTAGTAACAACTAGTAATAAATAGGTATAATTAGTAATAATTGGTAATAAATAGTTATAATTAAGTATAATTAGTAATAATTAGTAATAATTAGTAATAAATATGTATAATTAGTAATAATTAGCAATAAATAGTAATAAATATGTATAATTAGTAATAAATGGATAAAAATAGTAATAATTAGTAATAAATAGGTATAATTAGTAATAATTAGTAATAAATAAGTATAATTAGTAATAATTAATAATAAATAGTAATAAATATGTATAATTAGTAATAATTAGTAATAAATATGTATAATTAGGTATAATTAGTAATAATTAGTAATAATTAGTAATAAATAGTTATAATTAGTAATAAATAGGTACAACTAGTAATAAATAGTAATAAATAGGTATAATTAGTAATAAATAGTTATAAATAGTAATAATTAGTAATAAATAGGTATAATTAGTAATAATTAGTAATAAACAGTAATAAATAGTAATAATTAGTAATAATTTGTAACAAATAGGTATAATGTAAAGACCCGTAAAATTAAAGAGAAATTTTTTCTTAATTTTATTTGGAATTTTACAAGAATGCGGTTTCTGACGGCACCTGATTCCGAGGCCCGGTGTGCCCGGAATCAATTTTCGAAGTTTGGCTCGGGTACGTTCAGTGAACGAACGAGCGGGTTTTTCTAACTTTTGAACCGGTGCTCAGAATTGAAATCCGAGGACACCAATGAACTCGCAGCACCGATATTCTCTAAAGGAGACCTTTTTCGAGGTTGCGTTTTATGCGGGATGAGAGTTAGTTTTGGGGGGAATTAGAAGAAGTTAAATAAATTGTGGAACACAATTTATTTTTAACCTTGTTGGTTATTTCCTCCCAAAGGGAGTTAGAGGTGGGGCCCACATCCACATAACCTCCCTTGAGAGGATAAAGTGTGGTGGGGCCCACACGATCCCTAAATCTTCAAATCTCCTTAAACTCCCCATTAACTCCACTCTAATTAATTTGACAACTTGTGTTATTAATTAAGATGAGTTAATTAATTTCAAACTTTTGAAATTCAAAGAGGTTAGGATGTGTAAATAAAATAAGGATTGGACTTATTTTATTTTGGTTGGTTTCTTTTGCAACCTTGAGAGGATTGGGAAGCGTTCTTCATCTTTTTCAACCTCGACGAAGAACGCGAATAACACCGTTCTTCAATGAAGAACTTCTCCGCTGAAGAACACGGTTCTTCCGCGACGCCGTATCCATGACGCGGCATTCTTCTTCCGCTTCGTCTCTTCTGCGACGGTTTTCCGCGACGAAATTGTCGTCAATGACTTTGAATCCTCGCTTCGCGACGTCGACGCTCTTTCCTCGCGACGCCCGACCTCCGCGATGCTCGTCTTCCGCGGGTCGTTGACGAACATCGTTCCTGAACCGAGGTAGGGGTTTTATTTTAATTAATTCCGTTCATGATTCTAGTTTGTCGATCTTCGTAGTTTTCGACTATTTGATATCGAATAACTCGAGGGGGCCGGTTCGCACAAACACGGCCGACCCTCCTCCATATTTCATGAATGATTCCTTTGTGGTTGGTACGAGGAAGCGTGGTACCGTCGCACCACGCGGTTTCATGCGGAAGATATGCACGGCGTCGTCGCGCCGCGCCGTGGGAAGAAATTCAAGGACGCGACGCCGTCGCACCGCGTCGAAGGAAACCGAGGACGCCGCGGCCGGAACGGGGCCGCGGCGGAGGGGCGCGGTGCCGTTGCACCGCACCGGATGACAAAGGCCACGGACGGTTCCGGGCCGTGGCGGAAAAGGGTGACCAGAGGCCATCCGGGCCGCCGGTGTCGGAAGCTGGAAGAGGACCGGCCTTTGCCGGTCCCGTTGAGAAGGAACCGGTCGGCCAGGTCGGGCCGGCCGGAAAAGGGGAAATCCGGGGGAATTAAATTCCCCTGGCCAGCTTAAAATGGCCCCCCATAAATGAGGGGGGGGCGCGGTTTCACAGGGGGCAGGCGCCCCCCCCCCCCCCCCCCCTTCCGAACGGCTCGGCCAAAGCCGAGCCAGACAGCGCGCTGGGCGCGCTGTCCCCAGCCGGACCGGCGCCTGGCCAGTCTGCCAGGCCGGGCTGAGCCCAGTCGGGCCGGGCCGGGACGACCCTGTCTGGGGTGGGTCGACCCAGTTCGGGCCAACCGGGGGGTCTCGGGCCGGGTCGGCCCGAGCCCGAAACCCCCATTACCGAACTGTTTGGGTTCAAAAGCCCATAACTCGGTCTAGGGACCTCCAAACGACGCACCGTCAGTGGAAATGCGATCCTTGGATCGGGACGGTCGTTTCGTTATATTGCACTCAAGGTTTCGGAATACTTTGAATTTGGCCGGGTTGGTTCGTACACGAAACCAACCGGGCCCTCAGAGCGGAAACGCTCATATCTTGAGCTACGGACGTCCGATTGACATGTCATCAACTTTGTTGAGTTCCTCTTAGTGAGACGGATCTTTTGGCATACTCCGCCCGAGGTTTGGACGCAGGTGGAGTACGGTCGGGTTGGTTTTGCCTTAAAAACCAACCGGGCCCCTGGAACGAAAAGGCCAATAACTCTCAGACCGGGCGTCCGATTGACGCGCCGTCTGTTGCGTTGAGTTCCTGTTGGTGATACGGAACTTTTGGATACATCAACTCTGGACTATGTGACAGTTGATGTATCAGCCTCTCGGCTCGTGGAGCGGACCCTCCCGAACGAGCTTGCTGTGTGCGGGAACCCTAGTGCTGGCTGCGACTGCTACTGTGACTACGACGACGACTGTGCAGAGATCCTCAGTGGATTCGACAACGACGACTACAGCACTCAGCGATCCTATGTGGATCAGTGCTATCGATCTTATGTGGGTCCGATCCTGTGTGGGTCAGCGCTCAGCGGTTCTGTGTGAGACAGCGCCTACAGATCCTGTGTGGGTCCGATCCTGTGTGGGTCTTTGCGGGGGTTAGTTTCCTACTGATCCTGTGTGGGTCTTTGCGGGGGTTAGTACCTATCGATCCTTTGTGGGTCCGATGACTTAGATGGATCAGTGATCATCTCTATCATCTTCGAATATGTATACCTGTGTGAGCTGAATCCTATTTTCTTTCCTTTGTGGATTGTGTTTTGCTATCCTGTGTGGATTACGTTTGCTTTCATGTGTGGAATATGTATACTTTCCTGTGTGGACTGGGTTGTACTTAGGCTCGGAGGTTGGAGCGTATTGGAATTGATGACTTAGGTATATGTATGGGCATATACCTAAGCAATGTCGGTTGTTACTTCGTGATTGTATCTTTCCTTTGTGGATTATCTTTTGTGGATTTTGGGAGACCTTCAGGGGTCTCGGGGTCCCTACTGAGTAGCTTATACTCACCCCTGCACGGGTCACGCCCGCACTACATTGTGTTGGTTGCAGACGACGGACAGCGTTGATCGTGGTTGAGGCTTGCAGAGCAGGACGGTACCTGGAGGTGGACCACTGGGCGGGACGTACTCGGAGCGGACGGCGGGACCAGAGGAGCTGTGGAGCTATCTGTACCCACCCTTCAGGTGGGACTTCCAGTGGACGACTCGACGTAGCTGCTTTTACTTTTCAGTTGTTGTTTTCCTTTTCGATTTGTACTTTACTTTCAGTTTGGGTTTGTATACTGGCCCACTTTCTTTCCTCACTTTCAGTTGTACTCAGTTTTTACTTAGTGTTTACTTTTCCGCTTGCTTACTCTGTGGTGGTTGTTTACTTTACAAAGGCAATGTCTTCCCTTTTTACCAGGATTTACGCCTTGGCTCTAGTCGCCAGCCCCTGGCCTATGGAAGGCGGGCTTGGGGTAGTCACGGCACGGGCCCCGAGGACGGGTCGTGACAAATTGGTATCAGAGGAGTTCGGTTCTACCACGAACTTTGATCTTTTCTATGTGAAGCAATAGTGTTCAGCGTATTGAGTGTGGTTATCCATCCAGGGAGTCCAGTGTTGGTGCGGAGGCTGACGTATCCGTACACCAGGACCCTGACTTCTGATTTCTGACTCAATGCACGAAAACATTGATTGCGTGTGTGTTTCAAGTTTTCTTTGTGATTACTTTGTATCAGCTCACCAGGTATACTGTTCTGACCGTGGCGCACCTATTTCCTTTTCAGGATGGCCCCACGACGGAAGCCAGCTAGGGTTCCGAGAGTCGAGCGTGATGACAGCCCACCGAGCGACGAGGCCTCGGTGCAGGGCCCTTTGTCAGCAGTGGCACCGGTGGTAGCTCTACCCACCGAGCCACCGATGCTTCCAGCACCAGCCGCTGATGATACACGTCGCCTCAGCGCACTGCATGAGTTTCAGCGCCAGCGACCGCCCAGGTTTCATGGGGAGACGGACCCCCAGGCAGTCGAGGACTGGCTGGAGGCAGTCGTACGAGTTTTCAGGCTAGTGAGGACACCAGCAGACCTCATGGTGATCATCGCTGCGAGCCTACTGCACGCAGAAGCGGGCCGATGGTGGAGCTTGATGCTCCAGTTGCACTATGAGGCATCTCTACTTTGGAAGGACTTTGAGAGCCTCTTCCGCTCGGAGTTCATCTCAGCCACCCTCCGTGCGGTGCGTATTCAGGAGCTTCTTCAGCTGCGGCAGGGCAGCATGATGGTCGCTCAGTACTCAACGAGATTTACTGATCTCTCGCGCTACTCGACCGACATGGTACAAGACCCATTCTTCCGGGCCCGGACTTTTGAGCAGGGATTGAGACACGAGATCAGGGCATCACTGATCTCCCTCAGCATTCCGACTCAGATAGGAGTACTGGAGCGGGCCCTTTTGATCGAGAGCTTTCTTGCTGAGTCTACACCAGCACCGAGACCCATCGTAGGGCGGCACATGGTAGAGTCTTCTGCAGCAGGCAGTCGACGGATGACTCAGGGGTCCAGGCAGACGACCTCAGGACACTGGCTCAGCAGTGCAGGGCACACAGCGCGGAGCCAGTCTTTCGAGAGGCAGACAGTGCTACTCGTGCGGCGGGCAGGGCCACATGGCTCGTGACTGCCCGACCCGCCGTGCCGAGGAGCAGCAGATGGTTGAGGGACCACCGAGGCAGAGGCAGAGGGTTGACCATGGCGGTCCGCAGGGAGGAGGCGGACGAGGCAGAGGAGCTGGCCGAGCAGCAGGTGGTGGGCGACGTTTTGAGGCTCTACCACCACCACCACCAGGAGGTCCACCCCGACCACAGGGAGCTGGCGGGCATAGATAGGCACAGCTCCAGGCAGTAGAGGCCTACGACCACGGCGCGCCCGAGATGATTCAAGGTACTATCTGTGTCTATTCCACCCTTGTTGCAGTACTTATAGACACAGGAGCGAGTCACTCTTTCATAGCCGCTACCCTTGTTCGGAGCTCGGAGATTCCGACAGAGCTGTTGGCTCGATCCTTACGGCTAGAGACTCATACGGAAGCAGACTCGACGATTATTCACTGGTGCTGGCAGTGTGAGCTTACTCTATGAGGCGAGAGCTTCGGCTGGGATCTTCTTGTAGCAGCGTCGAGGCCTTACGACGTCATCTTGGGCATGGATTGGTTATCTACGGTCCATGCACAAATTGACTATTTTAGGCGCAAGGTGCGATGTGTACGCACCGACGGGAGCAGGTTCACCTTCACCGGCGAGAAGGGATCCTTTGCAGCACAGGATGGACTTCCGCAGAGGAGAGTACAGCCCATCACTCATCAGTTGGCTAGCCTCATCCTAGGAGCAGTTGACTTGCAGAGTCCTGGTTTTCCTGCAGTGGTGGATCAGTTTGCAGACGTTTTCCCCGACGACGTTCCAGGGTTACCTCCTCGCAGAGAGGTAGACTTTTATATTGACCTATACCCCGGAACAGCCCCGATATCAACTCCAGCATATCAGATGGCCCCCGCCGAGCTTCGAGAGCTACGGGTACAGTTGGAGGACTTGCAGGGCAAGGGGTTCATCCGACCCAGTGTTTCACCCTGGGCTTCCCCGATTTTGTTCGCCAAGAAGGCAGACGGGAGCTTGCGACTTTGTGTTGACTATCATCGCCTGAACCAGGTGACAGTGAGGAACAAGTATCTGCTACCGAGGATTGATGACCTCTTTGATCAGCTCAAGGGAGCACGGTGGTTCTCGAATATAGACCTCAGGTCAGGCTATCATCAGCTCAGAGTTCGAGACGAGGACGTACAGAAGACGGCCTTCAGATGTCGGTATGGCCACTATGAGTTCTTGGTTATGCCCTTCGGCGTAACCAATGCTCCAGCAGTGTTCATGTCCCTCATGAATAGGATCTTTCAGCCATACCTTGATCGTTTTGTCGTGGTCTTAATCGACGACATTCTGATTTACTCGATGAATGAGGAGGAGCACGCCTACCACTTACGGGTTGTACTAGACACACTCCGAGAGCACCAGCTTTATGGTAAGCTCTCGAAGTGTCAGTTCTGGATACGTGAGGTCCACTTCTTGGAACACGTCATCTCTGAGGCGGGAGTTGCAGTGGATCCTGTGAAGATCGAGGCAATGTTAGCTTGGGAGCCACCTAGGAGCGTGACGGAGGTTCGGAGTTTCTTGGGACTAGCTGGATACTACCGAAGATTCGTTCCAGATTTCTCTAGAGTTGCGGCACCACTCTCAGCTTTGACGAAGAAGGGGAAACCCTTCGTGTGGTCTGACAGATGTCAGCAGAGCTTCCAGGAGCTGAGACAGAGATTGACCAGCGCACCTATCTTGAGGTTTCCTGAGGAGGGAGTAGGGTACATAGTCTACTGCGATGCATCAGGGACCGGACTCGGTTGTGTCCTGATGCAGGAGCGGGCAGTGATCACCTATGGATCACGTCAGTTGAGGCCGCATGAGAAGAACTATGCTACCCATGACCTGGAGTTAGCAGCAGTGGTCTTCGCTCTGAAGACATGGCGACACTACCTGATGGGCGAGCGCTTTACAGTCTTTTCTGACCATCAGAGTCTCAGGTACATCTTCTCGCAGAAGGACCTGAACCTGAGACAGCGGCGATGGCTCAAGTTCCTCCAGTACTATGACTTTGAGATAGTCTATACTCCTGGGAAGGGAAACTTAGTAGCCGATGCCCTCAGCAGGAGGATGGGTATTCAGCTACTTGAGGAGGCGACGGAGCAGTTAGCCTCTTTGCAGATATCCTTCGTGGATAGAGATGGAGCAGCCTTCCTTCAGTCTCTCACAGTCACTCCTCCACTACTACAGCGGGTCAGAGAGGCACGGCGTGGGGACGCTGACTGTGAGACGCGGCGTGCACAGATATCCTCAGGACAGGAACCTGATGGTTTCTCCTTTGGAGCAGAGCACGACATCCTTTTCAGAGGACGTACCATGGTACCAGTCGTTTTACGGGAGGAGGTACTGAGAGAGTTTCACACTTCTCCTTTGGCGGTACATCCTGGAGTGGCGAAGATGTACCAGGATCTCAGACGACAGCACTGGTGGCCAGGCATGAAGAAGGCTGTGGAAGAGTTCGTTTCCCGATGCCTCACCTGCCAACAGGTGAAGGCTGAGCACCAGGTACCAGCAGACTTGGTACAGCCCTTGGAGGTTCCGGAGTGGAAGTGGGACGACATATCTATGGACTTCGTGACTGGACTTCCACGCACTTCCAGTGGTCACAACTCCATCTGGGTGATTGTCGACCGACTCACCAAGTCGTCTCACTTCTTACCCATCAGAGAGCAGGGCTCAGTGGAGAGCTTGGGATGACTTTACATTCAGGAGAATGTACGACTTCACGGTGTGCCATTTTCTATCGTCTCCGATCGAGATGCTCACTTTACTTACCGGCTATGGAAGGAATTACAGGAGGCGTTCGGGACGCAGCTACGTATGAGCACAGCCTTTCACCCTCAGACGGATGGTCAGACGGAGAGGACCATTCAGACTCTCGAGGACATGCTCTGTGCATGTGTCCTCAACTTTGGTCGTAGCTGGGAGGACCACCTACCCTTGGTGGAGTTTGCGTACAACAACAGCTACCACTCCACCATCGGGATGGAACCATACGAGGCGTTGTACGGCCAACCTTGCAGATCTCCTTTGTGCTGGACAGACCCTGGGGAGTCAGCACTTGTGGGGCCGGAGATGGTCCAGGCCACGACAGAGAAGGTCCAGGTCATCCAGGAGCTAATGAGGACAGCTCAGATCCGGCATAAGTCATACGCTGACAGGAGGCGGAGGCCACTAGAGTTAGAGGATGGCGACCACGTCTTCTTGCGTGTCTCACCTCGACGTGGATTACGGAGATTTGGCCGAGGCGGCAAGTTATCTCCGCGCTTCATCGGACCCTTCCAGGTCCTCAGCAGGATTGGCGAGGTGGCTTATCGCCTGGATCTACCACCTCAGTTGCACCAGGTGCACGACGTCTTCCACGTATCTCAGCTGAGGAGATACGTGCACGACCCGACGCACATCATTGACCATGGGGAGCTTGACCTTGATGATGGGGAGACTTTTACGGAGGTCCCGGTGGAGATCGAGGATCGACAGGAGCGGTTCCTACGTGGACGTTCGATTCCTCTAGTGCGCATCAGATGGCGGCACAGGAACCTCCAGGAGAGCACTTGGGAGCGGGAGGCTCAGATGCATGCTCAGTACCCTCATTTGTTTCCCTAGTTTTGATTTATCTTTACGGGGACGTAAAGCCCGGAGGTGGGAGTAATGTAAAGACCTGTAAAATTCAAGGGAAATTTTTTCTTGAATTTCTTTGGAATTTTACAAGAACGTGGTTTCTGATGGAACCTGATTCCGAGACCCGGTGTGCCCAGAATCAATTTCCGAAGTTTGGCTCGGGTACGTTCAGTGAACGAATGAGCGGGTTTTTCTAACTTTTGAACCGGTGCTCGGAATTGAAATCTGAGGACACCAATGAACTTGCAGCGCCGATATTCACTTAAGGAGACCTTTTCCAAGGTTGTGTTTTATGCGGGATGAGAGTTAGTTTTGGGGGGAATTAGAAGAAGTTAAATAAATTATGGAACACAATTTATTTTTAACCTTGTTGGTTATTTCCTCCCAAAGGGAGTTAGAGGTGGGGTCCACATCCACATAACCTCCCTTGAGAGGATAAAGTGTGGTGGGGCCCACACGAGCCCTAACTCTTAAAATCTCCTTAAACTCCCCATTAACTCCACTCTAATTAATTTGAAAACTTGTGTTATTAATTAAGATGAGTTACTTAATTTCAAACTTTTGAAATTCAAAGAGGTTAGGATGTGTAAATAAAATAAGGCTTGGACTTATTTTATTTTGGTTGGTTTCTTTTGCAACCTTGAGAGGATTGGGAAGCGTTCTTCATCTTTTTCAACCTCGATGAAGAATGCAAAGAACATCGTTCTTCAACGAAGAACTTCTCTGCCGAAGAACACGGTTCTTCCGCGACACCGTATCCGCGATGCGACGTTCTTCTTTCGCGCCGTCTCTTTCGTGACGGTTTTCCGCGACAAAATCGCCGTCAACGACTTCGAATCCTCGCTTCGCGACGTCGACGCTCTTTCCCCGCGACGCCCGACCTCCGCGACGCTCGTCTTCCGTGGGTCGTTGACGAACATTGTTCCTGAACCGAGGTAGGGGTTTTATTTTAATTAATTCCGTTCATGATTCTAGTTTGTCGATCTTCGTAGTTTTCGACTATTTGATATCGAATAACGCGAGGGGGCCGGTTCGCACAAACACGGCCGATCCTCCTCCATATTTCATGAATGATTCCTTTATGGTTGGTACGAGGAAGTGTGGTACTGTCGCACCACGCGGTTTCATGCAGAAGATATGTGTGGTGTCGTCGCGCCGCGTCGTGGGAAGAAATTCAAGGACGTGACGCCATCGCGCCGCGTCGAAGGAAACCGAGGACACCGCGGAACCAACACAACGAGGTGCGGGAAGTGCTGACAGAGGCCGAGTGTTCGAGGACTAGACGGTACCCAGAGGTGGACTACACGACGAGTCAGTACCTGGAGGTGGACTACACGACGAGTCAGTACCTGGAGGTGGACTACACGACGAGTCAGTATCCGGAGGAGGTTGATGGGCGAGAGCGTTGAGGAAGCTATCTGTACCTACCCTTCAGGTAGGATCCGTGGCGGACGATCCAGGAGCTGCGCTATATGTACCTACCCTTCAGGTAGGATCCGAGGAGGACGACCCAGGAGCTGCTTCCTTCTTCCAGCTGTTTGTCTTTTTCTATTGTACTTTCGTTCAGTTGTAGCTGCACTTTCAGTTGGGTTTGTATTTTGGCCCATTTACTTTTCAGCACTTTCTTTTGTACTTAGTGTTTTGCTTCCGCTTGTACTCTGTGGTGTTTTGTTTACTTTTATAAAGGCAGTGCCTTCCCAGTTATCGGGATTTATGCCTTTGATGCTAGTCTCCAGCCCCTGGGCTATGGAAGGTGGGCTTGGGGTAGTCACGGCACGGGCCGCCGGTGTCGGAAGCCGGAAGAGGACCGGCCTTTTCCGGTCCCGTTGAGAAGGAACCGGCCGGCCAGGTCGGCCCGGCCGGAAAAGGGGAAAGCCGGGGGAATTAAATTCCCCCGGCTAGCTTAAAACGGCCCCCCATAAATGAGGGGGGGTCGCGGTTTCACAGGGGGGCAGGCACCCCCCCCCCTTTGCCGAACGGCTCGGCCAAAGCCGAGCCAGACAGCGCGCTGGGCGCGCTGTCCCCAGCTGGTTTGCCAGGCCGGGCCGAGCCCAGCCGGGCCGTTTCGGGCCGGGCCGACCCTGTCCGGGGTGGGTCGACCCGGTTTGGGCCAACCGGGGGGTCTCGGGCCGGGTCGGCCCGGGCCCGAAACCCCCGTTACCGAACTGTTTGGGTTCAAATGCCCATAACTCGGGCTACGGACCTCCAAACGACGCGCCGTCAGCGGCGATGCGATCCTTGGATCGGGACGGTAGTTTCGGTATATCACACTCAAGGTTTCGGAATACTTTGAATTCGGCCGGGTTGGTTCGTACACGAAACTAATCGGGCCCTCGGAGCGGAAACGCTCATATCTTGAGCTACGGACGTTCGATTGACGTGCCGTCAACTTTGTTGAGTTCCTCTTTGTGAGACGGATCTTTTGGCATACTCCACCCGAGGTTTGGACGCAGGTGGAGTATGGTTGGGTTGGTTTTTCCTTAAAAACCAACCAGTCCCCTGGGACGAAAAAGCCAATAACTCTCAGACCGGGCGTCCGATTGACGCGTCGTCTGTTGCGTTGAGTTCCTGTTGACGATACGGAACTTTTGGATACATCAACTCTGGACTATGTGACAGTTGATGTATCAGCCTCTCGGCTCGTGGAGCGGACCCTCCCGAACGAGCTTGCTGTGTGCGGGAACCCTAGTGCTGGCTGCGACTGCTACTGTGACTATGACGACGACTGTGCAGAAATCCTCAGTGGATTCGACGACGACGACTACAACACTCAGTGATCCTATGTGGATCAGTGCTACCGATCCTGTGTGGGTCCGATCCTGTGTGGGTCAGTGCTCAGCGGTTCTGTGTGAGCCAGCGCCTACAGATCCTGTGTGGGTCCGATCATGTGTGGGTCTTTGCGGGGGTTAGTTTCCTATCGATCCTATGTGGGTCTTTGCGGGGGTTAGTACCTATCGATCCTTTGTGGGTCCGACGACTTAGATGGATCAGTGATCATCTCTATCATCTTCGAATATGTATACCTGTGTGAGCTGAATCTTGTTTTCTTTCCTGTGTGGATTGTGTTGTGCTATCCTGTGTGGATTACGTTTGCTTTCCTGTGTGGAATACGTATACTTTCCTGTGTGGACTGGGTTGTACTTGGGCTCGGAGGTTGGAGCGTATTGGAATTGATGACTTAGGTATATGTATGGGCATATACCTAAGCAGTATCGGTTGTTACTTCGTGATTGTATCTTTCCTTTGTGGATTATCCTTTGTGGATTTTGGGAGACCTTCAGGGGTCTCGGGGTCCCTACTGAGTAGCTTATACTCACCCCTGCACGGGCCACGCCCGCACTACGTTGTGTTGGTTGCAGACGATGGACAGCGTTGATCGTGGTTGAGGCTTGCAGAGCAGGACGATACCTGGAGGTGGACCACTGGGCGGGACGTACTCGGAGTGGACGGCGGGACCAGAGGAGCTGTGGAGCTATCTGTACCCACCCTTCAGGTGGGACTTCCAGTGGATGACTCGGCGTAGCTGCTTTTACTTTTCAGTTGTTGTTTTCCTTTTCGAGTTGTACTTTACTTTCAGTTTGGGTTTGTATACTGGCCCACTTTTTTTCCGCACTTTCAGTTGTACTCAGTTTTTACTTAGTGTTTACTTTTCTGCTTGCTTACTCTGTGGTGCTTGTTTACTTTACAAAGGCAATGCCTTCCCTTTTTACCGGGATTTACGCCTTGGCGCTAGTCGCCAGCCCCTGGCCTATGGAAGACGGGCTTGGGGTAGTCACGACACGGGCCCCGAGGACGGGTCGTGACATATAATTAGTAACAATTTATAACAACTAGTAATAAATAGTAATAAATATGTATAATTAGTAATAATTAATAATAATTAGAAATAATTAGTAATAATTAGTAATAAATAGGTATAATTAGTCATAATTAGTAATAAATAGGTATAATTAGTAATAATTAGTAATAATTGTGTATAAATAGTAATAATTAGTAATAAATATGTATAATTAGTAATAATTGGTCATAAATAGGTATAATTAGTAATAATTAGTAATAAATAGGTATAATTAGTAATAATTAGTAATAAATAGGTATAATTAGTAATAAATGGTAATAAATAGCAACAAATAGCAATAAATAGTAATAAATAATAATAAATAGGTACAAATAGTAATAAATAGTAATAAATAGGTATAAATAGGTATAAATAGTAATAAATAGGTATAATTAGTAATAATTAGTAATAAATAGTAATAAATGGGTATAATTAGGTATAAATAGTAATAATTAGTATAAAATAGGTATAATTAGTAATAAATAGTTATAAATAGGTATAATTAGTAATAATTAGGTATAATTAGTAATAATTAGGTATAATTATTAATAAATAGGTATAATTAGTAATAAATAGTAATGATTTGTGATAAATATGTATAATTAGTAACAAATAGTAATAATTAGTGATAATTAGTAATAAATAGGTATAATTTGTAATAAATAGGTATAATTAGTAATAAATAGTAATAAATAGTAATAAATATGTATAATTAGTTATAATTAGTAACAATTAGTAATAAATAGTAATAATTAGTAATAATTTGCAATAAAGAGTAATAAATAGTAATAAATAGGTATAATTAGTAATAATTTGTAATAATTAGTAATAATTTGTAATAATTATTAATAATTGGGTATAATTATTTATAATCAGTAATAATTATGTATAATTAGTAAAATTAGTAATAATTAGTGATAAATATGTATTATTAGTAATAATTAGTAATAAATAGTAATAAATAGGTATAAATTGTAATAAATAGGTATAAATAGTAATAAATAGTAATAGTTAGCAATAAATATGTATAGTTAGTAATAATTAGTAATAATTTTTAATAATTAGTAAAAATTAGTAAAAATTAGTAATAATTAGAAATAATCAGTATTAATTAGTATTAATTAGTAATAATTAGTAATAATTAGTAATAAGTAGTTATAAATAGTAATAATTAATAATAAATATGTATAATTGGTAATAATTAGGCATAATTAGTAATAATTAGGTATAATTAGTAATAATTAGGTATAATTAGTACTAATTAGTAATAAATAGTAATAAATATTAATAATAATTAATTAGTAGTAATAATTAGCAGTAATTAGTTGTAAATAATTAGCAGTAATTAGTAGTAGTTGGCAGTAATTAGTAGTAATTAGTAATAATTAGTAATAAATAATAATAAATAGTAATAAATAGTGGTAATTAGTGGTACTTAGTAATAAATAGCAGTAATTAGGAATACTTAGGAATAATTAAAAAAATATTTTTTTGAGTCATGCTTTTCTTATATCAAATTATTCATAAAAAACTAATTATTTTGTATTTTTTAGAGAAATATGGAACAAGGAAGTCAACAAAATTCATTATTAGATGATTTCACTTGGATAAATTAGCACAGAAATCCAAACGGTTATGGTATAAATCCCGTATATATTGAGGGTGTTGAAACTTTCTTATCATTTGCATCATCAAATCCAAAATTTGTTTCACAAGGGACAATTAAGTGTCCATGTAAAAAATGTGGTCTGAGGATGTTTGAAACATTTGACAAATTTGGGGGTCATCTATTCCATTTTGGTTTTCAAACAGATTATGTTTTTTGGTATCAATATGGTGAACGTATATGGAGTTCAATATTTATAGGAGGATGTACATTGATCCTATCACTGGAGAGATTAGAGGTGATCGCAAACGTTAGATTGTGGTCAGTATAATTTTTTTTTAGTTTTAAAATTAACTACAAATAATAGTTTAACTATGTTAATTTTAAATTGCAGTTGAAAGAGTCGTATGAGGTCATGAATTCTCAGACATAAACTGAGAGTCAGGCCGAGACCAATGATCATACCAAAGCAGCAAGATTTGATGAGGCAACATGGATGCAAGTGACCTAATATGCCTTCAAAAAGGTCGAGTTGTTGGTATCGACTCTCGATTGAAGCCTAAGTGTTATTATGGTACCGTTGTGATGTCAGCGTGCAACTCGAGCGGAGATCGTGGAGAGTCATCATCATATGCTACACAGTATCAGAAGCAGCTACAAGCTCAGGGTGATCTTATAGAGAGTATGCGTAGGGAGTATGAAGAGCTTCGTCAACAACATTAGTAGGAGGAGATGCATCGATGGCAGTAGCAGCAACATGAGCAGACAATGAAGTACATGTGACGTCTGACTTATGGTTTAGGGGTGGAGTTCCCTCCTCCACCTTTTCTAGATGACCCTCCCCCTAATGATGTGTTTACTTTTTTATAATAAAATATTTGAATGTATTTTTTTTAATATTATATATTTACGATTCTATATACGACGTTTTTTATATTGTTGTGAATATTTCATTTTTTATGATTTTATTATTTATTTAATTTTTATTATTTTATCACTTTATTATTTATTTAATTTTTTATTATTTTTATTATTTATTTATTATTTTATTAAAATTATTGTTTTTTATTATTATTTTGTTAATATTATTTTTTTTATATTTTTGTGAATATTGAGGTTTTTATTATTTTATAATTTTTTATAATTTAAAAATTTATTAATATTAATTTTATTATTTTATTAATATTAATTTTATTATTACTATTATATTATTAATAATATTATTATTATTTTATTAATATTAATTTTATTATTACTATTATATTATTATTATTATTATTATTATTATTTTATTAATATTATTATCATTATTATTATTTTTAATATTATTTTATTAATAATATTTTATTATTAATATTAATATTATTTTATTAAATTTTATTAATATTATTTTTTTTGAAGTTATTTACGATGGACCCATCGCAATAAGGTTTCTAAAAACTCGGAGAAACTATTTGCGATAAGAGAATTTACCATTACAAAAAAATACTATTTGTGATTACATTTTATGAAATGGGGTATTTGTGATGGGATCCCATCATAAATAAATTTTTGTGATGGGGACCCACCACAAATACCTCAATTTCTAGTAGTGATCATTCTAATTAATTTTAATCACTTTCACTAATATTTTTTTTGTCAAAAACTAAGTTTACATCATTAGAAATTAGAAATTATTCTTATTACAAATATGGAATTTATTTTTCCAAATTTCAATCATATAAGTGACAAAAATTGATTTAAATTTAATCCCGTAAATGAGATGACAAAGCAGGTTTTTAAAGTAAAAATGTTCAAGAGTTTGCTAAGTTTTTGTATCCAATTTCAAATTGAAATTGAGTCCAACGACCTAAATTAGATTAATTGATGTATAATTGATCTAATTTAACATTAAAACCAATCAAAAAAAAATTAATCTTATAAATAAATTATATGAAAAGGTAGTTTTGAATTAAAATTCATTATTTTTCACTATTCATCAAAAAATAAAACTTCACAGAAAAATACCAAAAATTCACCCTAACTTAATTTTGACATTTCAATTTCAAAAATGAACTTTATTTTTTCATATTAAATTCATAAGTGTAAAAATTCATATTTAAAATAGGTTTTCCATTAAAATACAGTAAAATTGCCTTTATAAAAATATAGTTTTTTATGCGAAATATTGAGTTTATTCTTATCTTATGTTTATCAAATCTATTGGATGAATTTAAAAAATATTTGATTGAATATATAATATTTAGATTGAATTAATATCATTCACTAATTTTAATTAATTTAATTTATTAGGATAAAATGACTTTGTGACCATAAAAATAGTTTTTTATAAAAACATTCCCTTTATATTTAATTGGTCCTTATATTAATTTCTAATTAATTTATAACCAATTAATTCAAACATATCTTTTCATAAGTTAGTTAATCTTATTTATAACCATAAATTTAACGGCTATGTTGTATCTTATAATATTAAATAATAATATCTTAATAATATATTTTTGTTCGGTAAAACTTGGTCTTGCATGTAACGCAAACTACCGAACAAATTCGTTCTTGCATGTGACGCATGCTAACTCAGTGTTGCGTGAATTAAAAGCTATAAAATATATTTATTTAAAATATTAAATATATTTTAAAGTCTTGGGATGTTATATTTCTTTCTATGCTTAGTGTTGCGTGTCATACACACTATTAAGTACAACGTTCTTACTTTAGAATTTTGGGGTGTTACATGAAATGAGGTTCAAATAATAAAATGCACTGAAACCAGTGTTTATGGACATTGAAACACATGAATATTAAAATATAAACAATTAACATCAGTCTCTTTCATTGGTTAATCATAACCTCTCTAATATTTTGAGTGCATGAAAACAAAAATACTTGTAACTCTCAAATTTAATATAGGTACAACCAATTCTCACAGGTGATTATTTATACACTACAACTGAAAACTAATTTGAGGAACCTTTCATTCCAACAAAAAACATTTTGGGTAACTATTTCATTAGAATACTTAAGGTAACAATCACCACATATTTGGTGTTCATGTTGAAGAAGATTGAAAATTTTCTGTGTGTACAAATGACTGGCTTGAATCATGATCGGATGATATGAAAAATGATTGTGTGGGAGTTTTTCCCTTCCATAAAATTCAACCTTCATTTCCCAATACCATTTCTTCTCTAACACATGGTCAAACTGATGGAATAATTCCAAAACACTGAGCTTACGATTCAAGTAATCTTTTAATACTCCATTAAAACTCTCACTCAACTGTATTCTTTGAATGCATAATGTCAACGCAGTCTTCATGAAACAATGAGCTCGTTTTCCCCTTACTTTGTACATATCTTATAACCATGTTGAATTTGAATCACTGAATTCTGATTATATTTGTTGCCATAAAGCCTCAAATTTCAAAGTGTCATCAACCCCATACATGCATTTTTTTATTTTCTCCAACAAAGTCATCCCATATTTCATTATAGGTCCTAAGTGTTTAATTCCATTTTTAATTAAGTGTCAAGTGCATAGAGCGTGTATTTTTTTAGTTGGGGCTAAATAAATGGTTTTAGACATAGATGCATCTTGATCTATTAAAATCATCCCAGGATTCTTCCCACCATTAAAATCAACAAATCTAATAAACAACCAACTAAATGATTATGTTGTCTCATTATATAACAATGCTACATTGAAAATTATAATCTCCCTATGATGGTTTATGCCTAAAAACACTCCCAAAGGCCTACACTCCTTATTTGTATTGAAGGTAGTGTCAAACACTATAACATCTCCAAAATGCTCATAATCCACATTCATTTTGGGATCAACCCAAAATATTTTGCTAATTTGACCGCACATGTCAAGTTGCACTGAGTATAAGAATGATGTGTTATCCCTTAATTGGTTCTCTAGGTATTGTAGCATATCATTAGCATCACCTATATTCAAATCTTTCTATCTTTTGGACCGCAAAAAAATATATTGGTCTACTCGTGTATATCTAAAACTCTTGGGCCCACCTGCAATGGCTATTACAAGTGAAAATGAATCGTCGGGCTTAAGACTAGCTTTATCATCTACATCCAACTCTACACATTGTGCATCACTGATGTGTCGTTGTGACCTCATCAAATGCATAGTCTCTAGAGAATGTAAATATTGGTTATCCCCAACTAGTTTCTTGTACTCATATTTCTTATTTTACAAGTAGACAACTCTCATTCATGTTGAAAAATTGGTCCTTTTTTCAGCACGTGGGTTTTTTAAATTGATATCACATTTGTTTGATCTTAGGTATCCTTCTTTGCTACATGTACACAATGTTGATGTTACTAAACTTTTATCCCTTTTATGTTTGTTAAAATACTACTTCCATACACTGAAAACAAAAATGCCTCTGTAATAAACATAAAATAAATAGGCTTCAAACTATGATTTAAAAACCATCCCAATACATAGTCTCCATGTAATGTTTTGTTTATAAATTCTATTGGATGGGGTGTTTTCCTCTGAATCCGGAACTTCATCTCTATCAATGAAAATTTATGCATTGCAATTTTATTTTTTAATGTCATCATTTTTATACTCCCTCACATGAGAGTCATACAAATACTGCATAGTATTCAAATCTATTAAATATTTGTGTTCTAAATCGTGCATACTATCCAAATTCAGCTCAATCCAAGATCACCTTTGTTTATAAATGCTATTGGATGGGGTGATTTCTTTTAAATAATTTGGAAATTACCATTGGAAATTACCACTTAGATTTAATTTTAAATCCTACCGTCAAAATACAAGATGACATTTCCACTTTAAATTAATTAACATCACAAATCACTTCTTCAGAAACTTTTAAAAATATCAAGTGGGAATCCCAACTACAAATTCATAGTGTGAATATCCAGTAGAGTTTTCATATGGAATTCCTTATAAAAATTCATAGTGGAAGGAGCATATGAAATTTCCACTTAAAATTAATTTGAAATCATAGACCATTTCTTCTGAAACAATTGAAAATTTCAACTAGGAAATCCAACTATAAATTTACAGTTTGAATTTCCAGTAGAGTTGTCATCTTGGAATTCCTTTTGTAAATTTGCAGTTGGAATTAGTAGGGGATATTACTAGTGGAAATTACCATTGGAAAATCATAGTAGAAATTCGCAGTTGAAGTTCTAATAGAATGGCCTTAAGGTTAAGATTATAAACATAATCATAAACAATTCATTTTTTCAAAACTTTCCCTGAAAATGCCCACTATAAATATTGTATGACATGTCATTTTTCAATGAAATGTATTATAAACTTATTACACTACTATAAAACCCACCTATAACAGTTCTGACATTTATCAGCGCTAGAAAAATTCACTGATAAAGTTCATCTTTATCATTGCTTTATTTTTAGCACTGATAAAAGGTGCCTTTTATCAGCACGTTTTTAGCGCTGATAAAAGTTTTCCTTTAGCAGTACTTTTTTAGCACCGATAAAGGTCTAGAATAAAAATAAAAATTAAAGAAATAAAAATAAAATGAGTAAATTAAGAAAAATATGAAGCATTTTATTAATTAAATAATTATTTATAAAAATAAATAAATTTAATATTCATATATATAGATTATAAATATTAATAAATAGTATATATTAAATATGAATATAAAAAATGAATAAGTATATATAAAATGTTAATTAAAAACATATTAATGTCTTATTTATTTTTAATGTTGTTTGTTTTTTCAATTTAACCTATATCAAATGTCGTGTGTTGCATTTATTTCACATACATATATATGTGTCTGTGTTAATTCATTTGTATACACAAACGCATACATAAATATATTTACACAATATATAGAAACACATACACCTAATATTTATGTGATTAATTCAAATTTTAGTATATTTTAGAATTTCATTATAACATGATACATTCAATATAGATTATGTTTTTAATTGGTTAATTTTATTTATTTGTTTTTAATACTATAGTTCGGGTATTCATTTTTAATGTTTTTTATTTTTTATTTTATTTTTGAATTTGATCATTTTCTATTATTTATTTATATAGATTTATTTACTATTTTTTAGTATTTTCAATATGTACTCACCCACTTCAATATATATATATATATTAATAACTTATATTTAATTAATAAAACTTATCCATTTTTTCAATATTTTTAAAGTGTACTCATTTTGAATTATTCAATTTCACTCATTTTTAAAATGCATCTATTTAAGATTATATATCCATTAATAATATTAAAAATATATTTTTAAATAAATATATCTATAAATTTATAATTATTATATTTATAATTATTATAAATAAATAATTATTATTTTTTAAATAAGTATTTATATAATTATAAATAAATAATTATATATATTTAAATAATTATAACTTTATAATAAATTTATTTAAGTAATTATAAAATTATAATAAAGTTATTTAAATAATTATAATTATGAAACTTTTATCAGCGCTTTTTTAGCGCTTATAAACATTAATCGTTATTAGTGCTAAAAAGAATTATTAAAAGATATATTTATCAACGCTAAAACGTTAGCATTGATAAACATGTCTTTTATCAATGATTTTTTAGAATTGATAAAGCTCAAGATTTATCAATGCTAAAAAATCGATAAATATTCATTTTATCAATGCTTATAAATTTAGCACTGATAAAATGGATCTTTATCAGCACTTTTCTGAAAGTGCTGTTAAAAGTGTCTTCAGTCTATTTTTAAAAACCCTAATAATGACTCAGTCACTCACGATTCTCAAGCTCTCGCGAAAATTCTCTATTGTTGGTGTAACTCCTCACATTCCCTCAGATTAATCAAGGCTAGAATCCAATGTATGTTATTTTCTACTCTTCCTCTATCGTTGTTTGATGTTTTGGGTTCTGCGTTTTTCATTTTTTCACTGTTCTTAAACATGAAGAACCCTACATCTCTGAAGAACCCTACATCTCTTCTCATCACTACTAAAATACAATGAGTGTGGTTCTATTTCATCATTTTTCTCCTTTTGTATGTATTTGAGTGTACAGACCATTTGTCCCTAGAGGCACACATAGATGGTTTACTCTCCTCTCGACATTAACAAAGATACCTCTCATCCCCCTCAGTTTTCTCTTCATTTGAAAAATATAGGGTTCCAAAATATAGGTAGTTTCTCAAATTTAATTTATCTTATGTACTAGATTATAGATTCTAAATGCTTACTTATGAGGGTTTTTAAGGATTAGGGGATGCTAAGTTATTGCCCTAATTTATGGGTGATGAACATATAGGGACCAAGGTAAGTGTAAAAATCATTAAAACATGTTTTGTGGATTTTGGTTATTCATCTAAATTGTTAAACAATAAAATGGGTTATTTAGATTTATGATTTTGATGAATAATTTTTTATTGAATTCAAAAAAATATTGAATTAATTAGTCATGTTCCAAAAATTATTTTAGTGATGCATGTTGTTAGAGTTTTGTTTTTTTAATTAATTCAAGATTATTATTAAACTTTAACCATGGGTTACAAAGAGTTATATGGAATTTCTTTAGTGAGAAAATTATGCTCAATTTTTTTTAAAAAAATTTCCTATATTAGATAGAGTTGAGAAAACATTGGGTAAATGGACTTAGAAATACACAACAACATATAAAGAGTGTATTTCCCAAAAGTAAGTGAGTTATACATGGTTGGATAGTTGATCAAGAAAACTATGAGATGTGATCTATTAATAGATTTACTAATCAAAATATAGAGATAATTAATTCATAGAATAAAAAGGTAATTTGAAAAGTCATCTAACATGGTGAATAACCATAGAGAGAGAAAAATTGATTAAAATATACTTTTTATGGTTTGTATCTTTATGTCCTATAAGCCATATAATTTTTTATCCATGTCCAAAATGTACAAAATAGAGATATCGTATTTGCTGATATCCTTAAATCATAAATAGAAATTTAAGATTATATATACTTCTATCAAAGGCTACGACATATGACCAACATATATTTTGGTGGGGCATTAAATATATGATATTGTATGAATGAATTTGGATACTTCTCATAAATTATTTATCATCAATTATAAACCATAAGGGGCATCATAGATGGCTTGAAACATTTATTGAAACACTTGATGAAAGAAGTACTCTGATGTGATGAAATTATCATTTTCCATGAGATGGAGGTCAATTCTCAAGGCACTCTTTATTAAATGTAGAGTCCCTATAAAGAGATATGATTCAACTATTGTAATTAACCCTTTGTTGAATTCCATATCCAAACCTCTCTTCTTATTTGATCACTCTTTATCACTAGGTTAAGGCGCTAATACTCCTTTGGTGATCGAGGGTCCCCAATAATATTTATGTGATTGAAGGCTAGTGTAATCTCCTCAAAGACTAGAATACTTTGTTGTGAGGATACCTCTCTCCAATATTATATTTTACAATTGATAATATCATTATCAGTTTTAAAGTAGAAAATTCCTAGAGGTGATTGTAATATATTTACTTCAAGCTATGTGGTATAATTTTCAATGATGGGAAGTATTTATAGTTCCTCTAAGATTTTATGGTAATATATCATAATAATAAATTTAGGATTACATTGAATAGATTCATTTCATTTATAAGAGTAAAAAAATTATAGATCAATATTGAGCATAAATAGAAAAAAAAATTACCCTTTAAAGGGATGTATGTTATTGGAGGGGTCTTATGGTGGATTAAAAAAATATCCAAAATTGGAAGGTGAGGAATCCTTGAGTAGACAAAAGTGATGTCCAATGTAGGTGGGGTGAGATTCATTTCTTTAATACCATTAGAGTGGTGGTATTCCAATTCCTCTTTAATTGAGGAGACTTTTTGAGTGATTTCATTAGTGTAGGTTCCTAGGACACTTTAATACTTAGACACTTGATTGTCTTCCATCTCTTGGTGATGGATTGGACTCTCTCTTTCAAACTAGCATTTATCCCATCATTGTGGTTCCAAAGTTCATTGATGACATACCTCCCGAATAGTGATGGGAGGAAGGCTAGTTTGAAAGAGGGAATGAGTAGCCTCAAATCCATCATTAAGAGATGTAAGTAAATCAAGCATCTAAGGATGAATTAAATAAAGGTAGTGAAGGTTAGTTGTACTATAGTATTGAAGTATTATATCTATGTTCAAGAAAGAAACAATTTTCATGAAAGATATATGCAATTGTGGACTTTTATGTATGGAGTATATTGAATTGTTTTTATTCAAGACAAATTAAATGTTTGACTACTCATGTAGAAAATGTCTTCTGACCATGATGACATTGTCAATCCTAAGTAAGAACAGACTATTGATGATGAAACTGAAAAATTATTAGGGGATCAACAAAATTTTGATGAAAAAATGAAAAAAAATCAAGAACGACACAACGTGAAAGTTTTGAATAAAATTATCAAGGCAGGAAGTCGGGGTATAAAATTTTTGGTTGGTTGCAATCAACGTGGCCAACTTATTGAGCCCAAAAAGTCAATGTTCATTAGTTATCTTGGGGTCACAATGAGGATGAATGTGCTGATTGATATTGACTCATGGCATCACGTCCAACCAGTAATGAAGAAAATCCTTTGGAAATATATAACGGTAATGTTACAACATACTTTATATATTTTACTAAAAAATTATATAATGAAACATTGATTTAGTTTTCATTATTCCTTACAGAATTTGTTTATTTTAGAAGATTGTCGTAAGAAATTTGTCTTAATGGCCACTGAAAAAGCCCATAGAGGCTTCCAAACTCTTATGATGAAGTTACATCTTAGGGATGTTGTCACACCCAAATTTTAAATTAATTTTTATTTTATTATTTCTTGGATTCGGGTTCTCACTCCAAGGTTTGGGTTGGGTCTCGGTTTAATTTTTTTTGTCATTTAACAATTTTACTGGGTTTCGGACTCGTACGTGGTCATTGTGCGGTCGGCGGTAGCCACGTAGTCGGCCCAGGTGTCATGCAATTTCTAATTATTATTATTATCATTATTATTGTTATTTTATTATTATTATTCTTTATGTTATTATTATTATTTGTATTATTATTATTATTATTCTTTATATTATTATTATTGTTGTTGTTGTTGTTGTTGTTTTTATTATAATCATTTGTGGTTTTATTATTATTATTATTATTATTATTATTATTATTATTATCATCTTTGGTTTTATTATTATTATTATAAGATAAAATGAAAAAAAGGAGAAACCCTAAGCCTAATCCCATCGCCCCCCTCCCCTTACCTGCTACGTGAGCCGCCAGCCCCCTTCCACGCTCGCCCTCTGCCAGCTAGGCCCCATCCAGCCTCACCATCCACGACACACCCCCTCATGTAGCCGACCTCGTCGCTCTCTGCTTATGCAGTTGACCCGGTCTCTGCCTACTTTGTGTCATGCACCCGACCAGGCCACCTCCTCCGGCCTCCCGCACGCCAGCCTCCTATAATCCATCCTCCCCCACTCTGGCCTCCTGCTACTCTGGCCTCCCCCACTCCGACCTCCCGCGCACCTGGCCTTGCCCTCACCTCACTCTCGCCCAACCGCTCCAGCCAACCTCCATCCACTCCCCTCTCGGCTCCATCCTTCCCCCCGACTACCCAACCCGGCCAGCGCTAACCAGTCAGCCAGCGACGCACCCAGCCTCCAGCCTTCCACGCTCCGACAAGGTCGCCTTCTCCTTGTGTCAGCCTCACCACACCAACAGAACCCCCTCGATCCCTTTTTCTCTGGCCAGAAATGCAATCGATCCCCCAATAGCCTCCCTCTTCCACTCTGGTTGGCCGCATCTTTCCTCGAATCTTCCTTGCCCAAAAACTCCCCCAGTATTTGTTCCCTTGGTTTTAAGGGTTTTCCTTCGATCTGAACACACCCTAATAGCGCAAATTGTAATTCACATGTTTTTCTCTTTGTTTTAGGTGTGTGATTGGTCTACGGGGCGTCGTTCCTCCTTCCATTGAGGTTCTGTCACGTTCTATCTTGATTTAAGGTAGGCAGATCCGCATTTTCCTTTCCGATTAAGTCCACTTAATACATGAGTGTTTTTAATTAAATTTTTGACTTAGTTCACACCTTCACAATACACTTAGTTAACTTTCTATAGTGTTTTCAAGCTAGATGGATTTGTTAAAAATAGTTTTGAAGTACTTTATCTGGTCATATTTACGCATGATTATGAAAAATGTGTTCACTGGATGTAAAATGTTGTTTTGATAATGTTTTAAGCATAACATGCACCTTCGATATACTCTTCAATTGGTTGTGATAGTGTTTCTGGTTTGAATGAATTATTTATAAATTATTCTTTCTGTTAATTAAATTGTTTATAAATTGTTTCGTCTCTTTATAAATATTTTTAATAATTTTTTTGGTTCATTATAAAACTTTTTATAAATTGTTTCATCTGTTTATAAGTTTTTTAATAAACTGTTTGACTTGTTCTTAAAATAGTTATAAATTTTTTGGATTGTTTGTATAATAGCTAAGAAATTTTTTGGTTTGGTTTATAAAGTTTCTATCACTTTATAGTTTTTGAAAAACATGATTAATATGATTTGGTGTGAGTTTGGAAAGGGATTTATGTTTCCAATAAGAAGGTTGGTGTTCTTTCAAAAAAGGGGAGTGGTTGGTTTTGGTTTTAAAGGAAAATTATGAATTTGTGGATATGGTTTTTGAATAGTTTTTTGGTTTTTAGGTGCTCCGTTGGATGTTGACACATCCATGGATTCACTAGGTGCACAAATGGATGTGCCCTCAAATGATGATGACACCTTTGAAATAGTGTTTTTTTACCTTGGTTTCATAAAATGGTTTCTTGGATCCTAAAGGATGGAGGTTCTTTTGTGTGTTTTCAAAGTAATGGTTTCAATTGTATTCCTTGAGGTTTTGGCCCATTTGGCCTTGGAATAGGTTTTGACGAGATTTTAAAAGGGGGTAAAGGCCCATTGTTTTGTTGTGAAGTGTTTGGGTGAGTGCGTTTGGAACTTTGGCCCGATTTACATTGAAAATGAAAAATTGGTTTTTGTGTGATATTTTGGGTAATGTTTTTGGATATGTAAATCTAAAGGTATGATTGGAAACATTTTTATTTTCAAAGAAGTGATTTAATTTTTTTAAGTAATGTGATGACCCATTTGGTACCTTCAAATCAAATGATGATGTTTGTATGAACTTTTAGAAAAGATTGTGTTTAAAAACAATGTACTCGCTTGAAAACCTTATTAAGTTGTGAAATGTTCTAAATGTTTAAATGTTTTAAAGGCCCAGTTGGCACTTTGTTTAATGTGAAATGATTTAACATGTATAGGTAACCCTTTATGGGTGAATTCATAGGAAGTGTCAGTGTTTGAGGTAGGCAAGTGCGGTGAGATGAGTCATGCGTGCGAGGGCCTCCTACTTACACAGTATTATTATAACCACCATGGGTTCATGGGTGTCTTTTAGGTGATCGAGTGACGGTTGCTGACCAACCCCAATTAGATGGGTCGGTACCCCCTGAATTTGTTGTTAGGTCAGGTGAGCTTTACCACTGGATTTGGTCAGTTTTAGGGCAGCCAGTTGGTTATAGACTTAGGAGATTCACCATAAGCCAACAGGTGGTTCTGAACCAAGTACATCTAGGGGTATTTTAGGTATATTTAGGATCACCCATAGTTACTTAATTATTTTCATTTCTTGTTTACTTTTCATTGTACTAGTTTATTTTCAGCTTGAATTGTATATCTATTTTATTTTAGTCTATATTTGGTATTATTTGTTTTGGGTTTTGTTTATAATATGGAAAATGGTGTTGGAAATAGTATGCAGTGTATATGGGATTTTCTTTTAAATGAGAAAAACATGTTACTTATTTTAAAATGTGAAAACCTTACTTTTATATTTGTATTCCAAACTTGTGTTACTGGATTATTTTTGGAAAGGAGTGTAGGTTCAAAATATGAATGTAGATGCTCAATTACAAGAGGGGGTGAATTGTAAGTTTAAAAAATTTCATTTTTAACCTTAAGGAAAACTATGTTTAACAAATTTAAACAAGGTAAATTCACAAACCCTAAAATAGTTCTATAAGACAAACTTGCTAGGTTCCAAAAATATGGTTCCGAAAATGAAACTTAAGGAAAGTTTACTTAAGTAAATATTATACCTTAAAGCGTATAGAATATCATTTATCAGAGTACATAAAAGAATAAGAAATTATAAGAAGGTTATACTTTCTTCCATTATCAAAATACATTGGAAATAAACTTGAAACAAAACAAGTAACAAGTATGAAATCTTTTAACCCAAAGAGTAGGGTATCCAACAATCTTGGATAAAGGTCCCTTGATTTAAACTTTCAAGAAAGTCTGTCTTACCCACACCAGGGTAAGTCCTTGATAGAAATATAAGAATCTGTCTTTCTATCCCCACAAGCCCTCGAACTTTAATGTAGTCGGCACCTTTTTCCTCCTATCCCTGGAAGCCCACGATTGTACTCAACAACAATTAGAGTCACACGAAGCATGATGAACAAGATGTTCAGTACACACAAGGCATGAGAGTATATCTCTCTAGAAATCACTTCAATATCATGTAATCTCTAGATTGATAGAATGTTTTTGAGTTCATTCAAATGATCTCCTATTTGTAGGCACAACTCCAACAGTCGGCTCCCTCCTTTAACGATCATATTTTTCCTTGAATTTTGGAGGGACCTGTACATGTGTCACCCAACCAACAGTTAGTTAGAAACAGATTACATGTCATCATTTCATAATAATAACACGTGTTAGGAAAAAGAAGTTGTTTAACCAAATCTTTTTTTCAGAGTCTAAGGAAAAATAGAATTCGGAGTCTTAACAATTAAACATTCAGAGTTTATGGAGATTCGGATTCTATTTTATAAAGAATTCAAAATCTGAATTTTATAGATTCCAAAGTCTTAATTCCAATGAATTCGGAATCTGAATTCTGAGGAATTCATAGTCTGAATTCTAAGGAATTCGGAGTTTGAATTCTGAGGAATATGGATTCCGAATTATTAGGAATTCAGAGTCTGAATTCTGAGGAATTCAGAGTCTGAATTCTGAGGAATTCGGAGTCTGAATTCTGAGGAATTCTGAGTCAGAATTCTCTGAAATTCGGAGTCTAAATTATGATAATTCAGAATTTGAATTTTAGAGAATTTGGAATATGAATTTTAGAGAATTTGGAATCTAAATTTCATAGAATTGAGAGTCTGAATTTCAGAGAATTAGGAATCTGAATTTCAAAGAATTTGGGGTTTGAATTTTAGAGAATTCAGAATCTGAATTCCATAGAATTCAGAATCTAAATTTCAGAGAATTCAGAATATGAATTTTAGAGAATTTAGAGTCCAAATTTTAGAGAATTCAGAATCCAAATTTCATAGAATTCAGAGTCTAAATTTCATGGAATTCAGAATCTGAATTTTAGAGAATTAAGAGTCTGAATTTCAGAGAATTCGGAGTCTGAATTTCAGAGAATTCAGAGTCTGAATTTCAGAGAATTTGGAGTCTAATAACATAACACTCTATATCCAAGTAATTATAATATTTCAAGGTTTTACATAATAATCCAAATTTTAGACTTAGTAATAAAATGAGTTTTATTTAGAGAGATCATAAAATGAAATAATGAAAAAAAGGTAAGGATAAAATTTTCCTTAGAGAAGGGAAATTTTATTTATGAAAATAATTCATAGGGAAAAATATTTTTCCTCAAGATAAAGTGTTTTTGATTTTCAGATCACAGAGGAATGGAAAAGTTATAAGGAAACCTTATCGACTCAACAATCTCCCCCTTTTTGGAAAACACAAACATCCTTATGAAAAATAATATAAGGACTAGGAATTTTGCTTTATGAACTTAAAATAAAAACTTATCTCCCTTTACTTATGAATTATAGTGAATACGACTAACTCCCCCTTAGGTTTTTGAAATCCCTAAGGATCGTATTCTTAACTTCCTTAAAGAGATTTTTCTTTTTCTTGCATAAGGAAATCTTCTTTGAGAAAACTCCCCTTTAGATAAACTCCCCCTTACTTAGGGAATTCCCTTATTTACTTAGTATTATTTTTTATCATTCCTTTCTCCCCCTTTGTGATTTTGAAAAAGGAATAGAGAGAATGGAAAAAATATATATGGTACCTGAAAGATTAGAACTACATACAGCAAAACAAATGAAGCACAACAAGATTTTTTCATTAAGGTTGGAAAAAAATTAGTACAAGGAAAGTACAACAAAATATCGGATTTGAAAAAAAAATCCTTCTTTCTCCTTTGGCATAAAATTCTTTACGATGGTCTTCATCTTCTTAAGCTTTTTATGATCTTTTTCAAAGGTCTTGAGCAGCTATTCCCGATCCTCATTTTTATTCTCCATATCTTTGATCTTTTCATTCCGAGACTTTAAGATTTTTGCTTGAGACTTAAAAATATCTTCTTGTTTACTAAACTTTTCTTTGAACTCGATTCTAATATCTCTTTCCCTCTTTAAATTCATAGCAATTGGGTTTAGATTCTCATTTAGATCTTTGTCTTCCTACTTCCGAGCTATTTGTTCTAGATTCATCTTCTCAGAAAAACTTTTCGTAAGCTCCTTCATCCTCACATCTTCTCTATCAAAGGATTATTTCATAGAGTCTTGAAAGTCATCAAGAATTATCATCTCTTCAATTTTATTCTTTGACCACTTAGTGATTTCCTTACAAGCCCTTATGCGAGCATCATACTCGATATAGAAAGTTTTAAAATCAGCCTCAATCTTAATGAATTTTTTCGTAAGCATGCTAATAGAATTCGATTTCTGACCGAATGAATGCTGAAGCATTTGACACCTTAAGTCAATACTCAGAATCAAAGGAATGGTGTAAACTAATTTCTTCAACGATTGAACCACAAAGTCCTAACCCAAGGAGGATGATTCTCAATTAGATTCCCTTGTTGGTGAGGATTCTTTCTCTATCTCAACAACCTTTCTTTTTGAAGAACTAACAACAACTTTCTTAGATACCACAACTTTTTTAAGTGTATCAACTATCACCTTCTTTCCTTTATCATCTTTAGAAATGGTCTTTATATCTTTTGGGGATTCATGTTCACTATCTAATACTTGAATGATTTTTTCCTCATCAACCTTTTTCTTCTTATCAACTGCCTTAAGATCATCTGGTTGAATGAATTCATAATTGTTGCTCTCATCATCAAAAGGTTTATTAACCTATTCTTATTCTTCATCTTCTTTTCCTTATGAAAGAATTTTAGTCGATTTATCCTAAGAAGTCCGGATTGAAATTTTTTTTAAAGGACTTTCCTTCTCATGTTATTCTTCAACTTTCCTTATCATATCATCAGTATCATCACTTCCTTCCTCTCATTCTTCTTCCACTTATTCTTCTTGAACAATTTCTTCTTTGGGTTTTGGAATTACCATCTTCTTTCCCAGAGTCTCTACTAGAACTAGTTCTTTGAGAAATGATTCTGGTACCTGAATCTGCTTAAAATCTTTCTCAATATCCTTGAGAAGAGACTGAACAATCTCAGCTTCAGACATTTTTTTCTTTTGCTTCTTCTCTTTTTCTTGTTTTTCATACTTATCAGCAGCCTTAATCTTCAAATCTTTTTCCACAGTAGAATCCAGGACAAATCTAGGATCTCATTCCTTCTTGTTATTATTCTCTCCCCTCCACTTTGCAATAAATTCATTAGGATAGGATTTTTTCTTCTTTAAATTTGGGGGTGTTGATTGAGTTTTATGAACTATAGGAGTTTTTCCCTTATCTTTCAGTTCCTTCTACTTTCTCTTCTTCTGATCCTTCTTGGAAGTTTAAGCTACTTCCAGTTTCTTAGATAAGGATTCTATTTCACTTTCTAATAAGTCATAAAATTATTCAGATTTTCTATTAAATCCAACCTTCATCCTCATCAAGGTATCATCACTAAGCAACATGACTTTGAAAGATATGGGCTTTGAAATACAATGGATTTTGAACGATTCTAGGCATAAGACAATGATCTTGGATAGGATTGTCGGATACATAATGATTTGAGATTTGAGGGTGCCATTTTTGATATTTTTGATCATCAGGAAGATATACTCCACTAAATGTATCTTCCTCAATTTCACCAAGAAATCCAGAGCGAAGATAGCACTCTTCTTTAAGTTGTCCTTATCCCCTTTTCTCGGAATTAAGAAACCCTAAACCCATAATGCTAGCAACCTGAAGTTTGTAGAGAGATGATTTATCTTTGGTGTTTTGAATCCTTTGAGTTTGAGACGTTCTAATGACTTCTCCTTCTCAAAACTTTCTGATTCATCTAGTAGTTTGTGGGTGCAGAAAATGTCTTCTCCTTCATACGGTATTCTAATGATACTAGTTGCCTTATTGAAAGAAAGAGAATAATTTTTCCCATAACTTTTTAATGATAATTTCTCTCTACTACCTTCATTAAAAAAACATATTGACTCATAAAATTCTACAAGCAACTATGAATAAACTGGATCATGTCCTTTCGGTTTTGATATGCATAAGCTTTCTCATCCATTCAGTTTGATATTTTTTGTAATGAGATAATCATACTTGGCAAAGAAATTCAGATATACTAGCCTCTCTATATTAATATTTCATTCTGAAATTTCCTTGACTGAAGACATTTTCTTCTAAGGAGACACTTCCAAAGACATCCGGAGTTAAGAAAATTAGAAAAGTGGAATGAACCTTATGTAGAGAAGCAGAGCTTCAGCATGTAAAGGCTTGAAAAATAATGTGGGACGAAGAATAGGGGGACTTTATATAGGTGTTGAAGCGACAGTTCATATTCTTAGATTAATCCAATGGTTGAAACAAGCTTGATATGATCTGATGGTTGAGATGAAAGCTGAAGAAGAATTTTAGTAGGTTCTAATATTTTGAGGTTTTTTAAATAAAAAATCAGATTTAAGAAAAGTAAATATGAAAAATTTGCTTAAAAAAATGAAAATACCACAAGTAAAAAAAATTGATTACAAAAATTTAAGTAAAGAATCATACCTTCTAGATTTCTAGGAAAATTATCAATAATGATGAAAATTCTTCTTGAAGAACTTTAGATTCTGGAAAATTTTATTAAGGAAAATTTTTTATTCTAGATTTTTGAAAAAAAAATAATTATGAAAATTTTGATTATGAAAAATTTTGATTATGAAAAATTTTGATTGCGAAAAATTTTATTATGAAAAAATTTTATTACAAAAAATTTTGATTAACAAATCAAATGTACTCCCCCAATGAAAATAAGTTTCTTAATGTAAGGAGATAGGTTTCAAAAAAAATTTAATGTGGAATATTACCTTAAGATGATCATTCCTAACTTTTGTTTAATGTATTCAAATATATCAGAGGGTAAATATATTGTAAAAATATCAGCAATTTTATCTTGCATTCTGATAAACTGAAGAATGATATCTTCTTTAAGTGCGTGATTCATAAGAAAGTGATGCCTAATATCTATGTGTTTTTTATGGGAGTGATGTGTAGGGTTTTTACTTAGGAAAATGGCACTAGTGTTATCACACAATATCTGTGTTTTTGTAAAACTCATGACATAGTCTATGAGTGTGTGTTGCATCCACAATACTTGAGCACAACAACTTCCAAATGCTACATATTCAGCTTCAGTAGTGGAGAGTGCTACTAAGTGTTGTTTTTTTCATGACCAAGAAACTAATGAATCTCCTAAGAAATGATAGGTTCCAGATGTACTTTTCATATCCATTCTATATCTACCAAAATTAGCATCTGAAAATCTTTTTAAAACAAAATCATTTCCATAAGTATAAAAAATTACTAAATACATGGTTCCCTTTAAATAGTGAAAAATTCTTTTTACTGCTTTTAAATGAGATTCCTTTGGACTAGATTGATATCTAGAACATAGTAATACTAAAAACATTAAGTCTGGATGACTAGTTTTCAAGTATAATAAACTTCCTATCATACCTCTAAATGATGTTTGATCTACTGGTTTCCTAGCTTCATCTAGATCAATAGAAATTGAGGTACTAATTGGAGTGCTTATACTTTTAGTGTTGTCAAATCCATACTTTTTAAGAAGATATTTAATATACTTATGTTGGGATATATAAGTTCCTTATGGTTTTTGAGAAATTTGAAAACCTAGGAAAAATGTTAACTCACCCATCATACTCATTTCAAACTCATATTTCATTAAATTCACAAACGAATCGATTAAAGATTGCTGAGTTGAACCAAATATAATGTCATCAATATAAATTTGAACAATCAAAACATTTTTCTTATCTTTATTCATAAAAAGGGTTGGATCAGCAGTTCCCTTAACATAATTGTTTTGTAACAAAAATCATGTAAGTCTATCATACCAGGCTATAGGGGCTTGTTTAAGTCCATATAAAGCTTTGGTAAGTTTGAAAACATGTTCAGGATGTTTTGTGTCTTCAAAACTAGGAATTTTTTCAACATAAACTTTATCTTGGACATATCCATTAAGGAAACCACATTTTACATACATTTGAAAAAGTTTAAAATTAAAGAATACTACAAAGTAAAGTAGAATATAAATAGATTCAAGTCTAGCTACTGGAGAATAGGTTTCTTAATAGTATATTCCTTCTTGTTGATTATAGATTTTAGCAACTAATCTAGATTTATTTCTTACTATGATTCCATTTTCATCACATTTATTTCTGACGACCCATTTTACTCCGATTAAAGAAGTTTTCTTAGGTTTTTCAACCAAGGTCCAGACTTTATTCTTTTCGAATTCATTTAGCTCATCTTGTATGGCTTTAATCCAATCATCATCACCTAAAGCTTCATCAGTGCTTTTTTGTTCTAATTGGGAAAGGAATGCTAGATGTTATACTTAATTTCTTAGGGAACCTCTAGTCCTTACAGGTTGATTTACATCACCAATGATATTATCACTGGGATGATTCTTAAGAAACAACTGATTTGGGTTTTGTAAAACCTGTTCATCAACATATGGTAGAAAATATTCTGAGGTAAATGCTTCAGAAATATTTTCTTGAACATTTTTCTTATCAGAAGAATCTTCTACCATGTGTTGAAAATCAGTTTTTGAAAACACATATGAAGATGTGGGTTGGGGTTGTTTAAAAACAAAAGGACTGGTTTCATCAAATTTAACATGTACTATTTATTCAACATTACAAGTGTTTTTATTAAAAACTCTATAAGCCTTAGAATTTGCAGAGTAACCTAGGAAAATTCCTTCATCAGATTTGGGTGCAAACTTATGTAAGTTATATTTAGTATTCAAGATGAATACTTTGCAACCAAATACTTTGAAATAAGAAATTCTAGGTTTTCTACCATTCCACAATTCATAAGGTGTTTTATTTATAAAAGGTCTGATTAAAACTCGATTTCTAGTATAACAAGAAGTACTAACAACTTCAGCCCAAAAGTGTTTATCAATAGAATATTCACTCAACATGGTTCTAGTTATCTCTTGAATAATTCTATTTATTATTTCAACAACACCATTCTATTGAGGAGTTCTTGGTGCTGAGAAGTTATGAGTAATGCATTTATTACTATAAAAAGTTTCAAAATCTGAATTTTGAAATTCTCTTCCATGATCACTATGAATAGTTATCAAAGGAAGGTTTTTATCATTTTTAACTTGGGATCTAAAAGTTTTTAAATAAGAAAAATATTCAGATTTCTTTGCTAGAAAATAAACTCACATAAATCTAGTGTTATCATCAACTAAGGAAAATACATAATATTTGCCTCCAATACTTCCAGTTTGTGTTGGTCCAAAAAGATCCATATGCACTAAATTTAATGCATCAGAATTTGAGACTTCACCAATTGATTTAAAACTTGATTTATATTTCTTTCCAAATTGAAAAGAATCACAAACTTTTGAAGAATCAAATCTAAGCTCCGATAGATCCTTAACGAGTCTTTTCTTTGAGAGTTTGTATAGGTTCCTAAGGTTACAGTGTCCTAACCTTCTATGCCATAACCAAGATTGATCTTCTATTTCACTAAGGCAAGGTAGATCTTGGCTCTTAAGTTATTCTAAGTTTAGTGTGTATACATTATTTTGCCTATGGGTAGAAAGAATAAACTCTTCCTTATAATTGTGTACTAAGCATTTATCATTCCTAAAATTCACAAGGTAACCTTCATCACATAATTGACTTATGATAATGAGGTTGTTCTTAATACCCTTGACAAATAAAACATTTGAAATCAAAGTTTTTCCAAGAAGAACAATGTTACCTATACCAACAATTTCTCCCTGAGCATTATCTCTGAAAGTTACTTTTCCTCCTTTCGTCTTGATAATATTTTCAAAGAAGTTTTTGTTACCAGTCATATGTTAGGAACATCCACTATCCATATATCATGTATTGTTGTTGGTACAATATTTATTTTCCTGAAAATAAAAGAGTTATACTTTCTGAATCCAAACTTTTTTGGATCCAGAAATTTCAGAAAGTAAAATTTTAGGAATCCACATTTTCTTAGAAAAATAATCTTTATGAAAACATAAATATTGGGGTTTTTTAAAATAACAATTTTTCTCCCAATGTCCACCACATTGGAATTTAGTGCAAAATAGAGCACTTTGGGGAACAAAATAGTTATTACTAAAAATTGGTTTAGAATAGGTATAACCAAATCTAGAATGATTCCTTAAAGGAAGAATTCGGGAATACATATTGTCAAAGTTTTCCTTGCTAGAGGTAAATTTTGACAAAAATTTCCTTAAGGAAAATATTTCTGACTTAGGTTTAATAACCAAATTTTTATCCTCAAAAACATTAGTTTTAGAACTAGAGTTAGCCTCTAAAATATTTTTCTTAGAAATAACATCTTCAAGATCCTTGGAAATTTTATCCTTCTCAGAATTTTCTTCCTTAAGGTTTTTAGAAACACTTTCAGGATCAAATTTTTTTATCAATATCTTTAGAAAGATCTGATACTTATTTAGTTAAAACATAAATTCTATAATTTTATTTCTCTAACTTATTTTTTATCTTACAATTTTCATTTTCAAGGAGTTTAGAAAATCTATAAACTTATTCAAATGAAGGTAAGGTATTATCTTTTGATGATGAAGATTAATCATCTGAAGATTCATAATATTCTTCATTAGAAAAATTTTCATTTAAAGACATGTTAGTTAAGGATTCAGCATTGTGTGACTTATCCATAAGACAATGATTTTCAATAGGTACTCTGGCTATAAGACCAATATTCTTATGACCAGAAGATTCATAATCTGAGGATTCATCAGATGAGTCACCACCACTAACACTCTAGGTGTCATTTTATTTCAAAACTTTCTTAGCCTTAGCCTTGTAATACTTCTTCTTGTTTATCTTAGAATGATTTTCCTTTCTATATTTTCTTTTGAGCATGGGACAATCTATCATGATGTGTCCAACTCTTTTATATTCATAACAAGTGACTTTTAAATCTTTATTATCCTTTCTATCTTTCTTCTTATATCTGTACTGAAAATATTTCTTCCCTGCTATCTTGTTTATCCTTTGAGCAAGATTTTCTAGCTCATTTTTAGAATTTTCACTTTCACTATATTCATATAGAACAATGATTTTATTAGATTTGGATCTTGTAACCCTTTCTAGAGTCTTGAATTTAGTAGTAGTAAAGGCTACACTTCCATTATCATTCTTCCTTTTATTCATATCATCATCTCTTTTAATTCTGGTTTCGTGTTGAAGAAGAGTTCCAAAAATCTCATCAAGAATAATTTGAGATACTTTCATATTCTCATAAATAGATGTCCTTTTTTATTCCCACTCATTTGGCATGATGCCAATTATCTTGTCTACAAGAGCTTCATCGTCAAGACCTTTCTCTCCCATAGATTGTAGATTATTGACAATGGTCGTAATTCTTTGTTGCACTCTGCAAAAAATTTATCCATAAGGAAATAAAAAATCCATGATATTCTTCTCTAAGCATAGCTCTTCTAGTCTCTATCACTTTAGAAGTTCCAAAATGAGTAACCTCGAGTTTCTTCCAGATGCAGTTAGCAGCTTCACAAGAAGAAATTTGACTATATATATTCCTGGTCATAGAACACAACAAAGTATTATATACCTTGTAATTTAGTTGATATTATGACTTTTCTTGGTTGGTGAAGGTTTTGACTTCCTTGTCAAGAATTTTGTAATCTCTAGTAAGCATGAAAAAATTGTCTACTACAATATTAATAACAAAAGTCTTCATTCAATCTCTCCGGTACTCATAATCATTACCATAAAAAATAGGTGGTCTAGTAAGATTTAGATTTTCAATAGAACCAATATTCATTCCTGTCATTCTATAAGAAAATATCTTTTCCAAAAAACTTGTTAATAGAAAAATTTTGTAAACAGGGATAAAAAATCTCTAAGAAAAACTTAAGCAAGAAAAGTTACGCAAGAAAATTTAGAATAAGGAAAACTTGAGCAAGAAAACTTACATGTAAATATAAGTATTTAAGAGACCTCCTATGATACCAATTGTAGGATCTAAATACAAATGTAGATGATCAATTACAAGAGGGGGTGAATTGTAAGTTTAAAAACTTTTGTTTTTACCTTAAGGAAAACTATGTTTAACAAAGTTAAACAAGGTAAATTCACAAACCCTAAAATAGTTCTATAAGACAAAATTTCTAAGTTCTGAAAATATGGTTCTGGAAATGAAACTTAAGGAAAGTTTACTTAGGTAAAGATTCTACCTTAAAGCATATAGAATATTATTTATTAGAGTACATAAAAGAATAAGAAAGTATAAAAAGGTTATAATTTCTTACTTTATCAAAATACAATGGAAATAAACTTAAAATAAAACAAGTAACAAGTATGAAATCTTTTAACCCAAAGAGTAGGGTATCTAACAACCTTGGATAAAGGTCCCTTGATTTATACTTTCAAGAAAGTCTGTCTTACCCACACTAGGGTAATTCCTCGATAGAAATGTCGAAATCTGTCTTGCTATCCCTATAAGCCCTTGAACTTTAAGGTAGTCGGCACCTCTTTCTTTCTATCCCCAGAAGCCCTCAATTGTACTCAGTAACAATTAGAGTCACACAAAACAAGTTGAACAATATGTTCAGTATACACAAGGCATGAGAGTCTCTATCTCCAGAAATCACTTCAACAATATGTAATCTCTAGATTGATAGAATTTTTTTGAGTTTGTTCAAATGAGATCTTATTTATAGGCATAACTCCAACAATCGACTCCCTCTTCCAACAGTTATATTTTTACTTGAATTTTGGAGGGACATGTACACCTGTCACTCAACCAACGGTTATTTAGAGACAGATTACATGAAATCATTTCATAATAATAACATGTGTTAGGAAAAATAAGTTGTTTAATGAAATCTATTTTTCAAAGTCTAAGGAAAAATAGAATTCAAAGTATTACCAAATAAACATTCAGAGTTTATAGACATTTAGATTTTGTATTACAAAGAATCCAGAATCTAAATTTTATAGATTCTAGAGTCTGAATTTTAATGAATTCAAAATGTCAATTCTGAGGAATTTGGAGTCTAAATTTTAAGGAATTCAAAGTCTGAATTCTAAGGAATTCGGGGTCTAAATTCTGAGGAATTCAGAGTCTAGATTCTGAGGAATTCAGAGCCTGAATTCTAAGGAATTTGGAGTCCTAATTCTAAGGAATTAGGTGTCTGAATTCTGAGGAATTCAAAGAATTTGAAATTTTAATTTCAGAGAATTCAAAATCTGAATTTCAGAGAATTTGGTGACTGAATTTCAGAGAATTTGGAATCTAAATTTCAAAGAATTAAAATTCTAAATTTCAGAGAATTTGAAGTCTGAATTTCAGAGAATTCAAAATCTAAATTTCAAAGAATTAGGAATCTGAATTTCAGAGAATTTAGAATCTGAATTTCAGAGAATTTAGAATCTGAATTTCAGATAATTCAGAGTCTAAATTTCAGAGAATTCAGAATCTGAATTTCATAGAATTCGAAGTTTGAATTTCAGAGAATTTGGAATCTGAATTTCAGAGAATTCGGAGTCTGAATTTCAGTGAATTCGGAGTCTGAATTTAAGTGAATTTGGAATCTGAATTTCAAAGAATTCGAAGTCTAAATTTCAAAGAATTTGGATTCTAAATTTCAGATAAATCAGAGTCTGAGAATAGAACACTCTATATCCAAGGTATTATAATATTCTGAAGTTTTACATAAGAATCTGAATTTTAGACTTAGTAATAAAATGAGTTTGATTTAGAGAGATCATAAAATGAAATAATGAAAACAAAGGTAAGAATAAAAATTTCCTTAGAGAAGGGAAATTTTCCTTATGAAAATAATCCTTAGGGAAAAATAGTTTTCCTTAAGATAAAGTGTTTGTGTTTTTCAAAACATAGAGGAATGAAAAATTCATAAGAAAACCTTATTAACTCAACAAGGAGATGTTGGATTCTATGGTTTATCTTGGCAACCCTATTAATCATTTTTATGATTTTGATTATTCTATCATTTCAATTACAGGTCCCCTTTGCTCAAGTTCTCTTGGATGAGTTTCTCATTATTGGATCAAGGTCGACCTTTGGTTGGGTGGTGACTTGGAAGGTCACATGGAGGCATATGCGGTTTATTTTCTTTCTGTTATTAGTTTTATTTTTATTATAAGTTTTTGTTTATCTATTTATCTTCTTATCATGGGACAAATCATTCCCAATAGTTAAATTTTGATGCCTGACACTGGTTACCATCTCGGGGGGGATTGGGAATGTCCCTCAGGACATGTTACGGACCGGCTCGGGTGACTAGTTCAGGGTCAACCTGGGATTGGTTCATGACAAAATGGTATCAGATGAGGTCTTTATTATTTGGGGTGTCCGATAGATGGAGATTAGGACTTTCGGGACTCAGGAGGTAGGTATTGGAAGGGCATCATGAACCCTCGCTCGTTCTGAACCTCGAGTCGCTAGGGGTAGTCTGGGAATTGAGTCCTTATATCATTTTGGTTTGTTTTAGATTGAGGGATGACAACAGAGTAAAGACGATGTTACATCACGATTTCACATGGAATAGTGACCCATGTGGAGCCCAATTACACAGTTTAAGTTCCTCCTAGTTGTTGATGCTTACTTGGGGCATGAACCACTACCATGTTGCTAGGTTAAGCATGACTACTAGTCCCTCACTTAGGTGTTTTTATGTAAGTTGAGTGTCATCTTGGTTCTGGTTGGTGTAAGTGTGCTTTTTAAAATGAAAAAATAGGTTTTTTTAAAAGAGAATAATTTCTTTTAAATGGATCTAAATTCATGAAACAGGTTTTAAAACTAAAATCTATTGGTCTAAAAGTCTGGTGTTTTCTTATAAATTGGTAGATAAATGGTTTGGGTGAAACCTAGGGTAATCTTTTTGAACGTTTTCACATGTGAAGGAATGCATGGGAAGTGTGTGTTAGTGTGTATGGATGAAATCAGGTGAAGACATGTGCATCGGTTCATGGGATTACTAGGGTGTGTACTTGGAATTAAAGGTATTACCTTGTTTTTCTAAAATGATTTTGGGGGAAATGATTTTGGAAATTGAATTTGGTTTGAAAAGTGGGTTTGGTATTTAGAAAGTGGCCTTGAGAGAAGGTATTTTTGAAATCTAAAATGAAAAGGGATTTTTAAAAAGATAATTTTGGGTTGTGTTTGTATTTGTTTGATTTTTTATCTAGTCATTTTGGCTTAGGATGTTACTTTTAATTATACTTTGATTTGATATCGGTTTTAGCTTTGTGTTTTATATGTTGTTCAGAAAATGCCGCCCAGAAAGGTCCCCAAGTTTTCTGATAAGTCATGCCCATTTTTTGGTCCTTCTCAGACATTGTCTATCCTTCATGGTGATCAGGGTCTGTTAGAGGCAGCAGGGTGACTTGAAGAGGTCGAGCACGTTTTTAGGGTATTGGGAACTCTTGAAGATGTCAGAGTATGTGATGTGTTGGGTCTATTCAAAGGTCCATCTCTAGATGAATGGGATTTGTTCGCCCCACCATCACTGCAAGTTGGGATGAAATGGGATGGATTTAAATCTATATTTGTCCAATGGTTTATACCTGAATAGGTGAAGATGAAGAAAAGGGAAGAGCTCATGTGTATTTAACAAGGCCAATGTAGGATGAATATATATATTGACCATTTAAGGAACTTTTATCCTTTTCCCTGGAGGTAGCATCGTAGGATTTGATGAATACTTCTCTCTTCATTGGGGGTCTTCGTCTAGAGATCAAGGAGCGATTCCTCCCTTCTAGGGACCATCGTTTTAAGAAACTGGTGGATGAGGCATTCTTAGCTGAGTTGGTCTCCGGAGCCCAGATGGTTGGAAATCTCGCGTATCTAGTTGCTCATGAAGTTTCCCCATCTAGCAAGCAAAATGTACTAGAGGGACCTATTTCTAAAGAGTCATCTATAGTGGTTATGGATTCCAGTTCTTCGGAACATTCAATGGTATGCCATTAGTGTGGACGTTTCGGGGACACATAGTCATCATGTCGCACCCCTCTGAAGATGTGCCATCGTTGCGAGTGTCTAGGTCATCTAGATAAGTTTTGTAGGAAGCGTCACCTGAAAAAGAAGTTGTGACTGAAGGATTCCAGTTCCTGACTATGAGGTAGGAGATGCTTCATCCATCAGAGCCCCAACCACAGGTCTTGGGGTGAATATCGCACGCAGTTAGGAGTTTCCAGGGGTGTGAATCCTTGGTCCAAGTTTTGTGTTTTTTGTTGGAAGTGGAACGTTTAAAGTCTTTTAGTTCTTGTTTTTTTTATTAAAGTTTTGATGTTTTTTTAGGTTCATTGTTTCTTTGTGAAGTTATAATGGACATTTTATGTTGTAATTCAACAGTCCCATTTGTCAAATTATAGTTTTCTGAATCGTATGTTTTTCTTAAAAGTTTGTTTGGCCCTTGTCTGGGTTGATATTGGTTTAGCTATGTTCATTTTGAGATGTAAGAGCCTATGGAAGAATCGATGTTTTTGGTTATGCTTGATTTCACTACTTGGGTTAAGTTCTACTTGGGGGTTTTTCTCTAGTATTGGGGGTTTTTAGTCTGGGTCGAGAGTTCCAAGTTTTAGCGGGGGTGTTGTTCGCTCGTGCTATAGAAGTTAGTTTGGATTGGTTGGGAGTTCCCGCGTCACCCCCCCCCCCAATTCCCGGGGTGATATATTTGGGTGTTAAATTTCTATAGTATTTGAGTTCTTGTGGTAGGGATAACCCTCTCGTGTTCTACCATTCTCTTGTATTGTGGTTTCTTTCGGTTTCAATCGGACATGGATTCTTGTTTTGTCTATTGTTTGGTTGTGTGACTTTCTGGGGGCATAAAGTGTCTATGGTGGGGAGAATTTTCACACCTGACTTTTAAATTAATTTTTGTTTTATTATTTCTTGGGTCTGGGTTCTCGCACCAAGGTTTGGGTTGGATCGTGGTTTAAATTTTTTTTTGTCGTTTAATAATTTTACTAGGTTTCAGATTCGTGCGCATTCATCATGCGGTTGGCGGTAGCCACATAGTCGGCCTAGGTGTCGTACAATTGCTCATTATTCTTATTATTATTATTGTTATTTTTATTATATTATTATTTTTATTATTATTATTATTATTATTATTATTATTATTATTATTTGTATTATTATTATTATTCTTTACATTATTATTATTATTCTTTATATTATTATTATTGTTGTTGTTTTTGTTATTTTTATTATAATCATTTTTTGTTTTATTGTTATTATTATTATTATTATCTTTGGTTTTGTTATTATTATTATTATTATTATTATTATTATTATTATAAGATAAAATGAAAAAAAAGAGAAACCCTAAGCCTAATCACGTCGCCCCCCCCCCCCCTCCCCTTACCTACTGCGTGAGCCGCCAGCCCCCTTCCGCACTTGCCCTCTTCCAGCCAGGTCCCTACGCTACCCCGTCCAGCCTCACCGTCCGCGGTGCACCCCCCTCCCCTCCTATAGCTGACCTCGTCGCTCTCTGCTCCAACAGTCGACCTGACCTTCACCTCCTTCGCTCCGTGCACCCGACTAGGCCACCTCCTTTGGCCACCCGTGCGCCGACCTCCCCTGCTCTGGCCTCCTACCACTCCGACCTCCCCCACTCCGGCCTCTCACATACCCGACCTTGCCCTCGCCTCACTCTCGCCCAGCCACTCTAGCCAACCTCTGGCTGCTCCCCTCACGGCTTCAGCCTTCTCCATGGCCACCTGACCCAGCCAGCGCCACCCAGTCGGCCAGCAACGCACCCGACCTCCTAGCCTTCGGCCTTCCATGCTCCGGCAAGGCTGCCTCCACCTTACACTGGCTTCACCACACCAGCAGACCCCCTCACTCCCTTTTTCTCTGGACAACAATGCAACTGACCCCCCAACAGCCTCCCTCTTTCACTCTGGATGGCCGTAGTTTTCCTCCAGCAAATCTACCTTGCCCGACAACTCCCCCAGTATTCTCTCCCTTGGTTTTAAGGGTTTTGCTTCAATATGACCACACCCTAATGGCATGAATTGTAATATGCACGTTGTTCTCTTTATTTTAGGTGTGTGATTGGTCTGCGAGGTGTTGTTCCTCCTTCCATTGAGGTTCTTTCACGTTCGCTCTTGATTTGTGGTAGGGGAATCTGCGTTTTCCTTTCTGATTAAGTCCACTTAATACATGATTGTTTTTAATTAAATTTTTGACTTTTTTCGTACCTTTTCAATACACTTAGTTAACTTTCTATAGTGTTTTCAAGTTAGCTGGTTTTGTTAAAAAATAGTTTTGAAGTACTTTCTCTGGTCATGTTTACGTGTGATTATGAAAAATGTGTTCACTGGATGTCAAATGTTTTTTGATAATGTTTTAAGCATGAAACTCACCTTCGATATACTCTTCAATAGGTTGTGATAATGTTTTCGGTTTGAATGAATTGTTTATAAATTATTCAATCTGTTAATTAAATTGTTTATAAATTGTTTCGTCTGTTTATAAATATTTTTAATAAATTTTTTGGTTCATTATAAAATTGTTTATAAATTACTTGGTATGTTTATTAAATTGTTTATAATTCGTTTCATCTAATTATAATTTTTTTAATAAACTATTTAACTTGTTCTTAAAATCATTTATAAATTGTTTGGATTGTTCGTATAATAGCTAAGAAATTATTTGGTTTGTTTCATAAAGTTTTCATCACTTTATAGTTTTTGAAATATGTGATGAATATGATTTGGTGTGAGTTTGGAAAGGGATTGATGTTTCAAATAAGAAGTTTGGTGTTCTTTCAAATAAGGGGAGTGGTTTGTTTTGGTTTTAAATGCAAGTGATGAATTTGTGGATATGGTTTTAGAATAGTTTCTTGATTTTTATGTGCTTTATTGGATGTTGATACATCCATGGATGCACTAGGTTCACACATGGATGTTCCCTCAAATGATGATGACACCTTTGAAATAGTGTTTTTTTTACCTTGGTTTCATAAAATGGTTTCTTGGATCCTAAAGGATGGAGGTTCTTTTGTGTGTTTTCAATGGAATGGTTTCAATTTTATTCCTTAAGGTTTTGGATCATTTGGACTTGGAACATGTTTTGATGAGATTTTAAAAAGGGTTAAAGGCCTGTTGTTTTGTTGTGATGTGTTCGGGTGCGTGTGTTTGGAACTTGGGCCCGTTTGACATTGAAAATGAAAACGTAGTTTTTGCGTGATATTTTGGGTAATGTTTTTGGCTATGTAAATATAAAGGTCTGATTGGAAACACTTGTGTTTTCAAAGAATTGATTTAATTGTTTAAGTAATGTGATGACCCATTTGATACCTCCAACTCAAATGATGATGTTTGTATGAACTTTTAGAAAAGACTGTGTTTAAAAACTGTGTACCCACTTGACAACCTTATTGTGTTGTGAAATGTTCTAAATGTTCAGATATTGTAAAGGCCCAGTTGGCACTTTGTTTAATGTGAAATGATTGAACATGTATATGGGGCACTCCTATCTAGGGTACCCCTTTATGGGTGAATGCATAAGAAGCGTCTGTGTTTGGGGTAAGCAAGTGCGGTGAGATGAGTCGCACGTGCGAGGGTCTTTTACTTACACAGTATTATTATAACCACCATGAGTTCCTAGGCATCTTTTAGATGATCGATTGATGGTTGCTGACCAATCCCGATTAGATGGGTTGGTATCCCTTGGATTTGTTGTTAGGCCAGGTGGGCTTTGCCACTGGATTTGTTCAGTTTTAGGGCGGCCGATTGGTTGTAGACTTAAGAGCTTCACCATACGCCAACATGTGGTTCAGAACCGAGTACATCCAAGGGTCTTATATGGATATTTAGGATCACCCATGGTTACTTAATTATTTTCATTTCTTATTTAATTTCTATTGTACTAGTTTATTTCCAGCGTGCACTGTATACCTGTTTTATTTTAGCCCAGCTTTGGTATCATTTGTTTTGGGTTTTGTTTATAAGATGAAAAATGGTGTTGGAAATAGTAGGTAGTGTATGTGATATTTTCTTTTAAATGATAAAAACATGTTCCTTATTTTAAAATGTGAAAACCTTACTTTTATATTTGTATTTCAAACTTGTGTTAATGGATTGTTTCAGGAAAGGTGACATTGGATTTTGTGGTTTATCTTGGAAACCCTACTAAGCAGTTTAATGCTCATGCCTATTCAATCATTTCAGTTGTTGGTCTCCTTTTCTCAAGTTCTCTTGGATGAGTTGCTCATTATTGGAGCAAGGTCGGCCTTTGGTAGGGTGGTGACCTGGAAGGTCACGTGGAGGCATGTGCGGTTCATTTTCTTCTCACTGCTAGTTTTATTTTTATCATCAGTTTTTGTTTATCTTTTTATCTTTTTTTCATGTTCCAAATCATTCCCAATGGTTAAATTTTGATGCCCAACACTGGTTTCCATCCCAGGGGGATTTAGAACACCCCTCGAGACATGTCGTGGATCATCTCGGGTGACCGGTTCAGGGTCAACCTGAGATTGGTTTGTGACAAAATGGTATCAAAGGAGGCCCTTGTTATTTGGGGTGTCTGGTAGATGGAGATTAGGACTGTCAGGACTCGATATGTAGGTACAGGAAGGGCGTCATGAACCCTCGCTCATTCTGAACCATGAGTTACTAGGGGTAGTCCAGGAATTGAGTCTTTGTCTTGTTCTGATTGGTTTTAGATTGAGGGATGAAAATAGAGGCAATCCGATGTTACATCAGGTTTTCATATGGATTAGTGACCCATGTGGAGCCTGAGTACACAATTTAAGTTCCTCCTAGTTGTTGACACTTACTTGGGACATGTCCCACTATCATGTCACCAGGTTAAGTATGACTACTAGTCCCTCACTCAGGTGGTTTGATGCACGTTGAGTGTTGTCTTAGTTCTGGTTAGTGTAAGTACACTTTTGAAAATGAAAAAAAAGGTTTTTTTGAAAAGAGAATGATTTCTTTTAAATGGATCTAAATTCTTGAAAAAAGTTTTAAAACCGAAAGCTCTTGGTCTAAAAGTATGGTGTTTTCTTGGAAATTGGTATAGAAATGGTTTGGGTGAAACCTTAGGTACCCTTTATGAACATTTTCACATGTGAGGGAATGCATGGGAAGTGTGTGTTGGTGCGTATGGATGAAAGTGGATGAAGACATGTGCAATGTTTCATGGGGTTACTAGGGTGTGTACTTGGAATTAAAGACATGTCCTTGTTTTTCTAAAGTTATTTTAAAAAGGGGAAATGATTTTGGAAATTGAATTTGGTTTGAAAAGTGGGTTTGGTATTTGTAAAGTGGCCTTGAGAGAAGGCAGTTTTGAAATCTAAAATGAAAAGGGGTTTTTAAAAAGAGAATTTTGGGTTGTGTTTGTATTTGTTTGGTTTTTGAGCTGGTCATTTTGGCTCAGGATGTTACTTTTAATTATACTTTGATTTAATATTGGTTTTGGCTTTGTGTTTTATATGTTGTTCAAAAAATGCCACCCAGAAAGGTCCTCAGGGTTTCTGATAATTCATGCCCAGTTTTTGGTCCTTATCAGACATTGCCTATCCTTCATAGTGATCGGGGTCCGTTAGAGGCAGTAGAGTGGCTTGAAGAGGTCAAGCACATTTTCAGGGTATTGAGAACTCCCAAAGTTGTTAGAGTGCATGTCGTATTGGGTTTGTTCAAAGGTCCAACTCTAGAAGAATGGGATTTGTTCGCCCCGCCATCACTACAAGTTGGGATGATGTGGGATGTCTTTAAATCTATCTGTGTTCAATGGTTTATACTTGAAGAGGCAAAGATGAAGAAAAGGGAAGATCTCATGTGTATTCAACAAGGCCAATGGGAGATGAAGATATATGTTGACCATTTCAAGGAACTTGTGTCCTTCTCCCTAGAGGTAGCATCGTAGGATTTGATGAAGACTTCTCTCTTCATTGGGGGTCTTCGTCCAGAGATCAAGAAGCGAGTCCTCCCTTCTAGGGACCATCATTTTGAGAAACCGATGGATGAGGCATTCTTAGCTGATTTGGTCTCTAGAGCGTAGATGGTTGGAAATCCCATGTATCTAGTTGCTCATGAAGGTTCCCCATCTGGAATGAGGGTGTGCTAGAGGGACCTGTTTCTAAAGATTCATCTACTATAGTGGCTCTGTCTTATGGTTCGTTGGACCATTCAATGGTGTTCCATCAGTGTGGATGTTTATGGCACACAAATCCATCATGTCACACCCCTCCAAAGATGTGACATCGTTGCGGGTTTCTGGGTCATCTAGAGAAGTTTTGCAGGAAGCGTCACTTGAAGAAGATGTTGTGACCGGAGTATTCTAGTGTCTGACTATGAGGCAAGAGATGCTTCGGCCATTAAAACCCCAACTATAGGTCTTGGGGTGAAGCTCACGTGCAGTCAGGAGTTGTCGGGGGTGTGAAGCCTTGGTCTGGGTTTTGTGTTTTATGTTGGTAGTGGAACATTTAAAGTCTTATCATTCTTGTTTTTCTGCTGTTGAAGTTTTAACATTGTTATAGGTTCATTGTTTCATCCTGAAGTTATAATGGACATGTTTTGTTGTAATCCAACAATTATGTTTGTCTAATTATGGTTTTCTGAATCATGTGTTTTTCTTAAAAGTGTGTTTGGCCCTTGTCTGGTTTGATCTTGGTTTAGCTGTTTTTGTTTGGAGGTGTAAGAGTCTATTGAATAATCGATGTTTATGGTTATGCTCGGGTTCACTGCTTGGGTTAAGTTCTACTCGGGGTTTTTCTCTAGTGTTGGGTGATTTTTGGTATGGGTCGAGAGTTCCAAGTTTTAGCGGAGGTGTTGTTTGCTTGTGCTATAGAAGTTAGTTTGGATCGGTTGGGAGTTCCCATGTCTCCCCCCCCCCCTTCCCGGGGTGATATGCTTGGGTGTTAAATTTCTGCAGCAGTTGAGTTCTTGTGGTGGGGAGAACCCTCTTGTGTTCTCCTATTCTCTTGTATTATGGTTTCTTTCAGTTTCAATCGGGCATGGATTCTTGTTTTGTCTATTGTTCAGCTGGGTGAATTTCTGGGGGAATAAAGTATCTGTGGTGAGGAGAATTGTCACACCCAACTTTTAAATTAATTTTTATTTTATTATTTCTTGGCTCCGGGTTCTTGTGCTAAGGTTCGGGTTGGGTCTCGATTTAATTTTTTTTGTTTAACAATTTTACTGGGTTTCAGACCTGTGCATGGTTATCTCACAGTTGGCGGTAGCCACACAGTCGGCCCAGGTGTTGTGCAATTGCTCATCATTCTTATTATTATTATTATTGTTATTATTTTATTATTATTATTCTTTATGTTATTATTATTATTATTTGTATTATCATTATTATAATTATTCTTTATATTATTATTATTATTATTATCATTTTTGGTTTTATTATTATTATTATTATTATTATCATCATCTTTGGTTTTATTATTATTATTATTATAAGTTAAAATGAAAAAAGGAGAAACCATAAGCCTAATCTCGCCCCCCCCCCCCCCTTCCCCTTCCCCTTACCTGTTGCGTGAGCCGCCATCCCCCTTTCGTGCTCACCCTCCACCAGCCAGGCCCTTGCGCCGTCCTATCCAGCCTCACCATCCGTGACACCCCCCCCCCCTCCTGCAGCTGACCCCATCGCTCTCTGCTCCTACAACTAACCCGACCTCCAACTCCTTCGCATCGTGCACCCAACTAGGCCACCTCCTCCGGCCACCTGCGCACCAGCCTCCTGTGCTCCAGCCTCCCCCGCTCTGGCCTCCTATCGCTCGGGCCTCCCCCGCTTCAGCCTCCCATGTGCTCGGCCTCACCCTCTCCTCACTCTCGCCCAACCGCTCCAGCCAACCTCTGGTCACTCCCGTCTCGGCTCCGGCCTTCTCCCCGGCTGCCTGACCTAGCCAGCACCAACCAGCCAGCCAGCAACGCACTCGGCCTCCCAGCTTCTGGCCTTCCGCGCTCCGACAAGGTCGCCTCCTCCTTGTGTCGGCCTCGCCGCACCAGCAGACCCCCCTCGCTCCCTTTTTCTCCAGCCAGCAACGCAACCAACCCCCCAGCAACCTCCTTCTTCTACTCCAGTTGGTCGTGGTTTTCCTCCGACGAATTGGTCTTGCCCTACAACTCCCCCGGTATTTTCTCTATTTGTTTTAAGGGTTTTCCTTCAGTCTAACCACACCCTAATGGAACAAATTGTAATTTTCACGTTGTTCTCTTTGTTTTAGGTGTGTGATTAGTCTGCGGGGCGTTGTTCCTACTTCCATTGAGGTTCTGTCATGTTCGCTCTTGATTTGAGGTAGGCGAATCTGCATTTTTCTTTCCGATTAAGTCCACTTAATACATGGGTGTTTTTAATTAGATTTTTGACTTAGTTCGCACCTTCACAATACACTTAGTTAACTTTTTCTAGTGTTTTCAAGCTATCTGGTTTTGTTAAAAATAGTTTTGAAGTACTTTATTTGGTCATGTTTACATGTGCTTATGAAAAATGTGTTCACTGGATGTCAAATTTTGTTTTGATAATGTTTTAATCATGACACTCACCTTCGATATACTCTTCAATAGGTTGTGATAGTGTTTCCGATTTGAATTAATTGTTTATAAATTATTCATTCTGTTAATTAAATTGTTTATAATTTTTTCGTCTTTTTATAAATATTTTTAATAAATTTTTTGTTTTGTTATAAAATTGTTTATAAATTACTTGGTATGTTTATTAAATTGTTTATAAATTGTTTCATCTGTTTATAAAATTTTTAATAAACCGTTTGACTTGTTCTTAAAATTGTTTATAAATTGTTTGGCTTGTTCGTATAATAAATAAGAAATTGTTTGGTTTGTTTTATAAAGTTTCCATCACTTTATAGTTTTTAAAGACATGATGAATATGATTTGGTGTGATTTTGGAAAGGGATTGATGTTTCCAATAAGAATTTTGGTGTTCTTTCAAACACGGGGAGTGGTTGGTTTTGGTTTTAAAGGCAAGTGATGAATTTGTGGATATGGTTTTCGAATAGTTTCTTGGTTTTTAGGTGCTCCATTGGATGTTGACACATCCATGGATGCACTAGGTGCACACATGGATGTTCCCTAAAATGATTATGACACCTTTGAAATGGTGTTTTTTAACCTTGGTTTCATAAAATGGTTTCTTGGATCCTAAAGGATGGAGGTTCTTTTGTGTGTTTTCAAAGGAGTGGTTTCAATTGTATTCCTTAATGTTTTGGCCTGTTTGGACTTAGAACATGTTTTGACGATATTTTAAAAGGGGGTAAAGGCTCGTTGTTTCGTTTTGAAGTGTTTGGGTGCGTGTGTTTTGAACTTGGGCCTGTTTGACATTGAAAATGAAAAAGTGATTTTTGTGTGATATTTTGGGTAATGTTTTTGGCTATGTAAAAATAAAGGTCTGATTGGCAACACTTGTGTTTTCAAAGAAGTGATTTAATTGTTTAAGTAATGTGACGACCTGTTTGGTACCTCCAACTCAAATGATGATGTTTGTATAAACTTTTATAAAAGATTGTGTTTAAAAACTGTGTACCCTCTTGACAACCTTATTGTGTTGTGAAATGTTATAAATGTTCAGATGTTGTAAAGGCCCAGTTGGCACTTTGTTTAATGTGAAATGATTGAACATGTATATGGGGCGCTCCTATCTAGGGTAACCCTTTATGGTTGAATGCATAAGAAGCATCTGTGTTTGGGGTAGGCAAGTGCGGTGAGATGAGTCACGCATGCGAGGGCCTCCTAATTACACAGTATTATTATAACCACCATGAGTTCCTGGGCATCTTTTAGATGATCGAGTGACAGTTGCTAACCAACCCTGATTAGACGGGTTGGCATCCCCTGGATTTGTTGTTAGGGCAGGCGGGCTTTGCTACTGGATTTGGTCAGTTTTAGGGTGGCCAGTTGGTTATAGACTTAGAATCTTCACGTACGTCGACAGGTGGTTCCGAACCGAGTACGTACATGGGTCTTCTAGGGATGTTTAGGATCACCCATGGTTACTAAATTATTTTCATTTCTTGTTTACTTTATTTTGTACTAGTTTATTTCCAGCTTGCACTGTATACCTGTTTTATTTTAGCCCAACTTTGGTATCATTTGCTTTGAGTTTGGTTTATAAGATGAAAAATGGTGTTGGAAATAGTAGGTAGTGTGTGTGGGATTTTCTTTTAAATGAGAAAAACATGTTGCTTATTTTAAAATGTGAAAACCTTACTTTTATATTTGTATTTCAAACTTGTGTTAATGAATTGTTTCGGAAAAGGAGACGTTGGATTTTGTGGTTTATCTTGGCAACCCTACTGAGCATTTTAATGCTCACGTCTATTCTATTATTTCAGTTGCAGGTCCCATTTTCTCAATTTCTCTTGGATGAGTTGCTCATTATTGGAGCAAGTTCGGCCTTTGGTTGGGTGGTGACCTAGAAGGTCGTGTGGAGGTATGTGTAGTTTATTTTCTTTTCGCTGCTAGTTTTATTTTTATCATCAGTTTTTGTTTATCTGTTTATCTTCTTTTCATTGTCCAAATTGTTCCCAATGGTTAAATTTTGATGCCCAACACTGGTTTCCATCTCAGGGGGACTGGGAACACCCCTCAAGACATGTCACAGACCGGTTTGGGTGATTGGTTCAGGGTCGACCTGAGATTGGTTCGTGACAGATGTTGAGGGGAAAATAAAGCCCCATCCACCACTTAGCTATGCACACATTATAAAGCAGAAAACATGGATTGCTTTCAGTAATCGTCATAATAAGAAATCATTTCAAGTGCATTGTAGACGATAATATATGGTTTGACATTATTTATTTTATCCAACTTGATTCAAAATTATTAATTTATGAAACAATAAAAGAGTGTTGAAAATAAAGAATGTGCATCAAAACCAGCGTACCCCTATTGCAAAGGAAGGATGAGGTACGCTTCATTAGAGAATAAATTGGTATGTATTTTAAATCAACAATAAAAGTTTAATTATGTGATATGAAACAACATATGTTTCTTTATTTATATGCAGATTGATGAATCAAAATCCGAATCTACTTCCATCCCACGTCATGTGCTATGGAAGAAGGCTTGTGTAAATAAGGATGATATATTAGTTGATGAAAAAACAAAATTAGTATGGGAAGCATGTGTAAGTATGACATAATTGTAATTCGTTATGATTTATAACAATATTACATAAAAATAAATATGTTTATATTTTTTTATATGGTTTAGACACAAGAATCAACAATGGTCATACCAGAAGAAAAGCGACTTTCAGTAGCTTTGAAACGGCCCGAACAATATGGCCGCGTTAGAGGATTAGGTTTTGGAGTCTCTTCTCGAACATATTTTGAGAAGATAAAACCACATGAAGATACATATAATATAATGAGATGAATGTAGACACAAATAGACTCACTATAAGATATTATTTTGCAGTCTGGTTTGGCAGACCGATGTATAAGAAAGGATCAAAGCAACGTGACGATAGAGCAAATATCTACACATGAACCAAATGATCCCACTAGCTTTGAGGCTAGTCATTCCCCCCAACTGCATACCTTACCCGAGGTAATCAATTTTTTCATTACTCTTTCTCCTAAATGTGAATCAAACAAATTCTGAAAACTTTATATTACTAAAATTATGCAGGGCACAGTTGTATGTGATTTTTATCTGTCAACACCCACGTACCACCGTGTTGCGATGGGTACAATGTATAATATCCCGAGAGACCAGCTACACAATCAACCCCTCCCAAAAAATCACATGAGAGTGGGGATTAAGGTAGCTTATGAGCCGATTGTTGAGTTGTCTGTTTCACTTGATGGTCCAGATATTACAATGGTCAAAGCTGTTATTAGAGCTTTCATAGAATGGTTGTCTAATCTTATAAAGATGAATTAGGCACGTCTTTAACAAAAAAATCATATGAAAAACATGTAACAATTGGTGATAAAAGGTCTAAAGTGAGGTATGATATTACAGATGGATAAAACTATGAGGAAATGAAAGGTTGAATCAAGAAAATCTAGTGAATCGACCAAGAAAACAAAACGAGCTTCTGAGAGTACTTTCTCCCCACTAGTTCCAGAACAATATTTATTATCATTACAACTTCATACAGATACCACATTTAAAGATACAACTATGTCTTACATTGAATATAAAGAAGAAATATATGGAGATTCCTTGATAGACGGAAATGGTATCGAGACTCTAAATTAGATTCTCAAGCATGAATGGTTGGGCATCTCAGTTGTGAATGCATACATAAGGTACATTTTCATAATACGTTTGTCCAAATAGTTAGTTAAATATGTTTATTAAAGTTAATAACTATTTATATTTTGTACAGGCATTTATCTTACAACTATATAAAGGAAAGATCGTGTGAAGCACGATTTGGATTCATAATTCCTATATCATTTCTATGACAGAAATTACTTTGAATAAGGAACAAATAGAGAAGAAAAAAAGATGACTTACTCCAAGAATTTAATAAAAAATCATAAGAAGGTCGACTCTTTTTGATGCCTACAATGCAAGGTAAAACTCTACGATCTAATCACATAAAATATATTTTTAATTTTTTCATTACTTAATTGTTTTTGTTTTTTTTAAGCACTGGATGTTGATAGCAGTCAACATAGACACTCCAAATATTTATTGTTTTGATTCAATGTATAAATTTCCAACCAACCAACCACACATGATGTGTATTGTGAATATGTAATACACTACAATCAAAATTTTATAAATAAAATTCTAATTATATGTCTGGTCTCTGTTTTAATGAGAATTTTGTTATGATGGGGCGGTCACTCAATACAGGCTAGATCATGGCATGAAGTCAGTTTCTAAAAAGCTATAGCCTGTGGATTGCTACAATTGGAAACAAATAAAGGTATATGTAGAAATATTTAACTATCAAAACATTTCAAAAGAATTTACTTATTTTGATCAATGTTTCTGCAGTGTCTGAAATAAGATAATGCAGTCGATTGTGGATATTATGTTTGTAAATTTATGAGAGAAATCATAAATCATGAAAAGACCAGCATCCCCCAACTGGTAATTTCAGAAGGTAATTACAATTTAATTAAATATATTTCATAATCATTTGATTGCCTATATTTTCTCAGTACTATCAAGATTGCTGACAACAGAGTTACTCAAAAGAATAAATCAATTTGTTTAGAGATAAGTGAACAATGTACTTTTTGTCAGAATGTATATCAATAACAAATTTAGGTGATTACATGTTATGTTTGTGATCTAGTATGAGTTATGACCTTCAAAAGATATTTGGGGTGTGAAGCATTAGTGTTAGAATGCTTATATATTATTTTTGATCTCTTTCTCAAGGAGAAGAGTAATGGAGGAAATCAATTTGTTTAGAAGCGCTGACTTGCAAACAATAAAATTGTTGGGAAATCGTGGAGGCGGAGGTGGAGGTGGAGGTGGAGGCGGAGGCGGAGGCGGAGGTAGGGGCAAAGGTGGAGGTAGAGTCAAAGTTGGAGACTGACGTGGAGGAGGAGGCAGAGGCGAAGACCAAGGCGAAGGAGGATAAGAAGCATTGGCTTGCAAACAATAAAATTGTTGGGAAATGAAGTAGAATAAGAATCATACCATGATTGTGTTTGAGAACAATTGTTTAAAAGCACACACAACACTTGTCACTTAAGATAAGATCCATTGTGCGTCTTTCCAGTTTAAAATGACATTTTAGTAAAAAACACATGTGGTGTACTCAAAACTGAGCAAACGTATTCAGATTGTTTCGGTACTTTAGAAAAACAATCCATACATCATTTTTGATGCGTAGGGATCATATGCATCTCAATCTGATGCATGGTGTGACCAGTATGACTCCAAGTGTTCGTTATCAGTTTAAAATTGACATTTTAATACGAAAAAAGTGTCACTCGCTGAAAACTGAGCAAATGCACTCGGATTGTCTTGATAATTTGGGAAAATGATTCACAATTCATTTGTGACATGTCTAAGTCAGTTCCATGTCAAACCCACACACGATGCCACTTGTATGACTCAAAGTGTGCGTTTCCAGTTTAAAATGACATTTTAGTAAAAAACACACCTGACGTGATCAAAACCAAGGAAACACATTCCGATTATTTTGATACTTTAGGACAACAATCCATAAGTCATTTGGAACATGTAGCATTCAGTCGCGCCTGAATCTGATGTACGATATGACCGGTATGACTCCAAGTGTGTCTTTTTTGTTCAATATTGACATTGATTTTAGTGAAAAAAACAATTGACATACTAAAAACCGAGCAAACGTATTCAGATTGTTTTAGTACTCTGGGACAACGATCCATACATCATTTGTGACCCGTAGGGATTAGTCGCACCTTAATTCGACGCACGGTGTGACTGATATGGCTCCAAGTGTGTCTTTTTAATCAAAACTGACATTAATTTTAATCAAAAAAACAATTAACATACTCAAAACCGAGCAAACACATTCAGATTGTTTTAGTACTTTAGGAAAATGATCAATAAGTCATTTGTGACGTGTATGAATCAGTCACACCTCAATTCGACTCATGATGTGACCAATATGACTCCAATTGCGCTTTTTTATTCAAAATTTACATTAATTTTAGTAAAAAAACAACTAACATACTCTATAATAGTGTTTCATTTTTCCTGTATTTGTGTTATAAATTTTATTTCATTTAAATTCAATATTTTTGTATCCTATTTTGATAATTTTTGTTGTTGTTTCTGCTGATGCAGTGTGTTGTTGCAGCACACTGCACCCGTTTCTAGTGATGTAGTGTGGTACAACATCACACTGCAGTTTTTTACCTTTATCAACGCTAATAAAAGCGTTGATAGTCTATCTTTATCAGTGTATTAAAAAGCGCTGATAAATAATACTTTTTATCAGTGCAAATAAAAGCACTGATAAATCCTACTTTTATCAATGCTTTGAAAAGCGCTGATAAAAAAACCATTTATCAGTGTTTTTGAAAGCACTGATAAAAGCCATGGACTTTTAACCACGTTAGGGTAGTCAACACTTTTCTAGCACTATTAAAAGCCGATTCTAGCGCTCTTAAAAGCGAGTTTTATAGCAGTGTTACAAGGTCTCAGAACTAGACATTGGCAAAAAATTTCACGCTCAACTTATCTATTCGTTTGTTTCTCGCACTGGGAAAAATTATGCAACAAATAGCTATTTCAAGTTCTTGAAAAAGTGTGAAGGTCGTCGCCCCGATATTGTTGCCTTCCTACATGACAAAGAAACCTTTCAACGCTCGTTCGACGATAACCAAATTTAGCCCACCTTTTCTTTATTTTGGACGGAGATATTAATTTTTATTCTCATCTGCTTCAACGATCAGGATACAACGGGCTTACATGACATTCATCCAACGACCAACCTGAGGGTCAGGTTCAAGGTTCGAACCTGAGACGATATTAATCCCCCCTAATTATCATAAATATATTTATAAATATATATTTATAACTATATAACTATATATATTTATAAAAATATTAGCATATATTTAAATAATTGTAACTGTGTATTTATAAATATAAATATAAACATATACTTATAATTATAATTATAAATATATTTATAAATATATTTATAATTATATAAATATATTTTTTTAAACATGTTAAATATATTTTTATAAATATATTCATAAATAAATATTTGTAAATATGTCTCGAGTTCGAAAACCCCGAAATCGAGTTCCGACATGGTTCAATTTTCAAAAATATCACCCGACCGGCTCAGATTAATAACTAATTAATAATTTTAAATTTAATTTTGTTATATATATACACATATTTATAAAAAAACATATACAATGATATAAATAAATAAATAAATAAATAAATAAATAAACAAACAAACAAACAAACAAACAAATAAATAAATAAATAAATAAATAAATAAATAAATAAATAAATAAATATATGTATGTATGTATAAAACAAAATTATTATTATTTTTTAAATTGGCGGTGTCAATCACAGTTTGTCAAAAACAATAAAAAACCTAAAATTATTTTATTAAAAAAAATTAAAAACCCTCATTTTTAAGATTTTGCCTCGGAGAGTTCAGTCGGGAGGGCTGAGGCGATGGCAGGAGCAGGAGCAGTTCGCATTCCTCCCCGTTCTTCTGTCCCCAATTCCTGCGTTAACGGAGGTGGAAATTCCATTACGGGGATCAGATGTCCTGTAAACCCATCGAGTCCCGCTGTGTTACTCTGTAATAACCCCAGCTGCGCCTCCCTCACACGACCACTTTCCACTCTCGACGGTATTGTTCCCTGGAAGGGTCGCAGTATCCGAACGCCTTTCCCTCCCGAAGCCGCTTCTTCTTCACCATCATCAGGTAAACTGGATTCACATTCTCTAATGCTTATGTTTTTCTTTTGCTTCTTTCAAAATCAAGATACGTTCGCCCTCCTTGTGACTGTCATCCGTCCTACCGAAATTAATGCGTACCGAAGAAGGTTTATTTCATGCTCATGATGGGCGCACAGAGCATGCGTTAAATTTTCTGATACATTGTTTCTTGGTTATGACCCATGGAATTCTATTTTTCTTTGTCACTTTTGGGGTACTGGTTACATCAATCAGAAAGAAATCCAGCCCAAACACTCATTTAGAACCTATCGATTTTGGATGGAATTACCTTGATCTAGAAAAGAAGTTTTTTTTTTTAAATAAAAAAATATCAACTCACCCGTTATCATCGAACTGCTGACCTCATTCAAGCGGGGGAGTTCCTTGACGCCCAGTGGGTAACTTTAAGGTTTATGTGGCAAGAGAAAATCAGCACGGAAGTTTTCATTTTGGAGGAGTTACAGGAAAATGGAATGCCAAACTTGGACAGAATAATTGAAACTTTATGGAAGAGTTTAGGAAAAAAGGGCGTCTACAGTGGTACTGATTGAGATGGTTTTTGATGATCTTCGAATATGTCTTAAAGGCTAAGCTGTGTTTGGAAACATGGTGGGGGGGGGGGGGGGCTCCTTTCCTCCCACCTTGCGTTGGAGTTGCATTCGCAATGGGGAGTCTCCGTTTGGGTCGGCAAACATGCACCCAAACAAACTACAAAGAAAATAAAGAAAGAATGAATGCTAGATTATTGTCTACTGCTTATCCCTTAATGAACTTTCATCATAGAAATTTAATCAGATGGTTTATTGTTGAAACTCCTATGGGATTTGACACCGCCCCCGTCGCAAGGGGCGGGTCAAATTAAAGATTTGATGATCCTTGTGTTCCCTTCTGAACCAACTACTAGGTAGCTAGCAGCAGTCGGGGTCGATCCCACAGGGAAAATCGGGAAACAATGGTCAGTGCAAGCCGGATGAATCTTGGTCGATTATCCAGACACGAAGAAGCGAAGAGAACTATAAACTAAATTGAAACAATTTGCGGAAAATAAGTAAAAACAGAAGGAGAGCAGAACAATCAGAAAAACACACGCGTCGGGGTTGCAATTCAATTAGGGTTCATTGAAGTCATCATTTCTTAGCATTTCCATTAAACGACATTTAGTTACCACGGGGATTCAATTAAAATGACGTTTCTTGGTCCGAAAACAATCAATTTTATGTTTAAAGGTTAATTCCTTGCTTCGGTAATTAACTGCTTAAAACAGGTTTAGGTTCGTTACCCCTAAAACTGTGGCAACGATTCCCCCCAGTGATCATGGGTTCATCCGCCGCAACTCCTTTAGTTTTCACCATTGAAGTCATTCTTGGTCTGATACGACATCAATGATGGTTTTGACAGTACGTTCATTAAAGGAATTGTAAATTAAAAATCATAACAAAAGCAACACTTTAGAATTCAAATAACAATGAACCATAATCTTATTACAACCAACCAACCTCTTATGACCATGGTCACAGTGTGCGGATTGAGTCGAAACTCAATCCCTACCATGGATACGAGAGGAGAACGGGGGTAAAGGAAGAATAACACTAAATACAGGAATTGAAAACAGAAAAGGAAAACTTGAAATGGATCCGCGGGAGGCTCGAATGGCAAAACGGCAGCACCTCCCCCTGGATGTCCAAACCCGAACATGGAGGTCTGCCCTCATATTTATAGAAAATGAAACTACACGACGTGTAACCCAAAGTACACGCCGTGTATATTGGTCAACTTAGTTTTGCTTTGTTTTCTTTGCCGGTAGGTGTGGTGCGCACCGCTCCTTGACTTTGAAGGCGTTGATGGCCGGTTGGTGGAAGTACACGGCCTGTTGCGCCGCCCCACATGGCGTGTAGTGTCAACTTCAGCCACCAACCGCTTCTGGAAGGGGGTACACGACTTGTAAAGTGAAGTACATGGCGTGTGAATCTTGGCCGACAACATGGGCGTGTACTTGGTCAAGTCGATCCGTGTGTCGGGGGAATGGTACACGACGTGTGTAATAAGTACACGCCGTGTATATATGAATTTTTGTTCTGATCTTCCCCGATTTGTGACTTTGGCTGTAAAACACCTGAAAATCATCATGATCACCGAATTAAGGCATTTTATCTCTCGAAAACAACATATATATCCGGTGAAAACATGTTTTGATACTTAATAGAATGTATGAAAATGTATACACAAATCGGGCACATCAGGATTTTCCTACACTCCACCCATGAGTTGCATTTGCATTGGGGGTAGGGGATGCATATTTGTAGTGGGCAAACATCCACCCAAGCATGCTTCAGGAAGAAGAAGGAACAAAATCTCCCAGGGGATTTACACCCCCACCCCCCACCCCCCACTACACACACATAGTGCCTCAGGGTTGCATTTGCATTAAGGGTGGGAGATGTGCGTGAATGATTATTACATTGTTGAGTGTTATAGTGATTAGTTTCAAGAGGGAGTGAATCAAAGGCTTTAGGAAAAATCCCCTCTAATAATTGACTGGGAAATATGAAAACCGTAAATCAACTAATGTAAGGTTTGAGAAGCATAACATTGGTAGTTGTTTTTTGAACAACCACTCGGGGGGGGGGGGGAGTGGGGGGATGAATAAGTGGTACAAGTTTTACAAATTCTCTTGAATTAAACCTCTTTGACCTTTTAACGTCTTGATCCACTCTATATAAACACTCTCTCACCGAGTATTCGGGTGGGGGGATGGATAAGTGGTACAAGTTTTACAAATTCTCTTGAATTAAACCTCTTTGACCTTTTAATGTCTCGATCCACTTTGTATAAACACTCTCTCACCGAGTATGCAACTGTAATGAAAAGGATGCACAACACAAAGTTTTTTATAAGGTTCGATCTCAATGGGAGACCTTACTCCTTGCTAGGTTCGGGTCGAGATCCTAGACCTAGATTATCACTATAATATTGCAGTGATTACAAGAGAGGGACAATGTTCTAATAAAGTCCTGCACTCGCACATGCTGCAAAAAACAGGCTTCTTTGTAATGTATTGCAAGATGAGAACCTTAATTACAGAGGAAGAGGTGTTGTAGAGGAAGTAGAAGAATGTAGGAGAAAGAGGAAGACTCGAGAAATTCCCCAGGAACCTCCCGTCCAAGCCCAATGGTCAACTCACAACTTAATTCCTCTCTTCCCTTACTCTCTCCCCGCTCCCCAAACAACTCCACCCCTTCCCTTTTCTTACACATGGACCCAACTGCCCCCCCAACAGACTTCCCCTAACGAAGACATTTTTACCCTTTTTTATTCCCCTAGGCCATACTCGGTTTCCAACACTTGTCGTCCCTTGAAACCAGTGTTGTCCTGAAGACTGGATGAAGGGAGTCGGTGCATCGTTGTGTCGATTTGCTTTCGTGGCCCACTCCGCGCATCCAACGGCAGAGCCATCACCCCCTCTCCTAGCAACAACACCCTCAGGTTTGGAGCGGTACACTTGTTCATGGGGCTATAGGTCAGCCCACACCAAAAACACATGCCCTTGCGTCCTCTATCCTCCCACTCCCGAGTCATCAAGTGCCGATGGCGTCTCCCGCTTGAGGCTGTGTGACCGACAATCTCTCGTCGAACTTCATTGTCAACATACTCTACCCGTTGGATGGGTGGTGGAATGGTCCCAGTCAGCAAGTTTGTCCCCGGACGGTCAAGTGTCTTCCATGATTCAGCTTCACGAACCTTGTTAAAATTCCACGAGCCACCGCCGCGAAACTGAGTGTCTGTGCCTCCTGTGAAAATGAGCTCAACATGGCGAGTGAGCCGCATTGATTGCAAGTGCGTGTTGCAGGTATCAGGGACGTAGCAGAAGCCCCAAAAGTGGGATTTTAAACATTTTCACCGACGAACGACATAAACTTGTTGACGTCGGCGAATTGTTGCTCGATTACTTCATTAGGATCACTCGTGAAAGAGATTAAGCACAAAATTCAAACTGTAAAATACCTGGTTTAAATCTGAAGCCGCGCATTACGTCTGCTCGTCGTTGGCGATCGCTGCCCGAAGAATTCGAAGCCGAATTCTTTTAGATCGTCCACACGCGCTTCAAGAAACTGCGGGAGCGCCGATCGTCGAAATTTGGGTGCTAGCGCGGAGTTCCGACGACGCCTTCGACGTGCCGACGATCACCGCATTGCCTTGCTTGCGATGCGAGAGAGAGAGAGAGCTCGATCCGAGCTCCTGGATCTAGAGCCTCTCTCTCTAGAATGCAGGAGAGAAGAGTAGGGAGAGAGGTTGCGAATAGTCACAAGTGTATTCCTCTCTTCTATTTATAATGTGTTTATGAATTACCCGGAATTGCCTCCCGACCTCCGAATAATTAACACCCTATACATGACATACTATGACAACTGAACTGAGTCATAAATATTATTATTATCACTTTCTTGTAATACATTAAATATATTACGTGATAATAAATGATTCATAAACTTGAGTCGTCGTTCCCACAAAAATTAATTAAACCTTAAATATAATAAACTAGTATTCGTTCAATTAATATTTCCATGTATTTACTTTAAACCTTGTAAATACATTTAATAAATAAATTCTATACCCATTATTCATAACTTGAATAATATGAATTTATTTATTGCATTGGTGATCGTATCTTCTTCGACAAACCTGGACCCCGGTGGTGGGACCCACCATGTTCAAAACTCTTATTCAACTGAATATGGCAGATTCTTGAATACGTTATTGTGTGTGACCCTCTAGGCCCTTATCTTGATAGCAGTGAATACTATTCACAGACCAAAAGTGAGATCTAACAACCCATCATGACCCCCTAAAGAGATAATGATTGTCACAGCATCGACAATCAACCTACGAACACACACTGTGTAATATAATCTCTTTGTCTTTAATATCTCATAAAGCAGGACGTACACTTGTGTCATCGTCTTTTTCTTGCTTTATTATTTGTTGATCTAATTGGACGGATCTACCCTCGACTGCCATGACCATAGTCTTTTGAAGGTACTACCATCCCGATCAACGTGACCTGAGATATATTACTTCCATAACTCGGAAGCGACACATCCTTTCTTGACCATTCATCCAATGTCATGCCACCAATGACGCACCCAACACAAGTTAGCTCGCTACGATATCATTATCATGGTTTTTGCTTTGCATCAAAGTACGCAATCAAATGGCACACATTGATAATGATCTCAAGTCAGGAGAACATTATGCATGTCCGTAGATAGGAACATCTAATGACACCCAAAACATGTGATGTTTCTATTGGCGGGTCTGTACTCATGATCTCACTACTAGAGATCACCAAGTGCGAACTTTATGAGAAGAAGTCTCAATGCTTATGAGCCCCCAACACCTGATAGTTAGACATCTACTGTGTCCAATCAGTAAGATGTATCTAGACTATAGGACATTTGTTTAAGATTAATGTCATAGTATCTCAAGGTTCTCATTATAGCCTGAGATTTGCTATAACCTTTTGATACGACAATTAATCTATGGACATTATCATTAAATAGTGGACGCAGAAAAGTCTACACTATAATGGTAAGAATACATCATGTATAACTTACTGTATACACGATATGGTAATCAACTGCATAGTTGGGTCTAGGGAACCCACTATTTCAACACTCCCACTTGCACTAAAGCCAACTTGCTAACCGAACTTGTTAGCTCTCACATTTTAAAGATCATGTTTTTGCCGAGTCACAACTTTAGCTGTTGGGCCTGCCACGATTCCGCCGCGTGGCGCATCTGCTATTTGCGACCTCATCTCCTTGAGTAAAACTTCTCAGGAGATGGTATCCCTGAGTATATCCCTTTTGTCCATTGTCATTACTTGACATCTTGGCTAGTAAGAATATCATAATTTGCATTATGATAGTTTTTTACTTATTAAGTGCGATTTCAAGAACTGGAACAAATCGTTGCATTTAACTGCTTCTTGGGTGTCTTAGAAGCTGCAACGTACTCGATATTTGTAGGTATGACTACCACTGACTTTTATGAGTTTGTCTCGCTCATAACCTTAGCCTAACTGCGATACCAGATCTCATTGATCTAAGAAAGACTAGTTTGTGTCCCCTCCAAAACTAGTATCATTTCTTCTCCACTTCCTAGGTACATATCATTTGTACTTGCCGAAGTACAATCTGATAGTTCTGACTGCTACTCTTGCAGTACTTCTGGATTTAACTGATATTTGCCTAATATAAAGTATATGTTGGCAATATCAATTCTCATACATATCATGACATATGTGATTAATCCATCGCATAAGCGTATGGACTTCAACTCACCATGTTTATCTCCTCCCATGTGTCAGACATGTTAACCTCGAGAGATTATGCCATGTGACATTGGTAACAATTCTTCTCTTGAATTGTTACATCTTGTATTTTTCAATACTATGTCACTATATGTACGATTGACTAGGTCCAAACAACCTTTAAATCCACCTCAGTAGATCCTGTTCCCTAGAACTCTGGTTGCTACTATAAGTTAATCTCTGGAGAATAAGTTTTATCCTGGTCTTAACCAACTTGAAGACCAATCTGTTTTCCATACGTTGCTAAACATATTTTACTTGGAAGAGTTGTGATCAGTAACCTGGGCACTGGTGAAATTCTAGTCCCTTGGATAACTCGAGCTGAGACTTTTCACTCTATTGGATGCGTGAATAGCTGAAGGTGCTTTTAACACAGCTGTGCATGGAAGGTATGGTTCAGTATTGGATGACGTCGTTGAAGCCAGTCAAGACGAAGCTCACTTGGGAGCAACTAAAGGAAGAAATGTTTGTGTGATATGAAAGTTCTGTGGAAGAAGATCTTATGATGTACCTAAAAGAACTCCAGCAGATAGCAGATAAAGTCTGTGGACGTGCATATAGATGACTTTGAATGAGTGACTCTGGGAATACCGGACATCACTGAGAAGTGGTACATGGGCTTGTTCGTTGGGGGTTTGAAGTCGGAGATTTGCAGTACCATTCTGACGTTTGAGTCGCAGAGTAAGGTGCGGGTGCTGACATTGACAAGGAGAGTCTAAAGGGAACTGCTAGTAAAAGGCAACATCAAATAGCCAGAGGCGCACCAACAAAGTGGAGTTCTAGAAGGATGGGGGAGGGGCTGGAACACCAATACAGTGAAATTTGTTCCGACTAGCGAAGGCAAGGAACAGGAGCGGAGTGACAGAATTACACCAAGCTGGAAGGGAGTCCGGAATTTCTGGAAAAGAATATGAAGAAAGGCGTGCTAAGGGGCTATGTTTTTCCTGTGGACAAAAATTCATTCCATGACATAAATGTCCTGACAAGGGATACACACTCATGGTTTGAGAGTGTTTCGAGCCAGATGAAGTGGAAGAAGTAGTACCAGAAGTGAATAAAGCAAAGGAGGGTGTGTCTGAGGATTCATCATGTTTTCCACCTTGTGGACAAGGTGGAATTTTAGAGGGCGGAATTGATAGGAAGATGGGACCGCTGATGGATACTTGGGGCTGGGGTACAACTCTGTAAGGGAGGGGTTGTAACGGTCAGGGCAGTGCTGTAAATATACCATAGATAATAGTTGTTAGGGGGTTGTTAATGGTTGGAGGGGTATTAAATAAGGGGAGGTTGAAGGGAGGGGATACGAAGGACTGACTTGGCATTCTGCTCAGCAGATTCGGTGGGTTAGGCCACGACCCTCGGGAGCGGCGTCTTCTAGGGAGTTCTTCTCTTTCTCCATTTCTCTCCCCTCATTCTTTCTCTAATTCTTGTTGTATTTTGTATTCCTGTGCGCTGCAGTTTCCTGAAAATCAATAGATATCCATTGTTCTTCTCTCTTATTCTGAAACATATCAAGAACTACCCAGTTAGGTCATGTCCCACCTGCCTGTGATCGATGACTCGTATACCCTCATGTCCCAATGAGATATACTACACAGTCACTCCGTCTCATCTGACGCTATCATCAAGAGGTGTCTCCAATATCCACGAAGACTCACTCTTAAGAGTCCCACCTGACCCATCACTCATATTGTTGTCGGTCAATAACAAAAACATTGAAAAATCATGATTAATGACATATTGGCATCAAGAAATGCAATAATAGACAATCAAAGAGGGTCTGACCATCAATAATAACTGTCAAACAACAACGAAACCAAGGACAGTCAAAGAAGGCCTAACGACAATGACAACAAACAATCCTTTAAATCCAATTAATTGGGGTCGGCTACATGGATCAAACGTCACCACTTAGCCCTATTAAAGACCAAGAAGGATAGTCAACGAAGGTCTAAAACAACAAATAACTAACCACAATCCCATGATAGAACAAACAAGAAAAATAAGGAATGCGGACCAACTGCATGACATGAAATAACAACACCATCACTCGCCTCCCTGCCCCATCTCATCTCACTAGTCCTTGTCGGAGTCATCCGTCAGACTGCCCATAGATCACCTCTGGCCCTGTCCCATATTTTGCAAGTCGTCACAGGGGCTGGCTTCTACTGCACGATAGTACAACACTATTGTTGCACACTGATCCATTAGATCGTATATCAACGTCATTGTCAACAAGTGTGTGCCATGGCCATGGTCTTACCGCAAGTGGACCTTCGAAGGATGTGAGTTTGCTCTATCGCATGTAGCTGACATTTCTCCCTAAAAAATGTAATCCGAAGTCTGTTGATTTAAAATTTCTCCATCTCATTGCCTCAAAAGACCACCATCACTTTCACATCGTGCATGTCAAATACCATCTGCAATTGAATAGATAAAATGTTGGTTATATGAAATAGTTAATATTTGAATAATTGAAAAAAATGACATTCGAGATATTATTTTCTTACTGACTCCCATAACTGGTCTCGTGTCACCTAGTCGACACTTCTATCAGAATATAAGATGCTAATTTTACCTTGTTCCTAAATTGCCATGAACATCCTAAATTGCTTTGCATTTGGGCCTATTGGATTACCGTTATCATCAAAATCAACTAGTGTCTCTGCTCCTTCCCATGCTCCTTCCCATGAACAAGTGAAAGTTTTGGTAAATGTGTACTTTGGCGTATCCTAACTTTGGATGTCTTCTCCTCTAGACAAAGAAAACTTAGTGACAATTGGTTCTGTAGTGCTGCGAATAATTTAACTTTGGATATTTGTTGAAATCATTCACAGCACTATAGAACCAACTGATGTTGAATATTCTTCTTCTAGAGAGAAGACATCCAAAGTTAGTAGAGGTGAGAGTACACGTTTTCCAAAACTTTCACTTGCTCGTGGGAAGAGGGGCACCAGTTACCTGCTAATTTCGATGATAATAGTAATCCAATGGGCCCACATGCAAAGCAATTTAGGTGTTTGGTGACTTAAGGGATGATGTAAAATTAGTATTTTATATTTTGATTGGGGTGTCGACGAGACGACATGAGATTTGTTGAAATGAAACTCATACCTCACAACGAGGTACGATGCTTAATTTATAGATGAGAAAAGGAGTACAATAGATTACTCATACGAATGTGAGATACGAATATTAAAAACTATCTAATACTCTTAGCACCTTGGGACATATATTTATCATACCCAGCTTGTTATACAAAAATTAGACACGTGGTCTAGACAACCCTTTTGTGGGAACATCTGAAAGTTGACCAGAGGTGTGAACATGACCGAAGGTGATCTTCATCTCAAAGTTTTCTCAAACGAAATAGCAATAAACTTCAATATGCTTGGTCCGCTTATGAAAGACTAGATTTGTGGTAATCTTGATAGCAACTTAATTGTCACACCAGATATGTGCCGGTTTCTTGACAGTTTACCCAATCTCCTGTAGTATTTGTTATGCCCAAATACAGTCACATATGCCATTGCACGATACTCCGACTCTGTACTAGATCGGGAGATGACCGTCTGCTTCTTGCTTCGCCATGAGATCAAATTTCCTCCAATAAATACTGCAAAACCAGACGTAGATCTTCTAGAAGAGAGACATTCATCATAATCTGCATCACAAAAATGTCTCGATATCTGTATGCCCGTGATCAGAATATAAAAAACCTAAACGTGGTTCCCTTTTCACATATTTGACAATATGAAGAACAACTTCTCACTGCGTTTTTGTTGAGATTCCAAAAACTGACTCACTTTACTAACTGCACAAGCAATATCGGGTAGAGTCATCGTTAAATAGTTAAGCTTCCCTACAAATCGTCTATATCTGTCTGGTGAAGAAAATATCTCATTGTCAATATGAAGGGACTTCTCTCCAGGTTCAAAGGGCGAGTTAACTGAGTCGGCTCGAGTCATTCCAGTTTCCCGCAGAAGATCAAAAACATACTTTCTCTGAGATAGAAAAATTCCTTTAGTACATCGAGAGACCTCAATCCCCAAGAAACATCGTAGTGGACCCAAATCCTTCGTGTGAAAATTTTGATGAAGGATTTGAGTCAATTAATGTTGGCATCATCACTGCCAGTAATGACAATGTCATCCATATAGACTATCAAGAGAATGCTGCCTGCTGTAGATTGATGATAGAAAACAGAAGGATCTTTTATGCTTTGACACATGTTAAAACTAAGCACAACAGTGCAAAAAGCGCCTGAACCAAGCACAAGGTTATTGTTTGAGGCCATATAACGGTCGACGAAGGCGAAAAACCTTGGAAGACTTCCCCTGAGCAACAAATCCCGATGGTTGTTCCATATAAACTTTTTCATCAAGAAAACCATAAAGAAGACCATTCTTAATATCCAGTTGATGGAGATGCCAGTGATAGAAGGCTGCAAGAGAGATAAATAACGAGACTGTTATCTTGGCCATGAGAGAAAATGTGCCAAAGTAATCAATGTCATATGTCTGTGCATAACCCTTGGCAATAAGTCGGACTTTGAGACGATTAAGAGAACCATCGACATTGATGCGCATGGTATAAATCCATTTACAACCAATAACTCGTTTATCTAAAGGGAGATGGACAAGATCCCAAGTATGGTTGGCTTCCAAGGTCTGAAGTTTATCTTGCATTGCCTTTAACCAGTCGGGATGAGATTTTGCCTCAGCCACAGTGCGCAGTGTCGTGTGAGCAGCCAGTGTCGTAATAACAGGAGACCGGTGTCGTAATAGCGCGAGAGGTAGCCCCAGATAAGCCCTGATAAGACTGACATGAGTGCGAACCTTTGCTAGGCGCAATATGCAACTTCGACGATGAAGGATCTGGAGCAGATGAGTCGTCAAGTGTGATTGCAACATCAGGCACCAGGGTGGTGGGGGTGCTAGGTCGACGAGTATATACCCTAATCAAATCGTGATCTGGTAATATCACTAGGAAGAGATGGGGTTGGTGAGGTATCGAGAGAATATGGTAAAATAACTTCGGAATCAGGAATGACAGTTGGTGGTGGGAAATTGAGAATAGAAAAAATCGAGGATTCGACAAAAGAAACGTCAACCGAGATGACGACGCAAATCTGAAGAGAAACAGTGATATCCGCGTTGAGTTCGAGAGTAGCCAAGAAAGATGCATTTGAGAACGCGTGCATCAAACTTGGTAATCGAGGAGCGAATATCCCAAACATAACACACACAACCAAAAATACAGAGAGACAAAGAATGAGGTGATGTTGGAAATAAAGAATAGAATGGTGTCTCCCCCTGAAAAACAGATGGTGGAAGTCTGTTGATAAGATATGTGGCTGTGAGAATGACTTCTCCCAAAAAAAATGGTCAGAACATTCTTCTGAAATAAAAGTGCACGAGCAACATCTAACAAATGACGGTTCTTTTGTTTTGTAACACCGTTTTGTTGAGGTGTATCAGGACAAGAAGTTTGATGTATAATATCGTGATCATCAAGGAAAGATTGGAAAGATCCAGAAAAATATTCACGACTATTGTCAGATTGCAAATAATGAACTTTAATAGAAAACTGGGTTGCGATTTCTTGATAGTAGGAGCGGAACACGGTAAAAATTTAAGAACGATTCTTCAACAAATTGACCCAAGTCGTTTGTAAAAAATCATTGATGAAAGTAACAAAATATCGATAGCCCATTTTAGATTGACTAGGACTGGGTCCCCAGATATTAGAATGGACCAAATGAGGAGTGGATGCATGGGGGATTGCCCGGGGAACATAGGTGACCTGATGATGCTTTGCGTAATGACATGAATCACAGTTAAATGGAATAAGAGGACCCAACCTTGAAAAAAGTTTCCGAAGAATGGGGGCAGGTGAATAGCCACAACGAAAATGAAGTTGGAGGCCATGAGCAGAAGTGGCATAACAGACGAGAACCGGGGCTAAGTCGAGCATATACACACCACCCTGAAGGCGTCCACTACCTAACATCCGAGTCGTCGAATGCTTTTAAAAGATAACCGAAGTAGGTAAGAAGATGGCCTGACACTGTAAATCAGCTGTAAGTTTACTAATAGATAGGGGACAACTGAGGACAAAGACAACGACGAAGAGCGTTATACCAAGCATAATCGTACAACTCCCATAACCAGCAATCTTCACTGTCTGTTCATCGACCATAATAATATTACCTATAGTTGAAGTCGAGCGATAGGACTGAAGAACACCTGCATCCCCAATGATATGCTCTGAGACACCAGAGTCAAGAACCAATGAGTTGGACCGTTGGGATAGACATGTTGCTGGGGGATCGCCATGAGCAACAGTGACGTTTGATGATGCCATAGGGTGATAGAAGACCAAATGCAGATGGTCGTTGAGCGCTGAAGATGCATGTTGAGAAGGTGTTGAAGGTGCACAAATGGTAGACTAGAGGTGCTGAGCCGTTATCCATTGCGATCAATCATGACAGAGGAAGCCAGGACAATAAGTGCTGAAAATGCACACCTGGAACATCTGGGTATCAGTTAGGTCATAAAAGAAATAGTATCATGGATGGTGGAGGAGCGGAGTTGTGCAGTTTAGGGCGTCGTAGGGAGAGGCGAGTGCTTCATAGGAAGGGGGTTGCTGCATAGGGTGGGGTGCCGGGCTGGTGGGTGTTGCTCAGAGAGGGGGTGATCGTACGAAGGGGTGATCGTACGAAGGGGTGTGGGGCTGGGTGCTGTGCCGCATAGAGGGGCGATGGGGAGGGGTGTCATCGCGTAGGGAGATGCCGACACTCAAGGGGCCATCGCGCAGGAGGTGTCCCGCAGGGAGCCATTGTGCTGGGATGTGTCGTCGCATGGGAGGTGCAGGTGTAGACGGGGTGGAAGGGGCCATCGCGTATGGATTGGGGGCGGACGGGAGCCGTCGCGCAGGGGGCATGGACGTGCAGGGAGAGGCGATGGGAAGGGAGGGGCTAAACTGCAACGGGAAGGGAGGGAACTGTCTTTGATACCATGTTGAAATGAAACTCGTACCTCACAACGAGGTAGAGTGCTTAATTTATAGATGAGAAAAGAAGTACAACAGATTACTCACACCGATGTGGGATACGAATATTAAAAACTATCTAATACTCTTAACATGATCAATTGCGGGGAGTCTGTAACGGTATAATATCTCAAATGTCATTTTCTTCGATTATTCAAATATTAACTATTTCATATAACCAACATTTTATCCATACAATTATAGATGACATTTGACATACGTGATATGAAAGCGATTAGGAAGTGGTGGTTCTCTTTTGCGACAACGAGATGGGGTGATTTTAAGCCAGCATTGATTTTGGATTACATTTTTGGGGAGAAAAATAAAAATCCATGCATCAAATACAAGTTTTTAGATGAAGAAACGTGGAAGAAGTTTCTTGTTAGTAGACATGAGGATGCATTTCTGGTATGTTAATTTGTTGATGCTGCGTCCAATGCGCCCAGAAAGGATCGAAAAAGGTATCGATGTCGGAAAACTCATTTTTAAGGGCATTTTGGGCACTTGTTGGTCTCGAAAAACACTTGCGAGCCCGGTAGCCGGGGTAAGTTTCGATTTGACTGGTTGTGAAACCCAAATGGACGTACAAATCAAAAGTTATGACCTTTCGAATTTGGATTTTCGAAAAGCGGCCGACATAGACTTCTTGAGCAATGCCTCGAAGTTTGCACAACTCGGATTTGCGCGGGACCAGTTTCGGAGCGCCACACAACTTTGTGTTCTGCGCTCGTGAGAGAAGTTGCTCGAAATGGAGTCGGAGCGTTGCACAACTCTGGACTTGCGCGATCGCGCAAGACTTATGCGAATTGTCATCTACCACAAGCCCAGGGCCTATAAGTATCCCCTCAACTCACCATTTTCAAGATCATACCTTTGGGATTCCGGCAGCGAAGCTCTCAGGTCGCGCAAAGCCAACTTTCGTGAATCACGCAACTCCAAATATCACCTTGGACCCTCGTAGGTGAGAAACGTGAATTACCCAAGTCATTCGATGCATTAGCTTGTGTTTGAGATGCTTTTGCACACTCCCTCCCATGAAGAACAAGTTTGCCCTAGAGGTCCATCACTCGCGCTACTCACGGTCTTGCGCAATATCCAAATTGCGTGAAACCTGTGCCATGGTGTCCATGAAGACCATCTATGCTAGAGGCCAAAGCCTCGCGAAACTTCAAGCTTCACACAGCTCCCAAGTTGCGCAAACCCTATTTCTTGGTGACTTGTTTAAAGCCCCCTTCACAACTCATACTTCTGCGGGAGTTTATGGCTTATGAGTCGCACATCCACTTGATCCAAACTTACTCGTGCAAAAATCCATTCACATAATTGTGGACTTTTACGCCCAGGCCCTTTGCACCAAGCATGGGCTGGATAGTCTCGTTGTCTTGTGCTCTTAAGCATGGGCTGGATAGTCTCTTTGTCTTGTGCTCTTAAGCATAAACACTCTCTTCCCCAAACCCTTAGCACAAGCATAGGTTTGGGTAACATCCATGCGTGTTGCTCCTCAACACATGACAGGCGGTAAAACATGTGCGTAAGCCTCACTCATGCTCTCCTAACTCTTGAGCAGCACCCTCGGCCTCCTAACAGGTGTAAGCCCCAACTCTCCCTGCCTTCACCCGAGTTGCCAATCAGGTTTGGTCTCCCTGGGTAGCCCAAAGGTTAAGCCCCATTTCATCCCTTGTTGTCATTTCGCAACACAAGCGTCCTTATCCCATAACGTTAAACTGCATGGTGTGGTCTTGTCATATGACCTTAAACTGGACACCTCAAACTCCCTCGTTTTGATTCTTGTTTTACAGAATGATACGTATGATGACTTCTTGAGGTTCAATCCCAACATCATCACCATCCCATCCCCCTGGGAGGCGGTACCTTCGAAGCCTGATTATCTTCCTGGAGCATATCAAACCTCTCACCAAACCTTCCCCAAGTCTTCACAAGACATTAAACTGCAGGGCGTCCCCCATCGAATGTTAAATATGCGCCTGCCCTTGCGTGATGAGCGTATGTGGGTTTGTCTCTACTGGACGTTAACCTGTGCCCGCTCTTAGGTGACGAGTCTAAGTGAATTCCACCCTTTTGTGACAAGCATGAGATGTTCTATGTGACGAGTGTAGGACAATTCCCCACTGATGCATTAGAAACCCATCCCTAGGTGACGAGCCTAAGAGACTTTATGTGACGAACATATGACCTTTTGCCCTTTCCTTAGGTGACGAGCCTAAGATTATTCCCTTGTGCGACAAGCACAAGATGTCTTATGGGACAAGCACAAGATGTCTTATGTGACAAGCACAAGATGTCTTACGTGACAAGCACAAGACGTCTTATGTGACTAGCATAAAAAGCCAATGTGACGGGCATAAGATCTCTCCGCTATGTCCTTAGGTGACGAGCCTAATGTTCTTCCTTACCTAGTGTGATGAGTGCCAGATGCCTCATGTGGCGAGGATGAGATGCCTTATGTGACAAGCATAAGAAGCCTGTGTGACGAGCATGAGATCTCATCGTTCTCTCCATAGGTGGCTAGCCTAAGATTCTACCCTTCCCTATGTGACAAGCACAGGATGCCCCAAGCGACGAGCCTAAGGTGCCTTATGTGACGAGCATAAGTTGTATCGTGTGACGAGCACTGGATGCCTTGTGCAATGAGCCTCACATGCTTTTTGTAACAAGCATAAGTTGCCTTGTATGATGAGTACAAGATGCCTTGGGTGCCTAACTTAAGATTCCCTACGTGATAAACATAGGATGCCCTCATGGCCCGTCTTAAGGAAGATGTTCACAGATCCCTAGCGTACCCAACAATACTTGACGATGCACAAAGACTCATCCTCTCCAACAGATAGTGTTCACCCTGCTAAGGTAGCCAGTGAATTAATTAGCCGACGTCCACATAAGATGACACCTGGAACAGGATTTACGAGCATGTCTTAAATCTATGAGGGAGATCCGAGTTAAGCATCAAACTCCATGAAGGAATCAATGGAGGGAAGATCTGACATCCCATCATCTCGTTCCGATCAATGAGTCAACACCATCAACCTCAGTGGTGACAGGCCGCCCACCTTTGGAATGTGGGAATGTGGGACCAAAGGATCGCGACCATCCGAGGCGCAGTTGGCAGTCTCGATAGAAAGCGTCATAAAACATAATTGTTAATAAAATAAATTTGCATCATTATTTGGTAATTATTCAATGATCTGTTCATTTAGTCTTATTTAACAACCATCCAAGAGATCCATACAAAAAACGTATACTCATACTTTGTCATGTGGTGGGTATATGTTATTGCAGAAGCAAATGATTGCAGAAAAATCACAGTAGTTAAGAGCAAAATCAAGTATTATCGATGATGTTGGTCCTTCCTCTCCCCCCGCTCGCCAAGAAAAATGGAAAAGGTTGAGAATGATAAAAGAAAAGTAATTATGTTATCGATCAATCAAAGGAAGCAACCGCTAAGGTTTTAAGAAATTATTTATCATTTTTTCAAATCAATTTTTTTCTAAATTTGTCACAGTAATATGTTATTTCAATATTTCATTTTAGGATGTTCTTGAAGGAGCAAACATTGCAAAGGACCTTCATCCCTAAGGGTAAGAAGGACAACCTTGCGATAACTTTAGGAAAACAAGAACACCTGGGCCGTGTAGAAAGATATGAGTTGAGTGTTAGTATTAGATTTTTTTTGGGTGTCCTAGTATTGCTTTGAGGGAGGATGCATACAAGAGCGAAATGGATGATTTGAAGTCTCAGATTTTGGAGATGGATCAATCGATAGTGGAGAAAATTAGATCATTTGTACAGTTGATGTTTGGCGATATGTTGAGACAACCACAACCTGTACATCCAACTACTCCATCTCCTATTACAGACCCAACCGTCTACTGTGAGCTACATGTTGAGGATCCCTATTATCATATCGCAACATATGAAATTGTACATTATCTTGGAGATTATTACATCATCTACATATGTTATGCATTTTCTGTCCACATGAATGCACTGTTGGTTATGTTCATTACTGGGTGACGTTTGGTGATAACTTTAATGATATGTTGGAAACGTAAGTTTTATTCTTCTATCAGTTCTTTAATTTTAAATTTTTATGACGCTACTTAAATTTTGTTAACATGAAAACCCAACAAGTCATGGAAGGTCTTTCACATGATTCACTTGTCAAAGAAGTAAAAAAAAATTAATTATGTGTTTGTGAAGGTATAACTTTTTATTAATACAAAATTTGTTTTCCAATCATTTAGAGTATTGTTTTTTTGATTTATAATAACAGGTTGAATGTGGTTATTGTGTTCTATGATTTATGTTTGAGATAATCATGACCGGAACAGTGAAATCTTCTGACAAGATTAGTTTCATAACTTTTATATTTTACAAAAATATATTGTATTTGTTAAGAGTATTAGATGTTTTTTAGATATTTTTAATATTCTGTCCCACATCTGTTTCACACCTCCATTGTACTCTTTTGCTTATCTATAAATAAAGTATCCTACTTCATTGTGAGGTAAGGTTTCCATTTAACATGGTATCAGAGGGATTTTAACCCTACCCATTCCTGTAACCCCTCTCTCGTCACCCATTCCCGTAACCCCTCTCTCGTCACCCATTCCCGTAACCCTCTCCCGAAGCCTATTCCCGCCGCTTGCTTCATTCCCGACGCCCCTCCCTCCGTCGGCCCCTTGCCTACCGTCTGCCTGTGGGACCTCTTCGCGACGCCCCTCCCTCCGCCGGTCCCTTGCCTATGCGACCCTTGCGCGACACACCACCCACAACGACGACACCCCCCTCTCTACTTCCCTGACCTGCCCTTTGCACATCGCCCCTCCTTCCAGCCGCTCACCCCCTTCTTATGCGACACCCCACCCATCAAAGATTCTCCGTGCCGCCTTTGAGAATTCTTCTTCTATGGCCTAATCCTACCCGATGTTCCGGCTGTGTACCTTAAGCACCTAATTTTCTACCTGCTGCGTATTTTTAGCGCCTTGTCCTTGCATATCGTTCATTTTCAACACTCTTTTAATCTTCAACTGCATCTATGGCACCGTCGTCACCTTTGCCCGATACTATTACAGCTTCCACATGTCTTGTGGACGAACGTCTCGATTCCACCAATTTCATCATGTGGAAGAAGACTGTTATTGTTGCCTTAAAGGGCATGGGGTCTTATTCTCATCTTGTTGCCTCCCCTCTTGATTCAAAAGATGTCACATTCGGACAATGGGAACAACGAGACAACAAGATTTTTTCAACGCTGCTTAACTCCATGGATCGATTGGTTAAGCATGTTGCCAAGACTGCTAATATTTGTAAGGACTTATGGGATTCGTTATTGCTTATGTTTTCTGAGACGAATAATCTCGCTCGTATATCAGCTCTTTTTCAGCAGCTCTCTGCTCTTCAACAGGGCAATCACTTGATTTCCTCTTATTACAACGAGTGGAAGTCTATTGTCGACAAGATCAATGACTTGTGGACCATTTTGTAGACTCCTGATGACGCTTGCACTCAACGAGATCGGTTGTTCTTGTTCTCTCTCCTGCATGGGCTCAATGCTGAGTTTTCCACCACTGTTACCGACATGTTGTCCAGCCCCACAACATCACATCCCCCCTTGGTTTATAATTGCGTTGTTCGTGCGAGTCATTGTCCGCCGGCAATTAGCATTGACAATTTTGACCGTACTGCTATGGTCTCTCGCGGCCCCAACAGAGGCGGTGGCCGTTTCGGAGGTCGTGGTTGCCCTACTGCCCTCAAACACTGCACGCATTGCGGTAGAGACTACCACACGATTGATACGTGTCTAGATGGATCTCTGGTTCCAGGTCGCTCTCAATCTACACAGGCTGCAATACCTGCCCCAGTGTCTCCCAATGACGATCGCCTTACTGTTGATCTTTCTGATGATGAGTATCGGTCTCTCCAGTCTCAACGTGCCGGTACATCAACCGGTGCTACTATTGCTCATGGCGATGCCCCTGCTGCTTATTTATGTCAGCGATCTACCTCCTGGGTTCTTGACTCTGGTACCTCCGAGCATATCACTGATCATGCAAGTATTCTTCAGTCTTATAGCTCGACTTCAGCTGGAGGTAATATTACAGTGGCTGACGGTAAGACGGTACAAATTGCTGGTCACGGGAGTTGCTCGCTTACACTTAGCTTGACGCTCTCTGCCGTTGCTCTTGTTCCACACTGTCCTTTTAACTTACTATCTATTAGTAAACTTACAGCTGACTTACACTGCTGAGCCATCTTCTCGTCGATTGTTTTTCAGGAGCCATTAACGACTCGGGTGCTTGGTAGTGGACGACTTCAGGGTGGTGTCTACGTGCTTGACTCAGCCCCAACTCTCGCTTGTCCTACCACCTCTGATCGTCTCATGCAGCTTCATTACCGCCTTGGCCATCCACCTGCACCAGTTCTTCAATCACTTTGTCCGGATCTGGGTCATGTTTATCCTTTTGGTTGTGAATCCTGTCATTATGTCGAGCATCACCGGGTCACTTATGTTCCCCGGGCGATTACTCGTGCATCTAGTCCTTTTCATTTAGTTCATTCTGATGTATGGGGTCCCAGTCCTACTCCTTGTAAACTGGGTTATCGTTATTTTGTCATCTTCATAGATGATTTTTCAAGAATGACATGGGTCTATTTGAAAGCTCGCTCTGAATTTTTTTACTGTGTTTCGCTCCTATTTTAATGAAATCCAAACTCAGTTTTCCACTAAAATTCGTTGTTCGCGCTCTGACAATGGTCGTGAATGTTTTTCTGGTTTGTTCCGGTCCTTTCTAGATGACAATGGCGTTCTCCATCACACTTCTTGTCCTGACACATCTCAACAAAATGGTGTTGCCGAACGCAAGAATTGCCATTTGTTGTAAGTTGCCCGTGCTGTTTTATTCCAAATGAAAGTTGAAACCATTTTTTGGGGTGATGCCATTCTCACCGCTAGATATCTCATTAACAGACTTCCCTCTCCCGTTCTTGAGGGCGCCACTCCTTTCCATTCTTTATTTCCAACCTCATCACCACATTCACTGCATCTTCACATCTTTGGCTATGTCCGTTATATACGGGATACTCGCCCCTCCCTTTCCAAGTTTGATACATGTGCCCTCAAATGCATCTTTCTTGGTTATTTGCGAACTTAGCGCGACTATCGCTGCTTTTCCCCGGACTTGCGTCGTTATGTCACCTCGACTGATGTTTCCTTTGTCGAATCCTCCATATTTTCGGTTACTGATTCCCCACCATCATCTGATATTCCTGATTCCGTCATAACTTTACCCTATTCTCTTCATCCTCCACCACCATCATGTCTTCCTCTTGAAGTCGTTGGATCCCGTTTTGGACAAGTTTACTATCGTCGACCTTGCATACGTACCACCCCAGAGCTTGATGCTGCTATCTCACCTGACGACTCACCGACTCCTGGTCATCCATTGCCGGAGTTACCCATTGCTCTTCGCAAAGATAAATGCTGATGTCAGCAAAATCTCAGTTTGTTAGCTTCTTATCAGGGATTATCTGTCGCTACCTCTCGCGCTATTGTGACACTAACTGCTCATTCAACTCCGCGCACTATTGCTGAGGCAAACTCTCATCCCGGTTGGTTAAAGGCCATGCAGGATGAACTTAAGGCTTTGGAAACCAACCACACTTGAGATCTTGTCCCTTCCTACGGATAAACCGTTTGTTGGGTGTAAGTGGATCTATAATGTGCGCGTCAACGCTGATGGTTCTCTCAATCGTCTCAAAGCGTGGCTTGTTGCCAAGGGTTATGCGCAGATGTTTGTCGTTGATTACTTTGATACCTTATCTTCCGTGGCCAAAATGACCTTAGTCCGCTTATTTATCTCTCTTGCCTCTTCTTATCACTGGCCTTTCTATCATCTGGATGTGAAAAATGCTTTTCTTCATGGTTTTCTTAATGAAGAAGTTTATTTGGAGCAATCACCGGGGTTTGTTGCTCAGGGGGAGTCTTCCATGGTTTGTTGCCTTTGTCGATCGTTGTATGGCCTCAAGCAGTCACCTCGTGCCTGGTTTGAACGTTTTTGCACCGTTGTGCTTAGCTTTGACATGTGTCAAAGCATAAAAGATTCATTTGTTTTCTATCATCAGTCTACAACAGACATCATTCTCTTGATTGTCTATGTGGATGATATTGTCATTACTAGAAGTGATACTGGCGGCATTGATCGACTCAAATCTTTCATCAACATTTTCATACGAAGGATTTGGGTCCACTGCGATATTTCTTGGGGATTGAGGTCTCCAGATGTACCAAAAGAATTTTTCTATTTCAGAGGAAGTATGTTCTTGATCTTCTGCAAGAGACTGAAATGACTCAAACCGACTCAGTTGACTCACCCTTCGAACCTGGGGAAAGGTCACTTCATTCTGACAGTGAAACGTTTTCTTCACCCGACAGATATCGAAGACTTGTTGGGATGTTTAACTACTTGATGATGACTCAACCTGATATTGTTTGTGCGGTTAGTAAAATGCGTCAGTTTATGGAATCTTCAACAAAAACACAATGAGAGGTTGTTCTTCGCATTGTCAGATATGTTGAAAAGGAACCAGGTTTGGGTCTTTTATATTCTGATCATGGTCATACAGATATTGAGACGTTTTGTGATGTAGATGTTGGATGTTTCTCTTCTAGGAGATCTACGTCTAGTTTTGCAGTGTTTGTTGGAGGAGATTTGATCTCATGACGAACTAAGAAGCAGACAATTATCTCTTGATCAAGTGCTGAGTCGGAGTATCGTGCCATGACATATGTAACCGCAGTGATTATTTAGGCACAACAAATTCTACAGGAGATTGACTATACTATCAAGGAACCGACACATATCTGGTGTGACAATCAAGCTTCTATCAAGATTGCCACGAATTCAGTCTTTCATGAGCGGACAAAACACATTAAAGTTGATTGTTACTTTGTTCGAGAAAACTCTGAGAAGAAGGTCACATTCAGACATGTTCACACCTCTGATCAACTTGCGGATGTTATTAAAAAAGGGGTGTCTGGTCCGCGTGTCCAATTTTTATGTAACAAGCTGGGTATGATAAATATATATGTCCCTGTGTGAGGGGAAGTGTTAAGAGTATTAGGTGTTTTTTTAGATATTTTTAATATTCCGTCCCACATGGATTTCACACCTCCATTGTACTCTTTTACTTATCTATAAATAAAGTATCCTACCTCGTTGTGAGGTAAGGTTTCCATTTAACAGTATTGTTAATGTGATAGTATTTTTAATTATGTTTGTAGCTTTTTGATGATACCAACTTGTATTATGCAAACGACCTGAACCATCTATGAGGATTATGCCAGTTCGATTCAATTTTAGATGTATAGTTAAATGTTTCCAAATAAAAAAGTAAATATTTTTTAATGAAATTGTGTTTTGCAATTTGATGCTGCTGCTGTTTTTTTTTGTGAACAACTTTGGAATGGTTGTGAAACAACAACCATATTTTATTAAAAAAAAAAACTTTTCGCGTAAATTCTGATCAAACATTTAATTTCTGTTATTTTATTTGACGTTGTAATTTTTTTATAATGTGGGTTATAAAAACTACCGTTAAAAAAATATTTACAACGAAAGAAGACACTTGTGACGATCACAAAACTCAAGAGATTACAAAACTCAAGTTTAAACCCAAACATGAGTAACAATGACTGCGTGTATTGTGTGACAAGAAAATTGTCACCAATTCATGATCTTGATCCTGAACATTCATCATCATGACACTACTTTAATCAGTTACTTCCTTTCTACAGATCTTGTATGATTGTTTCTTCCTCAGCTGGTGTCTCCTTGAATTAGAGGTCCCTTCTCATGTCACGATATTGCGTTTTTTTATTAAGAAAACCTTATTTAAAAAAAAAAAACGTTCCATGCTTCCCAATCTTGTGGGCCACTTATATAATTTTTAAATATAAGATATTAAAAAATATTGTCTCAAATCCCATTTAAAAAATTTATATCTTCAATTTAAATATTATGGGCTGAACCTTATCACTTTGATAGTAATATCTGTTCATCTGTCCCCGCATACCACCATGGTCACAGCATGACAGTTCATGGGATCACTAAAAATGCTAGATTAAGCTCCAGAAGTCCTTTCTTTCCCCCTCCATTTTGTCTCTCATCATCAAATTTTATATAAAGCACGTGAATTCAGGGACATTTACACATCAAGTACCAATATAATTTCAGGGAAGTTTGATGTATATTATCTGGACATTCAAATTTGTGGTGGGTAAGCCTTCTCCAGCCATTGGTTTGAATCAGGGAACGCGCCAGACCATACAAGTGAACTTCACGCCCATGCAAAAGGTTTGGTTAAGGCATGTCAGATTCCACCAAGTATGCACATGAAACCTAATCATACTTGTCCTCTGATTAAAAGTATTCCAAATTCTCCAAACTAACAATCCAGCTTCCAACCACAGGCTGACTCCTTCATCTCCACCTTGTAATAACTACGTGATCGCCTTAAGAACGTTTTTGGCATCTTGGTGGGGGCCACATGATGAGCTTTCAGAGAATGATTTGGAGTTCTTGCAGAGTTGAACCATGCTTCCTTTTGATGGGCATGGTTTAGCTGTTGTATATCCTGAGGAGATGATGAGACTCTCACCGATAACTGCTCATATAGACATGATATTTTGCTGGTGCCAAAAATTGCAGGGACTGCTATTTTGGAAGCAAATAGTAGATGACCTTGTTTCCATCATTAGAAGCTAGAAAACCTTTTTTTTCCCTAGCATTCTTGGCTGACAGTGTTTTTTCCTAATGTGTAGGGGATGGAGTTGCACAATATGTTGTGGAGCCTGCAACGAGGGTGAAATTCCAGACATCTCTGAGCCTGCCAGATTGCCCGAGTTCGCTATCTTTGCTTGGAACTGGTCAGTAGAACTGTCATATCATGAAAAACTCATCTATGTTTTAGTCTGAACATAGAAGAGGATGTTAAGGGATGTACTTTTTCGTAGTTCTCAGATAATCAAAAAGGCCCTGCGACCATATTGGTTATTCTGTATCCAAAGTGGGGCTCAAGTTCCATGCCAATGGCCTCTTGACTTGAAATAGACATGTTTGGGCTGCAGTGTCTGCCTGAGTCTGTTTGTACTGGTTCTTTATATTATTATTGGGACTTAAGCTCATACGCTGTTTCTGACGGTTTTAGGGTATAGGGAGAAGGTCTTTGCAATTATTGGTGTGAAAGTCTATGCTGCAGGATTTTACATGAATCAATCCATCTCAAAAACACTAGATGATTGGAAAACAAAATCAGCTGCTGGAATGCAGTCAGAATCATGGTTGTTCAACTCAATTTTCCAAGGTAAAGTGATGGAAGTTCAGTTTATGTTATGTCTTGTTTGGTATGCTGGAGTTGGAGCCACGGAAGTGGAAGTGATGAAAGTGCTAGTAAATGATCAAACTACCCTTCCTGGACACACCCTCATCCATTCATTAGGTGCATCAATAACTTTTGATTATTTTCTCATCTTTAGCTTCTTCTATTTGCTTAAAAAACACTTTCAACATACCAAACAGGATGTTATGAGAATAATCAAATCCCATAGGACATTGATACAATTTTGGAGACGATCGATCAGTTGTTGTGGAGAAATCATTAAAGATCGTTCTGGTGAGGGGTGTTGACGGTAAAACGTTTTGGGAAGCCTTGGACGAGGCCATCTCCCCAAGGCTGAAAGCAGCCACTGCAACCGATGAGCGTGCGCTCTCGGCATTTCAAAGGGTCTTCGCGGGGAGGCCTTTGAAGAAAGGAAATGCGGTACTCTTGACTTGGCTCAGCCCCTCCATCATGCTTGTAAGTATATGTTGTGAATTCAATGGGGAGATAGTAGATTGAACTCATGATTGATCTCAACATTCAGGTGTCGGTGTTGGTAGATGGGGTACATTGTGAAATTGAGTCGGTGAATGTGAGCAGGGCGCTGTTTGATGTGTTCTTTGGGGATGTGGCAGTTTCTCCATCTCTAAAAGCTTCGGTTGCACACGGATTGATGCAAATCTTGAAATAGGCATCCAAACAAGTTTATGCCCGTTCAATGCATTGATGATGACATCTCTTATCTAATTCAAAGGATCTCTATCACTCACGGTGTGCTAGCACCTATTGTGGTACACGATCCAATCGTCACCTATGATTATGATATGATGCTTGTCTCTTTTATCGACCTCTTATATTAAATGCAATTGGCTTGAAAAGAATCATATTGTTTTTCAACTGTTAATGTGATAATAGTAGTGTGTGGCAACTTTTTATAACATATGACGTGTTCATCTGAGCTTTAAATGATCATCGAACCCTTCAAAAGTTATTATACTGTATTTGTAACTCATGTCACATCATCATATGATATGTAAATTGATTAATGATAGTTTAGATGGAAGATAGATATATCCAATGTAGTGTCTTATATATTGCTCTTATTAAAGTTTGTTGTGCAATACGATTTAGACATATTCTACATCACACACACACACATTTATATAATTAAAATTATTTTGACTATAATAACTTTAGAATATAGCTCCAACAATCTTTCTTTCACTTTAGCCTTTCCACCTTTGTGTTTATCTCATATTATGTCACATCACATATAACAAGATGTGAAACCATATCCAAACTCTTAAATATAAATTTACCATGCAACATTTATCAATTTTGAAAATCCATTTTGCATCAATATAAAATTTCATTTACATTGGCTTATGTGAAACCCTATGGACCTTCGTAACATTAATAATGATTATGAAGTTGCAATCTATAACCATATGAGTAATATCTTTTTAACATGTCAAGGGTACTCAAATTGCAAAGGGATTTGGTGTGATCTCCATAAATTGCATGTATATGCATACAACTCATTTGTCCATAACATGAGTATAGAAATAAAACATAGAATTTGGTCAATCTCATAACGACCAACTCATTTATTCTCGATTCTCTAAATAGACTGACAAAACATATATGAATATATCACATATTGTTCCAAGATTGAATATATGATGATGGATGTGTGTGGAGTCGTTAAATATATTAAAATTAGTATGTAGCAATTACATAATAATTTCTTCATTGAAATTGTTTGAAAAAGTCAAGGTACTTAAATAAGTATGATGTTTTCATGATCATGGTTCTCTTGTATTAGAATTATTGTTAACAGATGCTCAATGGGTCGTTCTTATCTTTGTGATGATGATCAAAAAGTTTTATGGAGGTTTGGAGTCATTTTAGATCATATAAAGGTATCTTGTGAAGACTAAAGGCAGGTTTCCTGAAACAAGGATCATTGGTTACCCACTAACTTACCACTAACTACCCGGTGAATGGTCCAATAGCTTGCATTATATCCAGGTTATCCATTGGGTTTCCAGTAAGCCCTCAACAAGACCTCGATGGAAGTTACAATTGTCCAGTATATTTGTTTTCCTCTCATTGGGTACCTGGTGGTGTTATGGGGAACTCATGATAACTATAATAGAATGTATCAAAAAAGGTGATATATTTTAAAGTATTAATATGTTGTTTTGATTATGACACTTGGACCTTGTTTTGCTTATCTTTATAGGCTTATATCTTATGAGTGATAGGTAAATGATAATTTTCAGAATAAAGGACTGAGATTGAAACTAGAGCATATTGGCGCCAGACGGCTTCATGCTCGGGGTAGTAGGGTGATAAATAGTGGTCTTGCCAGCCGAACTGAGCTGACACTGAGCCAGGGAAACAAGGCCGGGGGAGGGTGGATCCCGGTAGCCCGGGGGAGGATTTCAAATTCAAAATAGGTGGTTGCTAATCTTTTGAATTTTTAGATACAATCCAAAAGTGTTAACGATTTTGAGAGTGTGAGACCCTAGGAGTGTAGTGAAATTTGAGTAAGATCTCCAAATGTTGAATCAAATTTCAGTGTAAAAATCGGAAGACTCACGTGATGAGTGTTCTTCTTCTTGCTCTATGAACTTACTCCCCCCCCCCAACAAGTCAAGGCTCTCTTATGAAAAAAGAAGAGAAAGTGTGTTGAAGTGAGATCTCAGTGAATTTAAAGAAGATTGAATTTCTCTTCGTGTTTTGTTGATATCATTGATCTTGTTGTATTTGCATGAGAGCACATAAATAAAAGCTGCATGACTTAACATTGGAAACAAGTTCTATGTATGATCCATGCTCATCTTCTATACACTTGACAGTAATAGTAAATTCGTATGTTCTAGAGGGATCTAGACATACCAAGAATGTAGCCACCCACATTGGGAGGAGACTTTTGCAAGTGCGTTTTCTCATTGTTTTGTTTGATATATCTTACAACAATAAAGATGTTTTTTGGAAAGTGAAAGGATCATTTTACCATTATAGATAACGAAAGGTGTTTAAAGAAGATTGTACAAATTTTAATAGAAAGAGGATTTACTTATTCACTTTCCCTCTCAGTGAATGCACATATTCCTATGGATCATCAATTGTTATTAGAGCCAAGTTGTTCATCGAAGTGAGTTGATTTATGTGGTATTCAAAAATTCAATCTTTTTCTCATATTATTATTTGAATTCTCAATTTTACATTGATACGATGGTTGAGTACTTGGGTACCTAGCTGCTTAAGATGTGTTCCCAAAGGGCTGAGGGGTAGTTTTGTAAAATCCTAAGAGGGGGGGGGGTGGAGCTAGGGTGTTAGAGGCCATGACTGTGGCTTCTTATTCTACAATTACTACTACTACTTTTGGAATATTTTATACTCTTGTTTCTCATTCATCCACTGCTAATTGATTCCACAACATTCTACTTCATTTATTTCTTGAAACCAACTATAATTTTCTTTCCACCACCCACAATTTCATCATCTTTGGTGCTTTCATTGAGAGAAATGATGCTTCTGGAAGTAGTTTGAGGAATCGTCAGTGAATGTTGTCTACAATAGAGTTGAGAGTTGCTTTTGATGGAGATATGCTCATATGCATGTGATGCATTTTTTTTATATTTTATGATATGATATAGAGATATCACATTGTATGATATCTAAGTCATAAAAGACATTGTATGCCTTTGGGGTATATCGGTGATCACGATATAGCGATATCGTTGCATTACTGCCTTCACATATCATAAAAGATGGGTTCTATTTACAACACACGCTACAAGAAAACACGGTTTGAGGACTCGACCCTGCGATCGACACTCCATACCCCAGCCGCCTGCAGGGGGCCCACTGCCTTCACATATCATACTATACGATATATGTGGCACCTTACAATTGATATGACAATCAAATATTAATTGTCAACATTCAGATCTATCTTCTACATAAAAGATACCATTGATTAAATGTTTTATATGATGAAACGTTGGGAGAGTTGGCACAATTGAGGAGTTGCAACGGGTTGTAACCAACGTGCTAATACTCGTATGTTATAAACAAAAGAGTAAATGCATGATCAATAGGGAGAATTCCCGAGGGCTATATAAGGAGGCTACTACCGTCGAGGTGGAGAATCCTTTCCCAAGCACCCTCTTACCGATTCTCTCATTCCTTAAGCTATCTTTCCTGTCATCTCTTTGCCATCAAGAGGTACTAGCATACTTTGGGTGTGATCTTGTTTTTGAAATTGGGGTCCTATATTATGGTGAATTTGAAATTGTGGTGACTGTTTGGTTTGTAACGTTCCCACTCAACCTAAAATGTTTTTTTTTCAAAATCTAACAATATGGATTTGAGGGGCGGATACACCATGGAGGAAGGAGTCCATTAGTTTCCTCTTAGGGATCTCCATCAAACCACTGTGACAGAAGATTGTAGTATTAACTCTATGGTGAAAGGTACACAAGCACTTTATTTTATGTATATACACGGTTTCAGTTTCATGCATGGCAATCTTGGGAATTTGTGGTTTCTAATGTCTTTCACTCTATTGAACAACTGTTGTTCATTCCTTAGAAAACCTTTAATGATATATGAGCATCACTATGAAATCCTTCGATTTTATACTTATCGTAGCGTATAATATGGGTATTCATAGCCTTTGATAGCGTCAACCAGTGTAGCTTAAAATAGAGCATCGCTAAGGTGATATCGCGACATATCATAAACGATGATATCTTAGGCATTGATGGGTTTATGTTATATAGGTAACTGCGACCAATTGTAAGTCGTGCATTATCTATCGTAAAGTAAGATAGGGCCCACACACAACAAGCCACACCTTACTACATAGTATATATCATTAAATACAATATATAGAAAAATTTAATTTTTCTAAATTTTAATTATGAATTGATTTATATAATTTATAAAATGTCTATAAATCACGGAAAAAGGCATTTTGAGATATTTAATTAATTTATAAAATGTTTATAAATTAATTAATTATAATTTTTTATAATTAATTATTAAATGTTTATGAAACATTTATTAAATAAATATCAATAATATTAAATGTTAATATTATATACCTTTTGTAATTATATGACATGACTTATAATTTGAATATAAAATGTTTATATGGAAATTATAAGAGTAATTTATGAAGTGTTTATAAATTATAAAAATAAGGCAAAAATATAAAGCAACTTATATTTAATAGTATGAATTGTTTATACTATTTAATTTGAATTGTTCAAACTAAGGCCCTTATTTGAGAAATTACTATATCAAAATGAGTTTTGATAATTAACATGATTAAGGTTTAAGTAATATTAAATATGTGATATTTAGATTATGTAAATTGTTTACACAATAGAATTTGAATATAAAATGTTTATATTTCGTTTAATATCATATATTTAAGTCATGAAATGCCATATACAAGGATAATATGAAGGAATTCATATTAGATATAAATATAAAGTGTTCATATTTATTTTATTATGGAATGTCAATAATGCATGACTAAGTTATAAAGTATTTATAATTGCTTTATTTATGAATTGTTCATAAATAGTTTATCTCACGATTACATATATGAATTGTTCATTATTTAGTTTATTCCCTCTTTTATTCATATTTATAATTGTTATAATATGAATATGTGTATGCTTTAGTTTAAAAAGTTAAACCGCTTTAAATTTTCATACATGCATCTAAGAAGTTATCTGTTAGGTATGACAATTGATTTAGTTTTCTTCTACCTTGGTTTTGGCTTGTATTTGGTTACGAGATTGAACTTAAGGTTGATTATAGTTTATACATATTAGATGTTAGAATTACGATGGAATTAAGATCTCTCTTGAGTAAAGTATCCTTAGGTAGAGGGATTTTGGGCCGGACTGCTCATTGGCATGGAGACTTATGCCTTATCTTGTTTCATGTACCTTATACATGAGATGCTTTTGGATATGTATAAATATAATTGGATTTTAATTTGGCTTAATAACACATGTCATGAGTCATGTAAAGAGTTATACATCAATATGGTTTGAACATATTGATTTGATGGAAGGAATATGATTCCAAATTAAATCATTAGAAAGCATGCATACATGTAAAGAGAATAACATGACATAAGTTGGTGACCTTAAAAATATTATGTGTTGTATTCCTTTCAAAGTGAGCATTTATCATGACCCCAATCACCCAACCGAGTAGTTTCATGCTAAAGTTGGGTGCCCTTGGATTATCTTGTGTAAGGGAAACAAGTAATGATGTTACCCTAGCTGTTAAGTGCCTTGTTTTTGGCGTCTTCTTTCGCTTACATTTAGTTGGGGAACCTTATCAGAGAGGATACTAGAGGAATTGTATTAGGTTCATCCATACGATGGATTGGGCAAATAGTTTTCTGCTCGACCATCCAAGAGTCATATATGATATGATTGACATGACGACCTACTTAAATAGCTAAGTGGTGAGATGAATACTAAAGTGGACTCACTGCTTAGTGAGTTATGGATCATAGTCCACTAATGGATATGGTAAATCTAAAAGGGGTAATTGTTTCAATGGGAGCACATATAATAAAAGTCCTTATTAAATGAAAGTAAAACACGATACTTATATGATAAAATCTTCTGTTGTAAATAAAATAACATCATCATCATCCAACTTAACTTTGAGATCAATCCCAGAGAAAGTAGAAGATTAATGTAAGAAACCTCTTGGACTGATATCGAAAATTAAGAATCTTTCTTAAGTAAGAAGAAAAATTCCATGTGTAAGAGAAATACCTTCACGAGTAACCAATTGTTGAAATTATTCAACACTTTAATCTAGATGATTATGAGAAACATGAAATGATTTACTTAAGGTTTCAAAAGTATTAGATGCAATGATAGGAGGAAATTTAGTCTCCACTCATTTACTTAATATGATTAAGTGTGTTAAAGACTTGGAGAGATCGAGGTCTCCTTTAAGGCTCGATCTAGCTATGGAATTCATTCTGTAATCATCATTGGAAATGTTCTAACTATGTGAATGAGTTCAATACAAGTTTATCCAATTTTCTCAAGTGTTGAGAGTAGAGAAACTAGGCATGTGATGTTCAGGTTATGATGTTGTGTTGATAGTACTATATGGTAAAGGTTTAAGATAGATAAAGAAGATTGGATGTGTCCAATAGTTAGCCATGCTCATTGAAGCCTAGAGTTATCAGGAAGGGGTGACAATGTTCCATATGTGATGGGATTGTCCAGGATACCTAAAGGAGTTTGGGAAACTCCATGGAAAGTCCATGTTAGGTATTAGCGTTACAGAATCAATTCTTCGACTTTGAATGGTATATGATGCCAAATATATGTTTTACAAATGTTGTAAGTATATAGGAGTTTAAAATCAAGGAAATAATTGATGAAACTTATAGTTTTCATTTAAGTTATGAAGCAAAGGGTTGCTAAATCATGAATTTAAATGCAAAGAAAAATATCAAGCTCTAATAAATCCATATAAAGGATGTGTATTTTCATTTTATTTCTCTTATATGATAAGAGAAGCTGTTTGTTAATAAAGAGCTGTTATGTATAATATGAGATGTTAGATTTGATACACATGGCGATTCATCAAATTTTGTAACATTATTAAGAAGAAGATGAGTATAAAAAGTAGTTTTATCCAGGATAAATGAGTTTATCTAAATGTTTGTTAAAATATGAGGAATATGACCCCACCACCTATCAGTGACATATTTTAAAGAATAAAGACTTCTTTTCAGAGTGCTTCTCCAGACACATAAAATACCATATATGATATGAATACAATGGTTTATTTGTTGAATATTCCCAGTAAAGGGAAGACATGTTATTTCCTGACATAAAAGTGTTTGTGTATCATAACATGATATTCTGAAAAAATATAGTTCCTAAGAGGCCAGTGAGAGTATGTTTGGACTTATAGAAGTTCAAGTTCAATAAATAAAAGATTATGCTAGTCAAGATTGTGTGACGTGTATGGAATATGGGCCATCGATTGAGATAAATTAAGGAAGTGCATGACCATACCTAGATAAGAAATGTGATGTGGTTATCTATCAGATGAGGGGCATGTGATGTGCTCATTCATAATGGTGAATGACATGTAATGTATTCATTGAGCTGGCCAGTATACTTGGAAAATAAAAAACATATGAGTGGCTATATGGAATTGACATACTTCGTGTCTTGGGTTTACTCATTGTCTTGGACAAAGAGATCATATGATAATGCATTCTTGTATATGATACAACTTGTAGACACAAATATAAAGATACATGTGTTTGATGGAGATCATGTCAGATCACTTTATAGCTTGAGTAGCATTGATGTTTTGCTAGAGACCACATTTTACTTACATTTATGGATTTGAGAATTCATATTTGTTGTCAACACTACAAATGCTCATGGGGTCAAATTTTATGGTTGACTAAATGATGATTGGGTTTTACAGAACACAGAGAGTTGCTCTAAAAGTGTTTTAGAGTTTATCCAAAAAGAGTTTTAGATGGATATTCACAAGTGTTGCATATGACGCGAAACAAGGTGACTTTAGAGATAGCTTTGCAAAATAGTTTTGGAAGATATCCAAAATGAGTTTTGGATATGATTTTATAAATTATTGTATATAATACAATATAAAGTGAAATAACATAGTCCGTGAGACTATAATGCAAGTGGGCACTACTGGAAATGAAGGTTATACCAACGGTTTTCCAAACCATAGGGTAGTAAGCCGTGAGGAAAGCCCTATACCAACGGTTTGATCTAAACCGTTGGTATAGGACACTGGATGTATTGATTTACCAACGGTTATAGGCCAACCGTTGGTATATGTTTGTATAGCATTTTTACCAACAGTTTTAATGAAATCGTTGGTATATATTGAAGATTAAACACTATACCAACGGTTTTAAACCGTTGGGATAGTTTTTAAATTTTGCTCAAAGTATACCAACGGTTTAAAACCGTTGGTATTGTGTATTTGCAGAACTATTGCACAACAGCCCCTCCAGTATACACCTGTATAAAAAACAGCACAAAAAACACATACAAACATACTTAAAACAACATAAAAAACACCTGCAATAGCACAAAAAACACACACATAAAACCATCAAACTCTTCCAACCATGTCATGTACTACAATTCCATATTTCAATCTTCATATGACAACAATCATCCAGTAGAGTTGAATAACAGTTTCAATTACTCAAACATTATTTACACCCATTTCAATCTTCATATGACAACCACTCTTCCAGTAGTAATTCACCTCACCCCTGCACAACCCCCCCAACCAGCACAACCCCCCACCTCCCCATCAAATTCTAATAGGCAGAATAGTCTGAGAAATCCTTATTAGAGTTGAATATGAGTTTGAAATTGGCTCAAATCCCATTTTTTTCCTGATCCTAGATTTGGGTATGTAATGATTTGTGATGCATTTTGCATTGAACTTGTATTTTTTATAATATATGGTGAAAAGATATTTTCTTAGAAGTCTCGTCACTTATGACCCCGTGAGTGAAACTACCCAACTCATGAAAAAGAGTTTGCGACTATCGTTGATGAGTGTAAATTTCAGTTGTTGTATTCACTTAAAATGATGTCTCTTTGGAACAAAAGAGAGACACTTTGAGTGGTGCCAGCCACATCACGCCTCAGATTGAGGCGATGTTGACTCGTACACGTCACAAATGACCCATGGATCGTTTTCCTAAAGTATCAACACAATCCGAATGTGTTTGGTCGGTTTTCCGTATGCCAGTTGTTTTTATTTAAAAGCGTATCCATTTTAAACAAAAGAAAGACACTTTGAGTGGTACCGGTCACACCGTGCCTCGGATTGAGGCGGGGTTGACTCGTACACGTCACAAATGACCCATGGATCCTTGTCCTAAAGTATCAACAGAATCCGAATGCATTTGGTTGGTTTTCCGTATGTTAGTTGTTGTTTTCACTTAAAATGTTGTCCATTTCAAAGAAAAGTGAGACACTTTGAGTGGCGCCGGCCACACCGCGCCTCGGATTGAGGCGTGGTTGACTCATACACGTCAAAAATGACCCCTGGACCGTTTTCCTAAAGTTTCAACAGAATCCGAATACATTTGGTTGGTTTTCCGTATGTCAGTTGTTGTTTTCACTTAAAATGATGTCAATTTTAAACAAAAGAGAGACATTTTGAGTGGTGTCGGCCACACCGCGCTTCGGATTGAGGCGAAGTTGACTTGTACACGTCACAAATGACCCATGGATCGTTGTCCTAAAGTATCAACACAATCTGAATGCGTTTGGTCGGTTTTCTGTATGCCAGTTGTTGTTTTCACTTAAAATCCTGTCCATTTCAAATAAAAGTGAGACGGTTTGAGTGGTGCCGGCCACACCAGCCCTCAGATTGAGGCAGGGTTGACTTGTACACGTCACATATGACCCATGGATCGTTGTCCTAAAGTTTCAACCGAATCCAAATGCATTTGGTTGGTTTTCCGTATGTCAGTTGTTGTATTCACTTAAAATGATGTCATTTTGAAACAAAAGAGAGACACTTTGAGTGGTGCCGACCACACCGTGCCTCGGATTGAGGCGGGGTTGACTTGTACACGTCACAAACAATCCATGGATCATTTTTTTTAAAGTATCAACACAATCCAAATACGTTTGGTCGGTTTTCTGTATGCCGGTTGTTTTTACTTAAAAGCGTATCCATTTTAAACAAAAGAAAGAAACTTTGAGTGGTACCGGCCACACCGTGACTTGGATTGAGACGAGATTGACTCGTACACATCACAAATGACCTATGAATCCTTTTCCTAAGGTATCAACATAATCCGAATGCGTTTGGTTGGTTTTCCATATGTCAGTTGTTGTTTTCACTTAAAATGTTGTCCATTTCAAATAAAAGTGAGACACTTTGAGTGGTGTCGGCCACACCGCGCCTCAGATTGAGGCGGGGTTGACTCGTACGCGTCAAAAATGACCCATGGATCATTGTCCTAAAGTATCAACAGAATTCGAATGCGTTTGGTCGGTTTTTCGTATGCCAGTTGTTGTTTTCACTTAAAATGTTATCCATTTCAAAGAAAAGTGAGACACTTTGAGTGATGCCAGCCACACCGCGCCTCGGATTGAGGTGGGGTTGATTCATACACATCAAAAATGACCCATAGATTGTTGTCCTAAGTTTCAACAGAATCCGAATGCGTTTGGTCAGTTTTTCGTATGTCAATTGTTGTTTTCACTTAAAATGATGTCCATTTTAAACAAAAGAGAGAGATTTTGAGTGGTGTCGGACACACCGCGCCTTGGATTGAGGCAGAGTTGACTCGTACACGTCACAAATGACCCATGGATCGTTGTCCTAAAGTATCAACACAATCCGAATGCGTTTGGTCGGTTTTCCGTATGCCAGTTGTTGTTTTCACTTAAAATCCTGTCCATTTCAAATAAAAGTGAGACAGTTTGAGTGGTGCCGGCCACATCGGCCCTCGGATTGAGGCGGGATTGACTCGTACACGCACATATGACCCATGGATCATTGTCATAAAGTTTCAATAGAATCCGAATGCCTTTGGTCAGTTTTCTGTATGTCAGTTGTTGTATTCACTTAAAATGATGTCCTTTCGAAACAAAAGAGAGACATTTTGAGTGGTGTCGGCCACACCGCGCCTCAGATTGAGGTGGAGTTGATTCGTACACGTCACAAATGACCCATGGATTGTTTTCCTAAAGTATCAATACAATCCGAATGCATTTGATCGGTTTTCTGTATGCCAGTTGTTTTTTACTTAAAAGAGTATCCATTTTAAATAAAAGAAAGACACTTTGAGTGGTACCGGCCACATCGTGCCTCGGATTGAGGCGGGGTTGACTCGTACACGTTACAAATGACTCATGGATTGTTGTGCTAAAGTATCAACACAATACGAATCCGTTTGGTTGGTTTTTCGTATGTCAGTTATTGTTTTCATTTAAAATGTTGTCCATTTCAAATAAAAGTGACACTTTGAGTGGTACTGGCCACACTGTGCCTCGGTTTGAGGCGGGGTTGACTCGTACACGTCACTTGGGCGTTTTGAGTGCCGTCAAGTACGGATTGAAGATCCGGGTGAGTCTAATCATCTCCTTGCTTCCTCTTTTCGATTAGGGTTTGCACTCTTCTCTCATCTTCTTCCGAAGCTCTAAAACCCTCTTTTCTGTTGGGATTTAGGGTGAATCTTGAAGAGAGCTTAGATTGAGATCCGGGGTCCAGGGAGGAGGGTTGGGGGGGGGGGGGGGCTGTCCGGGGGGCTGTCTGGGGTCCAGGGAGGATGGTGAGAGGGTTGTCTGGGGTCCAGGGAGGAAGGTGGGGCTGTCTGGGGTCCAGGGAGGAGGGTGGGGGTGCTGTCTGGGGTCTAGGGAGGATGGTGGATAATGTATCTAAAACTCTATCTAGGTATCATACATCGAATTCCGACAGGCCTACGAACCGTCGCGAGGTGTCGTCCTGGAGCAGGGCCAAATCACGACATTACCACGGTGTGACTGCGGCGTGACCGCGGCATGACCGCGGCGTGTTGGCCCGGTCCAGCGACATCCGCGGGGCAGCATCTTCCGGCCAGGAGCGAAGGGAATGGGAGGAAGCGGGGCAACATTCCGGCCGTCACCTCCCTCCCAATTAACTATGGATGAGTAATGTATCTAAAACTCTATCTAGGTATCATACTTCGAATTCCGACTGGACTGCGAACCGCCGCAGGGTGTCGTCCTGGAGCAGGGCCAAATCACAGCATTACCGCGGTGTGACCGTGGTGTGATCGCGACATGTTGGTCCGGTCCAGCAACATCCGCGTGGCAACATCTTCCGGCCATGATTCCAAATAAATCCTATGTAGCTGTCCTTCACATTATAGAAACTGATCTTATGTTATAAAAAACAGACTCTTGATTCGGGATTGTGGTATGATAAAGATATATATTTTATATTCGTTGTTTTTAAAAGTGGTACTAAGTAGTTGAAACTACTGATTGAGAGTCAAATTATCACACCCTAAACTATCACTGTGAATTTCGCAGACAGCGCACCTCCGTTGGAGGGTTTTTATTATAAATACATGACTTTATTTATCAAATGAAACAATTATATTAAAAACCACTTATTCAAGATATGCAATTCAATATAATTAAGCAGAATTAAAAAAGAAGCTAAATTCAATTTAAAGCATTCTTAAATTAAAGAGGCTATGAGAGTGACTCTACCTCAAGGTGGAACCAAGCCATCCACTTCGGCTCTTGGAGCTTTCTAACTAAAAGCTACTGCTCCTCCACTAGGTATACGCACCTTCACACACATGCAAGAACACCTAGCCCCTATGCACACACCTGCATGACCATGAGCATGTGCAAGGGGATCCTTGTACATATGCTTATATGCATATATCAGTCTCCACTCACCTGCGTATGCATTTATATATATATATATATATATATATATATATATATACATGGGCACACCTAGCCACATACGTGCATAATCACTGCCATGTGTGACTATACACGTAACGGGGGAACCCACATACATATACTTACCTATGCACACGCAGGCGAGTCGCCCTTGACTTGGCGACTCGAAACCAACGAGCAGGGATCAACGCACTACACAAAGGATATTAAGAACCTTAAAACACATGAAGGACGCTACATAACCAGTGAGAAACCAACCAATGACATTAAAGCCTTACCTAGATTGGCAGCGGAGAACCAAATCCACCCGAACCAACACGAAACGATCCAACGCCCTACCGAAAACATAATATGGAGTAAAAAACACTAAAGCCCCAAATACATGAGGTGCGAGACAAGTAGTAACCATAGAATCTTACCTCGGATCAAAGCCGGTGGACTGAATCAATCTGAACTCCTTCTGGCACCCTTCGCAGAATATAACTACCCTTTGTCCATAGAAAGCAGTCAAAGATCTAAGTGACCAATGTGATAAAGAAAATAAAATAAAAACTAAACTAAAACATACCTGTCTCCCGTGACTATACCTGTCACCGCCCAACATATAAGTACCACAACGCCCCATGAGTCAAATCATGGTCCCGTAATCAAAGGGGAAACAAATCAATGTTTCAAAATGATACTATCAAATAGTACATTCCTATTAATTAACAATTACTCTTCATATTAATGGTACATTCATATTAATTAACAATCACATTCCTATTAATTAACAATTACTCTTCCGTATTGTGGGAAATGTGTATTGCATGGTTAGTTTAATAAATACATTAGTCAATTAGAAAATACACCCATAGTCAATAGAGATATACCCACTTTTGATAGAGAATACCATCCAAATAACCAACTCGGAAATCCGAGACCAACATTTTACTTTACCAATTCCAATTACATAATATATGCAGCACCAACTTATGTTTTATGGACCAATCAATTAAAGGGAAAGAAACTCCTCACAATAACCTATAAAATCTCATATAGCATCACTCACCTCCAATTAACCCACATCATTGCACATCTTAATGACAATACAACCACATCACATATATATCATGATTAACAAACAAAATCCAACACAGTATAAGGTCTAATAGGAGTCTATAGAGAAAAATATGAGGTTTTTAAAAAATCATGAACTTTTTATTGAATGCACTGTTCGAATGAATGGAATACAACCTGTGAATCTAACCCTATATTTTTGGAAGACTCTATTTTGAAAAATTTACAATTTACCCAATAATTCACCACACTATGAGTTGGTTACTACCCAAAAATCTAGAAAATGCACGATTTATATGAATGGTTATCCTAACTATGAACCTAACAATGCATTCCTTGTTGCCTCATTTTTAAAAAAAGAAGACTAATTCTTACCTGGAAGTACCCATCAAAAACCCTGGCGGGAGGAGAGGGAGCTGAGAGAGGGGAACGTCCCGCGGGGTGTTCGGCCATGGGGGGTCTCGCGCGCGACTGGAGAGGGGGCCGGGGGACGTCGGAGGAGGAGATTGAGCCAAGAGGGGAGGGGGATGTCACCAAGAGAGGGAGACGAGAGGGGAGGGGGGAACGTCGTCGGGAGCCGAGAGGGGAGGGGGACGTCGTCGTCAGAGAAGGAGCCGAGAGGGGAAGGGGAACGTCGCCGGGTACCCAATGGCATCTCGAACAATGTGTGAGATACAATTCATGTAGGTGACCACCGAGAGGTCTATAACTATCCAGTCTAGTTATATAACATTTTAATATAATGATATGATAAATTAAAGCAACAACTAAAAAATCTAAAAGGGTTTTCTATGGTTCCAGAGAAAAAATCCCTTCATCTTCGATGGAGGGTTAAAGATTTAATTAATTAAATGGATTCAAATGAATAAATTCTAGGTTAAATCAAAACAGAAACAAAAACATATGCACATCAAAATCAAAACTAAAAACTGAAATATTAGATAAATTTCAATAAAAATAAGGTACCACTTAAGAAAATACCTAATTTGGGATGGATCAGATGGAGATTCAGCAGGAGATTCAGCAGCTTGGATGGGATGGAGGAAGAGGAAGCCGAAGGAGCTCTTAGATCGTCGAGAGAGAGGGGGAATTTGGGGGAAGTGCTTCGGTTTAGGGTTCTGTATCGCGAATGGGGGAGAGGAGGGGCTGGTGTTAATTTGGGGGAAACTTTTACCAACCGTTTTTAAAAACTGTTGGTAAAAATTTTCGGGGCACACTTATACCAACAGTTCTAAGGAACCGTTGGTAAAAGGTCCCCTAAGCCATCCTTTTACCAATGGTTCTATTTAAACCGCTGGTAAATGTTGCTTAGGACTTGATTTACCAACGGTTTTAGGAAACCGTTGGTAAAACTCTTCTTTACCAACGGTTTTATGAAACCGTTGGTATGGAAGTGTTGGGAAAAACCCACATTCCAGTAGTGGGGGGATTGATGGAGATATGCCCTAAATCCATATGTATGTGATGAATTTTGGCTATATTGTATGATATGATATAGAGATATTGTATTATATGATATCATTGCACCATTACCTTTACATATTATACTGTATGATCTGTAGGTATGGTAATAATGTGAAATCATAATGTATGATTTATGTGGCATCTTATGATTGATATGGAAACTGAATGTTAATTGTTAACATTCAGATTTATCTTCCATGTAAAAGATACCATTGATTAAAAATTTCTTAAGATAAAACATTGGGAGAGTTGGCATAACTGAGGAGTTGCAATGGGCTGTAACCAACCTTCCATATACTCATATGTTATAAATGTATGAGTAAATTCATGATCACAAAGGATGTAACATCCCAAGATTTTAAGAAAGAAAACTTTATGTTCGATAGCATACATGATACGCCACATTGAGCTTAAATGAACAACTAAATATTATTATTTAAATGTTAACATTATAACCTAGCTGTTAGAATAATGAGAATAAATAGGATTAACTGAATTATGAAAACATGGTTTACACATGTACATATAATTCTTTGACCAATTAATTATAAATGAATGTAAAACCCTTTTTAAAATAAAAGGAAATGTTTTTCTAAAAAACTATTTAAATGTGTACATGTGTATTTTATACCAATAAATAAACAAATCACTCACATTATATTATATTAATGAAATATATATATATATATAAAATATATTCAATCTAATGTTTAAAATTCATCTTATGTGTTTTCTAGACTTGATATAAGAACAAATCCAATTTTATGCATAAAAAATTATTCTTCTAAAAAGGCAGTTTTGCTGCCATTTGATGATGCATTTGTTTTAAATCGAGTTTTTGATACTTTTATAAATTATATTTGAAAAAATAAACTTCTTCTTTTAAAGCATAATATCAAAATTTACTTTGACTGAATTTTTTGTATTTTTTTGATAAGTTTCATATTTTGATGAATAGTGAAAAAATACTGCATTTTAATTGAATTTTTTTTTCATCAAATTTATTTATAGTGTTAAATTATATATTTGAATGATTTTAAAGTATAATTATATCAAGTTTTTGTCAGTTAATCCAATGTAGGCCATTGTAATCGATTTCACATTGAATTTGGATATAAAAACATTTCAATGATTAATATGATATTAAGGATATTAAAATGCAGTATTTTTTTTCCAAAAGGAATCTTTTTACATGTTTATATGGAACGTTTTGAAAAAAAACAACAAAAGGAATGTTCTATTCTTAACATACCCGATGATAATGACTTTTCTGCCGCCGTGGACATTATTTTATTATCGTCTTCCTTTGCAAGATTTCATGTTTCCTTAAATGAAAAACCATCTTTATCTTTTTGGGTATTTTGGTATTGAAAACGAGTTTTCAATTATAAGGGTGTTTTGGTATTGAAAATGGATTCTTGAAAGAAATGGTTATTTTTATCTGAAAATGTTTTTCATATGGGATTAAAAGAGTTTTTAATGGGTTTTATGATAATAGTGTTTTATTAATGATATGGTACTTGAGCATTATAAAAAAACTAGTGAGCCCGATACAACTTATACATGGGGTGGCCCAGATAGCGCCGAGAATGCCCATTACATCTTAACATGGGGTGGCTCAAATAATACCGGGAAAGCCCATTACAGCTTAACATGGGGTGACCCAGATAGTGTCGGGTAAGCCCGTAATATTTTAATTGGAAGTCGTCCATATGGTTATTCCAATTGAAAGAGTTTTGAAAGGGTTTTATGTATATGATGCTCCAAGTCACCTAAATGAGTTTTAATTACTTTCTATGAGTTTTATTGATTTTCTTTAAGCAAAATGCGTGTTTGTTTTTCATGTGAAAATGTTTTATTTCAAGTTGTCAAAGAACTTTGAAAATAAAGGTAAAATTTATACGAGTTTTCCTGTTTTTACTGAACTAACAGTTTCCTTTCTTTTATGTCCCTCACTGAACTTTTTGTGTTTATCCCAAGTTTTTAAATATTTTTCACAGGGTAAAGGATGAGTAGGAATTAAGATGAGAAAAATATGAAAATTGCGATGACATGTCATGAAAAGAAAATATGTTTTATTTTAAAAGGATTTCCTTTGGTGGGAAAAAATGGATACTGAGTATAAGTGTCCACTTGTAATTTATGGGTTTACTATGTAAGGGGTTTTCTTAACTCTTTAAAACTCTAAACCCAAAAGATCTTTGGGAATGAAAGAAATAAAATTCTAGTTTAAAAGCATTAGAATATACAATGTTTAAGGCCGAGTCCTTAGAGTTGGTATCAGAGTAGGGTTTAAATTTTTTTGGAGATTAGAATGTTTTCTTAAGTGTTATGGATATCATCATGGGTTTATAATTTTCAGGTTGATTATAAGTTCAATGTATTAGAAATCCCTTTTGAGGTTTTATGTTAGGAAATTCTAAGGCGACTAATGGTATTTTTAGAGACATTCATTTTCGAGGTAATTATTAGTTATTACATTTTGTGATGCAAAATGAAAGGTATGAGATAACATTTGACGTTAAAACATGTTATGGTTATTTTAATGATTTTATCATATTTTTGGGAATGTTATAAGAATTATATAGTTTTAGAAAAAGGACAACTTGCAGGATGAGTGATAACCTATCGCGTCCGACAAGGCTGTGTGAATCGAACCCACAACTGAAGGGCGACAAGGGTGCATCGCCTACCACTGACCTACACGAAGTATCGGTTAGTATGAACTTTTATTTTTAGTTAAAAAATTTGTTGGATGAAGAATAAATTGATTTTGAGAACATATGTTTATCGAATAGATAACATTGAGATTAGAAAAATGATTTGGTGATTAAGCAATTAAAGTTATTTCAGAATACGTTCACTATTTTGGGAACTTTATATGATTAAGGTAAAATAGAATATTGTGGGATTTTCTTGGAGAAATAAAGGTCGAATTATCTTCTAGAGGAAAATATGATTTTATGACAATTTAGGTTATTTATGGGAATGGATAGCATACTTGGAGATTAGGTGATTTTGGAAATTATATTTTTGGTATGAGACAGTAAGAGTGATTGATATTATCTGGAGATAAATATTACATTTATCTTGGAATATTATGTGATCAAATCATTTTTGGGTTTTATTATTAGTCTATAATATTTTTAAGGAATTTTATGGACAATTATTTGGTTATGTTGAACGTTGGGTGTCACTGTTGAATTTTGGAGATTTTGGGGGAATTATTTTATCTTATCCTAACCATTTTGGTTTTGGTTAATATCTAAATACATGTTGAATTGATAGTTACACTTTTTATGGATTTTGTGATCCGTAAAATTTGATTATAATGCTTCAAGTATGAAAAATTCATTTTGAATACTCATCATTTGGAGAAAAAGATGAGTTTGTGGTGGAAAGTGATTAAAGGATGAAAATATATCTGTGAAGTATATTTCCTTATGTTCCTAGTATAGGTAGTAAAATAATTACTCAACTCTATGAAAAGGATTTTGAAACAAAAATGTTATCTGTTTACTTCCCATACTAAGAAATCAATGACCTTCTAACTTATCATAGATTTATGGTTTTGTGATTGTTAACTTTCTCATAACCATGTTCTCTATCACTCTCCATCAGAACTTGATAGTTACTTTTCTCTTTCATGTCCATTTTTCCTACATAGAACCCTAGTATGTGTTATTTCAAGTGACCTTCATACTTCTCTTTCTTTTAAGTAGAAGTTTTAATAATCCTTTTTCTGATGTGGGATTTCAATAAAGATATTTCGAAAAGTCAAACCCATAGTTTTTGATCCCGAGTTCAAATTGCGAGGACGTAATTTATTAAAGGGGGTGGGGGTGGGGGGAGGGGGGGATGTAACATCCTAAGATTTTAAGAAAGAAACTCTATTAAATAGCGTATATGATATGCCACATCGAGGTTAAACGAACAACTAAATATTATTATTTAAATGTTACTATTATAACCTAGCCATTAGAATGATGAGAATAAACATTATTAACTGAATTATGAAAATATGGTTTACACATGTATATATAATTCTTTGGCCAATTAATTATAAATGAATGTAAAACCCTTTTTAAAATAAAAGGAAATGTTTTTATGAAAAACTATTTAAAATTGCACAAGTGTATTTTATACCAATAAATAAACAAATCACTCATGTTGGATTATATTAATGAAATATATATATATATATATATATATATAATATTTAATCTAATGTTTAAAATTCATCTTGTGTGTTTTCTAGACTTGATATAAGAACAAATCCAATTTTATGCATAAAAGAAGTATTTTTCTAAAAAGGCGGTTTTTACGCCTTTTGATGAAGCACTTATTTTAAATCAAGTTTTTGACACTTATAAATTCTATTTGAAAAAATAAACTTTTTATTTTAAAGAGTAATATCAAAATTTACTTTGGTTGAATTTTTGGTAATTTTCTGATAAGTTTCATATTTTGATAAATAGTGAAAAAATACTGCATTTTAATTGAAAATTATTTTTTCATCAAATTTATTTATAGTATTAAATTATATATTTGAATGGTTTTAAAGTATAATTAGATCAAGTTTTTTCATCATTTAATCCAATTTAGATCATTTGAATCTATTTCACATTGAATTTGGATATAAAAACATTTAAATCTTTTGAACATTTTTACTTAAAAAATATGTTTTCTCGATCCGTCAACGAGGTTAATTTTAAATTAATTTTAACTAATTATGTGTTTTCAATTTTGAAAAACGGATTCCATATTAGGAATCAGTAGGTCCAAATTTAGTAAATAGGTCATTTTTTTGACATTATGAATAACAACTTTAGTAATATTTTTTATTACCACGATTAAGGGTAAATTGGGCAATTAAAGGTAAAAATAATATTATAAATATTGGAAAATTATCCTAACACTTTTTCTAATTTTACTGGATGATTTATTATCGACTAAAATCTTCCCTGGGCAATTTTTTATGAGCTCTTGGAGCAACTTGGACGGCTTAAAGCCATTTATAGTTTTTTATTCAAAGAAAAACCAATTTTGTCATACTTTTATTTTTAACAAGTGAAATATTTTTAATATGGGGTTATATAAGGGATATATTTGACTATAAATAGTCTTTTGAAATCCAAAATGTTTATCTTCATCAGGATACTTTATTTTTAATTTTTAGGGAAGAAATAATTAAATTAAAATCTTGTACAATGGTGATACAATACTTGTTTAATTAAAGGAAATATCAAATAAATGATATTAAAAATATTAAAATAAATATTTTTTGAGAGAATTAATGTCATCCACGAATTTTATGGATGATTTTGCCAAGTTATTAATGAGTTAAAAGAGTTAGTTCAAAGATATCATGTTATTATGACATTTTTAAAATGTCAAGTAATGAATAGTATCAAAATTGACATTAATGATATTTTAAAATAAATGATGTTTTATTAAATAATATAAAATTCATAAAAATCTAAAATTTGGCCAACTGATTGGGATGAATCTCAAAATGTCATCATTGACTCATTTATTGGTAGTTTTTTATTTTATAGTAATTATATTGACCTTTAATGTGTAAATTACATGATATCACGGTAAGAGTTAAAAAGGTAAAATAAGGGTTAAAACAAAAAGATAAGGATTAAAAAAATGTCAAAACTTAATATAATTTTCATTGTATGAAGGGATTTCAACCCATTATAATCCTATCTTAGAAATAAATTAGTTTGGAGCCATTTGGAATATAAAATTAATTTATATTAATTTAATATTTTGAAGAATTCCAAGAGTGTCCCTCTCCTCTCTTACAAAAGGGACCCCTTCTTATCATTTATTTACACTTAAAAAACCTATTTAGTTCGACAATCTCTGCAAAAATCCCTTCCTAGAATCCCTCCCCACATTCCAGAGGCCTTAGTTTAGGAAGAACACCCTCTTTAGAGTTGTTAAGGTGTTAATAAAAGGAGATCATCCAAATAAGAGGTATCATTTTTAATTAAGTGTTTCTATTTTATTTCTTCTTCCACTTCTTTCAAATCTTCTTCAACCATGATGAAATAATAACTCTAGTATCCTCAATATAATGAGATTTTATTATGTTAATATCATGACCTAAATCCATCTCCACTTATATCAAATGAGAAAAAAATTAATCGTTAGTGTGTACGACAAACTACCACCTCACGAAGCGATATAATTTGTTTTCTATCACTGCCTCTAAAGGATGGTTATAATGATAGAATTAATATTTATATATGATATTCATAAAATATTTATCATTATTAATGAAGAATATACCATTTACATTCTTACATCTCCATGCACATAAAAATGATAATGTCGTTTGTGTGTACGTGTGAACTGTCACATCCACAAAGCGACGTGATTCGTTTTTCATCACCACATCACATGTATGATATATATAAGTATATTTAAATGATTAATATGATATTAAAGATATTAAAATCATTCTAGAAAGTTAAAATGACACTTACCTTCTTTCTATAATGATCATTGAAAAATGGAAACCTTACTTATGCGTACGTACGACTGACCGTCTCCATGAATATAACCTAGTTCATTTTTTCATAACCATATTTAATGATTTGATTTAAAAGTTAAATTTATGAATACAATTGATTATTAGGTCGTGAATATTATTCTGAAGATGATGGACTAATGACCACTTTGACTATAGACATCATACTAAAGTAATTTTGGACTCTAGAACCGAATATCGTCAAAACGTCCAACGTGCAATTAAATAATTAAGTAATTTTTATAACATGATAATAAATGATACAAATGGAATAATAAACTTGAAAAAGGTTCTCAAGAAAGTAAATAATCAACCTAATTTTATTATTCATGCAGATAAATATTATACGTGACGAGTTAGATTCAAGGTAAGAGACTTCGTCTCAATCTCCTTTCATTGAGACATATTTTGATGTTACACACCCACATTCTTTTATGATGTGTATATATAGCCCCCTTTGACATATCATATCATTAATTTATTTATTATCATGTTATTTAGTTTTTTTTTGAATTTTATTCTTTCATGGGACTTATGATTTAAATGTTCAAAGTGGTAGGGACACTTTGAATGTTTAAAGATTTAATTTTAAAATATTTTCTCCATGCCAATATTCTTTATATTATTTTTAATTATATAAGAGTATTATAAAGGTCATTTAATGTCTATTTTGAATTTAATTCAATTTTTTTTCAAAAAGGAATATTTTTACGTGTTTATATGAAACATTTTGAAAAACAACAACAAAAGGAATGTTCTTTTCTTAACATATACAGTGACAATGGCTTTTCCACCATCGTGACCATTATTTTATTATCATCTTCCTTTGCTAGATTTCATGTTTCCTTAAATGAAAAACCTTTTAATCTTTTTGGGTATTTTGGTATTGAAAACGAGTTTTCAATGAAAAGGGTGTTTTGGTATTGAAAATGGGTTCTTGAAAGAAAATGACGTTTTTATCCGAAAGTGTTTTTTATATGGGATTAAAAGAGATTTTTAAAGGTTTTTTATGATAAAAGTGTTTTATTAATGATATGGTACTTGAGCATTATAGGAAATGGGTGAGCCATTACAGCTTAACATGGGGTGACCCAGATAGCACCGGGAAAGCCCATTACAGCTTAACATGGGGTGACCCAGATAGCACCGGGAAATCCCGTTACAGCTTAACATGGGGTGACCCATATAGTGCCAAGTTATCCCATTATAGATTAACATGGGGTGGCCCAGATAGTGCCAGGTAAGCCCGTAATAGCTTAATTGGAAGCCGACTATATGGTTATTCCAATTGAAAGGGTTTTGAAAGGGTTTTATCTATATGATGCTCTAAATCACCTAAATGAGTTTTAATTGCTTGCCATGGGTTTTAATGATTTTCTTTGAGCAAAACGTGTGTTTTTTTCCATGTGAAATTTTTTTATTTCAAGTTATCAAAGAACTTTGAAGATAAAGGTAAACTTTATATGAGTTTTCATGTTTTTACTGAACAAACAGTTTTCTTTCTCTTATGTCCCTTACTAAGATTTTTGGCTCATCCCGAGTTTTTAAATGTTTTTCACAGGGTAAAGGATGAGTAGGGATGAAGATGAAAATTATGATGATATTTCTTGAAAAAAAATATGTTTTATTTTAAAAGGGTTTCCTTTGGTGGAAAAAATGGATACTGGGTTTAAGTGTCCACTTGTAATTTATGGGTTTACTATGTAAGGGTTTTTCCTAACTCTTTAAAACTCTAAACCCAAAAGATCTTTGAGAATGAAAGAAATAAAATTCCAGTTTAAAATCACTAGAATATATAATTTTTAAAGCCGGATCCTTACAGAGGGAGCATTTCTAAGGACTTTATAAGGACTCTATTACTGTCAAAATAGAGAATCCTTGCCCGAGTTCACTCCCGTCAATTCTCCCATTCATGAAGCTCTCTTTCTCCTCCCTTTTTCATTGAGAGATACTAACATACCATGGGTGTGAAGGAGAATCTATAACGACCCCAACTCCAATAACCCAGAGCTGGAGTCTACATTATTACATTGGAATTGATATAAGGGATCTAATCCTGAAGGATTGATTGATTTAGTAGTCTTGGAGAACCAAATACACACATGGTACCCATTTTACATTGGGAATAAAATATAAAACAAAGTGAAAGAAAAAGTTCAGCATCCTTGAATCTCGTTCAAAGAATTATTCTTCACATCCTAGGGAAAAGAAAAAAAATAAGGATGAGCTCAGATGCTCAGTAAGAGTTACATACAATGGAAGGTATCATGAGTAAATAAGGCATAATAAATATAGAAAGGTAAATAACTGAAAACATATTCCATTTAATCAATAATTTGAGCATAAATTGCATCCATGAATAATATCAATACAATAATCTCATGGATAATAATAACTAAATTCTCAATGAAGGAAATGCATAATATTATATGTTATGATCTTAAACATCATGATTTCTATACCATCAAAGCCTTGTGTCAAGATAGTTTAGTCGATGGGTAGGTATACCCTAGAAATCCATTTAATTTTGGCCAATTGATTTGTCTCATGAGACCTGTCGATGCATCAAGATGCTATCTATAATCGGGCCTATTATGAACCAGCCCGGGTACCCTCGTAACCTGATAATTGGGCCAGCCCTGACATAGCCCGAAGGGCGTTCCCGATCCCCACGGGTCGGTGACTAGCACCTGACATCATACAATATACAAGTGAGAATGATTTTTCCACAAGAATGCGGAAGAAAAAGAAAACAAGGCAGTATGCATAACAAAAGAAACTCCACTGGGAGTGAAGTATCGAAATACAACAAGGCATAAAAAGCCCAAAGTACTACAACCCAAGTACGAAAATAGGGAAACACAACCCAAGTCTCTAAGGACACAACTCACCAAAACCGAGGGTCAACACCTAGATCCACCTCCAAGTGATCCTTTCCCCTTGTTCGAACCTGGAAGAAGGAAGTCCACAGACACTTGAAGGAAAAAGTAGGGCATGAGCTAAAAAGCCCAGTAGGGTCTCACCAAGGATTTCATAATAGATGCCAATAATAGATTAACCAAGAAAGTGCTTTCAATTTTAAACATAAACATGTTTGGCATTATAAAGCATATTTAAATGAATAATTCCATACAGTTCAAATGATGAAAATAAATATTTTAAGCAATGATTTTACAAATGATGAAATATTTCTAAAACAATGGCTTAAATAAAAATTGTTACATAAAACAACTTATGTAAATTCAGAAGGCATGTAAAACAGTTTAAAACATTGACATACATTTATATCTCAAATATAAATAACAAGTGAGCAACATGGTCATTTACCAAATAGGTACGATAGTATTTCCGGCCATAGGAACTTCACACTCTCTAAGTGAACTCAGCAAAATGTGTATACACACATCCCGATGACACTGGACAAAAGCGTCTCATCACCAACCCATCGAGGATGTGACCCACTGCATGTATGTTTTAGAACGTTGTAATAGTGTTGAGTGTGTCCAAATAACTCACTAACTACCTAAGGTTTGCATGCGCTCTTACATAATAAATGGAGGACAATTTATTTTAAGACTGCTTAAAAATACAATTAAATCTCATTTTTTCATTTCTATGCCAATTTTCCATTTAAAACCAAAACAAGTTTTAATAAAAAACATGCCTTTTTTTCAAGATAAAACCAATGAGTTTTTATCAAAACATTTAAAGCCATTTTCACAAGTTTTAAATCCATTCAAAACCAACTCCATCATTTCACGATTCATTCACATAATTTAATTCAACAATTTAATTAAAAAACATTTCCATTAAAAGTCCAATTTAAATTCAACAATTTAAATCATTAATTGAAATAAATCAAACAATTCAAATTTAATCAAAATTTTTGGCTAATCAGGACAAAACCACCTACCTCAAGGTCGCCGATGCCAGCGACAAAGATAAACCACCTTGTGTGGTTCAATAAAATTCTTCACAACCTTATTATTGTAAGCATCTACACACAAAAGGTAGACATTTGTCAAGGGTTCCTAGAACCAAAACTAGTTATTTTATTTCAAAAAAATAATAATTTTTTTACATGTGATGATATGTTCTCTCTCCTGAATAATTTTAAAATTATCGATTAAAATATTACATGCGACGATAACTTATCTCTCCTCGATAATTCTCAAATTATCATTTTGATTATCACATTCGATGATACTTCCAATCTCCTTGATAAAATTCCAAATTATCATTTTATGTCAATGTATATGTTCGAAATATTTTCCTCAGAATAATTATAAACCACATTTGATATTATAAATAAAATAATAATACATGTGGTAGTCCTTTATAATTATTCATATATAATTTAAATAATTATCATTTGATAAATTCTTTTAATAATTATGATTTGGCAATCTCATGATTATCACATGATTATTCATTGTAATTTTAATTTGATAACTATTTATAATTATCCTTTCAACAAAAAGAAGAAATTATCATTTAGTGATTCTTTGTAATTATTATTCGAAAATTTGACATAATTATCTTTCAGTATTTTTTTTAAAATTACCCTCGATAATTTAATGTAATTATCGTTTGATTAATATTTACAATTATCCATGAAGATTTCTAGAAAATTTTACTTTATAAATCCTTACAATTATCTTTAATAATACCCCACAATTATCTTTCAATAATAATTTTTTGGGTTATCCTTTGATAATATATGTAAAAAATATCTTTGATATTTAAATGCAATTGATCTTTGATAAAACACGTAATTATCCCATGATAATTTTGATAAACTACGTCACATGATAATTACCTTATAATTATCCTTTAATGTTTTGTATAATTATATTCTAATAACTTCTTTTACAATTTATCCATCTATAATTATTTTATTATATTTTTTCACAAATTATCCATTTATAATTTAGAATTTATCCTTTGATAATTTATTTTCAAAGATCCTTTAAAATGTGAAAAATCGAATCGAGGAATACCTTGCTGCCTTCAAAACAAAAAATATTATTTTGATTTTGCTCGTTGAGACGAATTCAACGGTACTGATGACGCCCAATTCCGATCACTAATGAAGAAGTTATTTAATTTAGAAGATTGAAAGAATGATAAATAATAATAATAACACATTAAAGTAATAAATAAATGAAATCACCTCCTTCAACCTTGTAGCGTTCCAAGGGATGAAAAAAATAGAAACCTCATACGAAGGAATGGTCGTGCGGAATAGTATCGGTCCGACAAACTCTTCAACAATCACTTGGAATGAAACTTGGAATCACTCATACTCAAAAGGATCGACCAACACTAAAGATTAAGGGGTTTCAAAAATTTAAGAACCTAAAAAAACACAGTACACCTAAACCCATTTTAAAACATCCCGTTTAATCTGTAAAATTAATGACGGAGTAATTAATTTCCCCTCACTAATGCATTGCAACTGAAACCGATTGAAACAGTTAAGAAACAAAAGATTTTGAAAATTGAATGCGGCTTCAAAGGAGGATGACCGTGCATAGAAGATGAAGGGAAGAAAAAAAAAACTAATTTCATAATTAAAACTCTGATTTAAATATTAAACTAAATTAATTATTTAATATAAAAATTAAATAACTTCAAATGCCCGCTGCGCATAAAATTTATAACCTATCTAGGTAAAACACCCCATTCCGGACACAACGGTGGTCTCAGATTTCTCAAATGATGAACTGTTCGAGATATATTAATGATTTATTAATTAAAAATCAGAATAATTAATTAATTAATTTAAAAAGGGTTATTTTTGCGAGCGAGGTGTCTAAACGCCTGAACCTAACAAATGTTATACCTCTTCTAGGGTAAACCCATCATTCTGAACCCATCGGTAGTCTCAAATTTCCCATACAACATACCGTTTGGGAGATATTTAATTATTTTTAATAAATAATATATTAAATACTATTTAATAACTTTATCTCACGAGTGAGGCATCCAAATATCCGACGCCTTCGAATATTATAACCCTCCCAGGGTAAAAACTATATTTCGGACATAACAGTGGTCCCAGATTTCTCATACGACGCACCATTTTGGAGTTATTCAATTATTTTGAACAAAAAGTGTGTGCTTAATATAATATAATTAATATTTTTATTCAGTCTTCGTCGAGGATTTGCGGGCCTTGTAACATCACAATAACTTTGTGTCGAACTCCAAAAATATTTAATTGAATATTCCAAGATGTTAACTGGCATTTAAGGCCTTATCACATTTATCAAAAATTCGCTGATAAATCATTTTTTTCCACTTAAGATATCAATAATTTAACGCAAGAGAGTTTAGGAATACCTGAAATAGTAACGAGATGTTTGAACCTTCCCACCATAGAAACTTTTTGTTCCCAAAAAGCTTACGAAGAAGCCTCCATGTAAAAAAGATGAGACTGCTGCTCTAGCATCAATGCCTCCCTCTCCCACGTCTCATGAGAAATCAGAACCATGCTACCATAGAACATGGAGCAGAGATATCATCATCCCATGAAGTACCTTGGTCTTAGAGTCAACAAACCCTGACCAGTCATTCAATCATAGATAAATCAGGTTCAATCTCAAGATCACTCCAACTCAAAATGTGAGATGGATCAGAGAGACTTTCACAACTGTGATACATAGAACACATTATGTATCGACGTCAGCTGCGGTGGTAGTGCTTAATGGTAAGCAACTTTCCCCACCTGATCAAAAATCTCAAAAGGTCCCACAAAATGAGAAGTAAACTTCCCTTGCTTCCCAAACCGTCGATGACCCAACCGGGTGAAACTTTCAAGAACACCTGGTCACCAACTTAGAACTCCAAAGGTCTATGACGACGATCAACATAAGACTTATATCAGCTCTGGGCTATTAACACTCACTGACAAACCAACTGAATCTTAACTGTTGTCTCTTGGACCAAACTCGGTCCAACCAAGGAATTTTCATCAATCTTCAACCAACACAATGGAAATTTACAAGGATGACCACACAAGGCCTCAATATGAGCCATTTTAATCATGGATTGGTAACTATTGTTATAAGAAAACTCAACCAACCCCAAATAATCATCCCAAGCCCCACCAAAGTCAAGAACACAAGCGCAAAGTATATCATCAAGAATATCATCCAACTGGGACTTCGGCTCTTTGAGTTCAGCTGGTGCCATGTGGTAATATGGAATTAAAACTGGTTGAGTACCAACATCAAGTCAATGGAAAACTCAACCCCTTACCAGTGGTAAACTAGAAAAGTCAGAAGGAAACACAATGGGAAACACAGCGACAACTGGAGGGAGATAACCAACCATTGAATCTTGCTCCCGATCAAAAGAAAATGCTGATATCACTTTCCCCAACTCTGGATAAGAAGGTCTGGCTCAACTCGACCTTGGATCTCATTCTCATTGAAATACAAGAGGCACACTGAGTGTAGTAAGGTAGACCCGTTGAAGATAACAATCAATCCAGGCTTTATTGGAAATGATCCAATCCATCCCGAATATGACGTCAAGAGATTCCATGTCGAGAACCAGAAAACTCCAAGAAAGCTCAACATCTGATAGAGAGAAGACACAAGCGGGGCTACGTAGACACTGCTCTCTCTCCACACCAAGGGGTGTAGTAATATCCATTACACAAGATAAAAGATCCACAGGAAGATTAAGCAGATTAACGATAAGGGTTGAAATAAACGAGTGAGATGCACTAGTATCAAATAGAGCATTCACTAAAGACAAAACTATAGTAATGATACCTCTCATGGTCGCTGGATATGTATCAGCTTCCTCTGTAGACTCTTCCACTACGTGAAGAAGCTTCGTTCCAGATGCATGTGGTTGGAACCCTTTTGTACATGAAGCATTTGATTTACCCATAGTTTTTAGAGGTGTTGATGATCTCGTGCCGCTACATGGAGTGTTAAAGTTGTGGAAGAACTTCTACAAGCACTAGTGGAAAAAAGGTTTAACACATCGGTATTTTTCACGTCGGTTCTATATAACCGACTTGCAAAGCTATAAAAATCGATTTATCACGTCAGTTATTTTATAACCGATGTGATAAATTGATGAGAATCATTTTTTACGTCGGTTATTTTATAACCGATGTGATATATCGAATATTGGCGCTTTATCACGTCGGTTATAAAATAACCGATGTGATAAAGCTAATCTCGGCAATTTATCACATCAGTTATCAAAAGATCTGATGTGATAAAGTTCCATTTATCACATCGGTTATAAAATAACCGATGTGTTAAATTGTTTTCTACGCCGGTTATTAAATAACCGACGTTATAAACATAAAAAAATAGTTTACCAAATCAGTTATTAAATAACCGACATGCTAAAGCTTTTAAATGATTTATCGCACCCCGTATTCAGTCATTTTTTTTCTTCGATCGGGCAACCTGCGACTCGTCTCTCTCGTGTGGAAAACCTAGAAAGGATTCTTCAAAGTCATGCCCTCCAGCCTCGTTTTTCCAACACCATTCTTCATATTTATTATCATCAGATCTATCAGGTTGATTCACAACACTCAAGTAAGCCTCACACGGCTCGGTTTCAGTTGTTATTTTTTGCGATGCCCTAAACTAATTTTTTAAGATGATATTTTTCTTTGTTCTTGCTGTCATGGTAAGTTTCATAGTGTTCATTTATACCATGCTAAATTCTTTTCTGGTAAAATAAACCTATGGAAGTGATATCATGCAAGTTTATGATTTTTTTATGTTCTATCATGTGTGTGCGCGCGTATAGGGGGTTTCCAAGGGGGTGGGGGGCTGTGCAAGTGGGTGGGGGTGTCCAGGGGGGTGGGGGGCTGTCCAGGGGGGTGGGGGTGTCCAGGGGGTGTCAAAGGGGGTGGGGGGTGGTGTCCAGGGGGATGTGGGGCCTGTCCAAGGGGGTTGGGGGTGTCCAAGGGGGTGGGGTGTGGGGTGGGGGGTGGGGGGGGGTGGTGTCCAGGGGGTGAAGGGCTGTCCAAGGGGACAAGGGTGTCCAAGAGTGTGTGTGTGTGGGGTGGGGGTGGGGGGGGGGGGGGGGGGTGTTCAGTGGGGTGAGTGGGCTGTCCAAGGGGGTAGGGGTGTCCAGGGGGTGGGGGTGTCCATGGGGGGGGGGGCTGTCCAGAGGGGGGGGGGGGGCTGTCCAGAGGGGTGGGGGGGGGGGGGCTGTCCAAGGGGGTGGTGGTGTCCAGGGGGTGGGGGGTGGTGTCCAGGGGGGTGGGGGGCTTTCCAATGGGGTAGGGGTGTCCAGGGGGTGGTGGGGTGGTGTCGGGGGGGGGGGGGGTGTCCAAGGGGGTGGGGGTGGGGGTGGTGTCCGGGGGGTAGGGGTGGGGGGCGGTGTCCAGGGGGTGGGGGGGGGGGTGTCCAGGGGGGTGAGTGGGCTGTCCAAGGGGGTATGGGGTGTCCAGGGGGTGGAGTGTGTCCAGGGGGGTGGGGGGCTGTCCAGAGGGGTTGGGGGGCTATCCAAGGGGGTGGTGGTGTCTAGGGGGTGTCCAAGGGGTGTCGTCTTGGGGGGTGAGGGTGCTTTCCAAGGGGTTGGGGGTGTCCAGGGGGTGGGGGGTGGTGTCCAGTGGGGTGATGAGGCTCTCCAGGGGGGTGGGGGGTGTCTAGGGGGGGTGTGGGGGTGTCCTGGGGGGTGTCCAATGGGGTAGGGGTGGGGGGTGGTGTCCAGGGGGGTGAGGGGGCTTTCTAAGGGGGTAGGGGTGTCCAGGGGGTGGGGGTAGTGTCCAGGGGGGTGATGGGGTGTCCACGGGGGTGTCCAAGTGGGTAGGCAGTGGGGGTGGTGTCCAGGGGGGTGGGGGGTGTCCAAGGGGGTGGGGGGGTGGTGTCCAGGGGGATAAGTTGTATGTCCAAGGGGGTATGGGGTATCTAGGGGGTGGGGGTGTCCAGAGGGGGTGGGGGTGCTGTTTAGGGGGTGGGGTGGGGGGTGTCCAGGGGGCAGCTTAACCATGCGCAGTGCCCGAGTTCTTTAAAATTGTATTTTTTACCATTTCCCCTATCAAATTTTAACACCAAAACGCCTCTTTCTCCCCCATTTGGAACATGAAACCCTAGGAGTATCCTCCTCCTCTTCTCTATGCCTCTCACCTCCTTCCCATGGTAATTACAAGTGGTTTCTACAAGTTTGGGGGTGATTTTTCCGTATAATATCCTTCTTCTCCCTCTTCTTCCTTCTTCCTTTTTCTTATTAGTTGTTCTTCTTCATTGGTTCCTCTGGTCTAGGGTTCTTTTTTCTTTGTTTCTAAATTTAGGGTTTTTTCTTGTTACAGTTCTTCTTGTATTCCTTGCTCATTTGGACCTTCTTGAAGCCATTTTGAGTGGTCATCATTGAAGGCATCTTGGATTGAGGTAGGTTTCCCTATGTATTGGCCTTTAAATTTAAGAATAATTGATTTCTTGATGTTTATACCTTGATTTGATGCTTGTTAAAAATATATAATTTTTTGAAAGATTACTTGAATTAAATCAAGTTGCATTCCCATTGAATTAAATTTTTTGGAATTATTTTACATAGCCCTGCACAACAAGTGTTTGATTAAAAGCCTGGTTAGCCCTTATAAGCGGTTTATGATTTCCAAATGATGTTGTGCCTTTTCAAATGTGTTTCAAATATTTCATGGATTCCTAAATGGTGTGTTTGGATACTTTTGAAAATGTTTTTATTTTAAAAGAATGGGTGTGGCCCGGTTGGCACTTTCAGAAAGTGGGTTTTCTTTGGAAATCTCTCATTGGAATGCATCTCTTGCCTTATCATTATTAAAAGGAATGGGAATGTCCTTGGTATGGGACTTCCATTGTGCATTGATGGCCCTAAGGCAAGGGGACTTCCTTGGAGTGGTGTTCTAGGGTGATTCTTGTGGGTGTGTGGCTTATATGTGTCTTGTGCTTATTCTTTATATATGGTTGATTGTTTGATACTCCTCAGATCACCCCCATTTTAGACATAACATGGTAACCTAGAATTGGTAGTGGATTATTTGAGAATGCTTGCTGCACTAGTTTAAGATTATGCTCTGGCTAATCAAACTTTAGTATAAACACGCTCTGCTTTGGGGATGGTTCCCCTCATGCGTTAGGTCTGTTTGATTGCATCAGGCACGCCAAAAGGATGGATTAGGTTACAATATGTTCTAGATTTTCCCCTAAGCTCCTAGGTATTACCATGTTCTTTGACACTTGTTTATTCTTGGAGGATAATCTAGGTACCTCATCTGGTATGGTTACTTGAATACTGCTTACCCATTTCCCTCATTATGTCATCATTGATTATGCTCCCTAATTGTGGTGTGTCTCTTTGGTAAAATTGAATGCTTGGTTTTAAATGTTTTCATGAGGATTATTTTTAGAAAAACTATGTTTATTTTCCTGTATTTCAAACTAGAAACAAATGAATCTTTTATTTAAATGAAATGCACAGGGACAGCCCCTACCCCATGGACACCCCCTACCCCCTTGGACACCCTGGACAACCCCCTATCCCCGTGGATAGTCCTTACCCCCTTGGACAGCCCCCACCACCCCCTAGATAGCCCCTACCCCCCTTAGACACCCCTTGGTATATATATATCCCAACAGTTTCATTGAAACCGTTGGAATATTTTAACTTCAGGTAGTCTATACCAACGGTTCCTGTAGAATCGTTGGTATATGGCTATTGCAACGACCATCATGCCAATGATGTGTGAAACCGTTGGGGTATTCTATCCCAATGGTTTCAAGGGCTATCCCAATGGTTTCAAATCGTTGGGATATGTGTAATTTTCAGTAGTGAATGTATACATATTTTAATATTTACACTTCATATTTATTTTTTACGGAAGGGTGAATTTGGTATCCAGTTGCATCAGGATGTATTCTTTGTGTACCTTAAGAAGAAAGGATCCAAGATGAATTTAAAACTGTTATATCTAACTATATTTTCATTTTTAAATCATTTTCATGCATATTTTTTTCAAATATGCATAGATTTGTTTTATATTTCAAAATTGTTTTACATTCAAATTATGATATTTTTCATATAAATATATATTTGTCTTATCTTAACAAGATGTATAATTTTGATATTTGTTATAGGTAATAATGAGTTGAAGTTGGATTACGTCACATCGAATGAGTAATGAATATGAGCAAGGTGTTGATGCCTTTTTGGAATTTTCTAAACGAAATGTTCCAAGCAGTGACATTTTTTTCTGTCCATGCCTGAAATGTTTGAATATGAAGAAGTTAAAAAGTAGAGAGATCAAAGATCATCTGATTTGTCATGGTTTTAATCCGAGTTACAACCCTTGGATTTGACATGGTGAAACTGGACAGAATGTCAGATCTACTGATGATGATGATTTGGAAGATGGTAACTCCAATGGAATTAAAGAAATGATTCGTGATATTGCAGCAGAACAAATTGAGATATAACCGACAATTGAGAATCTATATGGTGATTCTGAAAATCCGTTGTATCTTGGTTGTATGGATTTTACGGTTTTGTTGGTGGTGTTAAGATTGATTAACCTGAGGGCGAAATATGGATGAAGTGATAGAAGTTTTACGGAGCTGCTATAATTGTTGAAAGACATTCTTCCAAAAGACAATGATCTTCCAGATTCACATTATAAGGCCAAGAAAATATTATGCCTGATGGGATTGGGATACAAGAAAATATATGCCTATCCGAATGACTGTATGATATATAGAAAGGAATATAAATTTCTATTAGAGTGTCCTAAATGTGGGACATCATAGTATAAGTTGAAAGAAAAATCACAGGTTGATGTAGAGATTACAAAGATCCCTTCCAAGGTATTTTAGTATGTTCCTATAATTCATTGTTTGAAACATTTATTTTCTAATTCACATGATGCAAAAAGGTTAATATGGCATGTTGATGAGCGAATATGTGATGGAAAAATATGTCATCCAGCTGATTGTCCACAATGGAAGAAAATTTATGAGCAGTATCCTACATTTGGAAATGAAATTAGAAATCTCAAACTAGGGTTGTGCATAAATGGAATGAATCCATACCGAACTCTTAGTAGCACACAGAGTTCATGCCCTGTTTTATTAGTAATTTACATTCTCTCTCCTGAAGTTTGTATGAAACGCAAATATGTCATGTTGAGTATAACAATCTCTAGTCCGAAGCAACTCGGAAATGATATTGATGTTTTCTTGTCACCATTGATTGATGATTTGAAACTTTTATGGGAGGATGGTATTAGGGTGTATGATTCTTATAAAATGGAATATTTGCAACTGCATGCAGTGCTTATGTTCACTTTAAATGACTTCCCAGCATATGGAAATTTGTCTGGATACAGTGTTAAGGGGCATAAAGCATGTCCAATTTGCGAACAACTGACTTCATATTGTCAATTGCATCATGGGAGGAAAATAGTGTACATGGGTCATCGAAAGTTTTTGCCTATGAATCACTCTTATAGAAGACTAAAAAAGGCATTCAATGGCTCACAAGAATTTGATGTTGCTCCAAAACCTTTATCCCCTGATGAGTATTTTGAGAGGGTGGAAAACCTTGATGTGACATTGGGAAAGACACAGAAATCTGGTAATGATAGACATATTTGGAAGAAAAGATCAATATTTTTTGAGCTACCATATTGGAGATATCATGAAGTGAAACATAATATTGATGTCATACACATGGAGAAGAATATCCGCGACAGTTTTATTGGAACATTTATAGATATTAAAGGAAAGAAAAAAGATGGGTTGAATGCAAGATCAGACTTACTATCAATGGGAATATGTTTGGAGTTAGCTTCCACTCCTAATGGAAGATGAACATTTCTTTTCCTGGATTGTCATACATTATCCAAGAGGGAGAAAATTAGATTTTGTTAGTGTCTTCATGATATCAAAGTGCATCAAGGTTATTCTTCAAATGTAAATTTTTTTGTCTCTTTGAAGGATTTGAAGTTGATAGGTATGAAATATCATGATTGTCATGTCATGATGCAACAACTTCTACTAGTTTCATTGCGTGGAATATTTCCCATTCGTGTTAGAAAGACTATAATGAAGTTGTGTTATTTTTTCAATTCAATTTGTAATAAGGTGATTGATGCGAATGATTTGAACATTTTGGAAAAGGATGAAATTTCTATACTTTGTCAATTGGAAATGTATTTTCCTCCTTTTTTTTGATATAATGATGCATTTAATGATTCATCTGGTTTGATAAATAAAGCTTTGTGGACCTATATATCTTCGTTGGATGTATCCTTTTGAAAGGTATATGAAAATATTGAAGGGGTATGTTAAGAATCCATATCGACCTGAAGCCTCTATTATTGAAAAATATATTTCTAAGGAGGTTGAAGAGTTTTTTATGAGCTACTTGGCTACGGCGGATCACATAGGTTTGCCTCTATCTTACCATAAACGAGTTAATAATGAGGGAAAGAGGATTCATGGCTTGAAAGTCAAATCGTTGTCAGCTGAACAGATGAAGAAGTTAGAATTATACATCTTGAATAACATAGCTGATGCTCAACCGTATATCACATTGCATATTAATGAGTTGAAACAAAGTCATCCAAAGAAGAAAGAAATGTGGATTTTGAATGAGAACAACAAAACATTTTTGTCATGGGTTAAAAAGACCTTACTTGGTAGATCAGATCCATCAGAGAAATTAATATGGTTAGTGGGTGGTCTATGTTTAAATGTGATAACATAGTCCGGTTATGACATTAATGGATATACATTTCATACGAAAGATCAGGACAACAGAAGTGCAGTTCAGAATAGTGGTGTATTGGTGTTTGCAGAAGCAATGCATTTTTCAAGTTCTAAAGACAAAAACCCAATTTATGCATCAACTGCATATTATGGAGTCATTGAAGAAATATGGTAGGTTGATTACTTTAAAATTAAAGTTCCCATTTTAACTGCAAATGGTTTATTGGTAACAACAGTGTCAGACACGATGAATTTGGAATGACAGTTGTTAATCTGAATAGATTGGAAGACACAACAAATTCTTTTATAATGGAAACACATGCAAAATAGATTTTCTATGTAGTTGATCAATCAGATATGCAGTGGTCTATTGTTTTACAAGGGAAAAAACAATATGTTGGTGAGGATCAACTTGATAAAGATGCTGATTTATGTGAGATCCCTACTTCCATGGAAAGATTAGCAGAACATAATGATGAGGATGTTGAAGACATGGTTTTTTCCATAAGGAACGATCATGACGAAGGAATTTGGGAAAACAATCTATTTGTACATTCCAAATATTATAGGTAACATATGTTTATTTCTTGTTTACATTTATTATTTTCATAAAATGTTAGATATTATAATTTTTTTCTTTATTAAAACGCATATTAAAACAAATAAGTATAAGTTTTTTTTATTTTAATTTTGTTTAGTTTAGTTTATCATGTTTACCATTATGTAAATTATATATTTATTATTATTTTTGAATGAAAATTACTTTATAATGTTTACCATATTTACCATGTATACCATGTTTACCATGTTTACCATGTTTACCATAGTTTACCATAGTTTACCTTTACGTAACTTATATATTTATTGATTTTGTTGAATGAAAATTACACTACCATGTTTACCATGTTTACCATTGTTTAACATGCTTACCATATTAACAATGTTTACTATTATGTAACTTAGTTCAATTTTCCATTTTTTGTTTGCATTAGTATTGTAGTATTTGAATTTATATATTTGTGAACTAATGTTTGTTTTTTTATTTGAAGGATAATGACAGATCAATCAGTTGATAAACCACATGATTCTGGAGATGAGCATAATGATCATACCTATGGGGAATAACATTCACATGCTCCTCTTGATGTTCCCCAATCCTCCTCATGTGCTCCCATAACGACAAAGAAGAGTTCAAGAGTTGGTAAACGTGGGTGCACACGTTTACCAAAATTATCACTTGCCTGTACGCAGGACCGGAGGATACTCGTTGAGTTTGATGAGAATGATATTCCTATAGGTCCAAATGCAAAAGATTTTAAGAGTTTTGTATCAACTCAGGGTAAGAGCAAAGTAAGCATTTTGTATGATGATTGGAAGTGTGGACAAAGCGATAATATCTCAATTGTGGGAGACTATTTTGGTAAGATCTTTTTCTATTGTTTGCCTATTTTTTAAATGTTTCTAGTATAATATGTTTTACCTCTTCTTTATCAGATGACATTTGATATTACTGACACTGGAGGAGTTAGGAAGAAATTCTTATCGATGGATGCTAGGAGATGGAGAGATTTCAAATCAACCCTCACATCTGATTTCATTTTTGGTCATAAGAGTCATGAAAATCCATGTCATATATATATCCTTTCATAGATGAAGATACATGGACACAATTTGTTGAAAGTAGAAGAAAAGATTCATTTTTGGTAAGGGAAATGTAAACTTTTATAATCTTTCTTATATAAATGATCTTATTAATGTTTTGTTAATGATTTCTTATTCTTAATTTATAGCAAAAAAGAACATCTCATCAGGAGATCCAATCCAAAAATGCATACCCTCATAGTTTATCTCGGGGAGGGTATACATTATTGGAAGAACAAATGATGGCAGAAAAATTACAAAAACTAAGAGCTGAGTCTTCAAGCTCTGGAGATGTTGCCCCTCCATCCCCTCCATCTAGACATGAAAAATGGAAGAGAGCTCGGATGGGAAAAAAGGGGCAATATCTTTTGGAAGATTTGAGAATCATAGCTGAGAGGATTGTAAGATATTTATTTCATTTATTTAAGTTAACTATATTCTTTATATAATTTGAATCATTACAAAAATGTTCAATTAATTAATACAGGATTCTCTGGAGGAGCAGAGCTCACAGGAGGCATTTACAGCTGTTGGGAGGCAAGATATTTTATCTGTAACATTGGGAAAGCCCGAACATCCTGGTCGTGTATGAGGATATCTGACGGGTGTATCGGTAAGAAAAGTGTTGCCACGTTCTTCAACTTCTTCCGTTGAGGGTGTTTATAAAAAAATAGAATCCTTGGAGGCTTAAGTTCATAATATTAATGTGATGATGGAGGAAAATATTAGATCATCGATACAGTCTATGTTTGCAGACATGCAAAGACAATTTCAGACTGCAACTCCCACTCCTCCACCTCCCCCTGCAGACCTCATTATTTATCCTCCACCTCTGCCAGTAGCTCCCACTCCCCCACCTCAGCCCGTGAATCCAATTTTTTATCCTACTCCTCCGCCGCAGCTTCCTACTTATTGTGAGTTTGTATGTTGATGATCCTCAACATCATATAGTTGCATATGAGCTGATATATTGTATATGAGATGCAATTCATCATCAACAATTAGAGGTAGAGCATCATAGGGTCACTGTGCATGATATTATAGATAGATCAGGTCGAGTACCATTACCTATAGATGAGGTGATGACATTTGGACATAATATCGACCATTTTTTAATTTGTCCATCCAGACTTCTGTGAATCATTACCATAGAGGTATGTATGTTATATCTTCTATTTTATTTTTTTTATTAAAGTTGTTTCAACATTTGAAAACTAATATATTTTTCTATTTATTTTTACAGGAATACTTCAAAGGTAAAGAATTACTGTATAGACAACAACAAAGAAAAATGGCTATGACATCAGATACAGATTCTAGTAGTCTTGACAGATTGTCAAGATATTCAAATTTGTTGGCAGATCATTATGAGTTTCCAATGGAACCTCATGTTTTTGGACATGCAATAAATGTGGGGATTCTAAAAAATGATATCATGGAGCTTGTTACTGGAGATAAGTTGGGCATCAATGTGGTGCAAAATTTTTCCATGTAAGTCTTAACACCTTTTCCCTACGTTATATTTATTAAAAATGTATACTTATGTCTGTTTTATATTAGGTATCTTTATAACATGTGTGAGAAGAATGAGCGGACAGATGTATATGGATTTATGGACCCACATTTGATTTCCCCTGAAGCACATGCATTGGATGAGGAACAAAGAATGCTTTATATTGCTGAAAGATTTGAACAGAATATAATCACATAGTGTTGGATGATGCCTTTTTGTGAGAGGTATGAAACATATCTCTGGAAAAGAGTTCATTATCTTTTATCATAAAAAACCACTAAACTTAAATTTTCTTTTATCAGTGATCATTGGATGTTAGATGTTTTTTACCCAAGAGAGAAAATACTTTATTGGATATGCTCTGTCCACGGTGATGTGCGGGAAAGTTTTAAGAATATGTTGGAAAGGTAAGTTTCAATTTATTAATAGTTGTATATATTATAATAAATTTTAAATTTATCCCATTCGTATTATTTTCTAACAGAAGATGAGTCTACTTTCGAAAAAACACAAAGAAAAGGAGTGCCAAGATCAAATATGTAAAAGTAAAGGTAAATATCCATTTATAATTTGTACTTTTTGATGTTTTACATAAAAATAATATTTTGAATTTACACACATTTAAACAGAATTGTCATGAACAACAAGATGTCGTCGAATGCGGATATTATATGTTAAGATTTATGTATGAAATAATTACAACTGGAACACTTGTGCACTTTGACTTGGTAAGATTTCCTTTTAAACTTTGCCATAATATTTCATTTGATTTATTCATTATACATGTTAACTACTATCCTTTTACTTTGTATCTATTTGATGACCCTCAACCCTATAGTGCTCAATATTTCAAACACTTACAAGTGGAATGGTCAAATTATTTTACAGGTTTGATTGGATTTTAGTTTTTTTGTAGTGTAAAATGTAATTTTGAATATTGTCATTATAATTGTGTATTTGGTTGTCGTTTAGGTTGGATTTAGTTTTTTTTAGTTGACATTGTAAGTTTTGAATGTTATATATGTGAATGTTTGATTTTGGCATATTTCTTGTTTTGGTCTAGTTCTGATGGTTTTTCTGGTATGGATTCTGGTCTTGGGGGGGGGGGGGGGGTGTTCAGGGGTGTGTGTGTGTGTGTGGGGGGGGGGGGTGTCCTGGGTGTCCATGGGGGTGGGAGGGTGTCCATGAGGGTGGGGGGCTGTCCAGGAGGGTGGGGGGCTGTCCAGGAGGGTGGGGTGGGGGGGGGGGGGGGCTGTCCAGGGGGTGTACAAGGGTGTGGGAGGTGTCCAATGGGGTGGGGGGGTTTCCATGGGTGTGGGAGGGCTGTCCAGTGGGGTGGGGGTGTCCAGGGTGTCCATGGGGGTGGGAGGGTGTCTAGGAGGGTGGGAGGGATGTCCAGGGGAGCGGGGGGCTATCCAAGATATGTCTAGGTGTGTGTGTGTGTGTGTGTGTGGGGGGGGGGGTGTCCAGTGGGGGGGGGGGGGTCCAGGGGTGTGGGAGGGCTGTCTAGTGGGGTGGGGGGTGTCCAAGGTGTCCATGGAGATGAGAGGGTATCCAGGAGGGCGGGAGGGCTGTCCAGGGGAGTGGGGGCTGTCCAGGAGGGTGGGGGGGGGGGGTCCAGGGGTGTGAGAGGGCTGTCCTGTGGGGTGGGGGGGGGGGGTGTCCAGGGTGTCCATGGGGGTGGGGGGTGTTAAGGAGGGTGGGCAGGCTGTCCAGGGGTGTGTGTGTGTGTGTGGGGGGGGGGTGTCCAGTGGGGTGGGGGGTTACAGGGGTGTGGGAGGGGCTGTCCAGTGAGGTGAGGGGTGTCCAGGGTGTCCATGGGGGTGGGAGGGTGTCTAGGAGGGTGGGAGGACTGTCCAGGGGAGTGGGGGGGGGGTGTCCAGGAGGGGGGGGGGGGGATTTCCAGGGGGTATCCAGGGGTGTGGGGGGTGTCCAGTGGGGTGGGGGGAGATCAGGGGTGTGGGAGGGTTGTCCAGTGGGGTGTGTGTGTGCGTGTGTGTGTGTGTGTGGGGGGGGGGGGGGTGTCTGAGGTGTCAATGGGGGTGGGAGGGTGTCCATGAGGGTGGGGGGCTGTCCAGCATGGTGGGGGGGATGCCCACGGGGTGTCCATGGGTGGGGGGGGGGGGTATCTAGTGGGGTGGGTGGGGGTTCCAGGGGTGTGGGGGGGCTATCTAGTGGGGTGGGTGTGTCTAGGGTGTCCATGGGGGTGGGAGGGTGTCCAAGAAGGTGGGAGGGCTATCCAGGGGAGTGGGGGGTTGTCTAGGAGGGGTGGGGGTGTCCAAGGGGTATCCAGGGGTGTGGAGGGGGGGGGGGGTGTCCAGTGGGGTGGGTGGGTGGGTGTGTGGGGGGGGGGGGTTCAGGGGTGTGGGAGGGTTGTCCAGTGGGGTGGGAGTGTCTGGGGTGTCCATGGGGGTGGGAGGGTGTCCAGGAGGGTGGGAAGGCTGTCCAGGGGGTGGGGGCTGTCTAAGAGGGTGGGGGGGGGGGGGCTGTCCAGGGGGTGTGTATGGGTGTGGTGGGGTGTCTAGTGGGGTGGGGTGGGGTGGGGTGGGGGGGTTCCAGGGGTGTGTGAGGGCTATCCAGTGGGGTGGGGGTGTCCAGGGTGTCCATGGGGGTGGGAGGGTGTCCAAGAGGGTGGAGGGCTGTCTAGGGGAGTGGGGGGCTATCCAGGAGGGGTGAGGGGGGGGGGTGTCTAGGGGTATCCAGGGGTGTGGGGGTGTCCAGTGGGGTGGGGTGGGGGGGGGGGGGGGTTCTAGGGGTGTGGGATGGTTGTCTAGTGGGTTGGGGGGGGGTGTCCATGGGGGTGGGAGGGTGTCCAGGAGGGTGGGGGGCTGTCCAGAAGGGTGGGGTGAAATCCAGGGGGTGTCCAGGGGTGTGTGTGTGTGGGGGGGTCAGTGGGGTGGGGGTTTCTAGGGGTGTGGAGGGATGTCCAGTGGGGTGGGGGTGTCTAGGAGGGTGAGAGGGTTGTCCCCGGGAGTGGGGGATGTCCAGGATGGGGGGGGGGACTGTCTAGGGGGTATCTAGGGGTGTGGGGGGTGTCCAGTGGGGTGGGGTTTTTCCAGGGATGTGGGAGGGTGTCCATGGGGGGTGGGGGGGGGGGGTGTCTAGGAGGATGAGAGGGTTGTCCCTCGGGACTAGGGGATGTACAGGATGGGGGGGGGGACTGTCTAGGGGGTATCCAGGGGTGTGGGGGGTGTTCAGTGGGGTGGGGGGTTTTCTAGGGATGTGGGAGGGTTGTCCAGTGGGGCGGGGGGTGTCCGAGGTGTCCATGGGGGTAGGTGGGTGTCCAGGAGGGTGGGGGGCTATCTAGGAGGGTGTGTGTGTGTGTGTGGGGGGGCTGTCCAGGGGGTGTCCAAGGGTGTGTGTGTGGGGGTGTCCAGTGGGGTGGGGGAGTTCCAGGGGTGTGGGAGGGCTTTCCAGTGGTGTGGGGGGTGTCTAGGGTGTTCATGGGGATTGGAGGGTGTCCAGGAGGGTGGGAGGGCTGTCTAGGGGAGTGAGGGGTTGTCCAAGAGGGGTGGGGGGTGGGGGGTGGGGGGGGGGGGGCTGTCCAGGGGGTATTCAGGTGTGTGGGGGTGTCTAGTGGGGGGGGGGGGGTTCTAGGGGGTGTGGGAGGGTTGTCCAGTGGGGTGGGGGTGTCTGGGGTGTCCATGGGGGTGGGAGGGTGTCCAGGAGGGTGAGAGGGATGTCCAGGGGGTGGGGGTGTCTAGGAGGGTGGGGGAGGGCTATCCAGGGGGTGTCTAAGGGTGTGTGTGTGTGTGGGGGGGGGGGTGTCCAGTGGGGTGGGGGGTTACCAGGGGTGTGGGAGGGCTTTCCAGTGGGGTGAGGGGTTTCCGGGGTGTCTATGGGGGTGGGAGGGTGTCCATGAGGGCGGGAGGGCTGTCCAGGTGGGGTGGGGGGCTGTCTAGGAGGTATCCAGGGGTGTGGGGGGTGTCCAGTGGGGCATGGGGTTTCCATGGGTGTGAGAGGGTTTCCAGTGGGGTGGGGGTGGGGGGTGTCCAAGGTGTCTATGGGGGTGGGAGGGCTATCCAGGGGTGTGGGGGGGTGTCTAGTGGGGTGGGGGGTTTCCAGGGGAGTGGGAGGGCTGTCCAGTGGGGTGGGGGCGTGTTCAGGGTGTCCATGTGGGTGAGAGGGTGTCCAAGAGGGTGGGAGGGATATTTAGGGGAGTGGGGGTTTCCATGGGGGTGGGAGGGTGTCTAGGAGGGTGGGGGCTGTCCAGGAGGGTGGGGGGGCTATCCAGGGGTGTGGCGGGGTGTCCAGTGGGGTGGGATGGGGTGGTTTCCAGTGGTGTGAGAGGACTGTCCAATGTGGTGGGATGGTTTTGGTCTATTTTAGGTCTGGTTTTGTTCTGTTTTTGGTCTGTTTCAGGTATTATTTTGCAGGGCATAATTGTGGCTGAACGGTTTTATTAAAAAAAATTAGTTTTTACGTCGGTTATTTTATAAATGATGTATCAAATGCATGTTTATGGGTTTTAACGTCATTTATTTGAAAACCGACATAACAAATGCATGAGAATGAGTTTTTACGTCAGTTATGAAATAAACGACGTAATAAATGGAATGAAAATAGGTTTTTACGTTGGTTATTTGATAACCGACGTAATAAATGGAATGAAATATGTTTTTGCATCAGTTATTTAATAACTGACGTAGTATATATGTTTTCACATTGGTTATTATTTAACCAACATGAAAAACGCTTGGCATACTGGTTTATGTTGTCGGTTATGAACATAACCAACGTGATAAACTCTTCAGAGGCGCAATTTATTACGTTGGTTATTCTATAATAGACATGGAAAAGTAGGTACCACGTTGGTTATTTAAAAACTTCCAAAATAAATCATGACTCCGAAGCATTTTCCACGTCGTTTTTTGATGAACCGACGTGAAAAACGCTTTGGATTATTGGTTTTTACGTCGGTTTTAAAATAACCGCCATAAAAAAATATTTATAATGTCTCCTGTAATAATGTTGGCCAAAATCCGACATAAAAAATAAAAAATATGTTCCATAAA